>CAMZMU010000127.1:5034090-6234090 GCA_947311845.1 Poa pratensis
TTTTTTTGCTTGGTTGTGTTAGGTTAGGACATAGTAAGACCCAAAACAAAGATATACCCCACCCCATGCAAAGATTCCCTCCGTTTAGCCCGAAGTGGGAGTTTAGAGTTATAAGTCCAGGAACTCGTTATGGAGAAAGTGATGCCGGTGAACCCGGTCACACACCGGAGTGAGATCTTGGACATGTACAACACCCAACACACTTGTATACATATGGTATGGAAACACCTAGGTTTTGGTGGGATTCTGACGCTCCGGAGCCCCGCTTCAGCGAAACCCTAGACCCGCTGGAGAAAACTCAAACTTGTCGTCTCCCCTTTGACCGGAGTTGAAAGGGGGTAGGCCGGTGGATTTTTTTGCTTGGTTGTGTTAGGCTAGGACATAGTAAGACCCAAAACCAAGATCTACCCCACCCCTTGCAAAGAATCTCTCTGTTTAGCCCGAAGTGGGAGTTTCGAGCTATAAGTCCAGGAACTCGGTATGGAGAAGTGATGCCGGTGAACCCGGTCACACACCGGAGTGAGATCTCGGACATGTACAACTCCCAACACACTTGTACACATATGGTATGGTACCACCTAGGTTTTGGTGGGGTTCCGACGCTCCGGAGACCCGCTTCTGCGAAACACTAGTCCCGCTGGAAAAAAGTCAAACTTGTCGTCTACCCCTTTGACCGGAGTCGAAAGAGGGTAGGCCGGTGGATTTTTTTGCTTGGTTGTGTTAGGCTAAGACATAGTAAGACCCAAAACCAAGATCTACCCCACACCTTGCAAAGATTCCCTCCGTTTAGCCCGAAATGGGAGTTTCGAGCTATAAGTCCAGGAACTCGGTATGGAGAAAGTGATGCCGGTGAACCCGGTCACACACCGGAGTGAGATCTTGGACATGTACAACTCCCAACACACTTGTACACATATGGCATGGTACCACCTAGGTTTTGGTGGGGTTCCGACGCTCCGGAGCCCCGCTTCGGCGAAACACTAGACCCGATGGAAAAAAGTCAAACTTGCCGTCTACGCTTTTGACCGGAGTCGAAAGGGGGTAGGCCGATGGATTTTTTTGCTTGGTTGTGTTATGCTAGGACATAGTAAGACCCAAAACCAAGATCTACCCCACCCTTGCAAAGATTCCCTCCGTTTAGCCTGAAGTGGGAGTTTCGAGCTATAAGTCCAGGAACTCGGTATGGAGAAAGTGATGCCGGTGAACCCGGTCACACACCGGAGTGAGATCTTGGACATGTACAACACCCAACACACTTGTATACATATGGTATGGAAACACCTAGGTTTTGGAGGGATTCCGATGCTCCGGAGCCCCGCTTCGGCGAAACCCTAGACCCGCTAGATAAAAGTCAAACTTGCCGTCTACCTTTTGACAGGAGTCGAAAGGAGGTAGAACGGTGGATTTTTTTGCTTGCTTGTGTTAGGCTAGGACATAGTAAGACCCAAAACCAAGATCTACCCCACCCCTTGCAAAGATTCCCTCCGTTTAGCCCGAAGTGGGAGTTTCGAGCTATAAGTCCAGGAACTCGGTATGCAGAAAGTGATGCCGGTGAACCCGGTCACACACCGGAGTGAGATCCTGGACATGTACAACACCCAACACACTTGTATACATATGGTATGGAAACACCTAGGTTTTGGTGGGATTCCGACGCTCCGGAGCCCCGCTTCGGCGAAACCCTAGACCCGTTGGAAAAAAGTCAAACTTGCCGTCCAACCGTTTGACCGGAGTCGAAAGGGGGTAGGCCGGTAGATTTTTTTGCTTGGTTGTGTTAGGCTAGGGCATAGTAAGACCAAAACCAAGATCTACCCCACCCCTTGCAGAGATTCCCTCGTTTAGCCCGAAGTGGGAGTTTCGAGCTTAAGTCCAGGAACTCGGTATGGAGAAAGTGATGCCGGTGAACCCGGTCACACACCGGAGTGAGATCTTGGACATGTACAACTCCCAACACAATTGTACACATATGGTATGGTACCACCTAGGTTTTGGTGGGGTTCCGACGCTCCTGAGCCCCGCTTCGGCGAAACACCCGTTGGAAAAAAGTCAAACTTGCCGTCTACCCCTATGACCGGAGTCGAAAGGGGGTAGGCCGGTGGATTTTTGTTCTTGGTTGTGTTAGGCTAGGACATATTAAGACCCAAAACCAAGATCTACCCCACCCCTTGCAAAGATTCCCTCCGTTTAGCCCGAAGTGGGAGTTTCGAGCTATAAGTCCAGGAACTCGGTATGGAGAAAGTGATGCCGGTGAACCCGGTCACACACCGGAGTGAGATCTTGGACATGTACAACACCCAACACACTTGTATACATATGGTATGGAAACACCTAGGTTTTGGAGGGATTCCGATGCTCCGGAGCCCCGCTTCGGCGAAACCCTAGACCCGTTAGAAAAAAGTCAAACTTGCCGTCTACCTTTTGACAGGAGTCGAAAGGAGGTAGAACGGTGGATTTTTTTGCTTGCTTGTGTTAGGCTAGGACATAGTAAGACCCAAAACCAAGATCTACCCCACCCCTTGCAAAGATTCCCTCCGTTTAGCCCGAAGTGGGAGTTTCGAGCTATAAGTCCAGGAACTCGGTATGGAGAAAGTGATGCCGGTGAACCCGGTCACACACCGGAGTGAGATCTTGGACATGTACAACACCCAACACACTTGTATACATATGGTATGGAAACACCTAGGTTTTGGTGGGATTCCGACGCTCCGGAGCCCCGCTTCGGCGAAACCTAGACCCGCTGGAAAAAAGTCAAACTTGTCGTCTACCCCTTTGACCGGAGTTGAAAGGGGGTAGGCCGCCGGATTTTTTTACTTAGTTGTGTTAGGCTAGGACATAGTAAGATCCAAAACCAAGATCTACCCCACCCCTTGCAAAGATTCCCTCTGTTTAGCCCGAAGTGGGAGTTTCGAGCTATATGTCCAGGAACTCGGTATGGAGAAAGTGATGCCGGTGAACCCGGTCACACACCGGAGTGAGATCTTGGACATGTACAACTCCAACACACTTGTACACATATGGTATGGTACCACCTAGGTTTTGGTGGGGTTCCGACGCTCCGGAGCCCCGCTTCTGCGAAACACTAGTCCCGCTGGAAAAAAGTCAAACTTGTCGTCTACCCCTTTGACCGGAGTCGAAAGAGGGTAGGCCGGTGGATTTTTTTGCTTGGTTGTGTTAGGCTAAGACATATTAAGACCCAAAACCAAGATCTAGCCCACCCCTTGCAAAGATTCCCTCCGTTTAGCCCGAAGTGGGAGTTTCGAGCTATAAGTCCAGGAACTCGGTATGGAGAAAGTGATGCCGGTGAACCCGGTCACACACCGGAGTGAGATCTTGGACATGTACAACACCCAACACACTTGTATACATATGGTATGGAAACACCTAGGTTTTGGTGGGATTCTGACGCTCCGGAGCCCCGCTTCAGCGAAACCCTAGACCCGCTGGAGAAAACTCAAACTTGTCGTCTACCCCTTTGACCGGAGTTGAAAGGGGGTAGGCCGGTGGATTTTTTTGCTTGGTTGTGTTAGGCTAGGACATAGTAAGACCCAAAACCAAGATCTACCCCACCCCTTGCAAAGAATCTCTCTGTTTAGCCCGAAGTGGGAGTTTCGAGCTATAAGTCCAGGAACTCGGTATGGAGAAAGTGATGCCGGTGAACCCGGTCACACACGGAGTGAGATCTCGGACATGTACAACTCCCAACACACTTGTACACATATGGTATGGTACCACCTAGGTTTTGGTGGGGTTCCGACGCTCCGGAGACCCGCTTCTGCGAAACACTAGTCCCGCTGGAAAAAAGTCAAACTTGTCGTCTACCCCTTTGACCGGAGTCGAAAGAGGGTAGGCCGGTGGATTTTTTTGCTTGGTTGTGTTAGGCTAAGACATAGTAAGACCCAAAACCAAGATCTACCCCAAACCTTGCAAAGATTCCCTCCGTTTAGCCCGAAATGGGAGTTTCGAGCTATAAGTCCAGGAACTCGGTATGGAGAAAGTGATGCCGGTGAACCCGGTCACACACCGGAGTGAGATCTTGGACATGTACAACTCCCAACACACTTGTACACATATGGCATGGTACCACCTAGGTTTTGGTGGGGTTCCGACGCTCCGGAGCCCCGCTTCGGCGAAACACTAGACCCGATGGAAAAAAGTCAAACTTGCCGTCTACGCTTTTGACCGGAGTCGAAAGGGGGTAGGCCGATGGATTTTTTTGCTTGGTTGTGTTATGCTAGGACATAGTAAGACCCAAAACCAAGATCTACCCACCCCTTGCAAAGATTCCCTCCGTTTAGCCTGAAGTGGGAGTTTCGAGCTATAAGTCCAGGAACTCGGTATGGAGAAAGTGATGCCGGTGAACCCGGTCACACACCGGAGTGAGATCTTGGACATGTACAACACCCAACACACTTGTATACATATGGTATGGAAACACCTAGGTTTTGGAGGGATTCCGATGCTCCGGAGCCCCGCTTCGGCGAAACCCTAGACCCGCTAGATAAAAGTCAAACTTGCCGTCTACCTTTTGACAGGAGTCGAAAGGAGGTAGAACGGTGGATTTTTTTGCTTGCTTGTGTTAGGCTAGGACATAGTAAGACCCAAAACCAAGATCTACCCCACCCCTTGCAAAGATTCCCTCCGTTTAGCCCGAAGTGGGAGTTTCGAGCTATAAGTCCAGGAACTCGGTATGCAGAAAGTGATGCCGGTGAACCCGGTCACACACCGGAGTGAGATCCTGGACATGTACAACACCCAACACACTTGTATACATATGGTATGGAAACACCTAGGTTTTGGTGGGATTCCGACGCTCCGGAGCCCCGCTTCGGCGAAACCCTAGACCGTTGGAAAAAAGTCAAACTTGCCGTCCAACCGTTTGACCGGAGTCGAAAGGGGGTAGGCCGGTAGATTTTTTTGCTTGGTTGTGTTAGGCTAGGGCATAGTAAGACCCAAAACCAAGATCTACCCCACCCCTTGCAGAGATTCCCTCCGTTTAGCCCGAAGTGGGAGTTTCGAGCTATAAGTCCAGGAACTCGGTATGGAGAAAGTGATGCCGGTGAACCCGGTCACACACGGAGTGAGATCTTGGACATGTACAACTCCCAACACAATTGTACACATATGGTATGGTACCACCTAGGTTTTGGTGGGGTTCCGACGCTCCTGAGCCCCGCTTCGGCGAAACACCCGTTGGAAAAAAGTCAAACTTGCCGTCTACCCCTATGACCGGAGTCGAAAGGGGGTAGGCCGGTGGATTTTTGTTCTTGGTTGTGTTAGGCTAGGACATATTAAGACCCAAAACCAAGATCTACCCCACCCCTTGCAAAGATTCCCTCCGTTTAGCCCGAAGTGGGAGTTTCGAGCTATAAGTCCAGGAACTCGGTATGGAGAAAGTGATGCCGGTGAACCCGGTCACACACCGGAGTGAGATCTTGGACATGTACAACACCCAACACACTTGTATACATATGGTATGGAAACACCTAGGTTTTGGAGGGATTCCGATGCTCCGGAGCCCCGCTTCGGCGAAACCCTAGACCCGTTAGAAAAAAGTCAAACTTGCCGTCTACCTTTTGACAGGAGTCGAAAGGAGGTAGAACGGTGGATTTTTTTGCTTGCTTGTGTTAGGCTAGGACATAGTAAGACCCAAAACCAAGATCTACCCCACCCCTTGCAAAGATTCCCTCCGTTTAGCCCGAAGTGGGAGTTTCGAGCTATAAGTCCAGGAACTCGGTATGGAGAAAGTGATGCCGGTGAACCCGGTCACACACCGGAGTGAGATCTTGGACATGTACAACACCCAACACACTTGTATACATATGGTATGGAAACACCTAGGTTTTGGTGGGATTCCGACGCTCCGGAGCCCCGCTTCGGCGAAACCCTAGACCCGCTGGAAAAAAGTCAAACTTGTCGTCTACCCCTTTGACCGGAGTTGAAAGGGGGTAGGCCGCCGGATTTTTTTACTTAGTTGTGTTAGGCTAGGACATAGTAAGATCCAAAACCAAGATCTACCCCACCCCTTGCAAAGATTCCCTCTGTTTAGCCCGAAGTGGGAGTTTCGAGCTATATGTCCAGGAACTCGGTATGGAGAAAGTGATGCCGGTGAACCCGGTCACACACCGGAGTGAGATCTTGGACATGTACAACTCCAACACACTTGTACACATATGGTATGGTACCACCTAGGTTTTGGTGGGGTTCCGACGCTCCGGAGCCCCGCTTCTGCGAAACACTAGTCCCGCTGGAAAAAAGTCAAACTTGTCGTCTACCCCTTTGACCGGAGTCGAAAGAGGGTAGGCCGGTGGATTTTTTTGCTTGGTTGTGTTAGGCTAAGACATATTAAGACCCAAAACCAAGATCTAGCCCACCCCTTGCAAAGATTCCCTCCGTTTAGCCCGAAGTGGGAGTTTCGAGCTATAAGTCCAGGAACTCGGTATGGAGAAAGTGATGCGGTGAACCCGGTCACACACCGGAGTGAGATCTTGGACATGTACAACTCCCAACACACTTGTACACATATGGCATGGTACCACCTAGGTTTTGGTGGGGTTCCGATGCTCCGGAGCCCGCTTCGGCGAAACCCTAGACCCGCTGGAAAAAAGTCAAAGTTACCGTCTACCCCTTTGACCGGAGTCGAAAGGGGGTAGGCCGGTGGATTTTTTACTTGGTTGTGTTAGGTTAGGCAATAGGAAGACCCAAAACCAAGATCGATCCCCAGCCCTTGCCAAGATTCCCTCCGTTTCGCCCGAAGTGGGAGTTTCGAGCTAAGTCCAGAAACTCGGTATGGAGAAAGTGATGCCGGTGAAGCCGGTCACTCACCGGAGTGAGATCTTGGACATGTACAACACCCAACACACTTGTATACATATGGTATGGAACCACCTTGGTTTTTGTGGGGTTCCGATGCTCTGGAGACCCGCTTCGGCGAAACCCTAGACCCGCTGGAAAAAAGTCAAAGTTGCCATCTACCCCTTTGACCGGAGTCGAAAGGGGGTAGGCCGATGGATTTTTTTTACTTGGTTGTGTTAGGCTAGGACATAGGAAGACCAAAAGCCAAGATCCACCCCAGCCCTTGTCAAGATTCACTCCGTTTCGCCCGAAGTGGGAGTTTCGAGCTATAAGTCCATGAACTCGGTATGGAGAGAGTGATGCCGGTGAACCCGGTTACTCTCTCCGGAGTGAGATCTTGGACATTTACAATACCCAACACACTTGTATACATATGGTATGGAACCACCTAGATTTTGGTGGGATTCCGACGCTCCGGAGCCCCGCTTCGGCGAAACCCTAGACCCGCTGGAAAAAAGTCAAAGTTGTCGTCTACCCCTTTGACCTGAGTTGAAAGGGGGTAGGCCGGTGGATTTTTTTACTTGGTTGTGTTAGGCGAGATCATATTTTTAGTGCAATATAATTTAATCATGGTGAAACATGCACGTGCTATTTATATATACTAGAAGTGGATAAGGTACTTAAAAAATATCTCTTTGCCATGTGAATGCACACGGCAAAGGACTAAATCTTTGCCGTGTGTCGTATACGGGCACATGGCAAAGACCTGACAGTGGGCCATTGTACAAAAAATATATTGGTAAATCATTGACGTGTGCATGCACACGACAAAGGAATAAATCGTTGCCGTGCGTCGCGTCGGGACACACGGCAAAGAACTGCCGTGACGGTTCCGTTAATGCCACCGGCTGGTCGGACACATGGCCTCGGTCTTTGCCGTGCGCGTGACTTTGCCGTGTGTATTCCTTAGTCGTTACCGTGTGTCGCTCTTTGCCATGTGCTATTTTGGCTGCGAGGCCGTGTGTTGGCCTTTGCCGTGTGCTGCACACGGCAAAGAGGAGGGTTCCTGTGTGCCCGATATCCGGCACACGGCAAAGAGCCGAGCACACGGCAACGTACCGCTAGCGGTCTGTAGGCTTGGCTTTCCGGACGGAGGGTGGACAACACGAGGATGTGAAACATACATGAGACTCATAGATATCGCCTTCTGTAACGATGAGCTCTACGCGCTCTGCTTTTTTTTAGATAAAGGGCTTTTATTACTTAAGAGTTTTAAGCATTACACCCGGCCTCTGCATAGCTAGGATGCACACAGCCAATAGTTCACGAGCTCACAAGTACCCAATGCTGAAAATAAAAGACGAATTACATATCAGAATGAGAAATTGTAAATCCGCCTAAGCTGCTGGTAGGTCTATCCGGAGACTATGTTGCCATCCATGCCGGGAGAATAACTCCATGGCTGCAGCCTCCAAACGTGCCGCCACCTCCAAAAACAAGTCTCGGTGCTCCACACGTTGCAGGGCCGACCATGCCCGTAGCGATGATGTACACCGGTAGATAACCTGCATAAAAGAAGCATTTTTATCGTTAGAAACCTTGTCATTTCTACATAGCCACAGCAACCAAATAACGGCAATCGCTCCCATCCTACTGAAGAGTTTAAACCTGGGATCCACCCCGTTTAACTAGTTGCCAAAAATGTTTGCAACAGAACGAGGTGGATGTAAGGTAGAACCTATCTGGATGGCTGACCATATAGACCTGGGTAATTCGCACTGAAAGAATAAGTGTGTAATTGTCTCATCATGATGACAGAAGACACACTTTCTGCTTCCGTGCCAATTGCGTTTGGCAAGGTTATCTTTTGTAAGAATTACACCTCGACGGAGATACCACGCAAACACCTTAGTTTTTAGTGGAATCTTCATCTTCCAAATTTTATTATTATCTTTAATATCGACCGGTCCTACGGGTAGGATTAATGCTCTATACATAGAATCAACCGAGAATTTGGCATTCTTCGTGAGATTTCATTGAAATTTATCTGAACCTTCCGACAGATTGATAGGATCCAATCGGTTGAGCAAAGCATTCCAGGATGCTAGCCTCGCACCAAGTAAACTTCTCCTGAACGAAACATTTGACGGGGAGGAACCCAATACCTTAGCAATTGTGTCACTCCTGTTTCGTACAATTGCGTACAGAGCCGGATATTGTTCTCTGAGAGTGGATTGGCCTAGCCATTTATCCTCCCAGAATCGAATTTCCGATCCATCCCTAATTAAGAAAGATCCATGTGGGAAAAAGAACTTCTTTGTGGTCATAAGGCCTGCCCAGAAGTGCGAATCGCTAGGTTTCCAAATAACCTGAGATACGGCTTGAGATCCCACGCACTTCCTCCTGAGGAGGGTTTGCCAAATTCCATCTTCCGACAGAAGCTTGGAGAGCCATTTACCAAGTAGAGCTCTGTTCTTGACCTCAAGGTCATGAATTCCGAGCCCTCCTTGGTCTTTAGGGCAGCAAACCACACTCCACTTAGTTAGCCGATATTTCTTCTTCTCACTATCCCCTTGCCAAAAGAATCTAGATCGGAAGTAATCCAAACGTTTTAAGATTCCTTTAGGTAATTGGAAGAATGATATCATATACAGTACCATGTTTGTTAGTACCGAATTAATGAGTACCAATCTCCCTCCCAGGGATAAGAGTTTGCCTTTCCAACTATTCAGTCGTAATTGGAGTCTTTCCTCCACCTTTTTCCATTCAGCATTTGTAAGTCTCCGATAGTGAATCGGGATACCCAAATAGTTGATAGGAAATTGACCTTGCACACAGCCGAAAAGTTCAGCATACAAGGCGGCGTTTTCTTGAGCCTCGCCAAAACAAAACAATTCACTTTTATGGAAATTGATCTTAAGACCCGACAGCTGCTCAAAGGCTGATAAAATCAGCTTTAAATTACGAGCTTTTTCGATGTCATGTTCCATAAAGAGTATTGTATCATCAGCATATTGAAGAATCGATAAGCCACCATCAACGAGATGTGGAATCACTCCTTCAATTTGGCCCTCAGATTTAGCGCGTTCGATCAAGATAGCCAACATATCAGCCACTATATTAAATAGTATGGGCGATAGCGGGTCACCTTGCCTGAGACCTTTTTTCGTTTGGAAGAACTTGCCAGTATCATCATTGAATTTAATAGCAACACTTCCTCTCGAGACAAAGTTCTCAATTAGCTCTCTCCACTCAGGAGAAAAACCTTTCATCCTGAGGGTCTGTTGGAGGAAAGACCAATTGATTTTATCATAAGCTTTTTCAAAATCAATTTTAAGAATTACCCCATTCAGCTTTTTCCTATGAAGTTCGTGGACTGTTTCATGTAGAATCGCCACCCCATCCAGGATGTTACGACCTTGCATGAAAGCTGTCTGAGACGGACGAACCACATGGTCTACCACACTATTCAGCCGGATCGTAGCAACTTTAGTAAAATTTTAAAACTAACATTAAGAAGGCAGATAGGTCTATATTGTTGAATCCTTTCTGCCCCCTTAACCTTCGGTAGTAAAATTATCTCACCAAAATTGAGACGAAACAACTCAAGTTGTCCATCATGGGGACAAGCGAATAGTTGTAGTAGATCCGACTTGATGACATCCCAGAAGTTCTGGTAGAACTCCGTCGGGAAGCCGTCGGGGCCAGGAGCAGTATTAAGTTTCATTTGGAAAATTGCCTTTCTCACTTCCTCCTCTGAATAGGGTTTAGTAAGTAGGCCATTTTCCTCCTCTGAAACCTGGGGTATATCATCTGTTCGAGACTCATCCAATGAGAAGTTTCCTTCCTCGGGTGCTCCGAACAGACCTTTATAGTAATTTGTGATATACGACTTTAGTTGTTCATGGCCCTCGATCGTACCCTCCTCTTGGACAAGGGAATGAATCCGCTTTTTCCTGTGTCTGCCATTGGCAATACTATGGAAATAGCGAGTATTCGAATCTCCTTCAAGGATAAATTGGGATTTGGATCGTTGATACCATTTTAACTCCTCCTCCCGCAGAAGTTTCGCAATCTGTGCATTCGATTGGCTCTTTAGCTCAATCTCATGCGCGGATAACAGGCAAACTTCTGCTAGTGCCTCTAGAGCATCGAGTATGGAGGAAAGTCGAAGTATGACGAGCCCAACCCACGAGGTGTGTGCGTAAAGCACGAATTTTATTGTTCCACCTCTGAATTGGCGTGTCACCAGCAACAGGTCTTTCCTAAACACGTTTGACCATCTCATGGAAGCCTTCACGATGTAACCACCCATTTTCAAATTTGAAACGCGGTTTACATTATGGTCTAGGCATTCCAGTGGTCAACAGAATGGGAGCATGGTCCGACAATCCCTCAATACGTTCGAGCGCCCGTACCGACACCAGTGGGAATCGAGATTCCCACTCCGTATCCATCAGTACACGGTCTAGCTTTTCGTATGTGGGTTCCGGGAGAGAATTCGCCCAAGTGAATTGTCTCCCGACCATTGTGATCTCTCTTAAGTTCAAGCTCTCAATGACAGCGTTGAACAAAAGAGGCCAACGGTTGTCGAACCGACCTCTACTTTTCTCGAATGGGAAGCGAAGCAAGTTGAAGTCCTCTACGCGCTCTGCCGTGGTGAACAATTGTACAAGGTCGTCATCCACCGAAACAAGGACGGTTCTCCGGTCCGCTTATTGTTTAACAAACTAGCTATCAGAAGTCCGAACAATTTTGATCCGAAATACATCTTCGAGTTGGGCGGCAAGCTCGCAATGGCGGTGAACATACACTCCTGCAAGGCTCGAATTTTCATGGTGTTTGAGCTCACCATCAACGACATGTCACAGTTATCCAAATACACGTGGGTAGGGGTGACGAGTTTGGGTGACCATGCCCTTTTCCTAGGGCCAGGATGCTGCAAAGCATTGCCGGTGTCGGCGGTTGGCAGGCGCGGCGAGGTAGAAGGGAACCGTATCTACTACTCCAAGCAAAAGCGCCAACTCCCAGACGACAAGGATCTAGAGTGTTTAGATAAGTTCAACCTCGGTAGTTGCGAGACATATTCTTATGAGAACAAACAAACGCATCTCTTGGAGAGGATCACATCACGGGGCTATCATTATGGCAAAAAGTACGAAGGTATTAACGGTAGAAATACTTGCACCTGGATTTTGCCACCACTGTTCTAGTTCCTCTAGCTATTCATGCATGTTTGGCATGATTCTCTCTATGCAGAGCAATGTTTACTCTTTCTACTGATTTCTGTTGCCGGAACTTTCTACTGTCGTGAAAAACAAGTCCCTTCTTTTTCTTCAAAACTTTTGTAGCAATATATGATAGTGTTGGTGAGTACGAGTCATTTTATCATCAGTTTCATATGAAAATAATCAGAGACAGTTTTATACGAGTAGCTTTGCGCCTATGGCTTTGCGACTTGATTATTTTGCTTGAGTCAGTAACATTAGGTTCTTTACGTTTAAGTTTTGTGTGACCACGATTATGTTTTTTGTGTGTAATATACTTTTTTTTTGAATTTTTGTGTGTAATATACTTTGTTTGCTTGTCTACCCAGAGTGAAATATGATCAGATGAAATCAAATCTAGAAATTTTACCTTACCAACTGAACCTCTCCCCCGTATATTTTATGCTGACTTAATATTAGTTTGTCATGGAGTTAAATTTATTTATTTTAAATCGAAAATGAGTATTTTTAAAGTGGATGAGTAGTTTGCTATAAGACCCTTTTCTGGCAAGGAGATAGTGAGAAAGCTATATGTTCTTGTAGACATGGTGATTGTGTGAGCCCTCAAGGCAGTCGTGTTCCATGACAGCTAACGAGGGTGGCTGTACCAGTTTTCGGTCATTTTTCCGCTGATTAGCTGACCAATTATATTTTTATTAAATGAAAATTGCAAGTTTTTCTTGCCTCGTTGCAAAAATAAATAATTGTCGACCAACTGTGAGCTAGCATGACACTAGGCCGGTGTTTGTTTCTCATGCACGGTCCCCTCTCTCCACATGCTGCTGCTGCAACAGAACACAAGCTTCTTGCCGAAAGAAGGCAGCTTATAGCTAGGCCCAGCTCACTGTATTCATTGGGTTGGCATCCCTCGATGCCTGACGATCCTGCGATCTGGCCTCCTCGTGACAAACGTGCTTCGCTGTGCTGCCCAAGTCATGCGAGTACGCGACCACACGTACGATGCCTCGTCACGCACTAGTCGGATTCAGAAGAGGTGCATAGTTATCATACCACTTTATGTCAGATAGCCAAAGACCTTTTTAACCGCTTCATGATCCCACATGAGGCTCCAGAAGGACAGAGGTGACACTCCTGGCGCAGGGACATGGACGTCTCATCTTGGTCGTGTGACCTGGACCAGCCATCACGTTCTAGACCTAGTGGTACTATAAATACTGCGTCCGTGGCTTGCCTATCTCACACCCTTCTCTTCAGTTGTAGCTTAGCAGTAGGCGGCGGCAGCAGCAGCAGCCATGGTTTCTTCCAAGCGTAGCAGTAGCCTTGTGTGGTGTCTCCTGCTCGCCGGGCTTCTCCTGTCGGCGGCGGAGGTGGAGGCCGGACGGGTACAGAAGCAAGAGGACGGAGTCGGCTCCAAGAGGGGAAACGGAGCTCAACGCATGCAGGACAACTGCAAGTATCTCTACGGCGAGGAGCTGACGCTGTGCGAGAGGGATTGCTGCGTGAGCGACGAGTGCCATGGGCGGCGTGGCGTCGACCGCATGGAATGCCAGATGGAGTGCGACAAGAGAAACGCAGCTGGGTCTCTCCACAAGATGAGGCCGCTCCAGGTGGACGGCTCCGAGATCGGAATCGTCCTCGCAGGCATAGCCCAGTGCGTGTGGGACAACTGCCAAGGGCTCGATGGCATGAAGCGGAGGGTGTGCGAGACCAAGTGCTGCGTGAGCGACGAATGCCAAGGGCTCAGCGGCGTGGACCGGATGGCGTGCAAGATGAAGTGCGACAATGCATACGGTGCAGCTGCTGCTGGGTCGATCGACATCAACATCCTTCAGATGGTGTAATGGTAATGGCGACAGAGCTGTTGAGCTGGCTAAACTTTGTTGCTAGATAGAAGATGTCCAAATAAGTTTCCGAGTGTTTCTTCCACTAGCTTGTATTTCCGTTTTCCTCCTAATAAAGTTGGTAGTGTAAGACTACGGAATATGTTGTATTGTATTGATACAAGATTGATATTGGTTGATTACAATGGGCCACGGTGGGCTGTATATAAAGGGGACAAGACTTAGGGACTACGAAACCTACTAGAGATAGACTTGGAATACAAACCTAATACTACCAAATCTGGACTTGCCGTAATATATTCTAACACCCCCCGCAGTCGGATCGGTAGTGACGCGAACAGCTGGAGCATCGTGGACAGTCTGACTGGAGCATAATCCGAAGTCACGAACTGCAGAGAAAGCCAAGATGATAGCCCTTGATGCCGATGTCGATGTAGCCGAGTTGTGGCGTTGTAGTCGTGGTCGATGTTGCCGTTGTTGGGGAGGTTTGAGGTAGACGTTTGCTGGAGTTGATGTAGATGAGGTAGACGGCACGCCTTGCCAAGCTTGCCAGACTCGGGAGCGCGTTGGGACGAAGGCATGCGCCGGTGTTGCCAATACCGGGCATGCGAAGACAGGGACCACCATAAACCTTGCGAGCCAAAGCCGGATGAAGAAGCAGAGAAGATCTCCGTTGTCGGCGGCGCGTAGCGCAAATTTTCCGCCGTATGTTGTCGGAGTAGACGAAAAGGTTGGAAAAAAATTGTGTAAAATAAAATAGACTGCAACTCTGACAGCTCGATTGCGGCGGACGAAGACGGCGTGGTGATTGTTGGTGTAGAAAGTTGTCGGCGATGTAGATGTAGTAGTTGCTGGAGACGTTGTTGGTGTAGAACTTGTCAGCGATGATGACCACGAACGATGATGGATCGGAGTAGATTGGCTTCATGGCGATCTGGCGGCGAAGACTTGTAGCGTTGCAGATTGACTTGCGCCATGCTTGTCCCATGCGTAAGCACGCACGAGACATGGGCCTTGTCCTTGCATGCATCTTGGATTGGATGTGCTTGATGCTAGCTCGTGTATAGCCGACGAAGACGTGCTGCACAAGATCGGGCCTCCGGAGGCGGAGATGTTGTTGTCGCCGTGCGCCAAGAATCGCCGTGTTTCGAACCGAGTACGAAGCTAAACTGATTTTGGTGGCTAAAGAAACAGATCTAATTGGAAAACGAAAATTGCTTATAAACTATGAAATCTAGCTACGAGATGCGGTGTCCCCGGCGGAGATCATGGAGTCGATCTCGCCGGGGGCGGCGCGGCGGAAGCGGTGGCTAAACCCTAGTCTGCGGAGCGAACCGCTCTGATACCATGTAAGACTGCGGAATATGTTGTATTGTATTGATACTAGATTGATATTGGTTGATTACAATGAGCCACGGTGGGCTGTATATAAAGGGGACAAGACTTAGGGACTACGAAACCTGCTAGAGATAGACTTGGAATACAAACCTAATACTACCAAATCTGGACTTGCCGTAATATATTCTAACAGGTAGAGCTCACGCTAGGTGACGCCACAGACCAACATTGTGTTTTGCTGCTTTCAGTTTACCACCTATGTAATGCATGCACCAAGTAATGCGGAGGTTCCCATTTAGGAACAAGCGCACTTATTTTCTTTCCACTGCATATATACTATAGTACATGTTTGCATGTACATTTGCATTCTAATCTCAGCACCATCCATCAAAAAGAAAAAAAGATTATAGTAAAAGGCAAGGCTTTTTGTTTTTTGTTTCAAAAAAAGTAAGTGAGAATGGCTCTCGGCTTGGAGATGATTCAATTGTTTACAGTACGGCCATTGATTGCAACGCGGACTCAATTTGTTTTGTTCCACGAAAGAAAGTTAAAAGAAATAAACAGATGCATACACGCTTAGCCGTTTAATCTTTTTTGTAACCTTGGGAGGGAGAGCATTGGAAAGTTTACTTATTACCTAGAACAAGAATAAGTTTCATTATACTCTCGGTAACTGTACAGGGCAAGCACATCCTCATGACCGCAGCCGTTGATTAAAATGATTTTCACGGAATCACGTGTACTTTCAAGAACTTTTTCCTCTAAAACTACACATGCAATTGGTCCTAAAAATTCATTGAACACAACGAACCCACCAAGCCCCCTTCACGGCTGAACCGTACTCTCTGGCTCTCTGCTTTGTGCTCTGGCGCCCTGCCCCAACATGCCAGACTCTTGTGAACACATTGCTTGTGTTAAGTTATATAATTCATATCACATTATTGTTGCTGAAACTGTGCATCAGAGTGCATCCATGGTATTGATTTAATGTTACTGTTTTTAATCAGGTTACACAACATGAGCAATCTGTGTTAATTCAAATGTATAGCTCTGGGAAAGGCATTCTTAAAGTTCTCTAGAAGCAAAATCGCTCTCGATATAGTACAACTTAATTTTGTGCAAATCTCCAAGGTGAAATAGAGGATTCCACATTTATTGCATCACCTCTTATTGGACAATTTAGATAGGGCCAGTGGAGTAGTTGTCCTATGATACATTGTTGGTTGCTGACATGGATCTTTTTGCCGACAAGAATTATTACAACGTACTATTGGAGATGCCACGTTTGTCACGAGGAGGCCAGGTCGGTCGTACATCTACGAATGGATGCCACCGACCAATGAATACAGTGAGCGGGCCTATTTGGCTGCCTTGGTGCAGCTAGCTTGTTTTGTGTTGCAGCTGCAGCATGCGGAGGTCTGTGTTGCAGCTGTAATTATGCAGTGTGCATGTTGGATTAGAGAGCAACTGTGAGGAGGATTATGTGCCGAGGCAGGTACAATCATCGAAAGCTGTTCCGATCTAATCTACTCGCCCCGTTCCAAATTCGGTGACAGAGTTTAATTTGGAAAAGAGGGATCAGTTAGCTAGGATCTAACTACTTATGTGTGGACTTGCCTTGCTCCTCCAAGCAGCTATCTCATACCCTTCACTTCAGTTGTAGCTAGGCAGTAGGCAGCAGCAGCCGCAGCCATGGTTTCTTCCAAGCGTACTAGTCCGCGTTGTGTGGTGTCTCCTGCTCGCCGGGCTTCTCCTGGCGGCGGCAGGGGTGGAGGCCGTACGGGTACAGAAGCAAGAGGAGGACGTCGGCTCCAAAAACGGAAACGACCTAGATCAATGCATCAACGATTGCTATTGGTCATATGGCGACCAGCGGACGCGGTGCGAGACGGAGTGCTGCGTGAGTGACAGGTGCCAAGGGCTCCATGGCATGGCCCAGGCGGTGTGCAAGGGGGACTGCGAGAATGAATACGGTGAACTAGACAAGATGAAGCCGCTCAAGGAGGCCGGCACCAGCCCCGCCGCCGGTGGAGCCAACATCCTTGAGGTGGTGTAATGGCGCCGGCACCGACATAGCTGTCCAGCTGGCTAAACTTTGCTAGATTCCAAATAAGTTTCAGGTGTTTCTTACTTTCTTCCATCGCCTGCATTTCCGTTTTCCTTCAAAGTTGGTAGCGCTCACGCTAGGTGATGCGACAGACCAACATTGTGGTTCACCGCCGTTGTAATGCCCCCTGTTGTGACGCCGACCTGGTTTCCCTTTAAGAGCAAGCGCTCTTGTTTTCTTTCCACCGCGTTCCTGTTTGCATGTGCATTTGCATTCTAATCTCAGCACCATCAAAAAGGGAAGAGATAAGAGAATTCTAACATGGAATGGCCGTGGGCTTGGAGATGGTTTGAAAAACACTATTGTTTACATCACGATCGCTGATTGCAACACGGACTTAATTTGTTCGTTTCCAATAAACAAAGTTAAAAGAACTTTATGCACCTTGCGACATGACTGAAAGAGCAGTTCTTTGAGGAAATGAGGAAACAGAAACTAAATACTAATGGACGATTTCAATATATATCACTACAGCCGGGAGAAGAATACTGATAATATCAAGATCGACCTTAATATCAAGTGCTCTTTTACGGTACCTTAAGATTAACTGCCGGTTTAATTTAGTCTATACCTAATAATAAAGACATTAATGCCTCTTATGGTACGTCATTAAATTGCCCCTAAAGTTGCAGGAAATTACTTACCGTGCCACCGATAAGTGGAAAAAACGGTTCGTTACTGCATCGCCTCGGCCGCGAGAGGCGAGACCCCGAGTCATCTCCCGTAGATCCGGCGCGACACCTCTTCTCCGGCATGACCCCCCAGCGCGTTTGCCCCTGCCATGGACCTGTTCAACGCCGCTCTGCCGTCTGACGCTTCCCCATTAACCGGTGCGCCCGAATCCGGCCGTGCGCCCTGCTCCTTGGCGTGCTTCGACCTGCCCCAGCAGGTTCACGACGCGCCCCAATCCGGCCGCGGGCCATGTTCGTCGGCGTGCTCTACCCTGCCCCACCACGTCCCTGGTCGCGGAGATTCGCCACTATTTGTTCCTCGCCAGCTCGCTGCACACAGCCCGTCGCTGGTCGCATGGAACTGTAGGCGATTCTAGCATAGAGGTTCCGTTCCTCTCTCACCCTTTTTTATCGATCTAATCCAACCTGTTGTTGAAGATGCATCACCCAAGAGTACAATGTTCCGCTACCAATTTCTCTGAGAAAAGGCAATTAGTTCCATTCTCCGTTAACACAGGTTACTAAAAGTCAAAGTGTAGGAGGGGAAAAAGGACGTAGAAGATGGATGCATTACAGGCAGTGGCCGTCGGCAGCGGACCAGTCGGCGAGAAGCTGGGTGAACTTGGCGACGCCGCGATTGTCTATGTGTTGCGACGAACTATGGTGAAAAGGCCTGTCGACCACGCCTTCAACGCTTAAGTGAAGCCGACCAGTGCCGGTCTGTCGCGTGACTTGACCACGCCATCTTCCAAGTGGAGGCCTCCTGCGACGGCCTCCTCGTCCTCTCCATTGACGCCACGCAGTTCGCCATCTGCAACCCGGCCACTTGACAGTATGCTCCCCTCCCGCTGCTTCATGGCTTCATGGTCCTGGGGATGTACCCGCGCCCCGGCGACTACAGGCTACTGCTGAAACCAGATCTTACGTATGATGGACCTGATGTTGAATAATTAGGCAATAATTTCATGATTAATTCCAGAATATTAAACATGACAACCACAACTACTAACATGTGAAACACGAACATACTAGATGTACTAATCAACATGAACAGTAGCAGTATATCACAGAACATGTAAACAGGAAACATGTTGATCCAACTAGGAGAGATACGACACACGTACTGAACGATTGAAGACGTAGTAGCCGTGGTCGATACAGCGATGTAGTTGGCGACTTTCTTGGCGAAGGCTCATCGCCACAGAAGATGCTTGCGGCGGCGATCCGCAAAGCCGGCTGGAAGACGACCCGTGGTGGAAGCGGTGAGCAGTCGCGCGAGGCGCTTCCCAAAAACCTAATTCGCCCTCTCCCGTACAGGATCACAAGAGCGATTGGTTCCGGAAACCTGCTCTCCCAAACGCCGGTGCACGCCGGCGCTCGGGGTGGAATAGACTACGGTGGCAGCGCAAGGCACGAGATTGGCAAAACCTAAATTGGTTCGGTGTGTGACGGCGCACGCAGTGCACGGCAATATATAGTGCATTTCGGGAAACCCTAACACATAGAACGTGGGCCGGCCACGTCGCACACGTCCGAGTTGGTGCAGCAGCCCATGATCCGGGAGCGACCCGAACTGGCTAAGCTGTACGCGTACGCTAGCGACTCGATTTTCCTGAACAGCAAAAATATAGGCATCGGCTCGGCTCATTCCCGCAACCCGCGGCGTATCGTGACGAGACGGACGGACGGCGGCGGAGGAGGAGGAGTGCGCGGGAGAGAGCCTTCTGTTCTCACAAGCACACCAAGTAGCACAACATTCCACTATATAAGTTGGTGCAACTCTCCTCAACTAGAAATGTGGGACTAAACTTTAGCACCCATTGCACCTCCAAAATTCTGCCATGCACATGGGCCAATTTGAGATTTCAGATTTGCTTATTGGGCTCCCCATATGGGCCCAAATTCTAACAATCCCCACCAGATCTCAAATTCCCATTTAGAGATTTTGCCAAACCTCGTTTCTTGTTTATATACCAGTGTTTCAGCAGAGACTGTTAAGTTGAACTTCCGCCTAGAGCTTCAAGCTACATCTACCAGCAACTTGAACAATGGACGAACCTTGAATTGCAAGTTTGGTGCCAATAGACTTCACTCAAAGTCATAACCAGTACGTGGCTGCCAGTAGCCTACCCCGCGGGTGGAGCATATGCGTCATACTCCCTGGTCTCTTCATGAGCTTACTAGAGATCACCCAAATCTCATAGACTGCGACGTTTAACAGTCGGACTCATATAGGTGTGTTCTTTCAAGGTCGCTCTGTAGGATAGCACCTTTGCTACGAATAGCCAACAGAAACACATTAAGGCATATTGCCAACCTGCCTTACAGAATGTGAGAGTTATGCATCTTCCACGGAGAGGGTTATAAAATAACTCTCCTCTGTTAAACCACTAGCTTGTTCTTCCCAGGTCCTAATTCACGGGATCTCCGATCACATAGGTTGGGTTACCACTATGGTGTAACGCTCACGGGTCTCAACCCCATCTCCCTCGATGCACTATCTATCACATTACGTGATAGTCCCTTCGTAAAGGGATCTGCCAGGTTTTTGTCTGTTTGAATATAACTAACAGTTATTACTCCGGAGTTTCTCATTTTCCTGACAGACTTCAAGCGTCTTTGACGTGTCTTGATGACTTCGCATTATCCTTAGCACTGTTCACTTTCGTAATAACCGTTTGGTTGTCACAGTTCATAAGGATGGCCGGTAATGGTTTCTCAACCACCGGCAAGTCCATCAAGAGCTCACGCAGCCATTCTGCCTCAACAGAAGCTGTATCTAAAGCAGCAAGTTCTGCTTCCATGGTTGACCTCGTCAAAATGGTCTGTTTGCAAGACCTCCATGACACTGCGCCACCTCCAAGAATAAATGCATATCCACTTGTGGCGTAGAGCTCATCAACATCTGAGATCCAGTTCGCATCACAGTATCCCTCAAGCACCGCAGGGTGCCCTGAATAGTGAATCCCATAACTCATTGTACCGTTCAGATAGCGCATGACCCTTTCAAGTGCATGCCAATGATCAATACCCGGGTTAGACATGAACCTGCTCAACTTGCTCACAGCAAAAGAGATGTCAGGTCTCGTCGCTCGCAAGGTACATGAGTGAACCGATCACTTGAGAATATCTTAATTGATCTCTCGTTTCCTTTTGTTCTTTCTGAGTGTCACACTGGGATCATAGGGTGTTGGAGAAGGCTTGCTGTCTATATAACCAAAGCGGCTCAAGACCTTCTCAACATAGTGTGATTGCGTTAACGTAATCCCACTCTCATCCCTAATCAACTTAATGTTCAGGATCACATCAGCTTGTCCCAGATCTTTCATATCAAAGCTCTTTGACAGAAAAGACTTGACCTCATTTATCACTATCATGCTTGTACCGAAAATCAGTATGTCATCAACATACAAGCATAATATAACACTATCGCCCCCACCATGGCGATAATATACACACCTATCAGCCTCATTAATGGCAAAGCCTGCAGAAGTTAAAGTTCTGTCAAACTTCTCATGCCATTGCTTAGGTGCTTGCTTCAGCCCATACAAAGATTTTAACAATTTGCACACCTTTCTCTCTTCACCTTTTACTACAAACCCATCAGGCTGATCCATATAGATTTCCTCTTCCAACTCTCCGTTAAGGAAAGCTGTCTTTACGTCCATTTGATGAACGATAAGACCATAGGAGGCAGCCAGGGAAAGTAGTACACGAATGGTGGTGAGTCGAGCAACAGGTGAATAGGTGTCAAAGTAATCTTCGCCTTCACGCTGGGTGTAGCCCTTGGCACAAGCCGTGCCTTGTACTTCTCAATAGTACCATCAGGCCTTAGCTTCTTCTTGAACACCCACTTACAACCCACAGGTTTGCAGCCGTAGGGTCGTTCAGATAATTCCCAAGTTCCATTAGAAAGAATCGAGTCCATCTCATTATGGACAGCTTCTTTCCAGTCATCAGCATCAGGAGATGCAAATGCCTCTGCAATGGACGTGGGAGTATTGTCCACAAGGTACACAATGAAATCATCACCAAAGGATTTTTCAGTCCTCTGTCTCTTGCTCCTCTTGGGAGCTGATTCATTGTCATCCTTCTCAAGGACTTCCTCAACAGTGGTTGTTCAGAATGATCAACAGATGTACTAGGTTCAGCAAATATCTCAGAAGAAATTCTAGCAATGCTATGCATATCCTTCATAGGAAACATGTTCTCAAAAAATGTTGCATCACGAGATTCCAAAATAGTATCAACATGCATATCAGGTATCTCAGATTTAACCACTAAAAATCTATAGCAAATGCTCCGCTGAGCATAACCTAGAAAGACACAATCCACTGTCTTCGGTCCAAGTTTACGTTTCTTAGGAATTGGAACATTGACTTTCGCCAAACATCCCCAAGTACGAAAATAAGAAAGTGATGGTTTTCTCCCAGACCACTCCTCGTAAGGTGTCTTCTCTTTATCCTTGTTAGGAACTCTATTCAGGACATGACACGAAGTCAACAAAGCCTCCCCCCACCATGCCTTAGATAAACCAGCAGTGTCCAACATGGCGTTCACCAAGTCGGTCAGCGTGCGGTTTTTCCTCTCGGCAACCCCGTTTGATTGGGGCGAATAGGGAGGCGTCCTCTCATGAATAATACCATGTTCCTCACAGAATTCATCAAATACGTTGGAGAAATACTCGCCACCACGATCTGACCTAAGACGTTTGATCTTTCTCTCTAATTGATTTTCTACTTCAGCTTTATAGATTTTAAAGTAGTCTAAAGCTTCATCTTTAGTGTGCAACAAATACCTAGTAGCATCATCGATTAAAGTCATGAAATATCTCTTATCACCTTTTGTCAACACGCCATTCATCTCACATAGATCCGAATGTACGAGTTCTAGAGGTGCCAAGTTTCTCTCCTCGGCTGCCTTGTGAGGCTTTCGAGGTTGCTTAGATTGCACACAGCTATGGCACTTAGAACCTTTGGCAATGGTGAAAGTAGGAATTAAACTCAAACTGGAAAGTCTACTCATTAAACCAAAATTAACATGACATAAACGAGAGTGCCAAACATTAGCATCCGAATCCACACTGCCACAAATATGGTTTACTGACTTATTACAAAAATCCGATAATGAAAAGCGGAACAAGCCTCCGCACTCATACCCTTTACCAATAAATTGTCCAAACTTTGACACAACTACTTTATTGGACTCCAAGACTAATTTAAACCCATCTCTGCATAGAAGGGAGCCGCTAACGAGATTCTTGTTCATAGTAGGGACATGCTGCACGTTCCTCAGCTGCACGATCTTCCCCGAAGTAAACTTCAGATCTACCGTGCCAACACCACGAACAGAAGCATGTGATCCATTCCCCATTAAGACGCTTGAATCTGCGACCTGATAAGAAGTGAACATAGAGATGTCAGCACACATGAACATTAGCACCCGTATCAATCCACCAACATGGAGATTGAAATACTGAAAGCACAATCGGTAAATTACCGTACCCATCAGCATTGCTAGCGGTCACGACGTTGACATGCTTGGCGTCTTCCCTTTCTTGTCTGCACGATCTGGGCAGT
Source organism: Poa pratensis (assembly GCA_947311845.1). NCBI lineage: Eukaryota > Viridiplantae > Streptophyta > Magnoliopsida > Poales > Poaceae > Poa > Poa pratensis. The sequence continues at coordinate 5,057,647 of CAMZMU010000127.1, forward strand.
CCACAGAGAAGTGTCCGGGCTCTCCACAAGTGTAGCACTTTAGCTCAGATTTGTTCAGCATCTTCTTCTTCTTCTTGAAAGAAGTAGTCTTGGTAGGCATGTTGAAGGAAGGCTTGCTCTTGGCCTTGCTCTTGCCGTGGTGATGGTTTTTCTGCACCATGTTGGCGCTAGACTGACCTTCACCACCTCTCTCAGCAGTGTCCTTAGCCCGAGCCTTCTCCTCAACATCAAGAGACGCTATCAGGTTTTCAACCGATATCTCCTGTCTCTTGTGTTTGAGGGCTGTGGCGAAGTTCCTCCATGAAGAAGGTAGCTTTGCAATAATGCATCCAGCCACAAACTTGTCAGGTAAGGAACACTTGAGGAGCTCAACCTCTCTCGCAGTGCACTATATCTCATGAGCTTGTTCGACCACACTACGGTTATTCACCATTTTGTAGTCATGAAAGCTCTCCATGATATACAGTTCACTGCCTGCATCGGTCGCACCGAATTTAGTATTCAGTGCATCCTAGAGCGCTTTGCCGTCCTCTATGTGCATGTACACATCACACAGACGAGCATCAAGAACACTCAGAATGCATCCTCGGAAGATAGTAGTGTTTTTCTTGAACTTGTTCTGAGCTTCCTCAGATATAGTTCCTTCAGGAAGACCACTACTAACTTCCCACACATTCATAGCCGACAGCCAGAGTTGGCACTTCAGCTACCATCTCTTAAAGCCCAGTCCACCGGTGAACTTTTCCGGTTTCATTGCGTCGGTATAACCAGCAATATTTAACGAAGAAAATTGCCTACAATTAGGTTTTTGGATTGTTAAATAATTAGGCAATAATTTCATGATTAATTCCAGAATATTAAACCTGACAACCACAACTACTAACATGTGAAACACGAACGTACTAGATGTACTAATCAACATGAACAGTAGCAGTATATCACAGAACATGTAAACAGGAAACATGTTGATCCAACTAGGAGAGATACGACACACGTACTGAACGATTGAAGACGTAGTAGCCGTGGTCGATGCAGCGATGTAGTTGGCGACTTTCTTGGCGAAGGCTCATCGCCACAGAAGATGCTTGCGGCGGCGATCCGCAAAGCCGGCTGGAAGACGACCCGTGGTGTAAGCGGTGAGCAGTCGCGCGAGGCGCTTCCCAAAAACCTAATTCGCCCTCTCCCGTACAGAATCACAAGAGCGATTGGTTCCGGAGACCTGATCTCCCAAACGCCGGTGCACGCCGGCGCTCGGGATGGATTAGACTACGGTGGCGGCGCAAGGCACGAGATTGGCAAAACCTATATTGGTTCGGTGTGTGACGGCGCAAAAATATAGGCATCGGCTCATTCCCGCAACCCGCGGCATGTCGTGACGTGACGAGACAGACGGACGGACGGCGGCGGAGGAGGAGAAGTGTGCGGGAGAGAGCCTTCTGTTCTCACAAGCACACCAAGTAACACAACATTCCACTATATAAGTTGATGCAACTCTCCTCCAACTAGCAATGTGGGACTAAATTTTAGCACCACATTGCACCTACAAAATTCTACCATACACATGAGCCCAATTTGAGATTTCAGATTTGCTTATTTGGGCTGCCCCATATTGGGCCCAAATTCTAACACCTGACGCTCAAGCTAACTACTACCATGTCTTCACATTAGGCTCTGGCCAGCCGCCAAGGCACATAGGGTGCCCCGATGTCGAGAGGCTGGAATACGGCGCCGTATCTGTCCTGCTCCATGGTAGTCTGCATCGCTACACAGGCAACATGGTAATGTTATTTGACACCATGGTCGAGTCGTTCCGGCATATGCGCTCTCCCATTGGTTCTGGCATTCATTCTAGTGACGCTCGCCTGTTTGAGATTGGTGGCATGCTTGGCATGTCCTGCCGTAATGATGGAGGGACAGTCATGGAAATCTGGGTGATGCATGATTACCAAGGCGAGGTCTGGACTTTCAAGCGCCGGGTTGAATTGCCGCTTGCAAACTTCGGGGTGCAGCTTCGAAGCTATGAGAAACATTGGAGTTTCGTGGTAGCTTCTTGGGATGGTGATCTGCTGGTGCTTGTAAAATTTGGCAACTGGGTATTTCAGGTTGACATGGATGGCATGTTCACTGCTAGTTTCCATCACAGAGGCCTCCTCCTACCTTCTCAACATCGGCTCAAACAATCTCTTGTTGAGCACCCCTACTTTCCCACACTAGAGGGTTATGTTGTGAGCTCGCTTTCTTCTTTGTTGTTGCATATAAAGTTATGATCAGAAGCCTTCGCTGTTATAAGGCTGCATGAATTCAATTTTGAAGGCCTCCACGGGCGGTGGTAGGCGACCTTGTAGGCTGCATGAATTAACTGATTATCAGGTAGAAGGAACTACCATACGTTATGATGCTCAAATTGCCAACTCATGATTGGTGCACATTTTAAGTATGTGCTAATTAATCGGCTTCATCTCTGTATTTTATTGAACGGAATAATTGAGTTTTCTGTCTTAATTAGGACATCGTGTCAGCCTAATTCTCCATCTGTTGTGTTTCATACTATCTTTTGTCTGCATGTGCACTTTTTCTTCTCTTATATGAGTCTTTGAACATATACATTGTTCATCTTAAGTTCTTAGGCTCTGTTAATATTGCAATGTCACTTGTTCTAGGCCAGAAGTAGGTAATTCTTTACTGGTGGTGTCCGTAACTGCTGCACATTGTGGCTGGGCTTGGAACGACAGGGTATGCACAGAGTTGTTCTCCTGTTTGATTTGTTCTATATGAAATTTTCGCCTCAAACTGCTGCATAAGTCTCGGGTTGTGCTTTACTATTTGAGTTGTGAAGTTGTAATTTACCGTTCCGCTGTAGTTTATGTTTCTAGCTCTTATTTAGCTTGGCAGGATGGGTTCGGTGGGGGAGACCTCACCTGCCGGGCTTGGGTTTCCCGGTGGCTCTGTTTCTTGGGGGTTTGGATTTTGCGGCTTCTTCAGATTATGCTACTAGTGCCATTCTTCAGCTAACTGTGAAAATTCAAATTTTGCATTGTGCCACTGAGACCATCGATTCATACACTAGTAGTCTAGTCGTGTACTACCTCTGAATCTCTCTTTTGTGTTTCACTGACACGCCTCAAATGCTTTTTTCGTAGGAAATATGTATGTCCTGGGCACCATAAGATTATCAGACGATGGTACTATAATGCATTCTTCTTCAAAAGTTGTGCTTTGCGTCGCATACCCTGCAGCAAGCTGTGCTACTTTCGTAGTATAAAAAGGGCGACATACCTTGTATTCCTGTCTGACACAATTCTGAATTCAGCCCAGCAGCCGTTGAATACATGCCGTGCCCTGAGCTGGAAATTTAAGCTTTGCATTTGGACACTGAGTTCGTTCAGTTTACACCTCAAATAGAACTGGAAAAAGAGAGAATACATTCAGTTAGCTGGTTCGTGGTTAAGGATCACGTTTAGAACTTTCAGCAGTGCAATCATTTAGCTTTCTTTTCGTTTTCTTAAGACATATACACCTCTGATCCTCTGAAACCCTGATGAATGCTTCTTCTTCAGCTTCTACCTGCTGCAAGATTGATGAAGCCCGTTCTGCCCCAGGCGGCCCGCCGTCTCCCATCGGGGTTCTGACAACATGCCAGACATATCCACCGCGAAAGACAATGCACCGGGATACTATCGCCTGGGTAAATACTTTGGCTGCTAGGTGTGCCCTTTGCTGCAGTATAAATTTCCACTAGTGAATACCAGTGTCGTATCTCTTTGTGAATTGTGATCATTATATGCAGGCGTACCTAGTTACCGGTACTGTTGCAATTTCAGTGACAGACTCGTAGTTCACACATTGACGCCAACAAAGGTAAACAATGCAAAAAAAAAAAAAAATCGTACTGCTTTTTTCCCCTTTCGCTAGAATCCAACTCAAACGGGCTATCAAAAGTTCTCCGGATGAAGAAACCCTGTGAGGATATATAGCATCAGAATGTACTACATAATAGAATACTATAGCTTCTAAACCCTAGATTGATCTACTACACAAGTTAGTCATTTAACTCGCTGAAATCCCCCTGTAATCATACCCTTGGCAAACAACGTCCATTAACAAACCCTGCTCCTTTTTGTGGTAGTTTCTACTATATCTCGTAGTGCTCAGGAGTCAAGACGATCACGAGGAGTTCTCGATCTCGCATATGGTGGTATGTGGATGGAAGTATGAGAATGTGTAGGTCGTACCACTCGGCAGACCCTTATTCACAGTGAGGATTAGAGTTACATGCACCAAGTCGGTTTACATATGGTAGAGATAAACACAAAACTCTAGCGAGATATTTTAGATCCGATCGGAATTGGGTTCAAACCACATCGACCACCAAACTAAGGACCGAATTTGGTATCAGGAATATTTCGGCCACTACCGAGATCACCAAAGTTTGGTGAATTTCACTGATACCGGTTTTCATTTCAGCTAAAGGACCAAAATTTCTCTTAAAATCCATCCAAATATGACAAAAAATTGAAATTGTTTTGACATTTTTTTGAACTCATGTGTAGTATTGAAGTTTATGAAATATTTTTACATAGGTAATTATTTGGATGTCTATCTAAATCACTTAATTCAGTGAGTTTTGATGAAATCACATTGAAATTTGAAAGTGAGTTCACGTTACAAATGTGGTGCAAACCTTGCCATTGTCCCCTTATATGCGATTTTAAATTCTTTTGCTTTAGCTGCATGTTCCTTATAAGATTAGCTGAACGTATGTTAGATTATGTTTACTTCAACGGAATGGAGCAAAGATGAGGGCTTTCGATCTAAAAAAAGAAACCAACTTGGTCGGCGCCCACGATGAGGCACATCGGTAGAGGGCGTGTGTGACAAATGTTCATTTTTGTACATGATATTTTGACGAATTTTAACACACTTCTATTGTATTTTAAACAGCCTATTAACAAAATATCTTTAAAAAATGGTTTTGATGCTTTTGCTAGGCTTGGCACCCCGGCGGTGAGATCCTAGATCCGCTACTGATTGTATGTCGTTAACATACCCACTTACAGGCTGACTTGACTTGTATGTCGTTTTTATTTCTGACTTGGTTAATCTCGACTGTGGTGCCAGAAAATCTAGCAGAGGTACAAAGATTTTACTTGTACGAGATATATCCGAGATTTGTAGTTCTACAGTAATTACTTCAGTCCGAACCATCTTCGATTAGAATCAGAAATTAATCCTGGATGTCTACATGACTTGCCAAAATTAAGTCGATCAGGTGTGTCGTGTCGTGCGCGTCCCGTCTGCATTTGCACCTCTGCGCGCAACGTATATAAAAGGAGATCGCACCGTTTTCTATTACTACCGGCGAATCGATCGATCACGATATCGATGACCGGCGACGGCAGCACCGGAGGGCGGTGCTTCGCCGACGACCTCCCGGACGACCTCCTGGTCGCGATCTACCGACGGTGCTCCTCACCATACGACTGTGCCCGCTTCGCCGCGGTCTGCACCTCGTGGCGCGCCGCCGCGTCGTGGCTGCCAAAGCGGCCGGCTCTGCCGCTGCTGCTCCCCTCGACGGGCAACGGCAGGCTTGACCGGAAGGCCCGTGCGTACTGCCCGGAGGACGGCAGGGTGCTGCGAGCCCCGCTCCCCTGGTTGCCGTATGGCAAACGGATTGTAGGAACCTACGATGGCGGCTGGGTCGCCGTCGCCATCGGCTGTCGGATCGAGGTCGTGAACCTTTTTACCCGCGCCTTGGTGCCGAGTGAGGAAGACATTACGTGTCGATGCCCGAACTTTCGGCAAACCAACAGCAAAATGACTATTGAAAAAGTCATATTCTCGGAGGACCCTACCACGCAAGGATGCATCATGGCCGCCATGACCACGAGGTGCACCATAGCGGTTTGTAGGCTTGGCTTTCCGGGCGGAGGCTGGACAACAGGATGTGAAATATACATGACACTCATAGATATCGCCTTCTGTAACGACGAGCTCTACGCGCTCTCCTGTGGTGAAGAATTGTACAAGGTCACCATCCGCGGCCGAAACAAGGAGGGTGCTCCGGTGCGCTTATTGTTTAATAAACTGGCCATCAGAAGTCCGAACAATTTTGATCCGAAATACATCTTCCAGTTCGGCGGCAAGCTCGCAATGGCGGTGAACATACGGGGCTACAAGGCTCGAATTTTCATGGTGTTCGAGCTCACCATCAAGGACACGGCACAATACATGTGGGTAGAGGTGGCAAGTTTGGGTGACCACGCCCTATTCCTAGGGTCAGGATGTTGCAAAGCGGTGCTGGTGTCAGCGGTGGGCAGGAGCGGCGAGGTGGAAGGGAACCACATCTACTACTCTAAACAAAAGTCCCAACTCCCAGACCATAGGCATCCAGAGTGCTTAGATAAGTTCAACCTCGGTAGTTGCGAGGTGTATTCTTATGAGAACAAACAAACACATCGTTTGGAGAGGATCACATCACGGGGTTATCATTACGGCAAAAAGTATGATGGTATTAACGGTAGAAATACTTGCACGTGGATTTTGCCACCACTGTTTATTTAGTTCCTCTATTCATGAATGTACCGCATGATTCTCTTTACGCAAGAGCAATGTTCATTTTTCTACTGATTTCCTGTAGCTGGAATTTTCTACTGGCGTGAAAAACAAGACCCTTATATTTCTTCCAGACTTGTAGCAAGTTTTTATTTGATGTTGGTGCATATATATGGAAGATTCTATCGTCAGTTTCACAAGAAAAGGATCATAGACAGCACGAGCAGCTTGATACTTATCCGCATGTGACTTGACTATATATGTTGCTTAGATAACTAACCTTTGATTATCGCTAGAATGCAACTCAAACGGGCCATAGAAAGTTCCCCGGATGGAGAAACTCTGTGATGATATATAGCATCACAATGTATTACAGAAAAGAATACTATAGCTTCTAAACCCTAGATAGATCTACTACACAAGTTAATAATTAACTCGCCGAGATCTCATTGTAATCATACCCTTGGCATACAACATCCAGTAACAAACCCTGATCCTTTTTGTGGTGGTTTCTACTATCTCGTAGTGCGTAGGAGTCAGGACGATCTCGAGGAGTTCTCATTCTTGCGTATGGCGGTATGTGGATGGAAGTATGAGAATGTGAAGATCATACCGCTCCCATACCATTATGTACACAACGGGGATTAGGGTAACATGCACCCAGTTGGTTTTCATGTGGTAGAGATAAACACAAAAAATCTAGCAAGATATTGTGGATCTGATCGGAATAGGTTACAAACCACATATCGACCACAATCTTAAGGACCAAAACATACATAGTTAGTGTTGATTAACCTGGCTCCAGTTCTACGAGCTTAATGCTGAATATGGTTTCAGGAATATTTCATCCACTACCGAGATCACCAAAGGTTGGTTAATGTCATTGATTCCAATTTTCATTTCAGCGAAAGGATCAGAAGTTCTCTTAAAATCCATCCAAATATTTTAAACATTCAAATTGTTTTGACATTTTAAACATCCGGATATTTTCATTTTTTTTATGTTTTTGCTAGGCTTGGCACCCCGGCAGTGAGATCCTAGATCCTCCATTGATTTCACGTCGTTAACATGCAAACTTACGGGCCGAGTTGTAGGGGTGTATACGGATAGGATAATTTCCCACGGAATCCCGTCGCCAAATCGGTTTTAAAGAATCCATATCTGGTTTCAACGAATCCATATCTGTATACGGATAAGTATATCCGATTTCGAACCGAACATCCGGATACGGTAAAAGATATGGTATGTAAAATAGCATCCGAATATGGATATTCTGAAAATTAATGAGGATTATCTGATGGTTATAATGCGAATAATCCGATTTTCTACCGAAATGTTTAAACTAATAGAGCACAATTGGTAGTGAGTGAGTTGTGGAGTTCATCCATTGAACAACAACTCACTTGCATGGTCATTGTATAGACTATGGAGTACAACTTTATTAGGTTATCAAGTAGTTGAGCTATTATTTCTGATTCCGTGGGTTAATAATGTATATTGCGCATATCGATTCGATTAATTTTATTTTTAGCCCGAATCTGCTCCGTTGCCGTTTTTGAATCCGTGATCATATATATCCGTCTCTGACTCTGCAACCGTTCAGTATCCGATCCGATCTGAATCTGAGAAAATAATGTGGTAAAAGATATGATAAAGACAAAATCTGATCTGATCGGATCCGCTAACATCCCTACCGACTTGCATGTCTATTTTATTTCAGAGTTGGTAAAACTCGACTGTGGCGCCAGAAAATCGAGCAGAGGTACCAAGATTTTATTTGTAAGAGAGATATCCAAAATATCGTAGTACAGTACAGTAACTAATTTTTTCCGACCCATCTCCGATTAGAATCAGAAATTAATTGGATGTCTGCATGGATACGTGAACAGCATCGATCAGTTCAGCCGTGTCGTGCGCGTCCCGTTTGCATTGACACAACTACCCGCGACGTATATAAAGGAAAATCGATCGATTTTGATTACGAGAATCAATCGACCACGATGACGGCCGACGGCAGCACCGGAGGGCGGTGCTTCGCCGACCTCCCGGACGACCTCCTGGGCGCGATCTACCGACGGTGCTCCTCACCATACGACTGTGCCCGCTTCGCCGCGGTCTGCACCTCGTGGCGCGCAGCCGCATCGTGGCAGCCAAAGCGGCCGGCTCTGCCGCTGCTGCTCCCCTCGACCGGCAACGGAAGGCTTGACCGGAAGGCGCGGGCTTACAGCCCGGAGGACGGCAGGGTGCTGCGAGCCCCGCTCCCGTGGTTGCCATATGGCAAACGGATTGTAGGAACTTACGACGGTGGCTGGGTCGCCGCTGCCATGGGCTACCGGATCGAAATCGTGAACCTGTTTACCTGCGCCCAGGTGCTGAGCGTGGGAGACATTACGTGTCGATGCCCGAACACTCGGCGGAGCTGGCGCAAAATCTCAATTTGAAAAAGTCGTATTCTCGAAAGACCCTACTATCCACGGCTGCATCATGGCCACCAAGACCACGAGGTGCGCAATAGCCGTCTGTAGGCTTGGCTTGTCATGCGAAGTGTGGACAACACGTGGATGTGAAACATGGGAGCGCTTCATAGATATCGCCTTCTGCAACGGCGAGCTCTACGGTCTCTCCTACATTGGAGAATTGTACAATATCGTCATCCGCCCAAATGAGGACGGTGCTCCGGTGGAAGTATTGTTTCTGAAACTAGCCATCAGAAGTCCTAACAGAGTTGAGCCGAGATACATATTCCAGTTAGGCGGCAAGCTCGCAATGGCGGGGAACATACGCAGCTACAAGGCTCGAATTTTCATGGTGTTCGAGCTCGCCATGGACGACACCGCAGACAAATACACGTGGTTAGAGGTGACGAGCTTGGATGACCATGCCCTGTTCCTAGGGCCAGGATGCTGCAAAGCCGTGCAGGTGTCAGCGGTTGGCAGTCGCGGCGAGGTGGAAGGGAACCGTATCTACTACTCCAACCAAGAGTGCCAACTCCCAAACGACAGGGATCCAGAGTGCTTAGATAAGTTGGAACTCGGTAGTTGCGATGTGTATTCTTATGAGAACAAAGAAACACATCACTTGGAGAGGATCACGTCGCGGGGCTATCATTACGGCGAAAAGTATGATGGTATTAATGGTAGAAATAGTTGCACGTGGATTTTGCCGCCAATGTTTTAGTTCCTTTATTCACTTTAATCAAGAGAAATGTTCACTCGTTCTACTGATTTTCGGTTGCCGAAACTTTGTCACAAAAAACAAGGCCCTTTGTGTGGTATCTTCGTCGAGGGTAATTTTTACAAAAGATAACCCTGCAAAACGTAATTGGCATGAGAGTAAAAAGTGTGTCTTCTGTCTAAAAGACGAGACTATAAAGCAGTTACTCTTCGAGTGTAAATTTGCTAGTTCTATATGATCAATCATCCATATATGTTCTACCTTATATCCACCAAGAAGCATTGCTAATATTTTTGGCAACTGGCTCAATGTTCTGGACCATAGGTTCAAAAAACTTATTAAGGTGGCAGCGCTTGCCGTTATTTGGTCGCTTTGGCTGTGTAAAAATGACAAGATTTTTAATGATAAAATTATTTTCTCATGCAGGTTATCTACATGAGTACATCTACACTCCGTTCGTGGTCTCCGTTGCAACGTGTGATGCATCACGACCTTTTTACGGAGGTTTGTAGAAGACTGGAGGAGACGGTGAGAGATATTTTATCTCAACATGGATGGCGGCATAATTTGCGGATTGGCCCTCCACCTTCATAGACGTCTTTACAATTTCTCATCTTGATATGTAATTCGCTTTTTTTTTACTTTTCACACTTCTAAACTTGTGATGGCTGTGTGCATTCTATCTATGCAGGAAGTAACTGGTCATTCGTCTTAAATAAAAATAGCAATTTTTGTTGCCTCGTTTGAAAAAAAAAATGCAACCAACTGTGATCACGAGGCTGGTGTTTGTTTTGCATTCACGGTCCCTCACTACTCCACATGGTGCTCCGGCACAACACAAACCTCTTGACGCAGGCCGACAGCTTATATAGGCCCAGCTCACTGTATTCATTGGGTTGGCATCCCTAGCTAGATGTCAGACGCGGGTCACCCTAGCAACAGGTGATGCCCGTAATGTGTACAATCGTCAGACTAGGGTTTTCCTAGGATAGGTCGACTGCGACGGCGATCGACGTCGGAGGTTTGCAAGTCCAGATCCCGGAACGTCGACGATCTCTCTCTCGCTCGGGCTGAACAAGGGGCCGGCTAGACTGGCTTCCCGGCCTTGGTGAGGGGACGAGAGTTTAGGCTTTGGCGCGGAGGTGATCGCGATCTGCTCCGGGTGCTGGAGATGGCGGCTGAATCCTCCAACGCGCGGGCGCCAAGGGGGGAGGCGAGGGACAGGGATGTTGGAGAGCTCCTCAAAGAACTGCAGCTTCATGATTCGGAGCTTGATGACATCTTTCTGGGGAAGGAGGAAGTGGGCAAGCTGCCGACGATCAAGTGGATGGCGGTGATGAAAGTCCTTACTCGTCGGGGCTTTAGCCCGGAATCGTTGAAGAGAACTCTGCTGGCTGCGTGGGGGTTAGCGCAGGAAGTAGTTTTTGCTGAGCTTGGAGTGAATCTGCTCACGGTGCAGGCCAAGTGCTTAGGCGATTGGAAGAGGATCACGGAGCAGGGTCCATGGTTGTTCCGAGGCTGTGCTGTGATGATAGAGGAGTTTGATGGAACAAAGGCGATGCCGGACACGCCACCAAGCACAGTTGCAGCCTGGATTCAAATACATCGCATACCACCTCTGTACCGTACGAAGGAAATTATTACTCAGCTTGCTAAGAGAGTGGGGGAGGTTGTGCTGGTTGACATGGCAGCGATCACGTCTGCTAATGGTGTCTTTCACCGAGTTCGGGTGAAGCTGGCGGCAGGGAAACCACTCACGAGGTTTACACCGCTATCGCCCGAGGGACAGGATCGTATGTTCCTGCAGGTGAAGTATGAAAAGCTGCCGCGACACTGCGAGCATTGTGGACTCATGGATCATGAGTATTTAGAGTGCGGCACGGGTGAGTTTGAGCCGGCCGAGTTGCAGTTTGGCTCATGGATGAGAGCTGATGAATCGCTATGGCGGCCAGGGACCCCTGGAATGCGTACTCCCCGGCAGGAGGCACGTGGTGGTTATGCAGCTGGGAGAGGCAATGGAGGTGCTCGTGGAGGCCGAGCGGGAGGACGTGGGCAGCCGGGTAGGACTGTCCGGAAGTGGAAAGCTAAGGCGACTGGGGCTTCTGAAAACTCGGCAAAGAAGCGGTCGTCCCACGATGTTGGGCTGGGAAAGGCAGCAGAGGAGGAACTGGCTGATACAGCGACTAGCCCGCTAAAGAAGGTCCAGAAGATGACTGAGGGGCAAGGGGAACCACCGCAGGCGAAGCGACAACTGAACACTGATGCTGCTGTGGTGGACGAGCTGGAGACGGAGCGCGAGCGAGTGCCTCCCCCTCCCCCGTCGTAAACGTCCCCTAGTGAGCTCAGGAAGCAAAAGAAGAAGGTTAACACTGAATCCAGCGGATCAGAAGCACAACAGAATATCCAAGACCCATCGGCGGGCTCCCCCGAGGAGTACCGCCAGAAACAATGAGTATCTCAAGCTGGAATGGTCGAGGGCTTGGCATGGACTCGACCATCAATGAACTTCGCGATTTTGCGCGTGAACATGCCCCATCCGTGCTGTGTGTTGTGGAAACTCAATTACATAAGTCTAGGGTGGAAAGACTAGCGAATACGCTAGGTTTTGACTGATGCTATGCTGTTAGTAGTTCGGGGCGCAGTGGAGGCATTGGGATGTTCTGGAAAAATAATATAAACATTGAGGTGTTGCCCTACTCTCAGTACCATTTGGATGCTATTGTGTCTTCTCAGGATATGGACCCATGGCGACTAACATGTGTGTATGGAGAGGCGTGTGCTAGTGAGAGGCACAAGACATGGGATGTCCTGAAGTTTATTCGCTCTTCTTCGGACTTACCATGGTTATGTATAGGGGATTTTAATGAAGTACTTCACCGCTCAGAACATATGGGGGTGAGGGAGAGAAGCAATGCCCAGATTGCAGCGTTCAGGGAGACAGTGGATGTATGCGGATTAGCAGATCTGGGGTTTAAGGGGCCAGCATGGACTTTTGAGAAAAAAGTAGCTGGAGGAACATATTGTAGATCGCGGTTAGACCGTGCTCTAGTTTCTCCTAGCTGGAGTGCGAGGTATCCTCTGGCGCAGTTATATCACTTGGAGGCGGTGAATTCTGATCACTCACATTTGCTGTTACGTTTTGATGGTGAGTTGGAGAAGCGGAGGACAGTCCAGCGTCCGTTTCGCTACGAGGTCATGTGGGAGACACATGAATCTTTTGATCCTATGCTGAAGGAGGCTTGGCAGCAAGGAGGAGAAAGCGTGTCAACAGAGGAGGTCCGGAACAAGTTGAATTACCTCTCAACTGATCTGAAAAAATGGCAAAAGGAATCCTTTGGTAATGTGCGACGGCAGCTCAAAGATCTGAAGGTAGAGTTGGAGCGGATGAGGGCTTTGCCGGGCCGAGTGGGACCTTCCTATGAAGAGATTAAAGTTAGAGAAAAGATTATCGAGTTGCAACATAGGGAGGAAGTTATGTGGCGACAACGATCTCGAGTTCAATGGTTGGCCGAGGGGGACAGGAATACCCATTTTTTCCACCAACGAGCGAGCCGAAGGAGGAAAAAGAACAATATTACTAGCTTGAAGAAACCAGATGGAGAGATGACCGAAGATGCTCAAGAAATAAGTGAGTTGTCACATGCCTTTTTTGGTAACCTATATGCATCTGAGGGGACACAACACATGGATACCGTGCTTAACACGGTCCCGAGGCGAGTAACGAGGGAGATGAACAATGACCTTGTTGCGCCGTACACAGAAGGGGAGGTGAAGGCTGCATTGTTCCAAATGTACCCAACGAAAGCTCCTGGACCCGATGGGTACCCGGCCCATTTTTTTCAGCGCAATTGGGATTTGTGTGGGAAAGAGGTGACCAATTCGGTTCTCCGAATCCTGCGAGGAATTGATAGCCCAGAAGAGATAAACAACACTTTCATTGTTTTGATACCTAAGGTGGCTAGCCCGACAGAATTGGGACAGTTTCGGCCTATTAGTTTGTGTAATGTCATTTACAAGATAGCGTCGAAGGTACTGGCAAATAGGTTGAAGAAGTTTCTGCCAGAGATAATTTCAGAGGAGCAATCGGCCTTTGTCCCTGGGAGGCTGATTACAGATAATATCATTACAGCTTATGAGTGTTTACATTTTATGAAAAGAAACAAAGCAAAAAAACATCGTCATTGTGCACTTAAGCTGGATATGAGGAAAGCATATGACCGGGTGGAGTGGTCTTATTTGGAGGCCATTATGCTGCGCCTGGGTTTTGATGAAGGTTGGGTAAAACTTGTGATGAAAATGATTTCTACGGTCTCGTTTTCAGTTTTGTTCAATGGGGCACCACTACAATCCTTTCAGCCCACGAGGCGAATACGACAAGGTGACCCCATCTCTCCATATTTGTTTCTTCTTGCAGCGGAGGGCCTTTCGTGCCTCTTAAAATCCAGAAGTATTGTGTCATCATCGAACCTGAGTGGAATCAAGGTGGCTAACACTGCACCTGCAGTCAACCATCTTCTCTTTGCGGATGACAGCCTGCTGTTTGTAAAGGCAAGTGTGGAGGGAGCTAATGAAGTGACGGAAGTCTTGGAGTCTTATTGTCAAGCTTCTGGCCAGAGGATAAATTTCGACAAGTCGTCGATTTTTTTCAGCAAAGGATGTTCAGAGACGGTAAAGCAGGAAATTAAGGACATTCTTAATGTTCCCAATGAATCGCTGAGTGAAAAATACCTTGGGATGCCATCAGATGTAGGTCGATCGGTTAATGGAGCGTTTAAATATATTCGTGATCGAGTCTGGAAGCAAGTTCAAGGGTGGTTGGAGATGATCCTATCAGCTGGTGGAAAGGAGATTTTGATCAAGTCTGTAGCACAAGCAATACCACTGTATTCTATGTCATGTTTCAAGCTATCCAAAGGTCTTTGTGAGAGTTTGAATGCTTTGTTACGGAATTTCTGGTGGGGGTGTCGCGATGGAAAAAGAAGGACATGTTGGGTGTCTTGGGAAGAAATGACAACATCGAAGAGTGTTGGAGGCATGGGATTTAGAGATTTTGAACTGTTTAACTTGGCTCTTTTGGCTAGGCAGGCGTGGCGCATACTGCAGAACCCGGAGACGCTAAGCGCCAGGCTTCTAAAGGCAGTATATTTTCCATCGTCTGACTTATTACATGCGTCAGTTGGATCCCATCCCTCATAGGTTTGGCGCGCTATAGTTGAAGGGCGAGATGTGTTGAAGCAGGGATTAATCCGCCGAATTGGGACGGGTGAAGGAACAGACGCATGGAATGACAATTGGTTGCCCCAA
Source organism: Poa pratensis (assembly GCA_947311845.1). Classification (NCBI taxonomy): domain Eukaryota; kingdom Viridiplantae; phylum Streptophyta; class Magnoliopsida; order Poales; family Poaceae; genus Poa; species Poa pratensis. Next base: position 5,072,677 of record CAMZMU010000127.1, read on the forward strand.
GATGGTGCAATGAGACCTATTGCATGTAAAGAAGAAAATCCGCCATGGAGGGTGTCAGATTTTATTGATACTACTTCAGCATCATGGGACATGCAACGTTTGGAGAAGTATTTCCTGCCAATGGATATTGATATGATTCGATCGATTCCTATCTCTACGAGGAGATTGGATGATTTTTGGGCTTGGCATTATGAACGGACAGGGGTGTTCACAGTTCGTTCGGCATACCGCATGCTTGCGGATACAAAACGGCGACGGGAGGCATGGATGGATAGCACAGCTTCGGCCTCTGATCATCAAGGAGAGGAGAAGAGTTGGACAGCATTATGGCACGTCCAAGTTCCGTCGAAAATAAAGGTATTCCTTTGGCGACTAGCTCGTCAGTCGATTCCAACGGAAGATGTCCGACATCACAGAAACATGGCGCCCAACACAACCTGTTCTATCTGTGGTGGAGGAGATTCTTGGAGACATTCCCTCCTGGACTGTGTGGTGGCGCGGAGTGTTTGGGCTTTGGCGCCAGAGGAGTTAATTGAGCATATGGATCGATCAACGGAAACAAATGCGAAATTATGGTTATTCACGATGATCGAGTCTCTGAAACATGAGGAGCTTGTCCGCTGCATGGTCACGCTCTGGGCAATTTGGTATGCACGCCGAAAGGTAATACATGAGGGGCTGTTTCAAAGTCCATTATCCACTAACTGTTTTGTGGAGCATTTTATCAGGGACCTGGAGATTGCAACACCGACAAAACTAAGAAAAGAATCTCCAGGGAAGGTGAAGGTAACTCCCAGGTGGTGTGCACCGCCGGCGGGATTTGCGAAGATTCATGTGGACGCGGCACTCAGGAAGAATCAAAATGGGGGTGCAGTAGCAGCGGTTTGCCGGTCCGATGATGGCACTTACCTAGGCGCTTCAGCCGTGGTGGTGCGAGGTATTACTGATCCAGGGGTGCTGGAGTCATTAGCATGTAGAGAGGCACTTGCACTGGGACAGGATCTCAATTTGCTACGAGTTCAGGTTGCTTCGGATTGCCTGGAGGTCATCCATGGATTGAGTTCCATCAATCTTGGAAGGTTCAGCGCAGTGTTGCACGAGATCAAGGCAAGTGAAAGGATTTTCTCGGCGGTGAAGTATATCCACGAGAAAAGAGATATGAATTTAGAGGCCCATGGTCTCGCAAGGAGCTCGACGTCGCTTAGTGTAGGTCGTCATATTTGGCTTGGTGACACGCCAGACATCTTTTGTATTCCTATGCGACGGTGTAATGTTTCTGTGAACTCTCAGCAACAAGTTTCTGACGCGCTCTTTTCCTTACCAGGGCACCGAAAGGGACTGGAAGGTTTTTAATGAGGCGGCTTGTTTGCTTAATAAAGTGTGTTTAATCTCAAAAAAAAAAAAAGCTAGATGTCAGACGGTTGTTGCGATCTGGCCTCCTCGTGGCAAACGTGCTGCCAAAGTAAACAGTACACCACCTGATTGCGTCATTGCGACCACACGTACGATGCCTTGTCAGTTGTCACGCACTACTCGGATTCACAAGAGGTGCATATATAGTTATCATACCACTTCAATGTGCAATTGTGATGCATGGCCTGCATTATAGATGTCAGATAGCCAAAAACCTCTGTAGCCGCTTCATGATCGTACTGTACGACGACACGTCAAGCCTGCGTGCTCATGGACCGCCACTTCATGGCATTCCTAACTTATTTAACTTTGAGAACAAAAGTTTCATGTCCATCAAATTTTTTCCCACAATTCAAAAACTATTCATGCATGCCAACGATGTTGCATGTATTTTTTCACAAAAATAAAAGTAAAGGAAAAAATTGAATAAACAAATTTCCATATAGAATAAGAACAAAATAAAAAGAAATAGCACTGCTTCGGTGAGTATACTTGTAATTTCTACATGTGGCTTCTGCCTCCAAGGCCTTTTTGATTCGCAAGATTCTAAAATCGCTAGGAACATGAAAAACATGGTATTAAAATGTATGTATGTTTCAATCATGTATGATTTTTGTGTGTTTGCTTGTATCACGGGAGAACAAATGAATTTGTTCCTAGAGGTTTGAATAGATACTGCAAATTACTATAGAGTGTAGTACATCACGACACGTCTAGATCGCCCGCCAAGCGCGGCTGTGGGAGGCGTTCGTGTACGCCCCATCCCGTTTTTTCCCTACCCACTACGGCGGCGAAGACGACAGAAAGGATCGGCACGCTAGGTCTCTTTTCCCATTTTTTTTACTAGCCAAAAGAACGATCGAAAGAAAAAAAAAATAACGATGGGGCATGCCCACATCGAGAGCGGCTACATAGTGTGGCCCATAGAAGATGGCCTTGTGTGATAAATTCTTCTTGGACATGATTAAACACAAAATATGTGACTGATCGTTGGGCCTATGCGAGGCACCAGGCCACTGGTCACCCTAACATGATGGCACATGGTGGCGCACCCTGACGTGGAAAGGCTGCTAGCAGGGGACACCACCACCATATACTATGGCCAACTCCTAAGAGTGTGTAAAACGCCACTTAAAATGTGTAGATGTAAAAAAAAAATCTCGCATCCGCTTATACACTTGAGGAAATATGTTTTTTGTCATACTCTGGCAATTTGCCGTGAGCATTTTTTCGGGAACACGGCAAAGGCTTAATTTGGCAAGCTGCCAAGAGTACTCACGGCAAAACAATTCTCACGATAAAGACCGAAAAAGCTCGCGACAAATATAGCCATCGGTGCATTGGTGGACAGGTGTCCCCGTACACGCAATGGGGAAGACGTGTTAGCTTTGTTGAGAGCTGAGCCTCCCATTTGGCTCTCGGGAAAGAAGAAACACACTATCTGTGTGCTTTATGATGTTTTTGTTGAGGATGACAGAGGCGTGGCACAGATTGATGACATGGCAAAAAAATAACCGCACATCACGCCGCAGCTGGGCAGAGGCTCCAGAGGACGACACCGGGACAGAGGTGACACTCCTGGCGCAGGGACATGGACGGTCCATCTTGATCTTCGTCCTGTGGCCTGGACCAGCATCACATGCATTATAGATGAGCTAGTACGATCATGTGTCCGCCCTCGCGCTGTGCATAAATACTGCGACGACGATGGTCTTCCCTATCTCACACCCTTCTCTTCAGGTCTAGAGCTTAGCAGTAGGCAGCAGTCATGGTTTCTTCCAAGCGTAGCAGCAGCGCTGTGTGGTGTCTCCTGCTGGCTGGGCTTCTCCTGGCGGCGGCGGAGGTGGAGGCCGGACGGGCACAGAAGCAAGAGAAGGACGTCGGCTCCAAAAGCCGAAACGACCAAGATCAATGCATGAACGACAACTGCCAATGGCTCTATGGCGACGAGCAGGCGCTGTGCGAGACAGAGTGCTGCGTGAGTGACAAGTGCCAAGGGCTCCATGGCATGGCCCAGGCGGTGTGCAAGGGGGACTGCGAGAATGAATACGGTGAAGCAGACAAGATGAAGACGCTCAAGGAAGCCGGCACCAGCCCCGCCGCCGGTGGAGCCAACATCCTTGAGGTGGTGTAATGGCGCCGGCCTCGACATAGCTGTTGAGCTGGCTGAACTTTGCTAGATTCCAAATAAGTTTCAGGTGTTCCTTGCACCGCCTGCATTTCCGTTTAGTTTCCTCCAAAGTTGGTAGCGCTCACGCTAGCGACGCAAGAGACAACCATTGTGTTTTGCTTTCAGTTTGGCGCCGTTGTAATGTACCCTGCTATCTGTAACACCGACGGTTCCCATTTAAGAACAAGCGCACTTGTTTTCTTTCCAGTGCATGCATACCAGTTTGCATGTGCATTTGCATTCTAATCTCAGCACCAGCAAAATATTGTCCCAAACAAACAATTGTCCCCATGTATTTTGATACAAACTATTGATGCAAAGGGGATGTTGTATCAAAGCTGACATGGTCACCACATTGCTCCGATAAGTTCTAACCAAAAATATTCAAAACTCTGGGTTTTTAGCTTTTTTTTCAACCGGGCTCCATGCATGGTCACTTTAGCTATGCAACATATTCGACTCACATGGTACATAATATCTGCTACAAATGTCTGAAAGAAGATAAACACTTTGATTTTCTTGATAATAAGGTGTAATTGGGCAAGTCCATTTTTTTGCGCTCACATGTTTGCTCTGATATTGATATCAGTTCTTCAGAAAGAAACCTAGCTAATTAAAAAACAAACAATACTCCTACATAAGATAATCATGCATGCGGTACATGGAAGGATAGATGAGCTAATTAAATCTATGGAGGTAAAATCCACGTGCAGCTATCTCTATTAATACCACTAGGCTTCTCACGGTAATGGTAACACCGTGTCATGATCCCCTCCAAGTGGTGATGCCCTACTTTGTTCTCATAACAATACACATCGCAACTACCGAGATCCAAGCAATCTAAGCACCATGGATCCATGCCGTCGTGGAGTTTGTGCTTTGGCCTCGAGTAGTAGATATGGTTCGCTTGCACCTCGCCTCGCCTGCCCATCCCCAACATGTGCACCGCCTTGCAGCACCCTGGCCCAAGGAACAGGGCGTGGTCACCCAAACTCGTCACCTCTGCCCATTCGTAGTTGCATGGTTTTGTTGTGTCTTTGCTGGCGACGAGCTCCAACACCTTCAAATTCCGAGTCTTGCTGCCGCCTAGAGGTCTGATCTTCACCGCGGTTGCTAGCTTTCCACGCAGCTCGAAGATTTTTTTGGGATTAAACATCTCGGGCCATTGGATGGTTAGTTTGTTGAACAAGATAGTCACTGCATCGTACTCGTCTATGCCGAAAGCAAGCTTGTACAGCCGGTGGCCGTAGAGCTCGTCGTGCACGCACGAGAGGCCATAGAGTTCGCCGTTGCAGAAGGCGATATCTACAAAGCACTCGTCTGCGCCACATCCTCTTGTCATCCACCCTGCGCCGGGGAAGCCAACCCTATATATTGCTATCGTGCTCCACTTGTTCATGGCGGCGATGATGCATCCTTCCGATGTAGGGTCCTCGGAGAAGACGACCTTTTCAATAGCGATTCTACCGGCAATGTGTTTCACTGGCACCCTGCAGCCACCGCGGGCGAAGAGGTTCACGATCTCGATGCGGCCGCCGTTCGCGGTAGCAACCCAGCCCCCATCGTGGGACCCGACGATCTGCTTGCCGTGCGGGAACCATGGGAGCCGGGAACGCAGTACCCTGCCGTCTTCTGGGCTGTACGCCCTCGCCTTCTGGTCGAGGCACCTGTTGCCCGTCGACGGGAGCAGCAGTGGCAGAGCCGGCAGCTTGGGCTGCCACGACGCGGCGGCGCGCCACGACTTGCAGACGGCGGCGAAGCGGGCGCGGTCGTTGGACGAGGAGCACCGGTTGTAGATCGCGCCGAGGAGGTCGTTGGGGAGATTGGTGCTTCCGTCGTCCGTCATTGCGATCGATTGATTCTCGTAACAAAATCGATGGGTTCTTCTTTAACTACCCGTACGTGTTGCAAGTCAAATCGCTTCCTAAATATTCTTAACAAAATTATAAAAAAACTTCCTAAAGTTAAATACGGGTCCTATAAGCACACGTTCTGACGTTCGGGTAGGCATAGCAGTCGAGCGTACCAGGCGTCTGGTGCGATCGCTACCACGGACTCAAAAGCGAACATACATGGGCCAAGCCCAACATCGGACGTGCACATGGCCCATCGCGAGAACTAATCATTGGCCTTTGACGGCCGCTGCGACGGGGTCGGTCCGCGGTGCTGCTGCTCCTCGCAATCCTCGGGGCTGTTTGGATTGTGGCCCATAGTTACCCTACCAGGCGTTGACTGGGAGAGGAGACTAGCGTTTGGATGGAAGCCTAACCATGGAAGCCACGCCAAATATTTGGTAACCACAGATAATTTTGCGCCCACGTGCTGCCAAACTGGGGCGGGCAAATCCTTCGCCAAAATTTTGGCGTGCCCCGATTTGGCAGGGCAGGGCTGGGCATAAACCAAACAGCCTCCTCGACCCCTGTGACGGCCAAACTCCTCACGGGCGCTCGCTCGCTTGATATCACGCATGGTCAACGCAAAGGATCACAAAACAACCTCATCGATCTATGTGAATTGGGATGTATGATGGATTACCTCGTCGAATCGACCTGCAGACAACACCACGCCGCTTGCCCTCAGATCAAATCGCCTTTGCATCTATCAACATCACGCCAATAAAGCTGAAAGAAACAACACAGCACTGACAAGATTCAATCGGCTGACCGAAACAAACGAGGAAGAAACACGACGAGATCGAGGATACATACACCAAGACCAATCTAGCCCTCGCCCGGACCGTGGCCGCCACGATAAAGATCAAAGTCTAAGTCGCACGCGCCACCGCACGCAGTAAGCTACGCGCCCCTTCATATTTATAGACAGACGCTCAAGCAAAAAATGGGGGCTTGAAAAAAAATTCGCGGAGGAAGGGAGGGAAGAGAAGCAAGAAACCAAAAAAGTCTCTACTTCGTCCTAATTAATTACCTTCCGTGCATGCACGCGCTCGTAATAATCCGTGCCAATAATTGTGGCACCGTTTGTTAGACTACTCATAGTGGGAAGTAACATATACTAGTATCATGCATATGATACTAGTCTATGTTAATATCTCCATAATGGGTAGTAACATATATGTGGTATCATAACATATTACATTTATTAGGCTATAGACTCATTTTATCTCGATATGCGTTATGTTACGGTATCTACCTATGATACCACTACCTCCTCTTTCTTCATTAATTGTTGTGCCACATCAGCTTTTTGCCAACATGGCATGCATGATACTCCTTATGATACTTCCACTATGGCTAGTCTTATGGAATAGCATCTCCAAAATCAATGGGATGCCTAGCTTGATTTCTGGGCCCTCGTTTACGATTGCTTGCTTCAAATTACTTGGATTGATTAGCGGCAAAAAACTTGTACTACTAAGGTTGCGCCAAAGGAATGTGACAAAAAAAATTTGCGCCAAAGGTATTAGGAGGAAGTACACAGAGGCAAATGTCTTGTCCACCCGTCAAATAGAAGAAGAAAAAGAGGAAAGAACTCTGTCTGTGCTGTCAAGTTGGACATGATGAAGGCTTATGACCGCGTGGAATGGCATTATCTCCAAGCTATCATGTTGCGGTTGGGTTTCAGCTCAAAGCTTTGTGAGGCTGATTTTGAAGTGTGTCACTTCGGTTTGGTTTACAGTTCGTGTGAATGGTGAGCTCCTGCCTTTTTTCTCTCCTTCGAGAGGCTTACGACAGGGTGATCCAATTTCACGGTACCTCTTTCTCCTATGTGGTGAGGGCTTTACTTCTCTGCTGAATTTTTTTGGTGGAGCTGCTGTTGATAGAGGAATTAGAGTATCTGTTCGATCTCCCTGGATTAATCATCTCCTCTTCGCGGATGATAGTCTTATCTTTATGAGTGCAAAGATGGGGAGTTGCCGGAGACTGAATGATATTCTGAGGATCTATGGTGAGTGTTCAGGTCAGTGTATCAATAGGGAGAAAAGTTCAATATATTTCAGCCCAGACACTGATGTTGGAGTGCGGAATCAATTGAAATCAATTCTTGGTATTTCGGTGGAAGCTTTCAGTGAACGTTATCTGGGACTTCCGACTGCTGTGGGTCGTATTACCAGTGGTACTTTTGACCATATCGGCGAGTGGATCCGGAGCAAGATGCAGGGTGGCTCCGAACGAATGGTCTCGTGTGCTAGTAGAGAGGTTTTTATTACGTCAGTGATCCAAGCTATCCCAACATTTACTATGAGCTGCTTTAAACTGACAAAGAAAGTATGCAAAGATGTTGTGTCATGCATGGGACGTTACTGGTGGAGTAGTTCCCTGGACAAAAGGTCATTACATTGGCTAAGTTGGGACAAACTCGCATCTCCAAAAGTTAAAGGAGGAATGGGGTTCAGGGACTTGGAGACGTTCAATCTGGCAATGCTCGGCAAACATGGCTGGAGGCTGTTAACAAACCCCAACTCCTTGTGTGGTCGTGTCCTAAAGGGACGGTATTTTCCGAACACTGGTTTTATGCAGGCAGGCCTACCTCGCGGCTCCTCTGCAACTTGGAGAGCCATTATCGCAGGTCGGACTGCTCTCAACGCAGGTTTGATCAAGCGTGTGGGGGATGGGACCTCCATTTCAGTGTGGACGGATAAGTGGATCCCTGGTAAATTGTCTATGATGCCATCTGTTCATATTGGTACTACTGAGCTCTCGACAGTTTCAGATTTAATTGTGAATGGATCATGGGACATCCAGAAGATATGGAGCAATTTCACTAAGCCAGATGCCGATGCAATTCTGAATATACCAATCAGAGCTGGGATTTATTCCGAAGGTTTATATAAGAAGGAAATATTTATCCGGAGTATTTTGTCAGCGGACACTGGGTGTCCCGGATTCATATGATAGGAAATTAATTAAGTGAAATAGTCTGTAAAAGGAAATATTCAAATAAGAATTAATTAGACAAAGTATTATTTAATTATGAGTTAATTAAATATTGATTTATTTAATTAATAAATAATTACGGAAAATATTATAAATTGGAGCCCACCATGGGGCTACCAAGATGGGCCCGTGGGGCCCACCAAGTGGTGGTGGTGGGCCGAGTCGCCGCGGGGGGAGGCTTGCCCCCGGTCGAACCCTAGTGGGCCGACCGGCCCACGGAAAGGGAGAGGCGGCGGCGATGGCAGCCAAGGCGGGCCGGCCTATGGCGGGCCCCACCCGCCAGGTCGGTGTGCCGGGGTGGGCCCCACCCGCCCTAGGTCGGTTCGGCCTAGGCGGGCCCCACCCGGCCGGCCGGCCGGTGCGGCAAGGAAGGAAAGGAGGGGAGGAGTTGGAGTAGGTCCTCCTCCCATACCGAATTGGGCAAGGGGAAAGTTTCCTTGTCCAAGCCGAGTTGGACTAGAGGAAGCTTTCCCCTTGTCCAAGCCTCCCTACCCCTTGGTCATCTATATAAACCCCACCCCCTCCTATTTGGAGGACACACAATTGACACACAAGTTTAGAGCTCTTCTAGTTGGATTAGAGGAACCTCTAATTAGAGGCAACCTATCCAATTAGACTAGATCTAATCTCTCTCTCCTTCTCATATGTTGAGATCTCCACCGTCATATACACCAGTAGTGCTTCAAGTTTGGACGGCGAAGCCCTGCTGAACCTCTCCCGGCGTACGCGTGCAAGCTCTCAGATGGGTGATCTGTCGTTTACGACAGTTGACCCTCACGCTGTTGGATCAAGGTGACAAGGCGAGGAGATGGAGGCGCCGGAATCTCTCTACCAGGCTTGGTTGAGGGAAACGGAGACGAGCTACATCGACTACGTCATCAACACTTCTTCCGCAACTACGGTGTTGGTAACATATACGAAACTAGATCTTTGGATCTTCGTATTTGCATGTATCTTCATAGTAGATCTTGGGAGATGTTGCGTAGCAATACGAGAAATTTTTAATTTACCGTACACGCAACCCAATAATAATGACTGATGTTGCCTCTTCAAAAATGTTACTACCATGATGACCTTTGTTACCTTCTCGAGTATGTTACGACCGTAATGACCTATGTTACCTTTACATATGTGTTACTACCGTAATGACCTATGCTCCGACATCTACATCTCACATTGACAAGAAGCTCCCAAACCCAATTTCTTCTACATAGCCTTTCTGCTTATCATTGCCATTGATAAGCTCCATGATTCCGAATAGCAATGGGAACCCGATACCCGCAAACCCGACGGGTACCCGTCTTAAATGGGGCGGGTTGGTACAGAAAAAACCAGCGGGTGTGCTTAATGGGTGAAATCAATACCCACCTGGTGTAGTGGAGGCGGGTATGGGGGTACCATACCCATACCCTCTAACCCGCAGACCCGCCAAACACACTAATCCTAACCCTATCCTCCTAGACTACACACGCTGCACCTTCAATGCACCTTTTTTCTAGCCCATCGCCATCAGCCCACTAGGCCACTATCCACAGGCCTGGACACTCCCTTTCTTCGCTGCCGTCCCTCCTGGTCCTCTGCTTCATTGACCTATGTTACTTTTCACGAATGTTACTGCATCATTGACCTATGTTACCTTTTCACGAATGTTACCCCCAAGATAACCTATGGTGCCTTTTCCAAAATGTTACTCTACCTATGACCTATGTTGCCATTTCTGAAATGTTACTCTCACTATGACCTATGTTGCCTTTCCGTAGATGTTACTTCACAAATGATCTGGGTTGCTTTTTCCCCTAATGTTACTGCATCAATGACCTATGTTGCCTTTGCATCAATGTTACTCCCACGATAACCTATGTTGCCTTCTCTTAAATGTTACTCTCACTATGACCCTAAAGTCCTAAACCCTTTTCACTAATGTTACCCTAAACCCTAGCAACACAGCTCACTTGTGCGGTAACATCTACAGAGAGGCAACATAGGTCATAGCGAGAGTAACATTTCAGAAACGGCAACATAGGTTTTCGTGGGAGTAACATTATTGAAAAGGCAACATGGGTCATTGATGCAATAACATTCCGGTAAAAAGCAACACATCTCACTTGTGCAGTAGCCTGAAGTGGCTATGTTACTCTTGGCTACATCAGAATTGGTAATAACCACACTCTCTTCCTTGTCATCGTCTTCGTCCCAGTGCTACTGCCTGAAGTGGCTGTGTTACTCTTGGCTGCATCAGAATTGGTAATAACCAAGCACTCTTCCTTGTCATCATCCTCGTCATCTGTTTCTTCATTGACTGGTTCGAGCATAGGTTTTTTCTGTTCGTGCTATGAAAGAGGAGGTACTGAGAAAGCTCATGTCGAAGCATCAACACCTTTTTCTGCATTTTTAAGGAATAAAACATTTGTTCAAGAATTTTAATAGAACAAAATTAGAAAACCAAAAGGTTCAATTCTTACCTTGTCGATGTCAAATATCTCACTCCGCTCGAACCCTCTGATATACAGTAAAACATGGAAGCCACAATCAAATCTGCAATCAAAAGGTTGAGGCACAATCAAATCTGCAATCAAAAGGCAACCTTTATCAGTGTGGCGGTAACATCTCAAGATAGTAACATAGCTCACGAAAGGTAAAGGCCACATCGCTCATGACAGTGGTAAGATACGAAAAAGCAAGATATTTCCAGCCCTATAAAAGGTGAACATCACTTACTTGTTTATTTGACGCTGAACCTCTGGTGTTTCTGTAACATACTACCGAGATATGTCAATGCTGTGCTCAGTGTGCAAATATAACTCTAGATTGGTTAACAGATCATTTGCCACCTTTTCATGCGTCCCTGGCAAGGAATCAAGGATACATTTCTTTGCCACCGTACGGGAAACGACCACAAGGGAACAGTGGCTAGAAGAAAATATAGAAGCATACATCTGGAAAAAATCTAATGTCAAACTCACGGACCAGTAACCTGTGCCGTACGGGAAACGACAACAACAAAGATCTAATAAAATGGACAAACCTGCACCGCATCCTTCACTTTATCTGATGTCAGCTCTTTATCCAGAATTGCACTTGTCGTTCCTTGGTTCAGCAAACATTTCTCGAATAATGAAAGAGACGGCAATTATTAGTAAAGAATAACAATATAAAAAATGATGAGCTAACTTCTTCGATAAATACTTTCAACAACAGCTTCACTAAGTATGATTTTATCCTTCCAGTCAGCAGACCAGAGGTCGCATACTAAGTGAAGTATGTTTGACTGCATCAGACCTTTTTTGTCGAAGCAATCAACGGAAGTGCCCTGATCTACACGATAGACACCAATATCCAATACTAATTTGCGACGACTTCTTTCTAACACATACTTCTGGTATACAGTAGCTGCATCATTTCCATCAGAAGTCTGATGATAGAAAAAAAAGGACAGCATCAATATATTGCGCAATGCTCTCCCTGACCTTGAAAATGGGCAGGGATACTTACCTCACTACTGTTAAGGTCATGCACCACTGTACAATTTTGGTACAAGTTTTCCTCCCATTTCTGCAAGAAGGCGGCTTCGGATTCTTCCCACCCACAAGCTTATTGAGCACCTTCTCAGTATACAAGTTCATTCTATCAGATTATTGCACTTTTAAATGATTCCCCTCAATGCAGTCCACAAAGACAATCTCAGGCCCAGTGAAAAGATTTGGGCATTAGTTTATGAGTAATTCCTTACGAATATGTATATAGAAAGAAATAATACAATTTATTTTGGATTGCTCCTAGTACTTACCAAATGCACTAACACACACTCATGCATGTGCTTCTGGTTTTACGGTTTTACTTAAAGGCATCGCAAGCTTTCTTTAAGGCATCAAAGACCAGCAATAACCAGTCAATGCTACCCAACATTTATAGGTTATATACTTTTTGATATGTAGTATTGTTGACAAAAAAGTAGGTTCTAGGCAGTAGAAATCTTTCTACTGCTTCCCCTAAGTACAGTCGGACGAGCATGTCCGTGGTAATGTGCTTGGCGGCTTCCTCGTCATCACGATGTAGAAATAACAAGCCAATGTTCTTCGGGGTGAAAATATCTCTTATCTTCACGACCTGCTGTGGATGTTGTACCTGAATCACATTCTGCTATGCAGGCTATTCCTCATTACCAGCAGGATCCTGGGTATGAACATCTTCATTCTCAGAATGTTCCTCATTACCAGCAGGATTCTGGTTATGACCATCTTCATTCTGCTCTGCAGGTTGTTACTGATTCACAGGTTGTTCCTCATTACTAGTACGATCCTGATTATGAGCATCTTCATTCTGCTCTGCAGACTGTTCCTCATTACCAGCAGGAGCCTTGCTTTTATTGACTTGGAAGCTATGTACTTCAGCAGTACGGCCGCCTTCTGATATTCTTCATTTGTTTCTTCTAAATCTGCGTCTGAACTTGGGAAAGCTTTATCAGAGCCAGTGGGCGCATCGAGGACATATACCACAACCTCCTTTGTAATCCACAGCGACTCACCTTCCCTTATGCGAATTTCAATTCTATTGGAGTTATCATGAGCAACAGATTTCCCATTAGCATACCACACATCTTCCTGCTGCCAAGGTCATCGAGCTTGAATTTGAAAAAGTTACTCAAACCAGCTCCGCGGATCCTGCTAATCATGCTGGACTGCTTTTCATGTACATGATGAAGCTAGCATGAGGAGACCACCTCCGTCATGTACATGAGGATCCGTGGAGCTGGTTTGAGTAACTTTCTCAACTTCAAGCTAGATGGTCTTGTTGCAGGAAGATGTGTGGTATGCTAATGGGTAAATCTGTTGTTCATGAGAACTCCAATAGAATTGAAATTCGCATAAAGAAAGGTGAGTCATTGTGTATCACAAAGGAGGTTGTGCAGCATGTCCTCGACGCGCCCACTGGCTCTGATAAGGGTTTCTCAAGTTCAGACGCAAATTTAGAAGCAGCAAACGAAGTATACCAGAAGGCGGTCGTAGTGCTGAAGTACATAGCTTCCAAGTACAATAAAAGCAAGGCTCCTGCTGGTAATGAGGAATAGTCTATAGAGCAGAATGAAGATGCTCATAACCAGGATCCTGCTGGTAATGACTAATGAGGAACAGCCTGTGAATCAGGAACAACCTACAGAGTAGAATGAATATGCTCATAACCAGGATCCTGCTGGTAATGAGGAACAGTCTGCAGAGCAGAATGAAGATGCTCATAGCCAGGATCCTTCTGGTAATGAGCAACAACCTGCATAGCAAAATGTGATTCAGGTACAGCCTCTACAGCAGGTCGTGAAGATAAGAGATCTTTTCACCCCGAAGAAAATTGGCTTGTTATTTTCTACATCGTGATGACGAGGAAGTCGCCAAGCACATTACCACGGACATGCTCGTCCGGCTGTACTTAGGGGTAGCAGTAGAAAGATTTCTACTGCCTAAAACTTACTTTTTTGTCAACAATACTACATATCAAAAAGTATATAACCTAGAAATGTTGGGTAACATTGACTGGTCATTGCTGGTCTTTGATGCCTTAAAAAAAGATTGCGATGACTCTAAATAAACCAGAAGCACATGCGTGGGTGTGTATTAGTGCATTTGGTAAATACTACGAGCAATCCAAAACAAACTGAATTATTCCTTTCTATATACATATTCATAAAGAATTAATTATAAACTAATTCCCAAATCTTTTCATTGGGTCTCAGGTTGTCTTTGTGGACTGCATTGAGGGGAATCATTTAAAAGTGCAAGAATCTGGTAGAATGAACTTGTATACTGAAAAGGTGCTCAATAAGCTTGTGAATGGGAAGAATCCGAAGCCGCCTTCTTCTTGCAGAAATAGGAGAAAAGCTTGTCCCACAATTGTACAGTGGTACATTACCATAACAGTAGTGAGATAAGTATCCCTGCCCTTTTCAAGGTCAGGGAAAGCATTGCATAATATATTGATATTATATTTTTTTCTATCATCTGACTTCTGATGGAAATGATGCAGCTATTGTATATCAGAAGTATGTGTTAGAAAGAAGCCATCACAAATTAGTATTGGATATTGGTGTCTATCGTGTAGATCAGGGCACTTTCGTTGATTGCTTCGACAAAAAATGTCTGATACTGTAAAACATACTTCACTTAGTATACGATCTCTGGTCTGCTGACTGGAAGAATAAAATCATACTTGGTGAAGCTATTATTGTAAGTATTTTATTGAATAAGTTAGCTCATCATTTTTTTATGTTGATATTCTTTATCAATAATTATCGTCTCTTTCATTATTCAAGATATGTTTGCTAAACCAAGAAACGGCAAGTGCAATTCTGGATAAACAGCTGACATCAGATAAAGGATGCAGCGCAGGTTTATGCATTTTATTAGATCTTTGTTGTCATTTCCCGTATGGCGCAGGATACTGAGTCCATGAGTTTGACATTAGATTTTTTTTCAGATGTATGCTCCTATATTTTCTTCTAACCATTGTTCCCTTGTGGTCGTTTGTACGGGGACAAAGAAATATATTCTTGATTCCTTGCCAGGGACGCATGAAAATGTGGCAAATAATCTGTTAACCAATCTGTAGTTATATTTGCACATTGAGCACAGCATTGACATATCTCGGTAAGTTACAGAACCACCACAGGTTCAGCCTCAAATAAACAAGTAAGTGATGTTCACCTTTATAGGGCTAGAAATATCTTGCCTTTTCGTATCTTACCACTGTCATGACCGATGTGGCCTTTACCTTTTGTGAGCTATGTTACTGTCTTGAGATGTTACCGCTTTTTATTGCAGATTTGATTATGGCTCATCCTTTTGATTGCAGATTTGATTGTGGCTTTCATGTCTTATTTATATCAGAGGTTCGAGCGGAGTGAGATATTTGACATCGACAAGGTAAGAACTGAACCTTTTGGTTTTCTAATTTTGTTCTATTAAAATTCTTTAACAAATGTTTTACTACTAAAAAATGCAAAAAAAAAGGTGTTGATGCTCCGACAGGAGCTTTCTCAGTACCTCCTCTTTCATAGCACTAACAGAAAACAAAACCTATGCTCGAACCAGTCAATGAAGAAACAGATGACGAAGATGATGCCAAGGAAGAGTGCTTGGTTATTACCAATTTTGATGCAGCCAAGAGTAACACAGCCACTTCAGGCAGTAGCACTGTGGACGAAGATGATGACAAGGAAGAGTGCGTGGTTATTATCAATATTGATGTAGCCAAGAGTAACACAGCCACTTCAGGCAGTAGCACTAGGTGTAGCCAGCAAGATTCTCCTGTAGATGAAAGCACAGGACGGACAATAGGTGACCAGTCTACCGCCGATTCCAAGTTAACACTAAAGTCACTACCAATACGGCCACGCAAGAGGAAGAGGGCTCCAGCCGTTAAAGTTGTTCCGTTCTTTGAAGAACGTGGACCCTTGTCAGTTGAAGGATGTGAGGAAGAGTGTGAGGTTTGGTTCGAATTCAGACTCACCTTCAGGACCATAACCTCCTGCCCCTCCAGTTAAACATTACACTCGTGTCGCGCTGGCGTACTTCTCATAATAATAAATCAAAAGCAACGGCTTTCAGTGAACATGGGGGGTGTTTCACAAACACGACAGGCTTACAAAAATAATAACCCAGAGCTAGAACCAAGTACAAACAAACCTATGCATTGCAACATTATGCCAAGATGGTTCCAGGATATGAATAGACACAAACGACAATTTTATATGACAACTAAATGGGATCAACTCAAGGAAATCTCACAAGGAAAATCTAATAATACCAAACGTAGAAAGAACTGGAGCTGAGTGTACCTTGCTGATAGATGCTAGAAAGTGGAGACTGAGGAGAGGCGAGGACCTAGGAGCCGGCAAGCTACTGATGCTTGTTGACATCGAGCTGGTGCAGTGCTTGTAAACGTGGGCGTGTAAGTTCTGGGTACGTACGGCTAGCGCCATCTTGCAGAATAAGCTATTACGAAAAGATTCAATGCATTTGCATATATAATGAAGATAGCAAAGGAAATATAACAAATTGACGTGAATAAGAATCTTACAATTCGAAAGGAGCCTAATTTTCACATAGCAGACTACTACAGCCTTGATCTTCAAAGCATATCCTAAAGAGATAAGATTCATGAAGCTTCCCTGTAAAAACATATTTTATGCACACGAGAATCCAGAGGAGAACTGAATGGAAGGAATCTTACAATTCGAAAGGAGCCTAATTTTCACATAGCAGACTACTACAGCCTTGATCTTCAAAGCATATCCTAAAGAGATAAGATTCATGAAGCTTCCCTGTAAAAACATATTTTATGCACACGAGAATCCAGAGGAGAACTGAATGGAAGACTACAGCAGCGAGCATAAAAAAAAAAGAGGAACGCGTGGCCACATGGAGCAACTCACCAGAGTTGTAGTCGAAGAAAGCTTAGAAGCTGGGCCTCAGCAAGGTTGCAGTGAGGGCAACACCATGTCCCGTCCGTGCCGGCGCAGTTGAGGTAGGAGCATGGTGGTGACCACCACAAAGGTTAAAAAAATGGTTCCTCCATGTTCTGTTGACAATGGATAAATGTCATTAATTTTGACTGATTCCCAAAATAACAGAAAAGGATTAAAATGTTAAAAGACTAGAAGAGGTCAAACTCATGTTCATGCTTTTGCACAAATAAACATGAAGAGGGGAAAATAATAATATATCTATAAACCATACATATTAACATCTAGCATCCAAGCAACCAGACAACAAACTGCAAACCACACCACAAAAAAAGGGCCGATCAATAGAATAAAGCTACACTAAGAGATGACAATCCAAGAAAGAAAGTTGTGAGTTTGCACTAATTGTTGCATCGGCAGTTAATGTTGAGCGAGCTATACTCTCAAGGTCGATATGCTAGACAAACTCCATTACCAACAAACATGCTATATTAACTATAATTATATAGCATTTTTCTTGGCTGGGGGTAACATAACAACAAAAGCGATATAAGCTCCATTACCAACAAACATGTTCACATAACTACAATGCTACTTTGTCGAAACGTGCTCAGTCTAGGTACAATAACAATCTAAAGTCTGTACACAAGATACAAAACAATGATCAAGAACTCACCATTATTGCTGGAGCATTATGAGTTCAAGACCCATTGTAAATGCCTTGATAGAAAACGTTAACTGCAATGAGTTCAATCAAGTCAAAAGATTGCCACAAAGTTGATTTATAAAATACATAACTGTAGCAGAAGATCCAAAGAATCATTTTGCTAGACTGCTTAAGTAGTGTTCGCCAAAGAATCATTTTGCTGGACTGCTTAAGTAGTGTTCGCCAAAGAATTTAAGATTTGCTAATGACCTAAAATCATCAATTCCTAAAGTAGTTCATGCCCTAAATACTTAAAAGAACCAAACATCAAGTCACAGGGGCATATATACAAGTCCAGACGAACACATGGCCGTGGCACAAAGGTCATGAGCCACAGCACCTTGGAGACAGAAGGAGAACCAAGGGCACATACAGTAGGGTTGTAGCCGGAGCAGAAAATGGTCGAGCAGCAGGACACCGGCGGCGGCGACGATGATGTCAGTGTCCTCTACAACGACATCAGCAGGCACCGCTGGGGTACTCGTCGAACAGATGGTGCCAGAAATCCAACGGTGACCAGCCACAAAAGCCTTACCTGCCGGTGGTGCCAAATCAAGTCATTTGGTATCATTTTGGTAAGTGCAAAAAATGGGAGGCAATTGGTGTATACATGACTGCCTTGGGCAACAAACGATACGAGTGTGACCAATGAGGTACATTTGGAGTTCCATGAGGTGTGGCCCATCAACAACAATGACCCGTGGTACACCGGAATAATAAGAAAACAGAGTCACCAACTTCCCTGTAATACCATAACGACAAACAAATTGACATGAATAAGAATCGTCCAATGTGAAAGGAGCTTAATCTTCACATAACAGACTACTATAGACATGATCTTAAAAGCATATCCTCAAGAGAGATGGGAAAAAAGTATTTCATCTAACATACATGAAGCTTCAGTGGCTATAAACAAATTCTATGCATGCGAGACTCCAGTGACGAACTGCATGGGAGCCTGCAGCGGCAAGCATCAAAACAAGAGGAACGCATGATCAGATGGAGCAACTCACCGGAGTTGTAATCGAAGAAGGCGTAGCAGCTGGGCCTCACCAAGGCCACAGTACACCACCACTGTGGAAGTAGGTGCACGGTGATGAGTGCTGTCACCATCTCAGCACCACGACCACACCGGTTAAAACAATGGTTGCTCCATTCTGTCCTAATCAGAATATGGTACGTAACTAATTTTTAAATAATTCCCAAAAATGACAGAAAAGGATTAAAAAAAGTTAAATGACTATAAGGTGCCAAACTAATGTTCATGTTTTTGCACAAATAAACATGAAGAGGGTTAAATATATCTGTAAGCCATATCGTATTCACGCAATCAGACAACAAACAAACTCTAAACCACACATTACACAAAAAAGGGCCAATCAAGAGAATGAACTACACTTAATGATGACAATCCAAGCAAGAAAGCCACGAGTTTGTACTGATTGTTGCATCGGCAGTGAATGTTCAGCGAGCTATACCCGTAAGCTAGTGTGTAAATCGATCTTCATAACGAAACTGAAGAAGAATACGCGTCCAGAATGCTTGCAATATAAGAGCAAAAAAAGGAGAGATGTCACAAAGGAAAATGCTACTACCATTTATACTTGAATTAGTTCAAACCATTAACTTGTGGTCTGATTAGTATGGTATTTCTAGGAGTACAATCTCCACCTGTTGAGCTAGCAGCTAGCACCAAATTTTGTGAGCATGTCATGTGAATGAAATGTACTTCTTCTGTATATCAGTTTAGGCGAGTCAGACTCCAGCTAGCCATTAATTGACAAACTAATATGATGCCATTATTAAGAACTCACCATTCTTGCTGGAGCATTAAGAGTTCAAGACCCATTGCAAATGTCTTAATGGAAAACTTTATCTTCAATGAGTTCAAGCAAGTCAAAAGGTTGCCACGAAGTTGATTAAAAAATAACGTAATTGCAGTAGAACATGCTAATTTAAAAGCGAATTGTTTAGCTAGTACGTGACAGCACCGTGATTTGATCTAAAGAATCATTATTCTATTAGACTGCTCAAGTAGTGTTCCCCATAGCATTAACGATATGCTAATGACCTAAAGTAGTCCACGCCCTAAAACCCTAACAGGGGCATAGAAACATGTCCATAAAGGACGCCATGATCTAGAGTGGCTACAACAAGACGCACAAATGGCCGTGGCACAAAGGCCATGACCAGAGCACCATGAAGACATAAGGAGAACCAAGAACACGAACAGTAGCAGAACACGGATGAGCAGCAGGACCCGGTGGCGAGGACGTCAGAGTCGTCTATGACGACATCAGCAGCACGATACTACGGAAATTGTCGGATGGATGGTGCGAGATATGGCGACCAGCCACGAAAACCCTTCCTGCCGGTGGTGCCAAATCGAGTCGTTTGACATCATTTCACTAAATACAAAAGACAGGAGCCTGACCAAAGAGGATCTCAATGATAAGAAACCATAGTCACCAACTTGCCTGTAATGCCAACCATTAATATCAGCATCACAGGTTCAGAACAAGGATAATGAAGATATTTATGCTGTGAACAACAAGATGATGCTAACTCTCGCAATGCAGGGCATAGAGTGCATTGAAATACATTAGCTGTTAAAAATATGGACAATACAATAGCAACTATTAAAAAGCTATGGATCCAGTGAAACTGAAAATGGGGCTGTGTGCAGTGTGCATGATCTCGTCACATGTACTTCTGACAAAGATGCTTTACATCTAGCTTCGGAATGAACTATAAGTAAATAGCATGCTCTCAAGGTACAAAAAAAATTAAATAACTAATATTAAGTCATGACCGAAGAAATTTTGTTCCAAGTTCTAATATGCCATCAAAAAACATTATGAATAATACACAAGACCAGAGCTCAGAACAAGAATAGTGGAGGCATTTATGCTATGCGCAATAAGGAACTACCATCATACAAAGCAGCAGCTAAGCACTACAAAATTTCGATAATACAGTAAAGCTTTTACACAATTTGGCCAATCTGACCTAGCAAACGCAAAATACGGTGGTGACTTGATGAACTCCGGTGACTGGCACTTAAATTAGGTATACCTTGAGATACAGAAAAGAAGTGGATATAGGGCATCCATCTGCTCCCTCCAGCTTGGTCTTCTTCTCAAGCACAGCCTAATACTACTCCTGCAAGACAGATTCGGAATCAGCTACACACTGGCACATAATTCATCATGAATGCATCTAAAATTGATATGTAATGTGCAATGGCAACAAGAGGTCGGAGGTTTGGTTGGAATTCAGATTCACCTTCAGGACCATAACCTCATGCTCCTCCAGTTTACCATTACCCCTGTGTCGGGCTGCCATGCTTCTCCTAAAAATAAACCAAAAGCTTTTGGTGAACATGGCGTGTGTTTCACCAACACAACACGCTTACAAAAATAATAATCCAAACCTGGAACCTACTACAAACAATCCTAAAAATTGCAACATTATGCCAAGATGGTTTCAGGAAATGAATAGACACAAACGACAATTCTTATGACAACAGAATGGGAACAAGTCAAGGAAAACTCACAAGGAAAATCAGTAGTATAAATAATACCAAACTTCGAGAGCACTGGAACTGAGTGTACCTTACTGCTAGAAGCTAGACAGTGGAGACCGAGGGGAGGGGAGGACCTAGGAGCCGGCGATCTACTGTTGCCTCCAGCCATCGAGCTGCTGCAGTGCTTGTAAACGTGGACGTGTAAGTTCAGGGTATGTATAGGCAGCTGGTGCCATCTTGCAGAATAGGCTATTGCTAAAAGATTCACCGGAGTTGTAGCCGAAGAAGGCATACAAGCGGGGCCTCACCGAGGTTGTGGTGACGGCAACACCATGACTCCTCCGTGTCCGTGCTGTGGAGGTAGGGGCACAACGGTGACTGCGTTCACCCCACCACGACACCGGTGAAAACAATGGTTGCTCCACTCTGTTCTGATAGCAATAAGATGTGTAATTAATGTTTAACTAATTCCAAAAAATGACAGAAAAAGATAAAAATGTAAAATGGCTAGAAGATGCCTAACTCACGGTCATGTTTTTGCACAAACAAACATGATGAGGGGTAAATATATCTACAAGCCATACAGATTTGCATATGGAATTCACGCAACCAGACAACAAACAAACTATCAACTACATATTACACACAAAAAAGGCCAATCAAGAGAATGAAGCTACACTAAATGATGACAATCCAAGCAAGAAAGTCATGAGTTTGTACTGATTGTTACATCGGCAGTGAATGTTGACCGAGCTATACTCATAAGCTAGAGCCATGTGTGTAAATCGACCTTCATAATAAGACTGAAGAAGAAGACACGTCCAGACTGCCTGCAATACAAGAGCAGAAAAAAAGATATCACAAAGGGAAATGCTACTGCCATTTCTATTTGTATTAGTTTAAACCATTAACTTGAGGTCAAGTCAGTATGGTATCTCTAGCATTAGCATCTCCACTTGTTGAGCTAGCAGCTAGCACCAAAATTTCAGAGCATGTCATGTGAATGAAACATCTGCTCCTAAATCTTATGTATGTCAGTTTAGGCCAGGCAGACTCCAGCTAGTCATTAGTAGACAAAATAATATGATGCCATGATTGTGGCCTAATTATATACAGCCTGGTGGTTAAAGCAGTGCATATGAAAAAAAGATACACATTATCTCCACTCAGGTCTATAACTCTATTCACCAATTTGGTAAAAAAATCCTGGGTATATATCTTAGCTATATCAAAACAGCAGCATGCAAGGCAAGGTAAGCATGAACCAGACAACAAAGAAACTATAAACCACACATTACACAAAAAGGGCCAATCAAAAGGATGAAGCTACACCAAATGATGACAATCCAAGCAAGAAAGCCGTAAGTTAGTACTGATTTTACATCGGCAGTGAATGTTGAGTGAGCTATACTCGTAAGCTAGTGCAATGTGTGTAAATCAATCTTCATAACGAAACTGAAGAAGACGACACCTCCAGACTGCTTGCGATACAAGGAAAAAAAAGAAGAATATATCACAAAGGGAAATGCTACTGGCATGTATATTAGTATTAGTCAAAACCATTAACTTGCGGTCCAATCAGTATGGTATCTCTAGCACTACAATCTCCAGTCGTTGAGCTATCAGATCGCACCAAATCTCGTGAGCATGTCATGCGAATGAAATGTACTACTTCTATATGTCAGTTTGTGCGAGTCTGACTACAACTATCGACAAAATAATATGATGACATGACAGTGGCCTAACTATATACAGCATTGTAATTGACGTAGTGCACATGGAAAAAAAATGTGACTTTATCTCTAGTCAGCTCTATTCACCAATTTGGTCAAAAGTTTCTGGGTAGTATATCATAACTTGTATGAAAACAGCAGCATGCAAGGCAAGGTAGGCATGAACCAGGACGGAGACCATGTTCTTGGCCTTGGCGACGAAGACACAGTTGTGCTTGTTCAGCGCCTTCATCTTGCTCCTTCCTTCATGCAAGGACAGGCTCTGAGGCCGTTGCTGACGACATCGTCCCAGTCCCAGGGAAGGTAGGCAAACAACACTACACAAAAAAAAGGGCCAATCAAGAGAATAAAACTACACTAAGAGATGACAATCCAAGAAAGAAAATCTTGAGTTTGTACTAGTTGTTGCATCGGCGTGAATGTTGAGTGAGCTATACTCGTAAGCTCAATATGCTAGATAAACTCCATCACCAACAGACATGCTATATTAACTATAATTATATAACATTTTTCTTGGCTAGGGGTAACATAACAATATGCTAAATAAAGTCCATTACCATCAAATATGTTCACATAACTACAATGCTAATTTGTCAAACCATGCTTAGTCTAGGTACAATAGCAATCTCAAGTCTGAACACAAAGATACAAAACAATGATCAAGAACTCACCGTTCTTGCTGGAGCATTAAGAGTTCAAGTCCCATTCTAAATGCCTTGATGGAAAACGTTAACTGCAATGAGTTCAATCAAGTCAAAAGGTTTACATAAGTGTAGCAGAACATCCAAAGAATCATTTTGCTGGACTGTAAGTAGTGTTCGCCAGAGCATTAACAATTTGCTCATGACCTAAAAT
This sequence comes from Poa pratensis, assembly GCA_947311845.1. NCBI lineage: Eukaryota > Viridiplantae > Streptophyta > Magnoliopsida > Poales > Poaceae > Poa > Poa pratensis. The sequence continues at coordinate 5,096,427 of CAMZMU010000127.1, forward strand.
CATCAATTCGTAAAGTAGGTCATGCCCTAAATCCTTAACAGAACGAAACCCCTCTAGTCACAGGGGCATATAAGCATGTCCAGAAAGGACGCCATGATCAATAATGGCTACAAAAAGACACGCGCATGGCCGTGGTACAAAGGTCATGACCTAGAGCGCCATGGAGACAGAAGAAGAACCAAGAGCACGTACAGTAGGGTTGTAGCCAAAGCAGAAAATGGCCGAGCAGCAGGAGGCCGCTGCCGGCGGCAACATCAGCAGCTCGCTGCTGCGCAACTCGTCGAACAGATGGTGCGAGAAATCCAACAGTGACCGGCCACAAAGCCCTACCTGCCGGTGGTGCCAAATCGAGTCATTTGGTATCATTTCGGTAAGTACAAAAAAATATGATGCCATGAAAGTGTATCAAGTTTGTGTATGTCAGTTTGTGCGAGTGAAACTAGAGCTATCGACAAAATAATATGTTGCCATGAAAGTGGCCTAACTATATACAGCCTGGTAATTTAAGTAGTGCATCATATGAATCAAAAAAAATGTGGCTTTATCTCCACTCAGATCTATTCACCGATCTGGTCAAAAGTTTCTGAGTAGTAGTATATCATATCCTGTATGAAAACAGCAGCATGCAAGGCAATGTAAGCATGAACCAGGGACGGGAGGTAGGAGCAGTTGTGCTTGTTGGGCACCTTCATCTTGCTCCTTCCCTTGATGCCAGGACAAACTCCACGGCGCGGATGCGGTCGCGTTCCACCGCAGCCAAGGGCCCGGGCAAAGGCGGCCGACCCCGCTCCTACCTCCCGGGCGACGTACGCCTCGCTGACGCCATGGATGTCAGCTATCATCCATCGGGCGCTGCTCCTGCTCCAATCCTGCACGCCGCAGTCGAGGTGGATCCTGGCGGCGGCGCCGGAACCGAGCGCGGCTAGGGTTCGTGGAGTGGGAGCGGACCGGCGGTTCCATGGAATCAAGAGAGGTGGTGGAGGTGATTTCGCGGCGGTGGTCAGCAGCGAGTCGGCGGAATACAGCGGCGGCGGATACAGGGGATCCGGAGGCGGCGGCACTGGTGGTCTTCGTCCTCGACGCCGGTGATGTTGCCGATCTCGTTTCTTGGTTTGTTCCCCCTACGTATTGCTTTGCTGTATTTGCACTGGATACTATGTGTTTGGTTCTCTGTTGAATATACGGTGGTGGAAAATGCAAAAAAAAAAGACGCATTTTTTGGGAAGAATGGGAGGTGCCGTATTTGTTTCTCTCAAAGCTTTTTTGGTCGAAATATTTGTGGCGGGCTTTTCTTTGTGTATTGAAATTTTGTATGTACATTCGGTCGGGCGCATTTTAATAAAGGACTTTACTAGGTAGGGCACGTGCCCCAGATAAGATTATGTGGGCACGGATGAGAAAATGTTAATTAATCCATGCATGCAGCCCAGGCGTGGATTTTCTTTTTCGTTTTGAAACTTTAAAATGTTTTATCTCTTATACCGTAATTCTAAATTTACATCCGTTTTCACGGTTGACTTTGTTGTGACGAGATCTTCAAAACTAAATCCCATCTTAATATATTTTGACAACTTTTTTTTCTCACCCAAGTTGCCAGATTATGCTCACTTGATCACCAGGTATTGTTAAGTTGGTTACCAGGTTAAAATCAAATAGTTGCCTGGCTTTTTTAACTACGGTACTCACCCATGTAACGCTTCTGTGACGGTAATCCCATATTTTACTTGTCTAGATTCTAAACATGTAACCATATTATGACAAAAACACAAGGAAAAAATCACATGGCAATTATGTATTATTTGGGTGGTAACCGTTAACTAGCAATATGGTAACTACGGTATTATAACCTGGCAACTGACGACGAAAAAAAAAGTTTGTCAGAACATATTAAGATGGGATTTTGTTTTAAAGTACTCGGCGAGACAAACTCAACCGTGAAATCGGATTCTCGATTGGATTAACGGTTTAAGAGATAATTTATTTTAAATTTTAGGTTACCAAAAGATTCTCGCAGTCCTAAATGGATGGTGCCTGCATGCATGCAAGGATCTATTTTATTAGGTGGGATCGGAGTAGGACAACAAGTGCCGTATGAGATAGCATTCTGGGGCACGTTCCCTAGATAGATTATCCGTTTAATAAATTACTTAAAAAGAATAAATCCAGGAAATAAAAGCATGCCATCGGGGACAAAATATTCATTAATCTCTCCGCCTCCAAATATGACTTTTTCTCGGTCGTAACGTTTGTTGCCTTTTCTTTGACTACATGTGATTTCTCCTGACCTCTCATTCGATCTTCAAATCAAGTGATTCATGTTTATCAGAAAATCCAAGCGAAGGTATATATATATACAGGAGAAGAATGAAAAAAACATAGGGGAAGAATATTTGAAATAACATTACGTAGAGAGGCTTTAACGATGACGACATTGCAAATTGGTTGTTCTTGTTATTTTATGCCATGTTCATTTGGTAGTCATTATTCTCGTGGTGGTACCGTGAACATGTGTGCTAGGTCTGCCTATAGTTTCATGTGAACTATGATAATGGGCATCCATTTAGATTATATTTCATGCAAGCTTGATATTATACCTACAAATGAGATAATGCATGTACATAGATACTTGCGATTAAATTGGTAGTCAAGATGACAGCAGGATGCAACGATGAATACTTCCAAAAACATTCACCCAATTTGCTCAGTTCATCCATGATTTTGCGTTTAACAATGTAAAACATGAGATACATGTAATGTGCATAGCATGTACAATTCAAGAATTAGGGATCCCAATAATTGTCACACCATATGATGTGTCAATCTACAACAATGTGGTAACCAGCACACCACTGCATGTTGTAATGTACAAGCCGTTGATATAATACTCACGGAAAAACCTTTCGCAAATATTACATCCCTCATAGTGGTACAACAGAAACATAGTCGGTCCAAGGTAACATTATACGATTACAATACTATTTAATACAAAATCTCGAGAACCTCCTTTACAAGCAGAAGTAAATCTCGTGCAAATAAAACTCCAGAAAGACCCAAGTCGTAACACTAAGCTGGATACTAGTTCTACCTTTATCTCATAATCCACTACCTTTATGATGTGCCAATTAAAACTGTGGAGGCAAAATCCATGTGCAACTATTTCTATTAATACCACTAGGCTTCTCGCGGTAACGATAACACCGTGTTACAATCCCTTCCAAGTGGTGATACCCAACTTTGTTCTCATAACAATACACAACGCAACTACCGAGATCCAAGCTATCTAAGCACCATGGATCCAGGCCGTTGTTGCGTTTGTGCTTTGGCCTCGAGTAGTAGATATGGTTCGCTTGCACCTCGCCTCGCCTGGCCATCCCCGACATGTACACCGCCTTGCAGCACCCTGGCCCAAGGAACACCGCGTGGTCACCCAAACTCGTCACCTCTGCCCACTCGTATTTGCATGGCTTTGTTGTATCGCTGCTGGCGACGAGCTCCAACACCTTGAAAATCCGAGCCTTGTTGTAGCCCAAAGGTCTGACCTTCACCGCGGTTGCTAGCTTGCCGTGCAGCTCGAAGATGTATTTGGGATTAAACATCGTCTCGGGCCATTGCATGGTTAGTTTGTTGAACAAGATAGTCACTGCATCGTACTCGTCAATGCCGACAGTGAGCTTGTACAGCCGGTGGCCATAGGGCTCGTCGTGCACGCACGAGAGGCCATAGAGCTCGCCGTTGCAGAAGGCGATATCTACGAGGCTCTCATCCGCGCCACATCCTCTTGTCGTCCACCCCGCCGGGGAATTCAACCCTATATATTGCTATTGTGCTCCACGTGCTCATGGCGGCAAGGATGCAGCCTTCTGATGTAGGGTCCTCGGAGAAGATGACCTTTTTAATAGTGATTCCGCCGCCAATGTGTCCCTTCACTGGAACCGTGCAGCCGCGGGCGAAGAGGTTCACGATCTCGATGCGGCCGCCGATCGCGGTGGCGACCCAGCCACCATCGTGGGACCCGACGATCTGCTTGCCGTATGGGAACCACGGGAGCCGGGAACGCAGCACCCTGCCGTCTTCCGGGCTATACGCCCTCGCCTTCTGGTCGAGGCAGATATTGCCCCTCGACGGGAGCAGCAGCGGTAGGACCGGCAGCTTCGGCTGCCACGACATGGCGGCACGCCACGATTTGCAGACGGCGGCGAAGCGGGCGCGGTCGTTGGACGAGGAGCACCGGTTGTAGATAGCGCCGAGGAGGTCGTTGGGGAGGTTGGTGCTTCCATCATCCGTCATTGCGATCGATTGATTCTCGTAAACAAGATCGATGTATTCTTCTTTAACCTACCCGTACGTGTTGCTCCCGTTCAGAACGCTTGTATCTGCCTCGATCTTGTAAACCGATCAAACACTCAAATTTACCCCTTACAAATTGCAAGTCATATTGTTTCCTAAATATTCTTAAAAAAATCTTCCCCAAGTTAAATACGAGTGCTTTTTTGATGGAAAGGTACTACCATTAACTTGTGCGCACAGCAAAATCGCTGGCCACTAATACACGTACAAAGTCTGGAGCATCATCCGGCCACACAGTTGGGGATTCATGCACCAAATTTGCACCATACGTCGCCAAAGCGTCCGCAACAGAGTTACAGGCCCGTGGGCAATAGTTCATAGAGAAACGACTAAAGTTCATTCTAGCAAAATACTTAATCTCACGAAAGAGTTGGCCATTCACAGCAAGGTCTTGATCAGTTCCAACAATCGCCTGGAATAGCTTCTGGGAGTCAGTTTCAATCGTCACTTGCGACATTCCCCAACTCGAAGCCCAGCGAAGCCCAGATAGACAGGCAACTGCTTCAGTTTGCAAGGCGTCATAAGCTTGTTTGATGCTGCCAGCACCTGCACCAACAGGTTCACCATTAGTGTTTCGGATAATAAACCCCCAACCCCCAGTGTGATGCTCCATCTTGAAGGTGCCATCGACATTGATCTTCAGTTCGTCTCCTTCAGGAGGAGTCCAGGATTGGGCTTGTTTTTGCTTTGGTTTTTTAGTTTTGACAAAAAACTGTTCAAACTCAGCAGCAGATCTTCTGGCCAAACAAGTCACTGACCCCTGAAGCATACGTTTCTCATTGGAGACCCTTTTGTTTCTAGATCGCCACCACCACCAGAGTAGGGAAATAGCAAGGAGCTTCTGTTTCTGCTCTAGTCTGAGTAAATGCCTGACAAATTCCTGGGCGTCATTACATTGTAGGAGTTGCACACGTACAGACTCCATTTGTAGTTCCTTCCAGCAAGCTTTAACTTGTTTGCATTTTAAGAACAAATGTCCTCCATCCTCATTCAGCCGGTTGCACATAGGGCAAATTGGATCCAGATTCACCCCCCTCCGCACAAGATTGAGACGGTGCGGTAAGCTGTTGTGAGCTATTCTCCACACAAACAGCTTGATATTTGGAGGACACTCTAACCGCCATATCATGTTCCAATCGAAGTTCCCATGAGAAGATAGGCTCTCCTGCTGTCCCTGATTAGCAACAGCGTCCAGCTGGCGCTGCAGTCTATATGCAGATTTTACTGAAAAGGATCCTTTTTCCTCAAAGTGCCAAGCCCATTCGTCCTCTAGATCCTCAAAAATTGGCAATGAGAGGATGAGGGAAGCGTCCTGGGGCCAGAACATTTGCTGGACTAGAGTACGGTCCCATGTACCAGTGATAGGGTCGATTAGCTCGCATGCTTTGGTAATCACTGCATGTCCCCTGGGGGTAGCCAATTTCCTGCTCCACAGTCTTGGTAGCCACGGATCATTCCATATATTCACGGTCTTGCCATCTCCCACTCGTTTGATAACTCCCTTTTGTAGCAGATCCAATCCTTTTAAAATACTCCTCCAAGCATATGAAATACCATCTTTAGCTTCAGCTTCTAGAATAGAGCGGTTGGGGTAATATTTGGCTTTCATCACACGGGCACACAAAGAATTTGGGTTAGTGAGAAGCCTCCACCCCTGCTTGGCTAGCATGGCAAGATTAAAAGTATAAAGGTCCTTGTATCCCAGACCTCCTTCTTTCTTTGATAGGGTAAGCTTGTCCCACCCGAGCCAATGAATTTTATTTTCATTATCTTGTTGTGCCCACCAAAAGCGACTGATCATGCTATTGATCTGTTCACACAGCCCCTTTGTAAGATCAAAGCACGACATGGCAAAAATAGGGATTGCTTGAGCGCAAGCTTTAATCAAAATTTCGTTGCCAGCCTTGGAGAGCATCCTTTCCTTCCACCCTTGGATTTTTTTCCAGATTCTATCCTTAAGATATGAGAAGGTTTTTGTCTTTGACCTCCCCACATAAATAGGGAGACCCAAGTATTTTCCGTTTCTCCCTTCAGTGGTGAGTCCCAAGATGGCCATCATCGCTTCTTTATCCCTCCTCTTAGTATTCTTGCTGAACACAATGGAAGACTTGTCCACATTAATGGTCTGCCCCGAACACACCTCATATAAGTTTAGAATATGTTGCAGGTGACGTGCACTGTCCTCTGAAATTTTCAGCAGGATTAACGAATCATCTGCAAACAGTAGGTGGTTGAAACTCGGGGCTCCATGGCAAATTTTGATCCCTTCAAGGCTACCATCTTGATCTGCTTGGTTGAGCATGCTTGAAAAAGCTTCAGCACAGATCAGGAACAGGTAAGGGGAGATTGGGTCTCCTTGACGAAGTCCTCTCTCGGGAACAACTTCATCAGTCAAAGAGCCATTCAATTTGAATCTGTATTTAACTGTTGAGACACACTTCATAATAAGCTGGATCCATCTTTCAGCAAAGCCCATCTTCCTCATCATGCTTTCCAGGAAATGCCATTCGACTCGGTCAAAGGCTTTACTCATGTCGAGCTTGAGAGCAGCATAGCCGACCAACCCTCTCCTCTTTTTCTGCAAGTAGTGGTTTACCTCATATGCAAGCAATATGTTATCCGTAATAAGACGACCCGGGAGAAACGCACTCTGGTTTGGGGCAATGATCTCTCCGAGAATGGGTTTAAGTCTATTCGCCAACACTTTGGAGACTAGTTTATAAATGACATTGCATAAGCTAATTGGACGAAGGTCCTTCATCTTGTCAGGGTTTTTTACCTTGGGGATGAGAGCCACACATGTGTCGTTCCAGCCCGCCGGCAGCTCGCCACCATTGAGTACTCTCAGCACCTCCTCTGTTACCCGATCCCCTACAAGCTCCCAAAACCGCTTGTAGAAGACCGAGTGCTATAAGCACACGTTCGGGTCTAGGGCACATGGGCCAAGACCAACATGACACGTGCACATGGCCGAAGACCCAGAAGATGATACCGATCACATCAGAATCGAACCTTAAAAAAGTGTTAAAATCGGAACACCACAAGGTGCATCGCACGCCTCTTGGTCAAAATCTCGTAGCACTTTCCAAAAAAAACTCTGCATGTGAGCAGTATGGCAAATTCCTGACGTATGTGAGCTCGATGTATCTGTTTTGGGTCACCTCTTGGTGCTGCTGTTATTAATATGATAAACTCCACACCGTAGGGGTTTTTCCCTATGGTAATGATCTTAAAAAAACTCGACGTATCTGCTCTTTTTTTTCGAGCTAGGACCAGATCACATCTTACACCATCCGGTCTCTTGCATATGCTGGATGAATCAAGTTCCGAACATATGTGATGTCAGTGACGACGCACATGTCGGCGATTAGCATTGGCATGCACCAGCTCGATATCCTCGACTAAACCACACGGCGGAAGCTCGACGCCGGCGACACAGTGAGGTCCCTCACGGTTCACGAACATTGTGGTACCTTCCATATATAAATTAAAATTTATCGTAATTTTTTTGGATTTCCCAAACAAATGAAATCACTTGATTATAAAATGTTCACATTAGCATGCACATATATACTCTAAAAGTATATTGAAATTAATGCACGCACTCAAATTATAGAAGAAATCAAAAAAAAAATTAAATGAATAATAAAATATAGAGTAGATCAAACTAAAACCCATTCCAAATCACTAAAAGTTGTGACTTGTGTGTGCTTTGGTGCCGAGCGGTGTAAGTCGGGGCGGCGGCCCAGGGTTGGTGGTGTGTTTTGTGGCGTCCGGTGGGCTTGTGTCGTGAGGGCGACGGTTCCCTCGCTTGTGCGGTTCTTCGGCCATGTTTTCCTTATAAACATGGCATTTGTACGGTTTTTGAGCCATGTTTTTCTTATAAATTAGGTCAATTCTATTCTTCTATACGAATTGCAGAAACGCCCTGCTCTCTTCAAGAGGTTACTGGTGGCCCTTCACGTAGTTACCTGCGTGAAAAGTAAATGGGTTAGGTTGAGACTCCAAGTGCAGAGTGTGTAGTATATGGAAGACGAGTTTTCCCCACAAGGGGTGACTCGAGTGTTTAATATCGAACTCTCGGGGAATCAGTAGTGAAAAATTTATCTTCTTATCCTTCTCTTGGTTACCTACAAAACAAAGTAAATGTTTTGGTCCTCAACCTCACCTAGTGGTTGTCAATCACAAGGTGTGAGAATAATATCAAGATAATACGCAATGCAAACAAGAAATAAATATGCTGTGGTGGTAAATAAATATGCAAGGATGGTGATAACAATGATAATGCAAGATATAAAAGTGTTTTTGTATTTTTGGATTTTTAAATGGCAGAAAATGGAAAATGGATAAAAGTTGTTGGAAAGGTGTTTCTTATGATTAAAAATGGACCGGGGTTCATGGTTTCACAAATGTACTCTCTCTTTAATAAAGTGGTAGACAATGAAACACTAGAGTTGACATATGATATTGCAACACAAAAGTTTAGTGACAAGTTACTAGTTATATGGGCATCATGTCCTAACATAGAGACCTTTTGTTTATTAGTCTCACTTATACTCCACCAAGATGCGAACTAAATCATAACACCTTAGTAATTAAGATAACTCAGAGTATAGCTTTAAGTATCATGACATGAAGTTAAAATAAGAACATGCTAGATCTAGTCACGGAGAAGTGGCATGATCACCCACAACCCTTGTAGCATGGTATTTTTCTTTATCCCTAGTGAGGTAACAAAGTAAGGTAAACACCCAAGTGGATCGCGATATTACAGTGGTCTGCTTACCGCTCTCACCACCCCCGTTACTCCAACTAATGCACACATCACCCCACACACGCTCTCATAAACATGCTTGATCAAAACAAGTGCACAAGAACGGGGTACATAATATGCATCTACTTTCATAACTGAAACAAAACTATTGCAATCTCAAACATATATTAACTCATAAAAAGATCCACCACATAGGTATTACATAGATGACCGTAATCATGTTCAGCAGCTCATACGCTACTAATTAGTGAAGCTCAAAGAGAGGAGAGATACATAAGTTACTTCCACAAACCCATAGTCCAGGGGTGGACTACTCTCTCTTCATCATGGAGACGGTGGAGAAGTCGTTGGAGAAGATGGAGTCCACGCCGGCAGCGCCCCGCCGGAGTTTTCCCCCTCCAATCTGCAGCTCCAGGTCTCTGTTTCGGTGTTTCTGTGTTTCGGCGGCGCTCCTTCCAGAGAACGTCGGGGGACTATTTTTATAGTCGGTTTTAGGTCAAGACGAGGTCGGTGGAGAAAAGATCGACGACAGCAGAGCCACGAGGATCCAGATGGTGGGTCCCACGTGGCCAGATTCCTTGGCCGCGTGGGCCACCCTCTTTTGGGCCTCGGGTCTCCGCTTGTTTGCTTCCTTCGCTCCCAAGTCTTCTTCCTTTCAAAAATCGACGCTCGTAAATTTCCAGGTCATTTGGACTCCGTTTAGGTCCCTGAAACATTAAAATATAGAAAACAGGGTTTTCTGACTGTGCAGGGTTAATTCCATAAAAATAGGAAAATTATGAAATATTCCAAAAATCATGATAAAACATTGATATAACCCTTATATGATGCAAATATGACTGGAATATAAGTAATATAGTGCAAAGTTCATGTATGCATTTTACATGCATCAGTTACTTGAAAAATTGTATGAATTATATCATGTGTATGTACAGAGTTGTGTTGTGTCACTTTAGTAGTTATAGGAAATCAATAAATATATATTGATGAAATTCGAAAAGTCCATTGAAATGACTGGGCAAACAAAAAAACATGTCTTTTTAGATACCAAAACTAAAGTTTTCCCTTACCCGTTATAGTGCACAGGCGTGTTTACTACTCATTGCTGAATTCAATATTTGTCGGAGCGCTCTATGTTTTCTTAGTCCTGAATGGCGCGCACATGTAGAAGTTACTCGAACACGAAAAAATAGTTGAACACCCGAATATTACTCCAACTTAAGATATATATAATAGCGTGATACCTCAGTGGATATAGGTACTAAGAGTGTGGAGGAAAAATCTATGAATAACTATTGCGATCGTTAATTACCGATCAAATATGATATGGGTATTTATCTGTGAGCATTTTCTCGGTAGTATGTTTGCTGATCTCTCACATGTATTCAGAGAACATGCTAGCTAGCTTACGTAAGCAAGTGCATGCGTGTGTTTAGTAGATGAGGTACTTGATGGGCTTGGTGAAGAACTTCTTCTTCTTTAAGATGAGTTGGCCACCAAAATCTTCTCTTCTCTCATAGGGGCAATCCTTCACAAGGTGATTCTCCTTTCCACAATTAAAGCACATTCTTTTCATTTGTGGGAGAAGTTGCTTCTAGGTGAGAAGTTGCTCTTGATATTCTTTTTGTTCCAATACTTGGTGGCGGCAAGAGCAAGCACCTCATTGAGTTCACCCACAAAATCTTCTTCATGATGACCACTTGTGCTTTCTTCATATCTTGGATGTTCTTCCACATGAGCCTTCAAGGCAAGGTTCTTTGTGCCACGAATTTGGTTGATGGAAGACTTGGAAGTGGCCTTCAAGGTATCATAAGTGACGAATTGTGCCAATATGTCATTGGGAGATTCTTTTGTAGTCCGCTCTCGTATGGAGATTCATCACCATATTTTCATTGTATGGAACAATGGTCTTGAGGAACTTGGCTTTGACCCATTCATCATCCATATCTTTCTTTCCATTTTCCCGACATGTCACAACAAGCTTGGCGAGTCTTCGGAAGAGATCCGATGGTGTCTCTTCTTCTAGCATGATGAAGTTGTTCACTTGATGTTGAAGGATGGCGTCGTTGGAGCATTGAAGGCCTTCATTTCCTTCATATACTGATGCGAGAAAATCCCAAGCCTCCTTGGTGGTCTTGAGATTCCGCACTTGATCTTCATCATGGGCGGTCATGGCACTCTCAAGGATGTACTTGGCATTGGCATCAAGTTGTTCATCAATCTCTTCTTGCCTTGTCAAGTTGGAGGGATCAACCGGAGTATAACCATTTTGAACCACCCTCCAAAGATGCACCGATGAGCTGCGAAAATAAGACTCCATAGATTTCTTCCAAGTGAAATAACGAGTATTATCAAGCTTAGGAGGTGGCCTACTTAGGTTGGTTATATGAGGTTGAGTGAGTGGAACTTGAGTGAGATATGAGGTAGGTGGAGCAACGTTATGAGGAGGCTTCTCACTAGTTTTAGGTTGGTCTTTGTTATCCTTAACAACCAAGGCCTCAACGTTAGAAACACCGGTTGATGAGGAGGCATTTTGATTATTAATGACCCGAGTAAACACCTCGTCCACCATTTTGCCTTTCATGAACCCAAAGAGTTCAATCATGGCTTTCATGGTGACCGGGGCATTATCATCGGGTGGGGTTATCCCCGCTTCACTTAGTTCTTTCTCAAGTTGTTCTCTATCATTTTTCTCTTTTTGTTCCTTAGAAAGTTTTAACTCCTCCTCGCTAGTCATCCTCCTCTTTAGGTTGTTAAACCCTTAATAAAGAGACCTTGCTCTGATACCAATTGAAAGGATCGAGTAGGTTGACTAGAGGGGGGGGGGGTGAATAGGCAACTACAAATTTCCTTTTTCTTTTAATACAAATTCGGGAATTGCTCAAATATAAGTTCTCTAGATATGCAACTAGGTGAACAATCCTATATGATGAGCAATAAACAAGCTAGCAAGATATTCTACTCAAGATAAGCTAGCAATACAAGTAAAGGAAGGTTAAGAGATAACCACACGGTGACGCGGAGATGTTCTACCGAAGTTCACTTCCCAATGGAAGCTACGTCTCCGTTGGAGCGGTGCGGAGTCACAAAGTGAACTCCGAATAGCCTTGATATGGCACACCGTATATCCCTCGTGTTATCCTCCGATGAGGAGATCCACGAGCCACTATATGATGCCCTCGAGGTCGGCAACAAACCTTTACTAGGATGAGGCACACTCCACAACCGAATTGGAGGCTCTCACCAAATTCCCGCGGCTCCCAAAGCCACAAGAATCACAAGGCCGGGTCGCGTCTCCAATTGGAGGCTCCCAGCTAATCCTTGTGGCTACCAAAACCACAAGAATCACAAGTATCTTCTAGGTATCCAATATATCAAGTTACACAAGATCTACAAGTGACTAGGTCAATGTAGACAAATCGGCTCGGTGGAGATGTGGATCTAGGGCTCCTCTTTCACTCCTCAAAGTATCAACGAGTTTGAGTGGTTGGAGTGGGAGCACTAGTAGATTGAAGCTTGCAACAATGGTGGAGAGTGAGTGAGGAATCAAGCTTGGTCTTCTAGAGAAGAAGACCCCTTTTTATACTCTCCAAATTCTGGCCGTTGGGGAGCATTCTGCGCAGGACCGGAACTTCCGCTGAGATGGGCGGAACTTCCGGAGTACAGAAAACCCCAGTCTTCTCAGCGCGGGGCCGCAAATGCGCACGGCCGGAACTTCCGAGACAAATGACGGAAGTTCCGCACCACCGGAACTTCCGGACCAACTTCCGAGCCAACTTCCGCTTATGAAAGTGAAAACACCCGAGAGCAAATTTGCTAAGCGGAACAAGGAGCGGAAGTTCGTCCGGAACTTCCGACACCCGGAACTTCCGCAAATCCGAACGGAACTTCCGCAAACTGTTGTTTTCAGAATTCAAAGCAGATTGCAGGATATTATTTAAACACTTTGTATATGCAATCTTTCATGCTGTCAAGGATATGATAAAACCTGAAATCAATCAACGCACATTAGTGTGCAATTTATTGTTGTAATAAACCCCAAAAACATTTAGAGAGAGACATGTCCTTTCACTATTAAATACATATCTAATAGACTACTTTATAAAGTTTGTCCGAATATGAATTTTTTGTATTAATCTAATAGCTATTAAATTGAGATTTAGACGATTTTAAAAACATGAACATAAAAAGTGTTTGGACCCGAATTTCAAAGATAACATTGTGAACGGAATAAATGTTTTGACACTGAAACTATCTTCAAATGAATTTCGAAGAGAACAAAAACTAAGATTTGAACGATTCTAAAAACGCGAACAGAATAAATGTTTGAACGGAAACGATGTTTAATTTTTTTTAGAGTGAACAGAAACAAAGATTTGAACGATTTTATAAACGTGAACGAAAAAAGTTTTGAACGGAACCTACAATTTGAACAATTTTGAAACATGAACAAAGAAATATTTATACAGTAGTATGTTTAAATAAATTTTAACATGAACAACAACTAAAATATTTGATCGATTTTATAAACGTGAACAAAAAAAATTATACGGAAACTAGGTTTTGAACGAATTTCAAAGAGAACATTAACTGAGATTTTAAAAATGTGAACAGAATAAAAATTTGGACGGAAGTATGTTTGTGCGAATTTCAACGAAAACACAAATTGAGATTTGAACGATTCGAAAAACCCTGAACAGAATAAATGTTTGAACGGAAAATTATTTTGAACGATTTTAAAATTTGAACAGAAAAAGGTCGGTGCACAATAATTATTTTTGAACATATTTAAAAAGTGAATAGAAAAATTATGTAGAGAGTTATTTTTAAACGATTTTAAATATGAACGAAAGTTATTTTTGAACAATTTTAAATGTAAACGAAAATTATATTTGAACAGTTTTTAAAAAGTGAACAAAAAAAGATCGGGGAACAAAAATTATGTTTGAACGATTTTAAGAAAATGAACAAAAGAAGGTTTATGAACAGAAACTATCTTTGGACGATTTTAAAAGTGAACAAAAATTATTTTTGAACGATTTTAGAAAAGTAAAAAGGAAAAATGTCGGGGAAAAAAAATATTTTGAACAGATTTAAAAGGTGAGTAAAAAAATATGAACGAAAGTTATTTTGAATAATTTTAAAATCAAACGAAAACTATTTTTGAACGATTTTAAAAGTGAACTTAACGATTTTGAAAAAAATGAACAGAAAATGTCGGGGAACAAAAAATATTTTTGAAAAGATTTAAAAAGTGAGAAAAAAGGTTTATGAACGAAAGTTATGTTTGAACGATCTTAATAGTGAACTAAAATTATTTTTGAACTTTATTAAAAGTGAACAGAAAAGCCAGTAAACGGTAAATATTTTTGAACGATTTTAATAGTGAACGGAAAATAGGGTGTGACCGGAAACTATTTTGAACGATTTAAAATAAAATAAAATTGGGGTGATAAAAAGCAAAAAAAAAGAAAATAAAAACAGAAAAATTAAAAGTGAAAAACGAGAAAAGAAATAGGAAAAGAAAAACTAAAAACCGAAAAAAATATAAAAATATAAAAGAAACCTGTAAACTGAAAAGAAAACAAAAATGAAAAATAATGAAAATCGTACAAAAATAAAAATAAAAAGGAAATGAAGAAGAAAATAAAATGAAAACAGAAAAAGATATGTAAAAGGAAAATAAAAAGAAAACAGAAAAAAAAACGAAAACGAAAAAAAAAAGGAAGCAGCGCTGCGTCGCATGGGAGAAGAAAGATGCGCTACCGAAGTTTGGCCCTGCCCATCACGACGCGCGACAGAAATCCTTCAGGCGATGGGGCAAAAATGTTACGGCGATGTATAGGATTCACCGTCGAGAACCCATCGGAATCGGAGGTAAAGAACTGAGTAGAAGAAGCCCACGAAGCCTATAGCTACCCCGCAGCGCGCACACGGCCCTGTGGATCGTTCCCGATATCCTCTCTTCTGGATCGGCCTCCATCTAAAAAATACCACATCGGCTTAGGGTTACTGGAATCAAGCGAGCAGAGGAGCCATGGCGGCGGCGGCGGCGGCGGCGGCGGGGGAGGGGGAAGTTAATAAGGTGATGTTGCGGAGTGTGGACGGCGTGTATTTCGTGGTTCCTCAGAGGCAGGCGAGCCAGTCCATGTACATTGAGGAAGACTCTGTGACGGCTGCATCATCCCCTCCGACGGCGACGAAACCAAGTACAAGCCCATCCGCCTACCCGTCCAACGCAACACTCTCTCCAAGGTCATTCACTACTTCCAGAAGCACGCCTACGGCGATGACCCCGACTGGGACGCAGAGTTCATCGACGCTCTCGACCACGAGACCCTCTATGATCTCATCTTGGTGAGCTATCTATTCACATCCTTGACACAAAATGTATAATACTCCCTCCGGTACAGTTTAACAGGCACACTTGTAGGTTTTTTTTTTTTGACTATTCGTTTGGTGAACAAAATATAAATTATTTTTCACATAAATTATACCGTTGGATTCATATTCAAAACAAGTTTTCAGTGATCTAATTTTTGTTACATATAATTTGTATCTTGTTTACCAAAATAATGGTCAAAGTTTTTCATAAACTGCGCTCGTGCCTGTTAAAAAGAACTAGAGGGAGTATAATTATCAATATGATGTTAAGTCTGATTCAGTAACAGTGCAACTTCACTTTAATGAAATGTGCAACTTGAACTCATTTGTTAGTATATTTTTTTAATAAATTATATCTTGCTCTCGTATATTCTGTCCTAAGTACTCCCTCCGTCTCAAAATATAAGGCGCCCTTTAATTTCGCTGGTCAACGCCGTATAACTTTGACCATAATTTGTACTTATAATATGTAGCCAAAATTATTTTAAAGTTATATGAAATTATAGAATTTTGCAAGATGAATCCAACGGTACCATATAAACATTCCCATTCAATATACTTTGTTATATATTGGCGGTCAAAGTTAAGCGTCAAATACCACCTTAAAAATAGCGTGCCTTGTATTTTGACACGGAGGGAGTATTTGTAATATGTTTTTTATGTATTACTCCCTCCGTTATTAAATTGTATAGGACTTTCTAGCATTTCTAACTTTGTCCTGGTTCGTTACTAAATGAGTAACTAAATCATGTCTACATTCTTACGAATTAGGACAAAAATTAGGAAGGTTAGAAAGTCTTATATTTTGGAACGGAGGTACTACTTTGCAAAAATTCAGTTCTTATCTAGTCTTTCAATTAAAGTTATTTGCGTTTTGTTCTCTATATGTCAACACTAAGAACCATCCAGCCTTCATGCCGGAGTGTTTGTGTATTTTTTAGAAATAAATTCACATAGTAACAATTTTGTGCAGAATGTGTACTTAGTGTTTTTACATTGCTATTGTTTTCTCTCTTGTGCTTGTGCCATCTTTCAGTTTTTAAGCTCTGCGTAACTATTTACAGGCTTCAGATAAACTTAAAGTCCGTGGACTCCTTGACCTTGTATGCCGCACTCTTTTTATACATATAATGGAGAAATCTCCTTTTGAGATTTGCAATTTCTTCAACATCAAGAGTGTATTCGCTCCTGAATCGGATCAAGAGTCTTGTAGTTCTGACCAAAGCCTCAAGGTATGTTCCTTGATTAACCCACTCTTATAATGCAATGTGATTTTACCACTTTATAAATTAAAACTATCATAGGATTTGTTTTCTTGTGAAATCAAAGACAAAATTACTACAATCGTCTATGATTTTGTACCCTGTGCCGGATTAACAAAAAAATCTTACAGAAGAAACGTGGGGTGCTCCCAAAGGAGAAGCCATGTTTGAATGAGCTCGAATTGGACGAAAAGGCGTTGCGTGCTCTTCACATTGTTCGTTGCCAAAGTTTTACTCAATATGACCCTAAGATCTATGGTTTTGTATGTCGTAGATTCAGCTACTACAACCTAGCCTTGTTTGACCATTATAAAGAGTGTGAGTATTTTCATGATCAGTTTATCTCTTAATCTTATGTGTATTTATTTGATGTCAATCATTGTGTACATTACATGTTGGTTTTGATTTGTGATGATGGCCTTTGTTTGCAGCTAATTTTTGCCGTGGTCCACCGCTTCACGAGATACCCTCACCAATGCGTAATTCAATAGCGCAATCATGTGTCAATGTCATTTCCTTGAAGGTAGAAGAGTCGGATGTTGGCTTTCCGATCAACGTATTTGGTACCGTTGTTGCAAGGGATGAAGTCGACTATAGATGTGTCTATTTGTTTAGGCGTGAAAGGGATGATCCCCAACTTATCAGCTCGCATGTAAGTATTTTTTCCCTTGTTGATTATTGCTTATTATTCCCTTTGTTCAGAAATGTAATGCGTGCTTGACTCTTTGTGTCCTGTAATGCACAATATTGGCTATGATTTTTTTGTCTTTAATTTGCTTTTAAATAGCAAAAACTGAAAAAGTTATACTCCATAAAAGAGTAATGCAAGATAGGACGAAAATATTTATCTAACATGGTAAATCTACATACTTTATTGGGCGAGTGTACAAAGTTTTAAATGTCATGAAAAAATGTCTACCAATTTACAACCACATGTTCCTCCATTGCTTGGAGAAGAAGCCTCTTCCTTCCAACATCACATTCTCCTTGTCCTCGTCGTCTAATATAATGAAACTTGCTGAACATCATAGTCGATCCACTTCATCGATTAATGGGTTTCAACTCTAGCCTACCCCAACTTGTTTGGGAAAAAGGCTTTATTGTTGTTGTTGTTGTTGTTGTTGTTGTTGTTGTTGTTGTTGTTGTTGTTGTTGTTGTTGTTGTTGTTGAAATACAATTTTAATTTATATTTTAAAGACTGATGACCCTATTCGAACTGATCTTTCATGATGTCCACGTATTATTTAGTCAATGTAGCTTCCTAATTATCTGAATGTCATGGTCAACTACACCCCTTTATCAAACACTTTTATATGTTACCAATCATCCAAATATTCATGGTTACTCGGGAGACACTCTGACATGGTTTTCTTTTCCTAAACCGTCTGCAGGATGACTTGATAGCTTTGACAGATCCATGTCGGGGTCTTGTCCTGCTAGATGAAATTTATTTTGAGATTGATTTAAAGATTAAGTGTGACGGAGGTGAAATTAAAGATTTTAGTAGAGGTATACGAGCCTTCGAGAAGGCCCGCCTTCGTGCAGGTGATAAAACTATGGGTATCAATCTAATTAGTTGGCTGAGTAGTGTTGAATTGACGTGTGCGTATGTTCACTGGCCCGTAGAAGCCACCATTGCAATCAATGTTTTGAAGGGGCCATTTAATATCTCAAAAGTTGTTGCTTCAACACCTGGAAATTTTAGGGATCATATCATCCTATACGAAGCAGCAGAAGCTGCTCTCCAGGTAGGGTTCGGTGAAGGCGGTTCTGTTCCATTAACTCGTCGTGTGGTGGCTGTATCGCTCGATCACAAGCTGGCGCTCTTTTTTGTTGGTGGTGACGTATTGCAACACGTTGTCCTCACCCTTGGACATTCCGACCAATTGCTGCACCGTAAGCTGGGTGCCATTGAACTGGAGGTCAAAGTAACTTGGACAGCTGTCCCGAGAAGGCAGCGACATAATGTTTTTAAGGTCGTCGGAAATCAGCTGTTATTGCTGTGATAATAGTGTTGTATAGTGGTTTGTGTGATAAAGCTACTCCAAAATGTAAGGCGTTATTTTGTCAAGACACGTTGGCTTGATGAGTGTGTGGTTTGTGTGATAAAGCTATCTGAATGTGACTAATGCTGACGTTGTGTGAGATAAGAATTATAGGAAACATGTTTGAAGCAAAAAAGGGAGTGAGCACCTCTTTGCTCGAAGCCAAGATGAGTTCAAGTCAAAGATCACCCAACGTGTGGACCATCTGCATGTATAGCCATCGGCTGAAATCAAGTCTTAGGCTTAGGTCATTGATTAGCCCGCGGTGCTTTCAGATTACGGTATGGATCAAAGGAACCCTTTGCACAGCTATACCCTAACAGACTATAAAACTCATCTATTTATTTGACAAGATAGTAAAGCAAACAATGGAGCTTTACATGGAATGTTTGACCGGTATATGTAAAATGTAGGGCTCTCAAAAGAGAATGTATATCAGCTTAGACCTTGACAAGATACAATGATTCAATTAGGTGTGAAAGGGGATCCTTGGATACTATGTTGATACTTTCGCATCCTTGAATTCAATGATGAATCAGTCAACCTGTTCAGCATCATTACACGAAAATCAGCACCCCCAAAATAATCCCACATATCAGAACCAGGCAGTAAAACATCCAACTTGTACCATGGGGCTAAAGACTTAATGTTACAAGCTCTCCATCTTAGAACTAACTAAAGCACTTAACATTTACATGTACTACACTTCCCGCCATCCTTGCTACAGTGACAGTTCTTGTTTTCCCACAACATGCGGCTCGTACCTTGTTCTCCTTGGGATACCTGTCCAGGCAACTTTTACCTGCACTACACCCAAACCCATCTCGCAAACACACTCTTCATCACACTGCCCTATAGTGACAAACAAGATATCCTCAGTTTGATCATCACCAACAAGCTGGAGCTGCAACTCTTTATCGACTGGGACAGCCACCACACAACGAGTCAGGGGGACAGAGCCGCCACCATGGCATGTTACGGTATCAGTGCTGCCTGCTTCACTGCCATACAGAATGATATGATCCTTAAACTTTCCATAGGTCGAAGCAGCTACTCTCTCGAGATTACACGGCCCCTTCAAAATATTAATTGCAATGGTAGCTTCCACGGGCTGGTAGACATGCGCACATGACAATTCCACACTACTCAGCCAACTAATTAGACTGACACCCATGGTTTGATCACCTGTAGGGAGTCGGGCCCTCTCGAAAGCTATTATACCTCTACTGAAATCTTTAACTTCACCTCCATCACACTTGATCTTTAAATCCACCTCAAAATAAATTGCATCCAGCAGGACAAGACCTCGACATGGATCTGTCAAAGTTAACGTATCATCCTGCACAAGGGTTTAAGAAATAACAAAACATGTCAAATATAAACAGATCAAGCTTAACTAGTCAGATAAATATTTAAAAAATCAACATTATCCTAAACAAGGGCCCTACTGAACAGACAACAGACTGGTTTTTATGTTAAGACGAACATACACCAATAGAAATTCTTCTATTTCCAGTACAAAATGTGGAAACATCAAGACACTTCTTGATGATTAAAAAACCATATTTACATACCAAGATTAAGAAAATGACAGGTACACCAGAAAATATTTAACCAAATCTCACAATAAGAATCAGAGGGCAACAGATCATTTGCAACATCGTGGTTTGACAAGAACACTGATTATTAGGGAACAGCAGGGACAAAAAGATTACTTGAAATCATAAGAGTGCAGTAAGCTGGGGCTATCAATGTTCCAATTATAACAATAATTCACAGAACTATTCTACTAATAAGTGGATTTAGCATGCCATATGGAACAGGGTACCAGACGCATCCTAAGTTCATAATGCGCCCTGATTGGAACAGGTACTAGACGCATGTGAAAATTGTAGCCACGATCAAATAATATTATCATGCAATTCAATAGGGGAGGTATTGTTTCCTGTAAGAGTGAACTTATAGCGAGAAGGAAAACTGCACTTGCATCCATCCAGTAAAGTACAATCAAGGAGATTAGGGAGTGATTACAGACCGGCGAGGTGATGATTTGGGCATCGTCCTTTTCTCGCCTGAATAGATACAGACATCTGTAATCAACTTCATCCCTTGCAAGCACGGTACCAAATATGCTGAAGTTGTACCCCACCTCAGATTCTGGTACCTTCAACGAAATGACATTGACCAACGATTGTTCACCCCATTCCCGCATTGGTCCAGTGATTCTGTGAAGCGGAGGCCCACGAGAAACCCTAGCTGTAAAATACAAATCAATCCAACCAGTAAGGTTTTGTTGTTGTTTTAATAGCGATTCATGCGATGGACAAAATTAACAGTTTGAATATACATGGATACACTGAAATGCCTAATCCCTTCCGGTGGGCACATAAACTGAACTAAAACTGCATCAAGAGGCCTATCCAAAAATATCCTACACATGATAAATAAGTATGAAACGGTTGTGAATATGCTCACACTCTTCATCGAGGTCAAACAAGGCTATGTTGCAGCTGCAGAAGCGTGTACAGACATAACCCTGCTTCTTGGGGTCGTATGCAGTGAACTCTTGGCAGCGAACTAAGTGAAGAGCCATCAATGCATTCTGCTCCAGTGTAGCCTTGGTGGGAGCACATGTTATCTTCATGTTGTTCACATCACTCATTTTCTCTTTGAAGTGGTTCACATAGCTCTCGATGTTGAATATCTTGCAAATCTCATGAGGTGACTTCCCCTTGATCATGTTAGCAAGCCTGGCAGGTCAGATTAAGCAATCCTCTATTGCGGAGATAGTGTGCAGCCTGTAAGTAGTACATATGACATACAAACATAATTAGGTTGATCTTGCAGAGAACTAACTGATATATGTAACTAGTCAAAACTACATGATGATATAAAAACATAATTGACCCAAAAAATGTGTTGAGCTGCACCATTGTTCAAAGCTATCCACCGTCAGACATAAATCTTCAGATATGTGTCATTCGGACTATCCCACTAATAGCAAGAATATGGGAGCAAGGATCAACAGGCCCACTGATCCTAATCAATCTACTCTAGTTTAAGACTACAGGAAGTATTTTCTACATGAAGGTGTGCTTGGCGATAAACGCATCATCCGATCAATTAGGAGGAGTGCAAAAAGTGTAGGATTCAAGCATATTCAATGAACAACAGGCATATGTGTCAGTGGTTTCATAAAAAATCATTTTTTTATGTTGACGCCATGGAAAACTAAGTTTCTATCACCATTCATACTATGATGTATTAACCATATTTATGGTGAACATCATCAGCATAACTGAATTATAATCCTGCTGTACTAAAACAAATTGGTAAAGTTTCAGTACCATAACACTTATTTCCTAGTGAAAACTCAAAGTCCATTGATAAATCTGCTGCTATATTATATCCTCAGTAACAAAATCACGAACAATTTGTTTCAACAAATCACCCACATATGTCTTTTGGCGGACAACTATCACATTTGATGTAAAAATGTCTGATGGCAGAGCTTCAACAGGGAAGCTGTACATACCAACTTTATCAACAACATACTTGTCTGAATCTTGGGGTGCCTGGCTAGTATAGTATCAGTAGAGTTGCTATTCCTTATTAGCCTAATTCTAACCTCTTAATATGGGTCCTATCCACAAGTCAGGTTCCTCCCATGAGATCACACGGTAGGTGCAGCTGGCCCATGGTCTAGAAAATCTATATCTCATACTCCCTCCGTTCAGAAAAGGATGTCTCAACTTTGGCCTAAGCTAGGACAAAATTGAGACATCCTTTTGTGGACAGAGGGGGTAGATGAAATGACGGCGCTAGGCACACAACTGCAAGTGGAATCCCTAAATAGCAACGCATCACACGAAGTCCAACCGCAACAGGAAAGAGCGTTGAGGGAGCAACGGGGATGTAGATAGATAGCTCACCAGGATGAGTTCGCAGAGGGTCTTGTGGTGGAGATCGCCGATGAACATGGCGTCCCAGCTGGGGTCGTCGCCGCCGGAGGCGTGCTTCCTGCAGTACTGAATCACCATGATAAGGATATTCCCTTGGATGGGGAGGCGGATGGGCCTGTACTTGGTTTCGTCGCCGTCGGAGGGGATGATGTAGTTGGGGTAGCCGTCACTGAGCAGGTCCTCGATGAACATGGACTGGCTCGCCTCCAGTTCAGGCACCACGAATGACAAGCCATCCCTACTCCGCAACATCACCTTATTCTGCTCCTTTTCTCCCCCCTCCTCCGCCGCCATGGCTCCATCGCTCTTCGTTGTTGGTGGTGGTGAGTTGTTCTTCTTCTTCTTCGCCATAGCTCTCTCGCCCTCCCTCCAGTCCAGTGGTTCCCAAGTTGCGGCGGCTAGCTAACCCTAGTTGTACAGTGAGCTTCGTGAGGAAGCGGTTTCAGCCGTTGGATCTGTTTGTTCAGCAAGTGGGCCTTGTGCTCTGTGGTGGGCCGGATGGCGAGCTCGCATGCGACAAGTCCTTTTTCTTTGGAAAAAGGCCTCCCATCGGGTCGGGCCTATAGCTCCCAGCTAAGAGTGTGTTGCTAAAAAAACAAAAAATATGGAGAGTTTTGTTTTGAAGTCTATCCACGAAGATCGGAATACATGCACGTATGTCGAATATTTTATGTTAAAAGACATAAATAAAGAGAAAATACACAACTTTTTAGCCAAACCTTTTAAGAAGGAATCCATGCACGTGCATCAAAGATTTAGCTTGGGATTTTCATCTCTAAAGACAAGTTTGGAGACACCACCTTTAGTAACAACATTAAACAAATGTTCTCACCCAAGTTTGCAAACTCGATGCTAACACTTATACCATCATTACCCAAGTTATTTAAGACTAGATAAACAAATTATTTTCACTGTGAACTACTACATGAGCAGGCCACGACTAACTGGTAAGTAGACACACATGACGACACAAGTTGAGCAATTTGCAGTGCTGCCCTTGTCGCTGATCGTCCAAAAGTTTCCTCCTGTACTTGCTCTTCAGGTTGCGTTGCTGTTTTAGAGGAAACCAAGAAAATATAAGGATGGAGGTAATTAAGCACATATTATGTTTGTCTTGTCACTTAAGCATCGAAATATAAAATGAACTAATACAAACAAGTGATACTACAACGTTACCTAACTGCCATTTTCAGTCATAAATCAAAATGATGACTTGCATGAGCATCCTTGAAAGCGGGGAAAACCGGAGGCCAGATCATCATGAAGGGGTATATACGACCACAATATTGATGCTCTTTTGTGGTCTCATGCAATTTGCGCACCGTCCTGCGCTTGACATCCAAGTAGAGTGCCCATCGGCCCATCTTCAAGAAGAGAAACTCAGTCGTATAGTCCCCAGCATGATTTATCTGGAGACGAGCAGTAGGCTCATCCTCAAGAAATTCAGCACACATTCCACGCAAGCAAATGTCGTCCTCCAGCAACCAGTTGCCCCTCTTGTTCAGCCAGACGTGAAGCTGGAGCTCCTTGGCATGGACGAGGCACACATCAGAAGGATCATCTGCAGCCCGTGGTGATAGCATGGTGGTACCTGTTACGCTGAAATCCACCTATTTTGGGAGCTACATTGTGGAGGAGGTTGAGGCCGTCAGATCCAAGACAAGAATTTCGTCCCGGGCGCTCGCCATCTAGGTTTCGGTTACCGGCCGAAATACCACGGTAACCGACCGGTAACCGGAAATCTCGGCTCCCTTCGGTAAATGAGTTTATCGGACGAAAATTCTCGGGATATTTGAATTTTTGCTGAATTCGTCTTCTCAATTTTTTTATTTAATTTCTTTTGGACGATTTATGTTTGAATTTTGAAATCTGTCCGG
This sequence comes from Poa pratensis, assembly GCA_947311845.1. Lineage (NCBI taxonomy): Eukaryota > Viridiplantae > Streptophyta > Magnoliopsida > Poales > Poaceae > Poa > Poa pratensis. Next base: position 5,121,078 of record CAMZMU010000127.1, read on the forward strand.
GAATTTCGTCCCGTAACCAGCCCGTAATTTCCGGTAACCGAAATCGCGGGCCCTTCCGAGAAAAAAATAAAACCCGTACCCAAAACCCATATAGATCTTGTTGCCTGATGTGAGTATGGGGGCTGGTGTAGAGCATGCATAACAGACGTCGTCCGCGGCCATGGCAAGATGCGTGCGCCAAGCATCGTCCCCATTTTGCAGCACGTATACGTGCACCACTGTAGATTTTGCAACAGAGTGGGTCAGATACCATTAAAAATGGATCTGGCAAGTGACACTATGTGGACACTTAATGGAATAACTCTATAGCCTATATGCATATTTGGCTGGTGGAGTTCAAGGCTGTTTTGCATAAAGGCCAATTTTGCCTAACACTTTGTAAAACATTTTTTTTCAAATGTTTGAGACAATATGGCATGAAATCCATAGTCTCGTCTACCCTTGTTCACCCATCAAAATTTTACTTAAAGAAATTGAGATGTTGGGAGCCTCCGTTGACATCCTTGATCAGCTGCTTGAATTGTCCGTAACCGGGGACACGGCTAAGTACTTAGTTTTTTTTTAACTCTGCAAAGGTTGTGCACTTTCACCATTAGACCCAACAAACCCAAACTATCCTCAAGCACTCAAATTGTGCTAAGGAAAAGGAGAGAGTTGAGACGAGACTTTTCAGAAGCATATTCCCCATCCCATACTGGCTTGACCCGTTCCACCTACATCCTCTACATCTGCTTGTCAAACCGGGAGAAGTCCACGCAATTTAATCCATCTGGCCAGAGCCCACATGACTAATGGCTGCACGGTAAGCAACTTCACTTAGAGAAACATTGGTCCCTTTAATCCTGGGTGGCAACCACAAGTGACCATCCCTTAGAGGTCACCCCTAAGAGATGACACTCAACCTTTCCATCATCTTTTCAAAACCAAGTCCACCCAGGTGATAAATTAACTTAGTAGAATTTAACTTTTCAATAAAACACTTTTGCATAGCATCAATAATTCTACTGAGTTATCAATAGGATTCTAGACACAACTAGTGTAGAGGAGATAGTAGTTTCAGCATAGCAATACTATCCTACACATGCATATAAATAAATACACTAAGTCATGCATAGAAAAATACTTAGGAAATTTATGAGGGGTGTGCCACTTGCCTTGGCAAACAGGAGTGTAGTAGTAGCAGTTGCAACCACTTTCGTCTCTCTCCGGAATTTCTAACAAGTCAAATAAATCACAAATAAACACACAATCATAAATGCAACACTTAGAAAAATATGACATGCATGAGATGCAGGATGACACAATAATTATGGTATGAAAGACATGCAAACAAAATAAGGGAAAGACATAAATAACAATATCCCATTTAGCTAAGGCAAGGTCCAGGTTGAGCCTAAAGTAAACTTGATAAAACAACTTGAAAAGTTGTAAGGTTACTCTAAGTTTTCACAACTTTGGTCTTCAAATAATCTTCAACTCCTTTGTAGCTTCATTGATCTTCAATGGTCTTCAATTAGCACTCTAGGAACTTAATCTTAAACACAAAGTACTTGGTCTATGTCCAAAGTGAAAGACAAATTATGAAGGAGGAAAAAGATAGAAAGAAAGAAGTAGTTGGTCTTCCAAGAATCTTCTCCAGGCTTCCTTGTAGCTTTCTCCTTGGTGTGTTGACTTCATTTAATTTTGTAGACTTGATGGTTCTGAAGACTTGATTTTGTTGGCAGCATCAAGGTTGGTCTTGAATATAACCTAGTCACCATGAAGAGAGAAAAGGGAAGAAAGAGAGAAGGGAAAGAAAGACTTAGAAAAATGTAGGTGGTTGGTCTTCATGAACTTCTTCTTGATTTTCTTCTAAGTACTTTTACTTCTTGGAGATGCTTCTGGAGTCTTGTTTTCTTGGCTAAGTCCTTCATTGGTTTTCTAACTTCATGTTGAATTCTCCAAGAATAACAATGCAGTCTTTATTGGTCCTTCATTGTTTACACTAATTTCTAACTTAGTGGTTTTTGACTAGGAGGGTTAAAAGGGCTAACAAGCATCACCTCCAAAATTCTAAGGAGGAAAGTCATGTAAGAAATGCAAAATATTTCTAAGGACTAGAGATGCATGCCATGCCATGAAAATATTCTAAGTTAATGCAAGGCAAGCAAGATGGTCCAAAAATGACTAAGGACCAAGGTCATAACACTTGGGGTCGAAATTTAACTAAGGACTAAAGCTAACGCATCAAGTCCAAATAATTTCCAGGGAAGTAAACAAAAATAAGAAGTGCAAAATAATTTCTAAGGAAAAGGTATGAAAACAATTAGTTGATAATTTTTCTAAGAAAAACAACTAAGTTTTCATGATGCCAAATTTTTCTAAGGAGAAGTTTTAGCACTCTTAAGGTGTTGAAATTTTTCTAAGGAAATAATGTTGTCAAAATAAGTATCAAATATTTTCTAAGGAAGAAAATTACTTTGTTTGGAGAGGCAAAATATTTCTAAGTAAATTTTGTAACTAAAGAGATCAAAATATGACTAAGTCATTTTATTAGTCGAATAAATGAAGAAAAAATAATTTTAATCAATTTTAATTATTAAAATAACACCTAAAAAGCATTTAATCAATATTAATTATAAAAATCATAGAAATTACTTTTACAAAATTAGTACAGTATTCCTACGGCCAATACTTAGGCATACAAATTTATAGCAAAAGTGTTTGATCAAAAATCAATTTTTAAATTGAAATTATGTTTAAAATACTATTAAAGCCACTTTTTACATTAAACAAAATTAATTTGACAAAACATAAAAGTAAGCTTTCCAAAAATATATTTTTCATAAAATTTGGATAAACGAGTAAAAATTAATAATAGATCTAATCACAGGGACTAATCTGTAACGTGCAGGGGCTAAACTGAAAGAAAACAGAATAACATCTTCTCGCTGAAGTCCCTGGCGATGTGGCGTCTTTTGATTGGTGCGGAGCCGCTGACTGGGCGTTGACGCGGATGCTGACTGGACGTCGACGTGGCCTGCTGCGATTCGCGGGTACCCCTTCGCCTAATGCTTATATTCTACGCCGTAGGATTTAGATCTAACGGCCGGGGCTGTTTGACCTAAAACGGGCGGCGCACCTGGCCGGCAAGAACTTCGGCGACCTAATCTACGACGGCGCCATGGCCGGCGGCGAGCAACGCGTGCAATGTGAGGGGTTTGGGAAGGGTTTCCGTTACCACTGGATGCGGGAAGTCGAGGCGAGCTTGATGGCGAGGTCGGGGTCGCAGGCGTGCTCTGCTTCTCCCTCTAGTGCTCGCTGGAGTAGAGGACGGCGGCGGCTTGCTTCGGTTGAGGATGGATGCGTCGATCTGGGGCACGAAACAAGAAGGGAACATGTCTATTAGATGCGCACGAGGCAATGATGAAGGATAGAAGGAATAGGGAGGCACGGGGTCGACGGAGGGTGACCGGAGCTTGCAAAACTCGCCGGCGGCAGTGGCGGACGGCGGAGAAAGATTGTGAGCAGCCTGGGGGCGTAGGTGCTAGGGTTTTTGGGGGCTTTTGGAGCGGAGATTATGGGGGTTTATATGGGGCAGGATTCCGTGCGAATCGTGCAGCGAATCTCAACGAATTCGTTGCGGATTTGGCTAGGGTTTGCGAGGACTTCGTGCTCGACACGGTTAAGGGGATGACACGCGGGCCCGGGGTGTCAGCGAGGGGAGGAGGGAGAGGAGGCCGCGGTGGGCTTGGGCCTGCTACACTGCGCTGCGCGTGAGAGAGAGATAGATGGACTCGGCCCAGGTAGCTAGTCTCTATTTGTTTTTTTGAACTATTTTCCTTTTCTATTTTCTGAAATGTGTTTCTATCTTTTAAAATATGACTCCAAATGGATTCACACCAACTTGGTAAAATTTGTAAAAATAAACTTTATCATTTAAAATAGTCAAACACACTTTTCAAAGACTTTTTATAAAAATAAATTTGAAATATTGTATAATTGCTTAATTGACATTTTATGTCCAATTTAAACTAGGATTTTAAATAAAATCTTTTGTGGCCTATTAAAATTAAATAAAAAACCACAAATGTAAATATTTGAAAATAACTTATTTTCCAATTGGGACAATCAAGTCACAACCAAAGTTTAAACAGAACAAAAAAAACCATAAAAGTCAAAAATAATATAGGTAGCATAATTGCTATTTTATTTTTAACATTTTTCTCAAATATGTTTCAAGTGGAACTAATATTCCCACCTCTGAAATTTTCAATTTGAAAACAATGCTAGAAGATGATGAATGCATGCATGATTTTTTTTTCAAAGGAAAATACATAATAGTTTTCAAAAGTTTTAAATTTTTCTGGTTTTTTCAAATTTTGAAAAACTTGGGATGTTACAGTATGACTAACAAGAAATTCATATTGTAATAAACAGTAATACAAAAAAGTAATAACAAAAAAAATACAAAAATTATTGGCAGTAGCAATTCATGATTGTTAAAAATGGGCAACAACACAAAAAGAACAACTATATACTAGAACAACTACTAGAATTTACATGAAAAATAACAACTACTAGAACTAAAATTCACATATTTACAACTACTAAATTTACTAGAATTTAATTACTAGAATTTACTAGAACTAAAAAGAACAACTACTAAATTAAAAAAAAGAGTAGTAAAAAAAAGAAGATTACCTCTTCTAGTGGAGAGGGTGCGGCGGCCGGAGCAGAGGAGGCCTCGGCCTCGTCGGGGGCGCGCGGTGGAGACGTACGGCGCGGCCTCGTCGAGAGCGCGCGGTGGAGACGGCGGGGGGGCGCGCGGTTGAGACGGCTGGAGCAGAGAGGAGGGAGGTGGAGCAGGGGCGGTGGCCGGAGCAGGGGAGCCGGGCGGCGATGGCGGAGGGGCCTGGTGGCTCTAGGTTAATAGTGTCAGAAACAATTGCTTGTACGTCACACGTCAGTTGGGAACCCCAAGAGGAAGGTATGATGAGTGCAGCAGTAAGTTTTCCCTCAGTATGAAACCAAGGTTTAATCGGACCAGTAGGAAAACGAGGTTTGCTTCGAAGGTGTTGGTGGAGGAGTGTAGTGCGGCACAACACCAGGGATTCCGGTGCCAACGTGGAACCTGCACAACACAATCAAACTACTTTGCCCCAACTTAACAGTGAGGTTGTCAATCTCACCGGCTTGCTGAAAACAAAGTGTTAACCGTATCGAATGGAAGATGATGTTTGTTTGCATAAAACAGTAGAGAACAATGATTGCAGTAGATTGTATTTCAGATGTAAAAGAATGGACCGGGTCCACAGTTCACTAGTGGTGTCTCTCCAATAAGATAACTAACATGCTGGGTAAACAAATTACAGCTGGGCAATTGACAATTGATAAGTGCATATAACATGCATGTGTGAGCTGTGGTGTCTACTATGAGATTCATTTGGGCATTACGACAAAGTACATAGACCGCTATCCAGCATGCATCTATGCCTAAATAGTCCACTTTCCGGTTAACATCCGTACCCCTTCCAGTATTAAGTTGCAAGCAACAGACAATTGCATTAAGTAATGTGCGTAATGTAAACAATACATTCATCCTTGAATAAAGCATTGCTGTTTTACCCCTAGTGGCAACAACACATCTACAACCTTAGAACTTGCTGTCACTATCCCAGGTTAAATAGAGGTTGAACCCAACTATCATGCATAAATACCCCCTCTTGGAGTTACAAGTATTCACGTGGCCAAGGCTTCAACAAGTAACGGAGAGCATGCAAGATCACAAATGACATAGACATGATAATATAATATTCAGCTCCACATAGGTATCAATATAAGTCAGATCCCAGCAAACACAACATGTAGCATTACAATAAGATGATCTTGATCATGATAGGCAGCTCACAAGATCTAAACATGATGGCACAAGTGGAGAAGACAACCATCTAGCTACTGCTATGGACCCATAGTCCAAGGATGAACTACTCACGCATCACTCCGGAGGCGGGCATGGCGATGTAGAGCCCTCTGGTGATGATTCCCCTCTCCGGCAGGGTGACGGGAAGAGCTTCAGGAACCCCCCGAGTTAGGGTTGACGACGACGGCGGCAGCGAATATGTTCTGGATGAAAGGCTCGGTGTTTTAGGGTTTTCGCGTCTCGGGGAATAAATAGGCGAAGGGGCGATGTCGGCGGACCCCCGAGGGGCCCAAACCACACCCAGGCGCGGCTGTGGGCCCAGCCGCGCCTACAGGTGGTTTGGCCACCTCGTGGCACTTCTTCGTCTCTCCTTCGGACTCCGTGATGGTTCTGGAAAAATAGGGACCTGGCCTTTTGGTTCGTGCAATTCCGAGAATATTTCCAGAAGTAACTTTCTGAAACCAAAAACAGCAGAAAACAGGGAACTGGCACTGTGGCATCTTGTTAATAGGTTAGTCCCAGAAAATGCATAAAAGTGATACGAAGTGTATATAAAACATGTAGCAAATGGTATAATATACGCATGGAACAGCAGAAATTATGGATACGTTGGAGATGTATCAGGGCCACCCGCGGCGATGGAGCGCGGACGTACGCGGCGACGGCGGGGGGCGCGACGGAGGACGGAGGGCGGCGGGGCTTCGCCGGAGCGCGGCGGGGACGGAGCGCGGCAGGGCTTCGCCGCCGGGAAGGTCGCTGGAGCCGGGAGGAGTTCGTCGTCGAAACTTAGCGATTTTGGGGATCGATTCGTCGATCTCCTCACTTCACTGCAGGAAACAAACCTTTAGCACCGGTTGTGTTCTACAACCGGTACTAAAGGGTCTTTAGTACCGGTTGTAGAGTACAACCGGTACTAAAGCTCAAATTTGGGCCACGCAAAAATTCGCGCGCGAAGCCCAACCCTTTAGTACCGGTTGTATTATACAACCGGTACTAATGGGCCTTTTATTGGTTTTTTATTTTCTAGTTTTTTTCTTTCTTTTGTTTTCTGTTTTTTATATCTATTTGGTTTCTATTTTGTTTTTTTCTCTACTTTTTTCTCTACTGCCAACCGCGATGAAGAGAGGAACAGAGGACAAAATCTCCAAAAGCCGGCCGCCATCTTCGCAACCGTGTGAACCAAGATACAACTCCGATGTGCGATCAACCGTCTTATGCAGAGACGATTTAACATACAACTAGACATCTACGTTACAACTTCACTAGTTCTAAATACTGGATAGAACAAATTAAGGTACAACTTGAAATTACGATACAACACAAGTAAAACAAATACTCTACCTATCTCCCATCAATGCCTTTTGACGAAGATTCTGTCTTCTTGCCTTCCTTGCCCTTTGACGAAGATTCTGCCTTCTTGCCTTTGCCCTTGGACGAAGCTTCAGCCTTCTTGCTCAGTGCTTCAACCCTCCTTTCCTTTGACGATGGCATGAAATCGTCATCATCATCGCTGTCAACTACCCAGAGACAGGAACGACCGTACGAATCACGGTCAGCTTCAGTTCGGTAGCACGGACTATTCGTAACTTTCCTGTCAAACTTCTCTGCAAGCGTGAGCATTTCTGCACGAATTTGGAGCGGGGTCCTATACGGAAACCCATCGCGGCATAGCTTCGCCCCGAGCAAAGCGAGATGACTCTCAGTGTGCAAAATTTCTTCAATTGGAACTACCCTACCATCTACCTTCAAATTGCTCGAAAGCCTGGCGAGATGCTCGGATGCGGAAATGTGAAACCCGGACACACACTTCTCGCAAGGACCAATACACACCATGCTTGCGCTCAAGTGAGTACCTTGCCTACCTTCGACTGGGTTTTATAGAACTACCGGTGGCGGCATTTGGGGGGAACGATAGCGGGAAATATTTGGGCGGGAAACGGTGGCGGGATCGAAGTTGCCTACCTTCTCCAGTGGCACTCTGACCGGATCAGGAAGAAGCACACGGATCGTGTGCTTTCTTCCAGCGATTGGGAGCCGTTGGATCAAGCGGTGTGTTTCTTTCGAGCACTTGTGAGCCCTTGGATCAGGAAGAAGCACACGGATCGTGTGTTTCCTTTCAGTGCTTGGGAGCCGTTGGATCAAGCGGTGTGTTTCTTTTAAGTGCTTGTGAGACGTTGGATCAGGGGTGAGCCCGACTTTAGTCCCGGTTGGTGTTACCAACCGGTACTAAAGAAGCACACGGATCGTGTGTTTCTTTCAAGCGCTTGTGAGACGTTGGATCAGAGGTGTGTTTCTTTTGAGAGATTGTGAGCTGTTGGATCAGCAGTATCACGACCACTTCGTGAGCCACATGACCCTATATATAGCCCACCTCCCGGAATTCCAGCGTCACTCACTCACTCACACAAAACATTCCAGCGTCACTCGGAGAGGCATCTTTGGGCAACCAGCGGCAAGACGTCTCTGATGACCTGCGACCGTTCCAAACGGTTGCAGATCATCAGAGACGTCTTGCCGGACGTTGTAGATCATCAGAGACGTCTTACCGCTGCTTGGATCGAAGTGGCGCTCAAACACAAAACATTCGGGTTCCCTAGCTACGTCCTGCAACCGTTTGGTCGGATCCAAGCAGCGGCAAGACGCTCTGATGATTAGCAACATCCCCAACACTTGTTGCAAATCATCAGAGACGTCTTGCCGCTCTCTGGATCGAAGGCCGATTTGCCGTCTCACGACCACGCGATTGTGTTGGTAAAACTGCAGCTGATTGACATAGTGTTTAGATCTCTCTTCTGAGTTTTCAGGACATAGTTACATAAAAGGTTTAATACATTATTACACATCAGCAACAACATCCCTATCTAGTGTTCACTTTTTCTTCTTGTGTGTCCCTTTCTTCTGATTGCGTCGTAGCCATGGACAATCTTCATCATTTAACACGGTGCTTGGGTCAGTTTTCACTTTGAAGGGCGGAATTTCAGCAAACTTATTGTAATCTTCTGACATGTCTGTCTTGTCCTCCACTCCCACGATGTTTCTTTTTCCTGAAAGAACTATGTGGCGCTTTGGCTCATTGTATGATGTACCGGCTTGCTTATCTTTTCTTTTTTTCGGTCTGGAAGACATGTCCTTCACATAGAAAACCTGAGCCACATCATTGGCTAGGACGAATGGCTCGGTTTTGTACGCAAGATTTTTGAGATCCACTGTAGTCATTCCGTACCGCTTGTCTATCTCTACCCCGCATGACAGGTTAACCCATTTGCACTGAAACAAAGGGATCTTAAAATAAGGTCCATAGTCAAGTTCCCATATCTGCTGTATGCAACCATAATATGTGTCCTTTGTTCCATCATCGTTTGTTGCATCAAAGCGGACACCACTGTTTTGGTTAGTGCTCTTTTTGTCTTGGGTTTCCGTGTAAAATGTATTCCCATTTATCTCGTACCCTTGGAAAGTCAATATAGTCGAAGATGGTGTCTTGGCCAACAAGTATAGCTCTTGTCCAACAGTGTTGTCATTAATGAGATGTGTACGCAACCAACTGCCGAAAGTATCCACGTGTTTTTCTTTAATCCAGAAGTCAGTCTTCTCCGGGTATTCTGAGCGTAAAATATCCATGTGTTCCACGATATACGGAGCCACCAATCTGGAATTTTGTAGAACTGTGTAGTGTGCTTGAGTGAAAGAATGCCCGTCCATACTTCTTGTTGCTTTCTTTCCTAGCGTGCCTTTTCCACGCAGTCTCCCCTCATGGCGTGATTGAGGAACACCGATGGGCTTAAGATCTGGAAGAAAGTCAACACAGAACTCAATGACCTCCTCTGTTCCATAGCCCTTGGACATGCTTCCTTCTGGCCTAGCACGGTTATGAACGTATTTCTTTAAGACTCCCATGAACCTCTCAAAGGGGAACATGTTGTGTAGAAATACAGGACCGAGAATGGAAATCTCTTCGACTAGGTGAACTATGAGGTGCGTCATAATATTGAAGAAGGCCGGTGGAAACACCAACTCAAAGCTGACAAGACATTGGACCACACCCGTCTGTAAACTTGGTAGAGTTGCTGGATCAATTACCTTCTGAGAAATTGCATTCAGGAATGCACATAGCTTGACAATGGGTACTCGAACGTTTTCCGGTAGAAGCCCCCTCAATGCAACAGGAAGTAATTGTGTCATAATCACGTGGCAGTCATGAGACTTCAGGTTTTGGAACTTTTTCTCTGCCATGTTTATTATTCCCTTTATATTCGACGAGTAGCCAGACGGGACCTTGATACTGCTCAGGACTTGAAAAAAGATCTCCTTCTCTTCTTTGGTAAGAGCGTAGCTGGAAGTACCTTGATACTTCTCTGAATTCAGGTTGTCTCTTCCGTGGTGCGTACTTTGCTGGTCCTGCCGTGCATCCGCTGTATCTTTCGTCTTCCCATACACGCCTAAGAAGTTTAGCAGGTTCACGCAAAGATTTTTCGTCACGTGCATCACGTCGATTGCAGAGCGAACCTCTAGGATTTCCCAATAGGGTAAATCCCAAAATATAGATTTCTTTTTCCACAAGGGTACGCGCTTGTTTGCGTCTTTCGGAACATTTAGACTGCCAGGACCCTTTCCAAATATTACTTCCAAATCCTTGACCATGCCATATACAACATCACCATCACGGCGTGTAGGCTTCGTCCGGATATCTGCCAAACCTTTGAAGTGCTTGCCTCCGTTTCTTACGTGATGCCCGGTTGGAAGAAACTGACGATGCCCCATGTACACAATCTTGTTACCTATATATGCACTGTCAGTCTTATCTAAACAGTGCGTGCATGCATTGTATCCCTTGTTCGACTGTCCTGAAATGTTACTAAGAGCAGGCCAATCATTGATGGTTACAAACAGCAACGCTCGTAGGGGAAATTCCTCTTGTTTGTACTCATCCCACACACGTACACCTTCGTCAGACCACAACTGTAAAAGTTCGTCAACTAATGGCCTCAGATACACATCAATGTCGTTGCCGGGTTGTTTCGGTCCTTGGATAAGCACTGGCATCATAATATACTTTTGCTTCATGCACAACCAAGGGGGAAGGTTATAGATACATAGAGTCACGGGCCAGGTGCTATGACTGCTGCTCTGCTCCCCAAACGGATTCAAGCCATCTGTACTTAGACCAAACCTTAAGTTCCTTGCGTCAGCTGCAAAATCCCCAAACGCACTGTCGATTTTTCTCCACTGAGACCCATCAGCGGGGTGTCTGAGCATCTCGTCTTCCTTACGGTCTTCTTTGTGCCATCGCAACAACTTGGCATGCTCTTTGTTTCGGAACAAACGTTTCAACCGTGGTATTATAGGAGCATACCACATCACCTTCGCGGGAACCCTCTTCCTGGGGCTCGGCTCGCCCTCAATATCACCTGGGTCATCTCGCGCGATCTTATACCGCAATGCACCGCATATCGGGCATGCATTCAAATTCTCGTACTTCTCACCGCGGTAGAGGATGCAGTCATTGATGCATGCATGTATCTTCTGCACCTCTAATCCTAGAGGGCAGACAATCTTCTTTGCTTCGTACGTGCTGTGGGGCATTTCATTATTCCTCGGAAGATTCTTCTTAAATATTTGTAGCAACTCTTGAAATGCCTTGTCAGATATTCCATTCTTTGCCTTCCACTGCAGCAATTCCAGGGTGGTACCTAGCTTTTTCTGGTCATCTTCACAATTTGGGTACAACGGTTTTTTGTGATCCTCTAACATGCGCTCCAGCTTCGACCACTCGTTTTCAGTTACGCAGTTCATCTGTTCATCACGAATGACCTGACGAAGATCATCATCGTCGGACTGATCAACAATGACCTCATGCTCTTCCCCCATTGTAGTATCACCGTGTTCATCAGAGAACACGGGATAGTTGTCATCATCCTCTTCTTCAGGGTTTTCCATTATAACCCCTCTTTCTCCGTGCTTGGTCCAACAAAAATAATTGGGCATGAAGCCTTGTCGCAACAAGTGGGAGTGTATGGTTCTTACGCTCGGGTAATTCCTGTTATTCCGACATTCATCACATGGACAAATCATAAAACCATTCTTCAGCTTGTTTAACTTAACCACATCGAGAAAACGATGCATGCCATCAATGAACTCGGGACAGCGTCGATCACCGTACATCCATTCTCGGCTCATCTACATTACATAAATATATCAAAAACCATTACACCAGCTAAATAATGAATAGAGATACGTGACCAAATTAATTTATACAAGTTCATCACATTAAAATCAAAGTAGAGTAGTGCCCAAATGTAATACATAGTTCTCACGAAACATACATCAATCGAAACTAACATACAACTATCTAAAGAATTTAAATCCAACAACAAATGCGATCAGAATCGCAACCAAGGTAACTATTGAACCAACAGCATAATGATACCAAGCCTCTTGACTAATGGCATATTTTCTAATCTTTTTAAGCTTGGCGCGCATTGCATCCATCTTCCTCTCGTGAGCAGTGACGACGTCGGCAAGCTCGACCCCGTGAGCATCAACGATGTCGGCAATCTTCAAGTCCAATTCCATCTTCTCTTCTAGGCATTGGAGACGAAGATCTTCACTTATCTTCAATTTTGCTCTCAAATCGTCGTTTTCTTTTTTAAAATACTCGACAATAGGGTCGGCCGGAATTTCCGGTTCAACTACCTCCTAAATAAAAATATATCTACGTCAAGTTGGTCGGCATGATTGTTATAAACACGAAACAAAATAAATAGTTAAAAAGATATACCACATCCGAATCATAGACCGGACGAGGGCCGAAGGGGACGGATATCAAAACCATGACACTATACATATATAAAAAAACATAAGAAAATTATACAAGAAATAATTATGCATTTAAATCATATAACTAACAATTTTTAAAATAAAAGATAAAAAAAGAGGCTCACCGAGGTGGTGTCGGCGACGGAGCGGCGCGGGCGATCGACGGCGGTGAGGATCAGGGGACGGGACGACACTATATAAAACCATAAATTATACTTCAATTCGAGCTCAAAATGCATATAAAACAAATGAAATCCCTAACTTAGTCATTTCATCAAACACCTTGCAAGCACAACCAAAATCAAACTTGCTAAACTTGCACGAAAATGAGCTAAACTTGAAAAGCCGGAAGAGAAGATGAAGAAGTTGCTAACCCTTGTATAGGGTGCCACCAATCTTGACAAATGTTGGAGAAAAAATGGGTGACCTAGAGCTTGGGAGAGCTTGGGAGAGAGGAAAAATGGGGTTGGGGTCGAGTTGCTCCAAAATGGAGCTGGCTCGGCCGGGGTGGAAGATATAGGCAGGACCTTTAGTACCGGTTTTATTTACCAACCGGTACTAAAGGGCCTGCCGTGGGGCCACTGACCGCGGCCTGCGGGGCTGCACCCTTTTAGTACCGAAAGGTGTCCTTTAGTACCGGTTGTTAATACCAACCGGTACTAAAGGTCCTCGCCGCGGGGCCCTGGCTGGCGCCCAAGCACAACCGGTGCTAATGCCCCCTTTAGTACCGGTTTTTGTTGCAACCGGTACTAAAGGGACGCACCAATGCCTCTGTTTCTACTAGTGGCAGTTCGCCATCTGCAACCCGGCCACTTGTCAGTATGCTCCCCTCCCGCTACTTCATGGCTTCATGGTCTTGGGGATGTACCCATGCTCCGGCGAGTACCGGCCACTGCTGAAACCAGATTTAATATATGATGGACCTGACGCTCAAGATGACTACTACCATGTCTTCACGTTAGAATGGTGAGAACTAGGAAAATCTGTCCGCCTTAAGCTCCAGCTGGCCACACCGTGATGAGAATACCAGCCGCATGCCATTGGGCAAGCTCTTGTAAAATTGAATCAGCTAGTTCTGAACTTGAGATCGCCTTGTTGTTGAAAATTCTATCATTTCTTGTCATGCACTACTCGGATTCAGTAGTTACCATACAACTTCAATGCGCAATCGCGATGGCCTGCATTATAGACAAACTTCATGATCGTACTGTACAACGACACGTCAAGCCTGCGTGCTCATGGACCGCTACTTCATGAACTTATTTGTCCTCTCTTGTACTCACGTACTGACGTACGTGGGAATTCCTAGTTCATATTTGCGCAAACAACTAGAAATCTTCAAGTGAACTGGAAGTGGCAGATAAGTGGGATCCCACTTGCCTCAAACAAGGATTTGAGTTCTTATCTCAGCAGGTTTTACATGGTCAGTTACAATGTGAACAGCTGGGTACTACTGTAAGAAAATATGTGTAGTACAGGAGTCAGGCAGGGTTTGTTATAATCTGTATGTTCAAAGTGGGTAATTGTTGTAATCCCACCACCACAAATTGCATGCCGTATAATTTAAGAACAGAATAACACTTTTTAAGTTTGATCAAATATATATAAAAGTTACATACTCTCTTTGCCCACAATTATATGGAGTTCTAGTTTTGCATGTTTCTAGTTTGAGAACAAAAGTTTTCATGTCTGTTAAATTTTTTCACACAATTCAAAAACTTTTCATGGATGACAGCGATGCTCATGTATTTTTCACGATGAAGAAGCCAACGTCTTAAAGATATCACGATGGGGCAGGCTGACATCGGCTAAATAGTGTGGCCCATGGAAGATTTTTTTGAAGATGATTAAATATGAAATATGTGACCGACCGTTAGATCTATGCGGGGCACCAGTGGTCACCCTAACCTGATAGTTGCATTTGCAATATTTGTGGAGAGAAATGCTGCACACCTTGAGATGGAGAGGTTGTTTGCACCACAGAAAGCATGTTGTTTTCCCTGCGTTTGGCGATTTGTCGAGCACGGCACATGGCAAGGCATATTTTGCCAACAGCCGCCAAGAGTACTCGATCACGCCAAAACAATTCCCACGACAAAGTAAAAAAAAAGCTCACGACAAAATATAGCCGTTGGCACATTGGTGGACAGGTGTGACGCAATTAGTACGACGCGGTAGCTTGGCCGAGAGCCTCCCGTTTGGTCTCGGCAAAGAAGAAACACACTATATCTGTGTGCTTTATGTTAGTTTGTTGAGGACGGCAGAGGGTGCATCTGCGTGCTCCGTTCTTATTGGCTGAGGGTAGCGAGATACACAGCTTGATGACATGGCAATAATATAACCGCCCATCACGCTGCCGCTGCATCGCTCCACATGAGGCTCCGAAGGACACTCCTGGCGCATGCAGGGACATGGACGTCTCATCTTTGTTACTCACTTCACGCTTTCGCCCTCGCGCTGTGCATAAATACCGCTCCTCCATGCGGCTATCTCACACCCTTCTCTTCAGTTGTAGCTCAGCAGTTGGCAGCAGCAGCAGCAGCCATGGTTTCTTCCAAGCGTAGCACTAGCCTTGTGAGGTGTCTCTTGCTCGCCGGGCTTCTCCTGGCAGCGGCGGCAGCAGAGGTGGCTGCCGGACGGGTACAGAAGCAAGAGGAGGACGTCGGCTCCAAGAGCGGAAACGAAGCTGAATGCGAGGACGACAATTGCCAAGGGCTCTTTGGCGACCAGCGGACGCTGTGCGAGACGGAGTGCTGCGTGAGTGACAAGTGCCAAGGGTTCCGTGGCATGAGCCTGATTGTGTGCAGGACGGACTGCGAGAATGAGTTCGGTGCAGCAGACAAGGTGAGGCCGCTCGACATGGAGGACGGCGCCGGGGGAGCCAACATCCTTGAGGTGGTGTAATGGCGCTGGCCGGCCCCGACGACCTAGCTGTTGAGCTGGCTAACCTTTGCTAGATTCCAAATAAGTTTCAGGTGTTTCTTCCACCGCCTGCATTTCCGTTTAATTTTCCTCCAAAGTTGGTAGCGCACACGCTAGTGACGCCACAGACCAACATTGTGTTTTGCTTTCAGTTTACCACCGTTTTAATGTACCCTGCTAGCTGTAACACCGACGGTGCCCATTTAAGAACAATCGCACTTGTTTTCTTTCCAGTGCATGCCTGTTTGCATGTGCATTTGCATTATAATCTCAGCAGAATCAAAAAAGGAAGAGACAAGAGAATTCTAACATGGAACGGCCGGCCGTGTGCTGGAGATGATTCCAAAAACACTAGTATTGTTTACAGCAGGCCGACTAAATTTGTTTTTTTTTCAAGAAACAAAATTATTAGAAATAAACAAGATTCAAAGCGGCAACCAACAGCGTGCACAGGCTTGGCCGTTCAACCTGGGAGGAACCGTACGCAGGTTTACTCATTGCCTGCAACAAGAATAAGTTTGATTGTACTCTCAATAAATTGGACAGGGCAAGCACTTCATGACGTTCACAGCGGATGATATTAGTTCTTTAGAAAGCAAGTTACCTAATTAAAAAAAGGGACAGTATTCCTAAATAAGATAATCATGCATGGATATATAGATGAGCTAATTAAAACTGTGGAGGCAAAATCCACGTGCAACTATTTCTATTACCACTAGCCTTGTCGCGGTAATGATAACACCGTGTTATGATCCCCTCCAAATGGTGATGCCCTCCTTTGTTCTCATAACAATACACAGCGCAACTACCGAGGTTCAAGCAATCTAAGCACCATGGATCCACGCCGTCGTGGAGTTTGTGCTTTGGACTCGAGTAGTAGATATGGTTCGCTTGCACCTCGCCTCGCCTGCCCATCCCCGACATGTGCATCGCCTTGCAACACCCTGGCCCAAGGAAAAGGGCGTGGTCGCCCAAACTCGTCACCTCTGCCCATTCGTATTTGCATGGTTTTGTTGTGTCGCTGCTGGCTACGAGCTCCAACACCTTCAAATTCCTAGCCTTGCTGCCGCCTAGAGGTCTGACCTTTACCGCGGTTGCTAGCTTGCCATGCAGGTCGAAGATGTGCTTGGGACTAAACATCTCTGGCCATTGGATGGTTAGTTTGTTGAACAAGATAGTCACTGCATCGGACTCATCTATGCCGATCGACAGCGAGCTTGTACAGCCGGTGGCTATAGAGCTCGTCATACAAACGCACGTGAGGCCATAGAGCTCGCCGTTGCAGAAGGCGATATCTACAAAGCTCTCGTCTGCGCCACATCCTCTTGTCGTCCACCCCGCGCCAGGGAAGCCAAGCCTATATATTGCTATCGTGCTCCACTTGTTTATGGCGGCGAGGATGCCTCCTTCCGATGTAGGGTCCTCGGAGAAGACGACCTTTTCAATAGTGATTCTGCTAACAATGTGTCCCTTCACCGGCATCCTGCAGCCGCAGGCGAAGAGGTTCACGATCTCGATGTGGCCGCCCATCGCGGTGGCGACCCAGCCGCCATCGTGGACCCGACGATCTGCTTGCCGTACGGGAACCATGGGAGCCAGGAACGCAACACCCTTCCGTATTCTGGGCTGTACGACCTCGCCTTCTCGTCGAGGCAGCTGTTGCCCGTCGACAGGAGTAGCAGCGGCAGAGCCGACAGCTTCGGCTGCCACGACCTAGCGGTGCGCCACGACTTGCAGACGGCGGCGAAGCGGGCGCGGTCGTTCGACGTGGAGCACCGGTTGTAGATCGCGCCGAGGAGGTCGTTGGAGAGATTGGTGCCGCCGTCATCACTCATTGCGATCGAGTGATTCTCGTAATCAGAATCGAAGAATTCTTCTTTAACTACCTGTACGTGTTGCTTCCCCCGTTCAGAACGCTTGGATCTGCCTCGATCTTGTAAACCCATCAAGCAGTCAAATTTTACCCCTTCCAAATTGCAAGTCATATTGCTTCCTATATGTACACGTTCGGGTCTTAGGGCATGTATAATGGGATGACGTCAGCCTTTTTTTAGCGTTGACACGTAGGATAATTGTCTAGTTGGCACAGAGAGAATGAAGAAACAGGAGATTGCCTTCTCTTAGCTAAGAGATGATTTTTACGAAATAAGAGAAGGCTAATAGAACTACGATTTCCTACTAAAATATAAATAATTCTCATTAATTGTTAGGATGGTAATAAGAGATAACACATTGTACAACTTATAAAATTGTCTTCCCTATATGACGTGGACGGCTAAGAGAAGGTGTGTCTTCCCTACCATTCTACATGCCCTTAGACATAGCAGTAGAGCGTACCTCAGTACCTGGCGTCTGGTTTTTTTTTTCACGGACTTAAAAGCGAACACATGGGCCAGGCCCAACATGACACGTGCACATAGCCCAAGACCAGAAGATGATAGTTGATACCGATCACATCAGAATCGAACCTTAAAAAAAACACTTTTCCTATTTAAGAGCTAGCTGTTTTTAAATTCAGAAACAGACACTTTTTTCTGACCGTCCGATTCATATCTCACGAATCTTGGGGCGCCTCCACTCATTTCTCCTTTTCCTTTCCATCTTTCCTAGCCGAGTCCTTTTCTGTTTTGAATTTCATTTACGTGTGTCACGTCTCCCCCGTTCCCCATTCTGACGCAGCTGAGGCGGAGCAGATGGCGACGTTCCCGGAGTCCTTCGCGAGCTGTTGAGGACGGAGAGAGGGGCTTCCGCGGATCTCCGCGCCGCGTCGCCGGCTTTTGTCGGGGACTCAGGGCTGTCCGCCGCGAGCCGATGAGGGCGGTCAGAGCTGATTCCGCAGATCTCCAGGCCAGTGCAGGCGCAGGTTCGTTGGAGAGAGCTGCGGCTCGCGACCATCGTCCTCATTCGCTGAAGAAACATCGCGCGAGAGAAAGGGTTGTTCGCCGTCGTCGAGATGGGTATTACTCCTCTAGTCATCTATCCCGGTTCTCCCTTGATTTTCCTTTGCCGGTCGCGAGATCTCAGTTGCGATGTCGCATTAGGTTGTGATTTGTCGTTCATAGTTGCTAGATTTCATCTCCGAGGCGTGGAGGTCTGTGGTCCGAGGCGATTTCATGACATGTGCTTGTTGTCCCTCACGTGTTCATGTTGGTAGCATACTTGGTTCTCGTAGTTAGTCTCAAGCAATGATACGTCTCAAACGTGTCTATAATTTTTGATGTTCCATGCATGTTTTATATCAATTGTCACATGTTTTATATGCACTTTATTTCATATTATGATATTTATTGGACTAACCGACTAATAGTTTCCAAAGTGTACAATGTTCTTGTTTTACACTTTAATGTGTAGGAATTATCAAAATTGGGCAAAGGAAACCTTGTTGGAATCAAATTGGGATTTTCCAGAAATCTGTCTGAAAACTATTTTTAAAGATCGTCACGTTCGGGCTTGAAGACGATGTCAAATGGAAAAAGTCTAGTCGCGAAAGTTGCTGGGAATTTTCCGCCGCACGTTTTATACAAAAGGTTCATCTCCATCCGAGTTCGTATGCGGCCTGTGCAGGCCCGACAAGTCGGCTCGGCCAGGAAAACCCTGACCCGCGCCGAGGCCACGTGTGGCTGCCTCGGGGACCTTCTGAAGCTGCCCTTTGGACCATAAATAGCCCCCGCGGAGTAAACCCTAACACAATTGACGAAACTCCCGAATGCATCTCCGTGCTCCGCCGCCACGAAACCCCGTTTCGGGGGACAGAAGTCTCTGTTCCGGCACCATGCCGGGACGGGAATTGCCCCCGGAGCCATCTCCATCGACGACACCGCCTCCATCATCGTCGTTGCTGCCTCCCATGATGAGGAGGGAGTAGTTCTCCCTCGGGGCTGAGGGCTCTACCGGTAGCTATGTGGTTTATCTCTCTCTCCCATGGTGTGATCTTTATGTGATCATGAGCTTTGTAATCTAGTTGAATCCATAGATGTACTCTTCATTATCTTATATGCTACTCAAGTGGTTTTATTAATGTAATCTCCGGAGTCAACTTTGTCGCACGGTGCGAAGTTGACAGTGTGCGCCCCGTGTGTGGCTCTTAGGCTAAAGATAACAGGAATACTTATCATGAGTTATTATTTGCGTTGGATGTCTCTATGAAATTGCGGTGTTTGTCTAGTACCTTTTAGGGCGCTCAAGTTGATAGTGTGGGGTTAACTAGACATGAGAATGCGACTTTAAGGTGTGCTTTTATACCCCTACGCGGTGGATTGGTGTTCGTTATCCAACGAGAGAATAACTCAGAGTAGCATAGTGAAGAGGAAATATCTAAGTAGCATAGGCCTTGTTTCTAAGCATGAAACACCGTTTACAACCAGTTCTGCTACATGTTTGCTTGCTGCCATTTTTATTTCAGATTGCAATTACCATTTATAATCATCCATATCACTTGTATTTTAATATCTCTTCGCCGAACTAGTGTACCTATACATCTGACAAATGTATCAGGTGTGTTGGGGACACAATAGACTTCTTGTATCTTAATTGTAGGGTTGCTTGAGAGGGATAACTTTGACCTCTACCTCCCTGAGTTCGATAAACCTTGGGTGATTCAATTAAGGAAAACTTGCTGCTGTTCTACAAACCTCTGCACTTGGAGGCCCAACACTGTCTACAAGAATAGAAGCGTGCGTAGACATCAAGCAACGGTGTAGTTTCGGTGTTGATGTCTAGGATCATTGTTTTTGGTCAGATGTTATGGTGTGCCTACTAATTGTTCACTTTGGGTTTACTCCTTATTCCCCTGTAGTTTGGAGTGTATCCTATCCCTGATTTTTGATGGTTTGGTAGTCTGTTTGCATGCATGTACCTCAAATTGTTATGAATCATTGCACACACAGGTTACATGGTTTGTGTTGAGTGCTGTTTTGATCAATCTGGGGATGATGTTGTGTTAGTCCCTACTTTAAATGTAAGTTACGCTAATGGTGTGCTTTATACCATGGTTTAGTTACTGTTAAAATCTGGTGAATGATGTTTTTTGAACCTTGTCAAATAAAATTCACTCAAACACTGCCAAGTTTTTAAACCATGACAAAGGTTGCATTGTGCTACTTCGTGCATGGTTGTTGATAGCTGCAGGAGTCTGTTCCTTTGCGGAGATTTTGTCAGTCAAGCCATGCCAATCTTTTTTTTGTAATGTCTTTCTTGAATATACTCATGTTTGTTGTATTTTTTTGTTGCGTAGATAGAAAACTTTGTAAAACTTTGGAAGATCATCTTCAGAACTGAGGAGAATATATTTAGGAATTTTGGAGTCATTTACCTCATGTTCCGAAGCAAGTCAATTGGTCAGTGTTTTTTCTATTTAATCATTTGAATTGACATAATTCCCTTTTCTGAATCATCTTTTTTTATTTTTCATGAGATTTTTAAACATTTTTTTCCGTTTGAGCCAGCGATGATTGCGGTGTTTACGCAATGACGTGCATGGAAATATACAAACCTGGGATGGACCTGCGTAATCATTTTGGCAGGGAGGATATTGTGAATATCCGAATTCAGTTTGCAAACCAGCTATACTTCTGTTCAAGGAATGTTGCTGACAAATCACTGGTTCTTGATTTCCCCGATTCAGGTATCCATGTAGCCTGTTGTTTTTAGTAAATTGTTAAATTATGAAGTAAGAACATCCATGGTTTTTCCTTAGTTTCCCTGTAATTTTTTCTGATCTCATTAGGTGTTAACTTTTTTGTTTCATGTGCGCTGTAGGTTGAGGTGTTGATGCTTTGGCGTGCTGCTGCTCTGTTCTGATGTATAGAGTGGCGGGTTTATTGTCAGTGAGCATAGTTTTCATGATGGGCATAGTTGTAAAAAGTGATGATAGAGTGTGTCATGCTGTGATTTTGAGTCCGGTCAGTGAGTGTGTCTCTTCAGGTCAAGTATTGTAGAGAGTTCGGCGTGTGTGAAATGATAACTGAAGGGAGTTCCTCCCTGCCTTGTCTAAATTGTGAAGAAAAAATGGTTAATATTTGTCTCATTACTTAGTCTTTTATTCATTCCTATATCATTTTGTCAGATTAGTCCTTTATTTATTTTTTCATTTAATATTTTTTCATTGTTTCAGTTATTAAGTTATGTGTTTTACTCATCATTGTCTCATTATTTCATTTCTTAAGTCCTTTAGTTTGTTATTTTCTCATTACTACAGTCCTTCAGCCTCTCAGTATTGAGTATTTATTTATTCAGCCCATTCTTTACTCATTATCAGTCACACTGTTTATTCTTCAGTATATGTCTTACCTCATTATTCATTCAGTCCTTGTTATTTCCATTTTCATTATTTGTATTTTAAGTATCTCATTATTTCAGTAACTTGTACTTCAGTTTATTATTTTGTTAGTCTCTCATAACTACAGTCCTTCAGCCTCTCAGTATCGAGTATATATTTTTGAGCCCATTCTTTTCCTCAGTATTCAGCCCTTTAGTTATTCATTCAGTGATTTAGTTTGTTAGTCCCTCATTTATACAGTCCTTCAGCCTCTCAGTATTCAGCCCTTAGTATTCAGTATTCAGTAACTTGTACTTCAGTAAATCAGTTTCAATCTCTTTGGTCTCTGCATTATTTCAGTCGTTTCCTCTTTCAATCTTTCATTCTCTCATTTTGTTCATTTCATTAGTTCAGTCTCTAATTTTCTTCTTTTCATTTGTTATCTCGACATTTCTTCAGTATAGTCTCTCAGTATACAAGTTAATTATTTTTCCTCATTTTATCAGTATAGTCTCTCAGTATATTATATTAGTCTCTCAGAATTTTTGTTTGAGTTTTCATTTTAATTTATTTTTCATTGTTGATTCTTTTCTTTGCTGTCAATATTTGTTTTTCAGTTTGCCATTCTTTTCTCTTGCGGTATTTTGGTGGGGTAACTCCACCTACCATCTGTTTTAATCGTAGCCGGTTCCAAGCCCAGATAAAGGAGGAGGATACATATTCTTTTGCCTATGCCATATCCTTTTTGGAGCTGTTTTTGCATTTTGTACACAATGAGTTACCATTTTCAAATGCAGTTCAGTTTTGTGCTGGGCTTCAGCAATTACTGAGCACCCAAAAAGGTTCAGATAACGCACCTGGGGTTTCTGTGCTTTGTGAGGTACAAGTATGTTATCTTGCAGACCTTGATGTTTCTTCTCAGTCTGCCGTTCTTCCATCCTCCTTGCTCTCATTTATCGACTATCTGTTTTTGTTGATGTTCATGGGGATCTCGATCTGGGAGAAGCGTATTAGCGGCAGGTATGGGGCAGGTAAGCGTATTAGCCCCTGTTTCTTGTTGGAGTAGAAGATCAGTTCTGGGGCTGGGCTGGGTTCGGTCTTCAGGTGCTGAGCCTGTGTTATGGTCTTTTTGTATTGTTATCAGCTGAGTAGCCGCCATAGTAGCAACTTGTTTTTGGGCCTGTTTTTAGCCCAGATTCTGTAGGGACTCAAAACTGAAAAAAATGAAGGGAAAAAGTGTCTGTTTGGTGGTACTGTCGAACAGGCAGAAACCTGAGTCATTTCTTTTTAGCTCAATTTTTTTGGTACAGCTGTCAGCATCCCATTTGGTCTCTAATAGTGTCTGTTCCTGAAAATAAAAACAGCTAGCTGCTAGCTAGACAGTCCCTAAAAAATGTTAAATCTACAAGTCCTATAACCACCCGTTCGGTACCAGGCATAGCAAGCTTACGTTTCCTTCATCTCAAATACGACCGCACCCAGATCCCTCACCGTCTTACGCAGATCCAGTATCACCCTCACCAGGTTGACATATAGGAAATCAAATTTGATGCTTTCTTTGAACTTCACCACCACTTCTGTTTCGATAGAGGTGACAATGGAAAAGTGCGAACTAAGGGAAGGGGCTACACGAGAGTCAATAGAGTTTAAAACAAAATTTTGGTGGCGCCGATGTTTTTAATCCACAACTTAACATTTTTTTCTCTCATCCGTTATAAAGCATGATCATGTTTGCTACTAATTGCCGAATTCGTAATTTTTCAGAAGAACAAGAGACCCCCTCTTGGTTCCACTTAAGAAACGCGCATAACAGGGTAACAAGGTTTTTGGTAGAGGCTTTCATCCTCATAGAGAAAGCCCTAAAAATTTGATATTCATTGGAGCAGTCCGCCTTTTCTTACTCCATGATGGCAAATGTACGTAGAAGTTCCTCGAACAGAATAAAATAGTTCCCTAAAAAGATCCCCTCCCTCAAAAAAAGAAAACAAATTGTTGGACACATTAATCTTACTCCAACTTAAGATATACATAATAGCATGATACATCAGTGGATATATAGGACCTAAAAGTATGGAGGAAAAATCCAAGAACAACTATTGCGATCGTTAATGTAATGACCCTTGTCAGGGTAATGATATCCCCGTGACATGATCCTCTTGATCCACTCCTTTGCTCTGGTAACAGTTCACAGCGCAACTACCGAGGTCCAGCTTGTCTAAGCACTCCGGTTTGTCCTCCTCCTTTTCAGAGTAGTAGATACAGTTCCTTTCCAACTCGCGGCGCATCGGCGATGACATGTGCACCGCCTTGCAGCATCTGACCCTAAGAACAAAGCGTGGTCACCTAAGCTCGTTATCTCTGCAAACATGCATATGTTTGTATCACCCTCGACGAGGTCAAACACCTTAAACGTCTGAGCCTTGTTTCTGCCTTCTGGCCGAACCACCACCGCTGCTCCTAGCTTGCCGCCAAGCTCGAAGATATACCGTGGGCGGGGAAAAAATGTCGCGGGTTCTTGGATGATTACTTCCCGGTGCGAGATGACCACGACACAATTGTGCTTGTTTAGACCGATGGTGAGCTTGTATAATCGGTTAGCACGGCAAGAGAGGCCATAGAGCTCGCTGTTGCAAAACGCTATGTCTATGAGGTCGCTGGGACGACACAAGCACATAGTAGCAGGGAACGGGGAACGGTGCCCCGTCCCGTGAACCCGATTCGTCGTCCCGAATCGAGGTTCGGGGACGATAGGCGGGACGCTACGATTCGATCACCGGAACGCGTCCCCGGAGATCAGCGATCCCATCCGCTAGGTTTTTGACTCAAAATAGCATTCAGGCGAGGAAATGGGAAGCTGGGTTCACGGGAAGGGTTGGAGGCTTACCCTGGTCCGCGGACGGCTTCGCGGATGCGCTGCCGGTCAGAATCTGTAATCTGGCAGCGCCACGTCGGCCTCTGCTGTCCGCAGCCGCACACGGCGACGATGGCGTGCACATGGTGCGGTGGTGCCCTGGGTCCAGCGCTGGCGCCGGCCGCCAAGCTGCCCGCAGCCGGCATCCTGAAAGATGAAAACCAGGACTCGTTCTGGTGTGTATTCTTTATGTTCTGATTAAGGAAGAAAACCAGCAGTCGAGGAATTTATGGAAGAAAATGACGTGGTTATTCCACTTTCCCTCAATCATCGATGCCATCTCGCAACTAGGAGAGGTTCGCGTTCCTCGACCCAGCGTGTCCCGAAACTGATTGGGACCCGTTCCCTCAACCGAATAATCGTTAGAGCGATGTATACTCCTTCCGTTCCCTAATTTTTCCAGGCTCCGACTCTCGTCCCACGTTCCCGTCCCTCGACCCCACCGCTCCGGAAACATGGCTACTATGCACAAGCAACCGTTGGACATCCACTCTCCGCCTGGGCCGCCAAACCTAGAGAGCTATGCAAGTTGTGCCCATCGCGGCGAGGATGCTGCAGCCTTTGGAGGCAGGGTCTTTGGAGAAGATTATTTTCTTAGTAGAGAATTTGTAGTTTGTTCTGCTCCAACATGTAATGTATTCCTTGTGCACCACGCATGAACCGGTAAATAGGTTCACAATGTCTATCCGGCAGCCGATGGCGGCAGCGACCCAGCCGCCGTCGTAGGATCCGACGATCCGTTTGCCATATGGGAGCCATGGGAGCGGGGCTCCTAGCACCCTGCCGTCCTCGGGGCTGTATGCGAGCGCCTTCCGGTCAAACGAGCCGTTGCCCGTCGATGGGAGCAGCAGCGGCATAGCCGGCAGCTTCGGCTGCCACGACGCGGCGGCACGCCACGACGTGCAGACGGCGGCGAAGCGGCCGCGATCGTACGACGAGGAGCACCGGCGGTAAATGGCGCCTGGGAGGAGGTCGTTGGACCACCGCCCTTCGGTGCATGCCGCCGTCACCGGTCATCGACGAAATTGACTGATTTCTCGTAATAGCTAACTGAGCAGGTACGTGTATCGTCCTATATTGCGCGCGGAGGTGTGATACAAGGGGACGCGCACGACACAGGCACCTGATCCCTGACGTATCCGTATTCGTGCATATATAGGTGCGATTTCTTTCTGTTCTAATCGAAGATGATTCGGAAAACGGAAGAGAGTAAAAAGTCGAAGACTAGAACCCAAAATAGATGGAGCAAATCTACCAAAACTAAGCGAGACGATCAGGTGCGCGTCCTGTATACAAGGGAGATCGATCGATTCTGATTACGAGACTAGAATCTATCCCGATGGCTGGTGACGGCGGGAGTGGCATCGACCTCCCCAGCGACCTCCTGGGCGTGATCTACAACAAGTGCACCACGTCGTACGACCGCGCCCGCTTCGCTGCCGTCTGCAAGTCATGGCGCTCCGTTTCGTCGTGGAAGCCGAAGCTACCGGCTCTGCCGCTGCTGCTCCCGTCGACGGGCTACGGCTATCTCGACTACAAGGCGCGCGCGTACAGCCCCGAGGACGGCCGGGTGCTGCGTTCCCGGCTCCCGTGGTGCCCCTGCGGCAAGCAGGTCGTTGGATCCCACGACGGCGGCTGGGTTGCCGCCGTGACCGGCGGCCAGATCGAGATCGTGAACCTTTTTACCCGCGACTATAGCAGGCTGTCGGTGAAGGAACACATCGCCAGCGAAATCCTTGTTGAAAAAGTCGTCTTCTCAGAGGACCCTACATCGGAAGGTTGCATCATCGCCGCCATGACCTATGTATGGAAGAGCTGCATGATAAAGATAGCACTATACAGGCTTCGCTGCCCGGGCGCAGGATGGACGGCACGAGGATGCAACGCACACTTTTTAGACATCGCCTTCTGCAACGGCGAGCTCTACGGCCTTTCGTGGAACGACGACAACATCTATCGACGATGCTTCGGTGACTATCTTGTTCCACAAATTATACATCGAATGGCCTCAGACGTTTAAACCCAATTACATCTTTGAGCTGCGCGGCAAGATTGCTACGGCGGTGAAGGTCAGACCCGGAGGCGGCGACAAATCTCGTATTATCAAGGTTTTCGAGCTCGTCGCCAGCAGCAACACAACACAAGCATACAAATACGCGTGGGCAGAGGTGACCAGCTTGGGTGACCATGCCTTGTTCCTAGAACCAGGATGCTGCAAGGCTGTGAACCTCTCCGGGGTGGATAGGCGCGGCGAGGTGCAAGGGAATCGTATCTACTACTCTATGCAAAAGCACAAGCTCCACGACGGCCTGTATCCAGAGTGCTTTGGTACGTTGGACCTCGGTAGCTTCGACGTGCATTGTTACGAGAACCAAGGAGCGCATCACTTGGAGAGGATCATATCACGGGGTTATCGTTACGACGATGAGCGTAATCCTATTAGTTGTACTAGAAATAGTTGCACGCACTACAGGAATCTCCATATATGCCTACGGCCAAATGCCGTCGGCAAAGGCACAAATGCCGTAGGCATACAATATGCCGACGGCCAAACGTGTATGCCGACGGTAAAGGCCGTCGTCTTCTGCTCTCTCGGCATACCGACATAATGCCGTCGGCATATATCTCAGTGCCGACAGCTTTCTACGGCCGTCGGCAAACAAAGCCGTCAGCATATAGCGACCACGTGGCACGCCCAGGTTCATGTCCGTCCGATTGTATGCCGAGGGCAAAAGCCGTCGGCATACTCGTTAACCTGAACCAAAAAAAAATCATAAAATTCGAGCTATTTGCAGAAAATACTAGCAACCAATATATGAAATACATTAAACAGTCTTTGCCCAGCTCCTCATCAAATTACACGAGATAATTACAAATACGGACACATGATTCAACAACACAGAAAGCTCAAGCTTTATATACTTACAAGAACCTGTGACACATTTCAGAAAGAAAAAAACCAGTACATGTATCTCCCAGCAAGCGCCCATCAACAGCTTTTCATTCTACTTGCCAATAAATTATGCCCAAGTGAATCATCTAAAAACAGGTTCAACACTACAAACTGCAAGAAACTACGCAGCACCTAAAATTCTTGGCACTCTACAAGCAATTTGATGTCCTGCAATGGAAAATCAGGTTCAGCATGGTTAGTTGCAACATATAGATATACTATTATTGTTCAAGCTGACAACCAGAAAACAAACCTAAATAATCTGAGAGCATCCACCCATACATACAAAAGGTTTATTAGGTTTACACACATAAAACAGGAGAAAGATAAAATTACCTTGGACTGCAAATTCTGCTGGACCTCATGGAAGAGCTGCTGCTCTAATGGACTGGGGTTCCTCCTAACCTGCAAGTTTATGGTATGCAGTACATACATCAGGATTGAATCAATAAGGTAGTAGTACTTTTAGCATGGATTTTGTGCTGCTGCCTACTGGTAACAAAGTTTCAAGCTTCTTACAACGCTGACATGCTTCCAGTAAGTCCATAGCGTGGCTGACTCAAGCTTAGTCGGGTTCTGCAATCTGCAAGCCAAGACGATCCTTTGATCAACACAAAGTGATGATACAAAGACTGGGATTACAATGCAAATAGACAAGAAACTGAATATGTCACAATTAGGTGTCTATCTAGCAAAAGTTTGAATATGTCATAAATGGCACCCATCAATTATTCACACAAAGTAGTACATATGTTATGGATAATCCCCAAGTATTAGAAATTTTCCCGCTTTCTACCTAATTTCGCCTATTTAAATGACTTTATGTTGATTTTTCAAAAGTAATTCAAATTTGAACTACAACCGTGTGATAGTTTGCTCTGATTTATTTTCAAAAATCATTTTAAGTTAAACAAGTAGTGATTTTATCATAAAACCGTCGATAATTTTGAGAAATTCGACCTCTTTCAATGAATAGGCGCTGCGGCCATTTTGACCATATTTTCAGAAAAATCGAAGAAAGTGAAAAAAGAGTCAAAAAAATAAATCCTTTGGCATGGAGTCCTTTTATATGTACTAGTTGCTAGGGAAAATGATAAACTTGAGTTTTTTCAAACTTCCCAAAAAAATACTTCACAAAAAGGTCTATCGTCTATAGACATGTATAGATTTCAACCCAAATGACCAAGTTATGGCCATTCTCGTGCCATAATTTGTGATAAAGTACCCATATTTGGCACATAGGTGTATTTAGGTATGGGAAACAATGGTGACAAACTGAATTTCCAAATTAAGGATAGAGATATCATTTTCTATTTTCTAAGTGTAAAAAATGACTTTTTTTGTGAAGCAAGTGCAAACAATATGGTGCAAAATGGCACCCATCAATTATTCACACAAAGTAGTCCATATGTTATGGATAATCCCCAAGTATTAGAAATTTTCCCGCTTTCTACCTAATTTCGCCTATTTAAATGACTTTATGTTGATTTTTCAAAAGTAATTCAAATTTGAACTACAACCGTGTGATAGTTTGCTCTGATTTATTTTCAAAAATCATTTTAAGTTAAACAAGTAGTGATTTTATCACAAAACCGTCGATAATTTTGAGAAATTCGACCTCTTTCAATGAATAGGCACTGCGGCCATTTTGACCATCTTTTCAGAAAAATCGAAGAAAGTGAAAAAAGAGTCAAAAAAAATAAATCCTTTGGCATGGAGTCCTTTTATGTGTACTAGTTGCTAGGGAAAATGATAAACTTGAGTTTTTTCAAACTTTCCAAAAAAATACTTCACAAAAAGGTCTATCGTCTATAGACATGTATAGATTTCAACCCAAATGACCAAGTTATGGCCATTCTCGTGCCATAATTTGTGATAAAGTACCCATATTTGACACATAGGTGTATTTAGGTATGGGAAACAATGGTGACAAACTGAATTTCCAAATTAAGGATAGAAATATCATTTTCTATTTTCTAAGTGCAAAAAATGACTTTTTTTGTGAAGCAAGTGCAAAAAATATGGTGCAAAATGGCACCCATCAATTATTCACACAAAGTAGTCCATATGCTTATGGATAATCCCCAAGTATTACAAATTTTCTCGCTTTCTACCTAATTTCGCCTATTTAAATGACTTTATGTCGATTTTTCGAAAGTAATTCAAATTTGAACTACAACCATGTGATAGTTTGCTCTGATTTATTTTCAAAAATCATTTTAAGTTAAACAAGTAGTGATTTTATCACAAAACCGTCGATAATTTTGAGAAATTCGACCTCTTTCAATGAATAGACACTGTGGCCATTTTGACCATATTTTCAGAAAAATCGAAGAAAGTGAAAAAAGAGTCAAAAAAATAAATCCTTTGGCATGGAGTCCTTTTATGTGTTCTAGTTGCTAGGAAAATGATAAACTTGAGTTTTTTCAAACTTTCCAAAAAAAATGCATCACAAAAAGGTCTATCGTCTATAGACGTGTATAGATTTCAACCCAAATGACCAAGTTATGGCCATTCTCGTGCCATAATTTGTGATAAAGTACCCATATTTGGCACATAGGTGTATTTAGGTATGGGAAACAATGGTGACAAACTGAATTTCCAAATTAAGGATAGAAATATCATTTTCTATTTTCTAAGTGTAAAAAATGACTTTTTTTGTGAAGCAAGTGCAAAAAATATGGTGCAAAATGGTACCCATCAATTATTCACACAAAGTAGTCCATATGTTATGGATAATCCCCAAGTATTACAAATTTTCTCGCTTTCTACCTAATTTCGCCTATTTAAATGACTTTATGTCGATTTTTCGAAAGTAATTCAAATTTGAACTACAACCATGTGATAGTTTGCTCTGATTTATTTTCAAAAATCATTTTAAGTTAAACAAGTAGTGATTATATCACAGAACCGTCGATAATTTTGAGAAATTCGACCTCTTTCAATGAATAGGCACTGCCGCCATTTTGACCATATTTTTATAAAAAATCAAAGAAAGTGAAGAAATAGTCAAAAATAAATGAATTCTTTGACATGAAGTCCTTTTATGTGTACTAGTTGCTAGGAAAAATGATAAACTTGAATTATGGAAAACTTTTCAAAAGAATACATTTCAAAAAGACTATAATCTATAAAAAATCTGTGAATCTGTATGCCTACGGCAAAAGCTGTAGGCATATTTGCCACGTGTCAGAAGCTGGTACATTCTGAGGGGAACAAAAAGTTGTATGCCGACGGCCTAACAAATGTGGCCGTCGGCATATAGCTGG
This sequence comes from Poa pratensis, assembly GCA_947311845.1. Classification (NCBI taxonomy): domain Eukaryota; kingdom Viridiplantae; phylum Streptophyta; class Magnoliopsida; order Poales; family Poaceae; genus Poa; species Poa pratensis. The sequence goes on from CAMZMU010000127.1 coordinate 5,152,107, forward strand.
CGCCGTCAGCTTGGTTACAACTGCAGATTTGTTTGCCGACCGTCAGACATATGCCTACGGATTTTTTAAAAAGCCGTAGGCATACAACATAGTTGCCGACGGCCAGACATATGCCGACGGCTTTTGTAAAGCCGTAGGCATACAACACGGGCTCGACAAAATGCCGTCGGCATACATTTAGCTGTAGGCAACTATTCTTTTTCCTGTAGTGACGTGGATTTGGCCTCCACACAATTTTAATTAGTTCATCTATCCATGCTTGTGCCGCATGCATGATAATCTTATAAAGAAGGATTTAATTTTTTTGAATTGGTTTATTTCTGAAGAATTCATATCAATACCACTACAAAGTGCAAACATGCGAGAGCAAAATATGGACTGGCCCAGCTAAACCATATTGTCAGAAAAACAAAAGTGTTTTATCTTTTTCAATAGTATGTTGAATATGGACATATGTAGCATGCGAGTATGGAGATTGTAGCATCCGATTTAGTTCCTCTTCCAAGCATCTGAGTGTCCTGAAGTGGTGATTATGATATAATCATCTAGACTCAATACGGTTTGGCCAAAAAGAACTGGTCCCAATTCCATTTTTGTTTTTGAGAAATTACCGAAACCCATGGGTTTGGTTATTAGACTATTTGGTTCAACTTCCAATTAAAAATCATGTGCATCACTGAACCAGAAATCCGCGCAGTAGGCGGGGGATACGTTTGATGTAGTCGACGATTTCTGTTTTTTGAAATCCTCAAAGGGCAACATATAACTCACTAAAATTCAAATAACAAATTTGCGAATGTTATCAAGATGTGTGTATACAGTCCCTAAAAAAATTCAAAACAAAAAATTCCAAATACACAACGAGAATCCAAAAAGAAAAAATTATACGTGAACCGAATGAAGAAAATTTAATCTACTGATAGGCGCTCGATAGAATCGAACCAAGTAAAATTACCTGGCAAAATTAACTATGTATCCATGTTCCTTCCGTAGAATGCTTGGATTTGCCTCTTGTAGTCAAAATTTACCCCTTGTAGATTTGCAAGTCAGAGTTCTTCCTAAAGTTAAATACGACTATACGAGTCCTATAAGCACACGTTCGGGTCCAGGCATAGCAAAGCTTACGCTTCCTTGGCGCTGTTACAATATAAAAGAACGCACAATGATCAGGTGTATCCTTGATCGATCCTCCTATACGACCCAGATCCCACCAGTACGTCTCTTACTCTCTTCTCGTGCGAGAACAAATCAATGGCCGGCGACGGCCGCTGCGGCCGCGTTCGACGGGGCTGGACAGACCTCCCCGGCAACATCCTCGACATGGTCTACCGGGGGTGCTGCTCCTCGCCGTACGACCGTATCCGCTTCGCCGCAGTCTGTTCGTCGTGGCGCGCCGTCGCGTCGTGGCATCCGAAGCTGCCGGCTCTCCCGCTGCTGCTCCCCTCGACGGGCAACGCCAAGCGTGATCGGAAGGCACGGGCGTACATCCTCGAGGAAGGCAGGGCCTTGCGAGCCCCGCTCCGAGGGTTTCCTTGGGGCAAGCGTATCGTCGGATCCTACGATGGTGGCTGGATCGCCGCCGTGACCGGCACTAGGCTCCTCGTCGTGAATGCCTTCTCCGGCGCTCGGGTAACGCTCACTGTCAAACAGAGCATCGTCATTGGGGGCAAATGCCCAACTACAACTAGACGACGGAGATGCAAAACTAGCATGATCAGGCGTTCTGCTTCGGTACATCCCCCTCACCAAGCTTAAAACACAACAACGGCTAAGATCTCTCCATACCCTTCATAATTAAGGACATGATGGTCATTAAACTTATTAGTTAATTACTAATGAATAATTGGATCAGTATGCGTACATCCGTATACTACAAATCCGTGCATCCTGGTGGGCCCGTCCCTACAGTGCACGATCATTGTGGCTCCCGTATTCGTCGCCGAGGAGCAGTACCACGCCGTGGATGGTGCTGGCCGCCAAACTAGTTGGTGAATCTGACGCCCGATTTGTTCATGGGTCATCGGCATCCGGCCGTGCATGGCCATGACCCTCATGCCGGTGTCCTAGGAAATCAGGACCTGCTTGCAGAAGCAGGTCGAACACCTCGAATGCCAGCCGTGTCTCACCGTACTTGCGGTGGCGTTGATCAGCGCGTTGCAGACGACCTACTCGTCGACGAGTGCAGCAGCTTGCCAACTGCGCAAGAACCGGTGACGCGACGTCGTGCGGGACGCTGATGATGGTGACCTCGTTCAGGTTCAGCGCGGCCTAGTCGTCGGAGAGCCTGAGCAACGTGACGGCGTCCTGCGATCTGCCGCTCCTTGCGAGCCCCTCCACGGCTCCACCATCGCGGTTCACGAGAAGTCCTTTCGCTCGGGAGGAGGCCGGCTGTGGAACTGGCAACAACGTCGAGACGGGATGATTTCCGAGCTGGTGAGGATCGGAGATGGTCGTCCGAGCAGACGGTGATCGCGAGATGTTGACGGCCGGAATCGATCCGTGGCCGCCGGAGCCTGATAGGAACGAAGATGGCCGCCGGGAACCATGAGCCGACGTGGAGCGGGATGGCCGCCGTCGACCGCCGAGCGGGACGTGGTGATCTATGCTTAATACCCGTACGCCGATACCTGGTATACACGGTTTGGATATGGGCCAAGCTAATTTAATCATCTTAATAATTAAGGGCAAAAGGCCATATTGACCTTTTGAGTTTGGGGAGGGGGATGTACCGAAGCAGGGCCCGCGTTCTGCTTCGGTACATCCCCCCTCACCAAGCTTAAAACACAACAACGGCTAAGATCTCTACATACCCCTTCATAATTAAGGACATGATGGTCATTAAACTTATTAGTTAATTACTAATGAATAGTTGGATCAGTATGCGTACATCCGTATACTACAAATCCGTGCATCCTGGTGGGCCCGTCCCTACAGTGCACGATCATTGTGGCTCCCGTATTCGTCGCCGAGGAGCAGTACCACGCCGTGGATGGTGCTGGCCGGCACAAGCGCCGGCGACCGCGGCCGCCAAACTAGTTGGTGAATCTGACGCCTGATTTGTTCATGGGTCCTCGGCATCCGGAGAAGACTTGTAATAATTCCGCTTTCATGCATGTTAGCGCGGGCTTATGCTACAAGGTTATAGTATTTTTATTATTAATCTTATGTTACCTGGTGTATATGTATATAGGTAAGGAACTATCTCATGTGGTTTTACATCATTATTAGAGTTGCATTCTTCCATTGGCCCGGTAGCACATAGGGTAACCTTCTGTTGCACCTTATAGGCTTATACCATTTAACCTAGCTAAGAGAATATACTACCTCCGATCCTAAAAAAGTGACGTGAGGCGTACGTGCAACTTGTATGCGATCAATACGTTTTGAGCGACAATTATACTGTATCGGAGCTGGAGGGAATATCTTTTTTACATACCCAATAAAATAGTAATTAACATGAAAATGTTTGAATTGGTTGTGCTCTCGTCGTTCCCGACAGTTGAGCTTCTTTATGTGAAGGAGTGCCCGAGAGATGCTTATCTATATTATGGGTGTTAGACGCGATCAGTTCCCATCACATGCATGAGCTTCGATCTCGTAACATGAAAAACATTGGTATTGTAATGTTTCATGTTCATTTCAATCATGTATGATTCGGTGTGTTTGATTGTGTCACGGGAAAAACAATAACTTCGTTTCGATCAATGATGTATAATCTACCCACCCTGTTAATTTTCCATCAGCAAAAAATCCAAATGAACCACCTGTGCCTGTCTCATATCCTTCCTCGTCCCTCGCAAATCGTAGGTCAGCATATTCTTATCTGAAACACTTATATATGACTCGTCATTTTTCTCTCTGAACTTCTCCACGGAAGAGGTGCCAACATGCATGGATAACTCTAAACTGGTTTTATCTAAAATAAAAAATAAAATAAAAACTCTAAACTGGCACGGTACGGGGATAACGCTACGAACCTGATCACGATCGATAACCACGTACTACGACAAATCTGCAGATTCGTTGCATGCAAGGTTACCCCATTGTTTATCTTTCCGGCCTGCGATCTCTCAGTTGATCCTTCCTCGATTCCCGTGCTCACTCGATCGATGACGAAGATTTTCAGGTAAAGATCCACCGATCAAAATAATCATGCAAGTTCAGGGTGTCCTTGCAATCGATCTAATCAAGCTTTTCCTCTTCTTGCAGGTCCGGCCCGTTGGAGGAAGAAGAAGCGCCGCTCGCGGCGCCGGCGGGGGAGTACAGGGACCTCGAGGACGGCAGCGGCGCCAATGGCAGCGACGAGACGGCTGGCTCCGGCGGCGGTGACGCACGTCCTCGTGCCGAAGACGCGCTCCTCGTCGCCGTAACCGTCGCCTACTTCGTGTCGTGCCTCGCCATCTACTACCTGCTGATCGGCAGCTTCTACCTGCCACCCGAGGCGGGGGCCGACGACGGCGATCGGGTAATTGCCATCATCGGCGGCGTTTTGCTGGCCGTCGCCGGCCCCGTGCTGGCCGTCGGCCTCGCCGTCTGTTTCTGCTGCCGCAGTCCACGTGGACCTGAATATTTGATGGATGAGCTACTGTTAGCTGATTAGTTAGCAGCTGCAGTTGTGTTCCTGAATCCTGGTGGATATGCATGGATCTGCACAAATATTTCCTGTTTTTTGTCAGTTTACTATCACATTGGAATGAAGAAAAATAGGTGGTTTCATTGCTGAATTAATTTAGAATATCCAGTAGTTTTACTATCTGAAAATAATCTGTCAAGAACTCACATACAAGCAGATCGAAGTATGCATCGACTCCTTAAGTTTGTCTTGGAAAATTTATGTCGAGCTAGGTTTTCCATAAACAAGTATAACGATGGGCATCATTATTTAGTCAATGCACGATGTTCAGCATAGCACGTCCATCAACCACATGGCAGCACAAGCCTCTTAAACAAGGAGCTACGATTAATATGATTTGAAGCAAGTAGCTTGTTGCGAAACAACTGCGTATTATCCAGTTACATTGCCACCATGACGTGAAGAAAATCTCATCACATGTACATAGTGATGCTGCAACATCATCATCGACTCATCATCGCCGCTATCAGTGAAAGAAAGTTCATCGACATTCATCTACTTGGCTGGTAACAATGCACACTGGAAGCAGAGCCCGGTTCCTCCTTGCAAGGCTAAAACTAGGACGACCCATCTGGTGACTGGCCATCCGTTGAGTCGTCTCTGTCCTTGCTCTCCTTCCACTTGGCCCAGCCCCACCGCAGGACGATGAATGCTCCAAGCGCGTACACCTACAAGAGTAGCGAGACAATTAATAACGAATTGATCAGATATTGTAACGGTATCTTGATCTCAAAACCACAAACCAAAAGAGGCTTGTTGATATTCGTCAGTAGATCACAGGAAACTAGATGTGGTGATTCTCTGAAGCAACGTGCTGATTTCTCTGAACTTATGACAGTAAAGACCAACTGACATGCTCTGAAGCAACCAGATGTACCAAATCAAAGCTTCTAACTGAAACTTAACATCAACTGACACTTGCCCTGCTCAAATTTGGAAGCAGAGATGGCAAATCCTCAAGGTTTCAAAGTTTAAAAAACAACACGATTGAAACTACTAGCTAGTTGTTTAGGTGTGAAAATTCAAATAAAATCATAATGCAAGCCTAAACAGAACCCTACAGTATCTCCACTACTTATAATGGAGAGAACATTTTCTTTCCTATGTCCACCAAAGTTATTGTACCCAGAACAATCAGAACCATTGGATCATCTCCACTTACGCAAATCTAAGAGTCTTTAACGCATCGATAAGTTGTTAGATCCGTCCGACGGTTGAGATCGATCCTGTCGACCCGGCAGAAAATGTTCTGCCGAACTTTGAATCGCTACGCGTACCCCTCTGCACACCGTTTTGCTCGCGATGGATATATATTAGGAAACCGATTTTCTCGCGCAATCTTCACCATCGGCAGCGCCGCAACAATTCCTCCACCCAGCACGCTCCCTGCGGTTACGACGCCGCCTCCCCTCCCTCCAACGTTTCATCCCATATGTCTAAAAAAAAAGGTTTCATCCCCTCCACCACTACCTTCCTCCTCCGTGCACACGCAGCCTGGACACCGCCTTCGCCACCCAGCCTGGACTCCTCACACGGACATGACTGTCGATTCCTCATGCGAGGGCGCCGCCCCGTACGGCCTAACTCATCGCGCGGACGCCACGACCTCCTTAACAGAGCGACATCACATAAGATCCGGGGGGAGTGCCTATAGGTTTTGCTCATCTTCATGATCCAGATTGTTTTTGTTTGATTTTCGTCCTAATCTATAGGAAATAGGAAATGCTAAGGAGAATCAGTTACACAAAATCACGTTGGATGGTTTCTTGGCCTGCGTGAGGGACAGCGCCAACGGAGGCACAGGTGACCAGATGCAGCATCACGGCCAGTACCTCGCCGGAGGAAAAAATTGCTGTGGCTGGAGCGAGAAAGAGCTTGTTCCGCGACCCTGCTCGTAACGTCTGGCCTGTCAAGAAATCAAGAATATGTCGTCCACGTCGTACTGGGGTCGAATATCTACGAAGCCGATGTTGGGCATGGTGCTAGGGGATGTCTTCTTCGCTTGTAGTGACTGGTCAGATGCAAATCGATCCATTACACTCTGCTATGCAAAATGATTTTGCTTTGAGACACCACCGCACAAGATCATGTAACTGATCGACATGATGTTGCGGTGGTTCTTGAAAAAATGTGTTGCCTTGCCAGAAGATGGGACACGAGGGCCTCCCTTGCCCGCACATCCTGCGCGTGTTGCTGGCTCGAGATTAGTGACCAGGTTCTGACATGAATACATGTCCTTGTGGATGCATACAAAGAGCCAGTGTTTGGGGGATCCTACAATGCATTTGAAATTTTAATTCTAATTTTCAATGCAATATTATATTTTGTTGCGACAAAATGGGATTCCGATTTGAACGAATTTACAGGCCTTTCAGTTTGTGGTAGAACCTAGGAGTCTACCGGGTCAGGGACGTAGGTTGTATGGGAAGGAGGGGGTTGTGTGGAGGCGAGGGGCTCGCTGCCAGCGGCTGGGCGCCGTCGCGCGAGATCGAGGAGGCGGCGGCTAGGGCAGGAGGCGGCGGCGAGTTGGAGAAGGCCGACTCCTAGAGGAGTCGGCAATAATATTCTTGATTATTGCTTGATTCTCAAAATCCTATTACAACTCTTATATAATAAAAGATAATGGGCTAAGCCCCTAATTCGGCCCACTAACGGCCTTTTTTCCGACTATAGACCAAACCGGTCATAACATCTCTCCCCGCCTCGACAAACAGCTCGTCCTCGAGCTGGACATCTGGAAACTGCTGGCGGAACTCGTCGAGCTTCTCCCAAGTAGCGTCACTCACCGGAAGCCCTGTCCACTGCACCAGGACATGCCAAACATCACGGCGCTTCTGGGCCTTCAGTACCTTCTCCGGGGCTGGAAGAAGTCGCCCCCTAGCTGTAGGTGGTAAAGCCGGGGGCGCCGCAGGTGGGTCCCCGTGGTAGGCCTTGAGCAGGCCCACGTGGAAGACGTCGTGAAGACGGGACCCCTCCGGCAGCTCCAGCCGGTAAGCGAGCGACCCGACGCGCTCCACAACACGGAATAGACCCGCGTAGCGAGGTCCCAGCTTGCGCTTGGAGCGTGGGTCTAAGGACTGCGTAGTCCGATGTAGAAGGCGGAGCCATACCCAATCCCCCACCGCGAACTCCGCGTCGCGATGGTGTGCATCATAGTACTTCTTGGACAGCTGCTGCGCCTGGAGAAGGCGCTGCCGCGCCTCGTCCAATATCTCGTCGCGGGTGCGGAGCAAGTCTCCCGCGGCCTCAGTCCGGGCCGCCCCGTCCTCAAAGGGCAGCATACGCGGAGGCGGCCGGCCATAGACCATCTCGAAGGGTGTGGCGTGCAGGGCGGCGTGATAGGAGGTGTTGTAGCAATACTCCGCCCATGCCAGCCAGTCCACCCAAGCTCGTGGGCGATCTCCCGTGATGCAGCGCAGGTACATGGCAATCACCTTGTTGACCACCTCAGATTGCCCGTCGGTCTGAGGGTGGAACGCGGTGCTGAAGCAAAGCTTGACGCCGGCCAACCGAAAGAGATCCCGCCAGACGTGCCCCGTGAACACCGGATCACGGTCGCTGACGATCGACGCCGGGAACCCATGTAGCCGGACGACCCCGTCGAAGAAAGCTCGAGCCACGGAGGCGGCCGTGTAAGGATTACCGAACGCGATGAAGTGCGCGTACTTGGAGAAGCGGTCGACCACCGTGAGGATGACGGACTTGCCGCCCACTTTGGGAAGCCCCTCGATGAAGTCCATGGAGATATCCGCCCACACCTGCGAGGGGACCTCGAGGGGCTGCAAGAGGCCCGCTGGCCGCTGCGTCTCCGTCTTGTTGCGCTGGCACGTCACACATGCCCGCACCCAATCCTGCACCAATGCCTTGTCGCCCGGGATATAGAAATCAGCGCGAAGGCGGTGGAGGGTCTTCTGAACACCCTCATGGCCCGATGAATGTGCCAACTCCAGGACTTGGTGGCGGAGATCGTCGTGGTTAGGCACAAAGAGGCGGCGGCCGTGGAGGAGCAGGCCGTCCGCCAGGTGCCCGTCCAGGCGCTGTCGGAGGTCCTGGGCGTCGGTGGCCGATGCCGAGGCCTGGCGGATGGCGTCGATGAGAGCAAAGGTCGGCGTGGCCGGCCGGGGGGAAACGCGCACGCCCCGGTTCGGCAGCAGCTGCTGCATGGTGTTAGCCCGCTGCTCGTATGCCCGCGCGTAGTACATGGCAGACTGCAGGTCCTGAGGTTCCCGCAGCTCCACGTCGACGCGGATGTGGTCAGGCAGGCCCCCGATGAAGAGATCGGCGCGCTGGCGGCCCGAGACGTCAGGCGCATGGCACGCCAATGCCTGGAAGCAGTCGGCGAAGTCCTGCACCGTGCCCGTGAAGGTGAGGCGGCCGAGCTCGGCCAAGCGGCTGCCGCGGACCGGCGGTCCGAAACGGCGGAGGCACAAGTCGCGGAAGCGCTCCCATGACGGCATCCCACCCTCGTCCTGCTCGAGGGCGTAGTACCATGTCTGTGCGGCGTCGCGGAGGTGGTAGGAGGCCAGCCACGTGCGGTCGGACGCAAGCGTCCGCTGTCCCCGGAAAAATTGCTCGCATTGGTTGAGCCAGTTGAGGGGGTCGACGGTGCCGTCGTACGTGAAGAACTCGAGCTTGGCGAAGCGGGGCGGCTGCTGGCCGTGGGAGGCGGCCGCGAAGGCGCCCTCGTGGCGACCCGGCGCGGCGGGGATGGAAGGCGGGTGTGAGAGACGAGTACGCCTCGGCGTACCCCGGGAGACCCCCGCGAGCAGCGGCCCCAGATGACGCGGCCATGAGGGGCGCGGATGGCTGGCCGGGTTCGAACGTGGGCGCGGTGGCCCACGACGGCAGCGGAGACGGCGACGACGGGAACTTGAGCTCGGTGATCGGTACCCCCTGCTTCTGTGGAACGGAAGCCGGCGGTGGTGGTGGTGGCGGTAGGGGCGCCGTCTGCTTGAGGAGCACCGCGAGGGCTTGCTTGATGTCGGAGACCGACTCGGTCAGGTCGCGGAGGCCCGTAGAGAGCTCCTGGTTCGAGAGGATGGGGGCAGGCTCCCGAGCCGGCGCGGACTGGCCCGCAGAAGCCGACGGCGGCTCCATGGTGGCGGGCGCGCCCGACGATGCGATCGCGGCGGAGGCGGTGGGCAGTCCCGAAGACATCGCAACCGAGGAATCTGATACCAAATTGGTAGAACCTAGGAGTCTACCGGGTCGGGGACGTAGGTTGTATGGGAAGGAGGGGGTTGTGTGGAGGCGAGGGGCTCGCTGCCGGCGGCTGGGCGCCGTCGCGTGAGATCGAGGAGGCGGCGGCTAGGGCAGGAGGCGGCGGCGAGTTGGAGAAGGCCGACTCCTCTAGGAGTCGGCAATAATATTCTTGATTATTGCTTGATTCTCAAAATCCTATTACAACTCTTATATAATAAAAGATAATGGGCTAAGCCCCTAATTCGGCCCACTAACGGCCTTTTTTCCGACTATAGACCAAACCGGTCATAACAGTTTGATTTTGATTTGCAATGGGCATCTGGTCTTCGGAATAAATACAGAAGAATCTGGTAAGTATATGAAAAAAAAATCCAAGATATGTATATTTCATTTCAATTATAAGAGTATTTGGAAAATGTCTGAATCGAAAATTCTATGTTCTTGATTTTGCGTTTTAGCCTGAAACTCCATTCTGAACTAATATACGTTTACTGTTTGGACCGCAGCATGAGCTTAGATAGTTTATTAGTTCTCAACGATTTAATATTCACTCACTTCTATTCTATCTGAATTTGGTGTGCCAGGAGGTTCGTGTAATCTTCTTTGTCTCCGATTTTTTAAGTCTAGATGTGTAATATTCACTGCCATATATTTTGATTTGTCTAATTTCGGTTAAAAAAGAGCAATTTGGCATTTGTGCAATGGTATAGATGAGAAAGTGAGGTCCTTCAGTTTTCTACAAATATTTGCTGTTTTACTTGCGGTAGCCGCGCTGCCGCCGACTGAGCCGTGCTCCGAAGCGCTGTTGATGCCAATGCGCCATGAGCTCCCAGACAACAGTATCGAAATTTGGTACTATTCTTGTAGTTTTCTACGAAAGAGAAGTTTTTTCCTACTATTTTGTTGATTTAAGCCCTTGGGTATATTTGACTAGGTTGTATACATATATCATCAAGTACTTTCTAGGAGACTAGGACTGTCATTCCAGGTTAAGCTATATAAAGCTGAGCTTTCTGAGGTTCATAGAACTTGACGGTAACTGGGTTTATCTTAATTTAGTCTTCACGCTGAGAGATCTGCAGTGATGGTCATATGTGGTGTTACTTCTCTTATATATTTTTCAATTGGAACATGTGAAACATATTAATGCATATGTTCATGATACCGAGCTCTGGGTTGGAATGAGTAAATTCTCTCTACAAGAATACAACTTTAGCTAAAAGGTTGTTTGTAGGTAAGTTGTCTTTCGGACCATTCATTTTTTTTTAAATATTTGCATCCTCATTGTGTTCTTCATTTTGAGGAAACGGTTATTTTACCATTCAAGCTGTGTGTCCACATAAAGCCGTTTAAATATCAAGAAGTTCACAAGACAAAGCACTGGTCCGTTCACTTGCACGAAGCAGTCAGTGCATACTTATCCTAGAGACTGCGCCAGTCATGGGCTGAATCAGCTGGCGCATACATGGCAACATGAAATTAGACAAATCGAGTTATTTAGAAAGACAAAACAATGATAAAGCATAGTTAAGTTAATTAGTCCTTACCATTGGTACAGCTTTGCAATCTTTTGCAGTCGAATGGTGGTTAGTATTTTCTTGGTTTTGTATTTGAGTCCGCTTCTATGCTTAATGCCTGGGATTTAGTTTACTGCAAAAGTAATTTGGATAGTAGACTCAGAATTGCAAATGTGGTTCTCCACATTGGCGAGTATTTCATGTGCTATGTACTGTAACTAAATGTATTGCATCTACGGCTGTCGTAGTATCTAAAAATGTTGTGCATAAAATTTTCAAACAAATATTTGACTTAACAAGGCATTCACATAACTTTGATGTGGTACATATTGGATAGTATCACTATGGTATATGAAAGTGGGCTCTAACAAATGAGTTACATATTGAAGTCGTGCGTTGCACGTGCATACTAACTAGTAGTTTTAAAAAGCCAGAATCCTAATGCAAGAAGCACAAGTTCCTCGATAATAATACCATAAAGCACTCACAAGTTTTCTGGAAATAAGATGTCAGCATCTGAGAGCGGCACAATGCTACTATGCACTGAATGGCAAACAAAAAGGTAAGCACGAAAGGCCAATCCAGCCAAAAAATACCAACCAGACTCCAATTCAGTTCATTCTCACTGGGTATAGCCCAGATCGAACAACAATGAGATAGCCACACAGCAACACCCAACCTAAATCAAAATGCTAAACAGAACGATGATTGCTTTGTCAGTTTGCGTCAGGAATCGCATGAAGATGACACCTCCCTTCTCAAAACCTAGGAAGAAATCCGGAGCGCGGCAGGCAGCCATGGATCAGGGGCGGCGCTAGGTGTCTTCCTAGGTATGCAAGTGAATACCCATGTTTTTTGCAAAACAGTGTTGATTATAGTAAAACAGTGACGATTTTGGCAAAATTAGTGATGATTTTGACAAAATGAATACCTATGAATACCCTGTAATAAATTCCTAGCGCCGCCACTGCCATGGATTGCAAGTAGGGTTTCTAGTTTGTACGTGGGGTTAATAAATGGTCAGGTGACAATTATACCTGCCAGAGGTTGTGAACCCCAGTGACAAGTAGGTGGACGATGTAACAAATGATGCCTCGTAGAACATTCAGAGATATGCAGTAATCGCTCCAAACCCCAGTGACGTCAAAGTGATTACTGAATACGAAATCCAGTATCAAGCAAACGTAGAAATGTACTACATCAACACGACACTTGTCATTCTCAGCTTTCCAAGCAGAGACGGTAAACTCCCCAGTTGTGAACACCAATTCAAGCAAGATGGTAATACGATCTGCATCAACTAGATGTACCAAGTCAAAGCTTTTTACTGAACTTAACATAAGCACTGCCTCTGTGTCAGTAAGCGGACGGAGACATAGCAAATGATGTCTCACAGAGATACGTAATCGCTTCAAACCCAAGTGACCTCAAAGGGGTTACTAAATAAAGCATCAACCAAATATAAAATCATACTAACATCAACAGTATACTTGTCATGCTCAACTTCGGAAAGAGATATGGTAAATCGCCTAGTTTTCAAGTTCAGAAAGCAACACACTAGTCGTTAAGTGTGAATTGTGTAATCCCCAAAGTGAACACGCCTAAACAGCAGCACTAAAGTGTAATTTTCAACAGCATTAAGATCATGATGCGAGCAGCGGGGGTTCCCCCCTATCCCTGCAATCTATTGTGGAAATACAAGATCCCAGGAACAATGGGATTTGACAGTAATCTACCAACATGTTCTCTGACCAAGAATGATGCATCCACCAAACTGAGACTAAACACCATGCAGTTCAGGGTGCAAAACAGAATGGTGAGCACGAATGTCAATCCTGCTCAAACTATCTTCTGAGTTCAGTCCAGTTCAGTTCAGTTCAGCTCACTGTGGATAATGCTCGGATCAACGAACCACAACGAGATGGCCACACACCTAAATCCATCTGCTACACAGACACACACACGATGACCGCAATATGGCGTCTCCCTTCCCAAAACATAGGGAAGAAATCCGGAGCGCGGCAGGCAGCGCAGCCATGGATGGATTCTGGGTGGGGTATTCTAGTTTGGCAGCCGGCGGTAAATAAGCGGGTAGCCGGAAGGTGGCGAGGACTAGGGGTATACCTGCCAGAGGTTGCGTGGGGCCATTTCCTCCACCTCCTCGCCCGCGGTGCCGGGCGGCGGCGGCACGTCCTCCTCCTCAAGCTTTATCGGCGACGGCTGCCTCGCCGTGTTCTGCGCGGCGCTGGGGAAAAACCGCACCGTCGACGGCGGGCAGCCGCCCTCCGCGCCGCCTTCGGCCTCCGCCTTCTTCGCCTGCTCCGGCGCGCTCCCGGCGTTGCCCATCTTCTCCTTTCTCTCCGGCCCCAAACCCAAACCCCAGAAGATGATTTGTTGGCGATATGGGACGTGCTCGTGTGCGGCGACTCGAGTCAACCATCGCAACTTATTGGATTAATCAAATGAATTTGACGAAATAAAAATAGCATAAAAGTCCAAAGAAAATTTTATAATCTTACAAACCCTAGTAAAAGTTTTACACCCGGTGCTTGTAGAAAATAAAACTGTAGTTTCGCATTTCGAATAAATTTAAGAACATCCATTCAACATGTGTCTTCCTCAATGAAAAAGAAAATAAACGAAAGACCGTCCTTACGTGGTGCCTTACAAAAGATAGTCATGTGTCCCTTAAAAAAGAAAAGGATAGTCCATGTGAAAGCATGATCATTTTCAAAAAAGCATAGTGTAGCTCGGGTTACATGTAGCCTGTTTTTTTTTTTTTTTTTGATAACATTTTAAAGGTTAAAAAACTCTGGAAAAAAATTCCACATAAACATGCAAAATCTTAGCTCACAACACCTTGTATTTTGAACCACACAAATTTGACAAATTTGAGGGTTCAAATTTTGGTATTGTTCACTGCTTTAAATCTGACAAAGAATTATATGCCCTCTTCTACCACTTTGCTTTTGCATCCCTTCTCCTTTTCCTTTTTCTACATGGGTCAGAAACAGCAAAGCAAATCTTGGCCAACAAATACTTATGTGGAAGAAAAACATGCAAAAAAGCCAGATCACATCCTTTATTTCCATTCTCAACAATTTATCAATGGAACTAAAAACGAGGTTTAAGCACTAAAACTCACACCTGAGCTCAAAACCAATCTGACATTCCGGACCGTAATTCCACATCATCATCTATACTCAACAAGAATAGCTCTCTGTCACTATGGAAAAAATTGGCACGGGAGGTGCAACCAAAAGGTACATATCACAGGTATAGACGATGAGATAACCAATCCCTGGCCTGGTTACACGGTGGTACTGAATCTAGGGTAAGGCAGGGATCTAGGGAGCAACTAGAGGCGCAAAAAAGATTTGACTTGCAAAACATCACATCCGATGCTACTTGCTCTCTATACGAGCCGTATCACCGCACTGGAACGACGGGCATGCTGTCTAACTCGAAGCCGAGGCTTGCGACATCTGCGTCTTGACCGCCTCCTTGTACGTCTTGTGCTGGTAGGTCAACGTCGTCTCCAGCAGATCCCTAAGGGGGGTCTTTGGGTTCCACCCTGCAGTTTGGTCAAGCAGCATTCATAGATTAGTTACTAGTTGGGGAGTGTTCACATAAGACAGACCATGCCATTGCGGACTGATGATACCTAGCTGCTTGTTGATCAGGGTCATGTCAGGGATCCTCTTGTCGCTGTCGTCGTACCCTTCGCCGTAGAACTGCTGTGCGCTCACGTCGATCACAGGCTCCTCCAGTGGTGGCTCCCTGAGACGTTAGCATAGACCTGCAGATGGATGCGGCAACTGAGAGACTCAGAACAGACACAGGTAACAGAACATGCTCCCAGATGTTGTTGATGTGCCGATGGCATACCTCTGTCATCATCTCGGCCAATTCCCTAACTGTGACTTCATTGTTGGGGTTTCCAACATTGAAGATGTGACCATTGGCTCGAGCAGGGTTTTCCTTTGATAAGGAAAGCAGAGATTAATTTCAACCGATGCAATAAATACTAACACAGAAAAAAAGACTCAAAGATAAACAGAGATGGCATACAATCATCAAAAGAACAGCTTCAATGGCATCCTTTATGTAAACAAAAGTTCTCTGGGACTCGCCGCCATCAACAAGTTTCAGGGGCTCTCTGCGGAGAAGATTCTGCAAATCCATTGAAAACATATTATGAACTGAGACGACTAACAATAGCGCAACAGAGGTGTTCATTCAGAGGAAGGAAGAAGTTTACATACGTTACTGAAGCAAGCCAAAACCCGAGGAACACCCTCGCTGGGACCATCAACACCAGGAATGAAGTCCATCCTTGGTCCAATCCAATTGAAAGGCCTCACAATTGTGAATTGAAGGTCATTTTCTGCACCTTCGGCTGGTAAAGACTCAAAACATCCACGGTTAGGAGGAGAGGATAAGTGTTGCTGATGGCAAAGTTAACACAAGTTACTCCACTCACCAAAGACAAGCCTCTCAATAAGCTGCTTGGCACATGCGTATGACCATCTCTGTTTCACAATTGGACCGAAAATGCAGGGTGACTCATCTTCTGTCAGCACAAAAAATTCAGGTTCCTGATTGAGAGGCAAATGCACAAAAAACACATCAGAGAACAGCCAAACACGATCAAATGAATGGGATTGCTGCCAT
The DNA here is from genome assembly GCA_947311845.1 of Poa pratensis. NCBI lineage: Eukaryota > Viridiplantae > Streptophyta > Magnoliopsida > Poales > Poaceae > Poa > Poa pratensis. The sequence continues at coordinate 5,168,133 of CAMZMU010000127.1, forward strand.
AGTAAACTAAAACATTACTGCAAAGCAAGCCATTTCATACAGTTAGCCTGGGTATACAATTGTTACAAAGATGACAGATAGCAAACCATGAATATCAGGAAGATGACAGATGAGATCATTCTTAAATTGGGAAGCCAAGGGATATCAGAAAAAAAATTGTTTAGTGCTGCAAGAGTGTCAGTAGTCGAGAGCCCTTAAAAGCTCAAAGCTCCAGCGGAACTAACATATAAAATTGCAACAAGAAAAGATTAATTCCTTGAGAGCATGTTTCGAAATAACTACATCAACTTAAAGAGCAATGCACACTAAAAACAAGACATAGTTTGAACAAATAATTATTGTTAGTCCTGAAGTTACCATATAATCTTACTGGATGATCAACACAGATTAACTAATGAGCAACATAAGGAAAATCACAGTAATATTAGTGTATGCAGTCAAACTCTGGTCTTCCGGGAAAGACCAGACATTCAATAATCATCATACCGAATCACCATTACAAGACATTATCACAGTGCCAACCAACAACCAAATCTAACCCAACATGTTATTATAAGAAATGTACTACAAAGACATAATAATTGGCATTGCAGTGGAACATCACAATCTATCAACCTGCATCAGACCGATTCCACCTCCATCCAATCCGTTTGTTTATTCAAACATAACAGCATACTAAAATAAGCAAGTCAAGAGATATCGAACAAATCCAATCCATGCAAGGGTGTCAGCACATGAGAGCAAGAATTACGAGTCGACGAGTCGATCTAGAGTAGCGACTGGTAGACTAGTCGTGACTAGTCATGACTCATGTTGACTAGTCGACATGAGTATACAGTAATATTTGCTATAAAATATCATATTATATTACTTATACTAGTATAATACAAGCACTAATATGTGCAAATAAAGTGCTGGGGACAGGGGAGTGGGTGAAAACCTGGGCAATTCCAGGGAAATATGACATGTGGGGCATGAGTCAAAGCAATATTGGAAAAATATATGACATGTGGGGCCTTTTTTTTAGTCGATCGACTGAACAGGTGCGACTAGTCAAGATAAGGCATGACTAGTCGATCGAGTCGAGCGACTCGCCCAACTAGTCGAGTCGACAGTCCGAGTCGACCTCCAGGTAGCGACTCGTCGACTAGTCGTGACTAGTCGAACGACTCGTAATCCATGCATGAGAGTCCATAAAGTTGAAACCTCCAACCATGGTTTTTGAGTCGAGCGACTAGTCGAGACTAGTCGACGACTAGTCCATGAGTCGCAATGTGAAGTCCGACTCGGCATCTCGAATCGACTAATTGGTTGAGTCGAGCGACTCAATCGACTAGTCTCGACTAGTCCAGGTTTTTGAGTCAGCCGCGACTTAAAGTTGGCCCCGCCTGTCATCTTTTTTCCAATATTCCCTGGCCAGCTCCCGTGAAACCTAGATCGACCAAATTTCCCCCGAGCCAAAACTGTTTTGGCAGCTTGGCTCTCGCGTCCCTCTCCCTTGGTTTGTATTTTAGACTATTAATAAGTATATAAAACTAGTCGAGTGTCCAAGTCCTTCCTCTTTTGCCCATGGTTCTGCCTTTCTAGTGTTATATACAGTTATGCATGAGTCGAACATGAGTCTCGACTAGTCAAGACTAGTCGAGAGTCGTTACCCCTATACGACTCGTCGACTCACCGACTCAAAAACCATGCCTCCAACTGAGTTAACATATCAATTTTTTATAAGAAAAGACCAGCTCCTTATGATAGCATGTTCTCTGCACTACTACACCCACATGGAAATGTGCATGACATAGCTGAACAAATAATTATTGTCAACATAAATAAAGGTTATCCCATCATAAGAGTAACCCTTGATGTCACCATATATAAGCGTACTGGATGCTCAACGCAGATTAACTAATGAGCAAAACATAAGAGAAAGAACACTAAAAATTAGCGTAGGCAGTCAAACCCTGCTCTACCTGGAAAGTCAAGACATTCCATAAGTATGGTACCAAACCACCATTACAAGACATGATCCCAGTGCCACCAAGGCTTTACCTACAAAACTCCACTACCAACTAACACCAAATCTAGCCCAGCCTGTTATTATAAGGATGGTACTACAAGGACAGAATAATTGCAGGCGAACATCACAATCTAGCAATCCATTCCACCTAAATCCAATCGGTTATAGTTTATTCAACCAACCGAAAAAAGGTCAACCTACTTCTTCAGAGTTCAGTCAGATACAACAACAACATTATCCACAAACAGATGTCACTCAGTGACACACACACACCAAGTGCAGAATTCAGAAAGAATTCGTTGGTCATCACCTTGCGGAGCGGGTGATCCTTGGGGAGGAAGCTGCCGATGGTCTTGCCGTAGACCTCGCACGTGGAGAAGTGGATGAGGCGCTTGTTGTTCTCCGAGCAGTACTTGACCTGCAGATGGATGCACCAACACGTGAGTGACGCGATGAAGTAACCAAGTGCGGGATGGGGATTGGTGCGTGCGTGCGTACCACTGGTAGCGCGTCGATGAAGTTGCTGTAGATGGTGTCGAGCGGGCGCGTGTTGTAGTCCGCCGGCGTGCAGATCGCCGCCAGGTTGATCGTCTGCGCAGATCCAACCAAAATCGTCAGTAGCTTGCCGGAATTTCAGGCGGGAATGCGGGGAGGAGCAATCGAAGGCGTACTGACCAGATCGGCCATCTTGATGAGGCCCTCGAGGCGCGAGTCGTTCTTGATGTTGAGGCGGTGGAAGGAGATGCGGCCGGCGAGGTGGGGAGGGGGCGGGTCGACGAGGTGGCGGATCTTGTCGCAGTAGACGTCGAGGGCGAGCACGGTGTGAGGCGTCTCGGCCATGAGCTTCTCGCAGAGGTGGGAGCCGATGAAGCCGCCCGCCCCGATCATGCAGATGGTCAGCGGCGCCACCGGCCCGCCGTCCAGATCCACCCTGCCGCCAGTGCCCGGGGACGGGGCCGACGACGACGACATGCTGTCTCTCTCTCCTCCGGCGGTCGCGCGGCACGGTCGGATCCGGAATGCGGGGCGTGGGGATTTGGGCTGGATTAGCCGGCGGCGATGTCGGTGGCGATGATGGAGGGTGGTGGTGGTATTTAAGGCGAGGACTGGAGTGGGCGGAGAGGAATGGAGGCCGGGCCCACTGTCCAGATCGAGATCCGCTGCCCTGTGGGCCCCACATACTCTCGATTGATTGCTCTCTTTGGAATTTTGGAATACTACCTTTCTTCATTGATTTGTTGTTTGGTTTGATTTGCACGACAAATTATCCATGGTTGATCTTATTTGCCTTTTAGACAAATGATACATTGTATTTTGCGCTAGTATGAAGGAAATATTACATGATTGGGGACAATTTCTTAGATATGTATGAACAATCTTGCAAAATATACCAAGGCTTTGTTGATTCTGGGTGGACTAGATTTAGACACTCCTTAATTACCCCTTTTCAGGTATAGAGAGACTACAAGATATCATGTTGTGGGAATTATTTTATTATCGAATCTATGAGAGTTTTACTAGTTGGGCTTGACTCTCTTTTTTTTTGCAAACATGACTTGACTCTTGTGTCAATTATATTGTGTCGCGGTCAATTTTACTATTCTGGTGTGTGTGTTCAATTAAGGAAATGATTTTACGGCGGTAGATGCCCTTATATTGTGTCGTGGTCAAATTTATTGTCCTGGTGCGCGTGTTCTTCGTCGTATCGTGGTTGTCTCGTCCACCATAATATTCTAATGTACTATTCTCGTGAATCCGAGTTGTCTTCGCCATGGCGTCAGGGTACTCAGTTTGCTCCATCGGTGGAGCAGTGGCTGGAAATGCATAAAAAGATTTGAGGTAATCTTCTATCTTCTGAGATTCTATCTGCAAAGTTTTAAAGAAATGGTTTCCTTGTCTGTCTTTTTAATTTTCCTGTGCCTTTGTTCATTTAACTTATTTTTTATTTGGAGGAAGAAGGATGACCTCTCTGTCCTCCTTGGTTTGATTTGACCAGATGGGATTTTTTTTTAAGGAAGATGGGATTATATATCATTCCACCCGCTAGCCAGCATGGAAAGAAAAAATACCATGCTTCTCATGCTTCCACCCGGATAACTTAAACAAGAAAAGAAAGAATCTGAGGTAACGTGATCTGGCTATATGCAACGTGCTAAAGTGGTCACGTGCACTTTAAAGTGGTCTCTGATTCCTTTCTTGTGCAATTTTAAACTCCCAAGTCCCAAGCAAATTTTGTATCGTATCCACGCGTGCACTTATAATCGTGCTTGACTGCAGGGTCGTCCATTTAACTTAACTACATATTGACGAAATAGGCCGTAGTCCCGCTATATAAATATAGCAAACACCCGATACTTAACTACATATTGACAATTTGAGTAAGAATATTGATAGTTTACGGAGAACATTTATTGTTTTCTTTGACAAAAGTAATGTCATACTCACTCCTACTTCATAATTCTCGTTGTTCTTTTAGTTTAAATAGAGGGAGTAGTAAAAAGATTTCCACAAAACCATCCGTTTCCTAGTGATTCATTCAATGTGCATGAAGTTAGCTTAAAACTAATAAATCAAGGAGATTTGTGCTTTAAAATTGTAATTTGTTTGGGTTCCACTATGGTTGCATTTAAACATTTTTCATTTTCAACTGAATATTCTTGGTTACAGCATGGTTGCAATCGTTTTTTCCTAGGTTCACCATGGTTTTAGCTGAACGCTTTTCATTTTTTATTAAATATTTGTAGTTGCATATCATGGTTGTTGCAACTGATTTTTTTTTTTCAGTTGCACTCTCGATGCAACCGAACATCAATCGGTTTAAAATAAATGTTTTCAGTTGGGCTATGGCAACGGAATACTTTCAGTTGCACTGTGACAGGGATCCCCCCTGCATCAGCACACCTGATTCTCCGATCCAATCATCCACTTGCATCAATCCATCCATCACTAGTGTACGGTTAATTTGATCATTGGACTTTCCCTTGCTTTGCGTTGCATGATTTGATCAGTTTCTAACCGAATTGAATTATCGAGCCTGCATACGTATGGAGAAAACCACCGTACTCTTCCTCCCCCATACGGATAGCTTGAACAAAAGAAAAGAAGCTATCTTTTCCGGTGGCTCATCAAAACCGAATCTCACCTACATACACATCGGTACATCATGTACCAGTCTCATGTATGATTTTGACTTGTTTATTTTTGTTTCATTTACTTTGTTTGCACAGTTTCAAAGGCAAAACACTGAAAAGATAGCCCGCTCTCAGATTTAAAAGATTGTCATACAAAAATTGGAATTGGACTGTTCAGGAATTGGGATCGATGATCATCGATATGAACTCGCAGAGGTGGGAGCCGATGAAGCCGCCGACGCTGATCATGCAGATGGTCAGCGGCGCCACGGGCCCGCCATCCAGATCCACCCTGCCGCCGCTGCCTGGCGCCGGGGACGGGGCCGACGACGACATGTTGTCTCTCTCTCCTCCGGCGGTCGCGCGGCGCGGTCGGTGGGTCGGTCGGGGCGGAATGCGCGTGGGGATTGGGTTGGATTGTCCGGCGGCGATGTCGGTGGCGATGATGGAGGAAGGGTGGTGGTATTTATGGCAAGGACTGGAGTGGGCAGAGAGGAATGGAGGCCGGGCCCACTGCCCAGATCGAGATCCGCTGCTATGTGGCCCCCACATACTCTCTCTCTCGATTGGTTGATTGATTGCTCTCTTTGAAACTTTGGAATACTATACCTCTCTTCTCAGAAATTCACTTTGCATATATTAAAAGAAATTTAATGTAAGACCCCATTTCAGTAGATGATGCATGTAAAATGCATACATGAACTTTGCACTATATTACTTGTATTCCAATCATATTTGCATGATATAAGGGTTATATCAATGTTTTATAATGATTTTTTGGAATATTATATTTATTTTCTATTTTTATGTAATTAACCCTGCGCAGGCAGAAAACCCTATTTCTATATTTTAATGTTTCAGGGACCCAAACGACGTCCAAATGACCTGCAAATTTACGTGCGTCAATTTTTGGAAGGAACAAGACTTGGGAGCGAAGGAAGCAAACAAGCGGAGACCCGAGGGCCAAGATAGGTGGGCCCACGCGGACAGGTACATGGGCTGCGTGGGACCCCTCCTTTTGGGCCTCGGAGCTCCGTTGACGTTGATCTTTTCTCCACCGACTCCGTTTTGACCTAAAAACGCCTATATAAATAACCTCCGACGCCCTTCGGAAAGGAGCGCCGCCGAAACACAGAAACACCGAAACAGAGACCTGGAGCTGCAGATTGGGGGGGGAAAACTCCGGCGGGGCGCTGCCGGCGTGGTCTCCATCTTCTCCAACGACTTCTCCACCGTCTCCATGATGAAGAGGGAGTAGTCCACCTCTGCAATATGGGTTTGTGGAAGTAACTTATGTATCTCTCCTCTCTTTGAGCGTCACTAATTAGCACCGTATGAGCTGCTGAACATGATTACGGTCATTTATGTAATACCTATGTGGTGGATCTTTTTATGAGTTAATATATGTTTGAGATTGCAAATGTTTTGTTTCAGTTATGAATATATATGCATATTATGTACCCCGTTCCTATTTACTTGTTTTGATCAAGCATGTTTATGAGAGCGTGTGTGGGGTGATGTGTGCATTAGTTGGAGTAACGGGGGTGGCTAGTGCGGTGAACGTGAGAGATAGTTTCGCGATCCACTTGGGTATATTTACCTTACTTTGTTGCCTCACTAGGGATAAAGAAAAATACCTTGCTACAAGGGTTGTGGGTGACCATGCCACTTCTACGTGACTAGATCTAGCATGTTCTTATTTTAACTTCATGTCATGATACTTAAAGCTATACTCTGAATTATCTTAATTACTGAGATGTTATGATTTAGTTCACATTTTGGTGGAGTATAAGTGAGACTAATAAGCAAAAGGTCTCTATGTTAGCACGTGATGCCCATATAATTAGTAACTTGTCACTAAACTTTTGTGTTGCAATCTCATATGTCAACTCTAGTGTTACATTGTCTACCACTTTATTAAAGAGAGAGTGCATTTGTGAAACCATGAACCCTGCTCCATTTTTAATCATAAGAAACACTTTTCCAACAACTTTTACCACTTTTACATTTCTGCCATTTTTAAATCCGAAAATACAAAAACACTTTTACATCTTGCATACATCATAAAAAACCGAAAAATATCATTTATCATTGTTATCACCATCCTTGCACATTTATTTACCACCATTGCATATTTATTTCTTGTTTGCATTGCATAATTATTTTCATATCATTCTCACACCTTGTGCTTGACAACCACTAGGTGAGGTTGAGGACCAAAACATTTACTTTGTTTTGTAGGTAACCAAAAGAAGGATAGGAAGATAAATCTTTCACTACTGATTCCCTGAGAGTTCGATATTAAACCCTCGAGTCACCCCACGTGGGGAAAACACGTCTTCCACTTACTACACACTCTGCACTTGTAGTCTCAACCTGACCCGTTTATTTTTTCACGCAGGTAACTACCTCAAGGCTATCACATCATCAGGTATCAAGACTGTTTTCTGGCGCCGTTGCCGGGGAATCATTGCTGTAAGGATTTGTCCAAGGACATCACAACAAAGTCAACTTCATCACCAACTTGTGCTAACACCTAAGCTTGGGGAGGTTGCACCTACGTGAGAATCATCTTATCCATCTTTACCTTCAAAGCAATTTATTTTGTTTTGTCATTGTCTTGCATTTTATATTTCAGTTTGCATATTTTATTTTCAGTTTTGCATTTTGTGTTGCATTTGTCATTTCGGCTTGCATTTGTTAGTGTCATTTTATTTTTAGTTTTGCATAAAAAATTAAAAAACACATAAAAACTTGCAATTATGGTTGACAAGGGTATACATCTCGGGTACCCTACCGTGAGGGTACCTGGTGCACGTGGCGACTAAGCCCAATAGCGAAGAGCCTATTCGAAGCCCAAGAAGATGGAGTACCCTCCAAGATTAGTCATAGGCATAGTCGGTTTAGCCTTTCCTTACGTGTAAACTAGGTCGTTTATGAACTCCCGAGACCCAGCCTATTTAAAGGCTGGAAGGGGTGCCGATCTAGGACCAAGCCATACTCAAACCACCAAAGCTCTAGCGAGATCGACATCTCACCGGAGCCTCCTTGTAACCTCATAATCTCACACGATCAATAACAGACAAGCAGGAAGTAGGGTCTTTACCTCCACCCGAGGGGCCTGAACCTGTGTAAATCTTTGCCTCTGCTTATCAGCCGACGAAACTACCAGTACTACCACGTTCTCTCCCCATAATCTCAACCCTAGGTCCTTAACCATGGGATTTGATGAGTGTACCCTCGTCAATTGGCGCCGTCGGACTCACGGTTTCTTCGGTTCCATCGGAAAACGGCGACTCGCCGATCGGATCTACAAACGGCTACTCCGGCTGCATCAACAAACCAGAACTCGCCACTCGGGCGGCATACGGCAACTCGCCGACTCACTCGACAAACGGCAGCACGCCAGCTTCACCTGCAAAAAGCACATCAGATCCTCTGATGGATTTCGAGCCACACTCGCCAGAATTCCAGGAGACCTTCTCCGATCTCGAGTCAGGTTTGGGTTTAACCGTTGGTTCGTTCAATTTTTTCGTCAACAAGCTTGGTGTGCAGGACTTGACAGATCCACGCCAACTCGCGACTTCCGCACCCGAGATTCCATCGGTTGCGGCTCCTTCGACTGCGGATCCATCAACTGCGTCCATACCATCGTCGATCCTCCAAGCTTGCTCATCTGCAACAACCATGTCCACACGAGAGATCAACGAGCTCATTGAAGAACTCCAAGGCGAGGAGGCCGAATCAGCATACCGCACAAACGATCCGAGCTCGATCTCCCACTCGAGGATAGTTTCGACTGCGGGATCTCTCAGCGACTTTGACGAGCCTGAAACTCATATCGACAACTACGTCGACTCCGAGATCTGCACCAACAACAACCTCGACTTCGAGATTCATAACAACTTCGCCGACGCCGAGATGAGCATAGGCGATGAAGGCATCGACAGCGAGATCGTCCAGACGGACCACTCGATGGGCATATCGACTCCGACATGAGCCTTGATGACGACGTCGAGTCCATGATGGGACTCGAAGACACATACACATACCCTCGGGTGATACCCCAGTAGGTCTACGTTGCCTTCGCCGCAGAATCATCTGATGCTGCGGCCAGTCGCAGGCCTACAGAGTTTCCCGTGCACAGTTACTATGCCGGACGGAGTCACAAATCTCACAATTAGCTGAGATGGCAGCAAAGCAGATAAAGTTATCAAGGAGTGCACAATGATGCCAGCAGACGCAACACGGGAGGAGATGCTGACCTTCCAGTACTTCAACTGGCAAGAATCACTTCGACTGCAGCAGATCAGAGCAACACTCGAAGAACGTAAAAAGCAGCTAGCTTGTCGAGTGCGCGAAGAAGACAGCTCTCCCTGAGCTCCACCGGGCGAGCAGACACAAGACCCAGATCAAGGCTGTCACATCTCTCGCCGGATGAGAGGGCAGCACTCACCCGCAACCTAGGCAACTCTTTCATGACATACGACGAGGAGGGAGTGCCAGTACCCAAAACAGCTGCGGGTGCTCTCTTTACCGCTGCAGCATACCTAGAGGCAATCAAGCCTCCAGCTGATGACCCCAATGCAAAACTATCGCCAACAGATCAAATCACTCGCCTTAGCGGCGAAGGCCATACGCCAAATTCCAAAAACTCCAGGGGAGAGTCGAGACCGTGCCCTAGTTAACACGCGTCGTGAGAGCATAACCACAGTGGTCGCCGCCATCACTCGAAGGAAAGAAGCGGCTCACGTAGGCGCAGGTCCAGGAGCAGATCACGCAGATCTTACAGTAGCGACTCATACTCTGATCGAGAGCCTGAGCCACATGGAGCTCTGTGCTTCACTCGACGCGTCCGCGAGACACGGATGCCCAAAGGGTTCAAACTTACATCTGAACAGCCCAAGTACACGGGTCGACAGGAACCTTCGGGTGGCTGGAAGACTACAGGCTGGCTGTCGCGTGCCAGCGAGGCACAAACATCACAGCCATGCAATACATACGACTCATGCTCGAAGGCACAGCCCGCGACTGGCTCAAGGCCCTACCTCCATCAACATACGACTCGTGGGATCACTTCCGCACTGACTTCATCAAAAACTTTGAGCCTCTATGTGAGCGCCCAAAAACGTTCGAGGAGTTGCGAGCTTGCGTTCAACGGTCAGACGAAACGTTGAGGTCATACATCAGACGATGGACTGAGATACGCAACTCAGTCGGAGTAATTTCAAAAGATATGGCCATAGACACTTTCATAATGGGCCTCGCTAGGCGGGACTTCAAAGAAGCACTTGGCCGCAAAAAGCCAACCTCTGTGGCTAACCTCTTGATGATCGCGACTGAGTGGGCAGACGGAGAAGACATGGCGCGCACCACACGCGGGTCCTCACCCCGTGACAATCATGAAAGTGGCAGTCGAAGCCATAGAGACTCATACAGAGACGACCGAAGGCGCAAACGTTCAAAACGTCACTACGACGACGACAGACCCGAGTTCATGGCGGCTGGGTTCTCCACACCCCGCAATGACCAAGACAGAATCGACCGACGGTCAGAAGATCGGCAGGACAGTCGAGATGATCGGCGAGACAGTCGAGATGATCGCGAGACAGCGGCCAACGCAGTGATAGCTACAAGAGGAAAGACTGGCGCAAGTCACGATCCGGCGCACAATCCGAGCGATCATTCGAAGAAAAGATGGATGCTGATTGCAGATTCCACCTGTACAAGGGGGAGGACGGAAAACTGCGCTCCAATCACTCGACGAGAAATTGCAGAGAATTCGACCAAATGGCGACTGATTACATAAATCTCAAAAGGCAGCAGCCACACCCGCACCCGTAGCTGCGCCGCAGCCAGCCAATGTACCCGTTTGATGCCACCACCACCACCACCACAGCCTGCAGCAGGCGGCAACATCGCGGGTGCCATACAGCAAGTATCTCGGGTGGACGAACCTCAGTATCCTCCGCTCCAAGGGCAGATGTACATGATACAGAAAGGTCGTCCTTCCAACAGGGAGCAAAAACTTCGCACCGACAAGTAAACATGGCGGTCATGTCACCTCCTGTCGTAACTGAATTCTTGAAAGGATCCGAAACTGCAATAAGCTTCAGCAGAGAGGACCACCCACCATCGGTCGTTCGTTCAGGGCACTCTGCTCTGGTACTCGACGCACAAATTGGAGACTACGCCATGTCCAAGGTCTTCATGGATGGTGGCAGCGGCATAAACATCATCTTCGCAGACACGCTACGCAAAATGAACAGGTCAGTCAAAAACCTGCCAAGATCTTCAAATACCTTTCACGGTATCGTCCCAGGCAAAGCAATAAGCCCGAAGGCACCATACAACTAGACGTAACATTCGGGGACAAGAACCACTTCAGGACAGAGTCGATTGAATTCGAAGTTCTCGACTGGAAATCACAATATCATGCCATACTTGGACGCCCGACGTTCGCTCGATTCATGGCGGTACCACACTACGCATACCTCCAGCTAAAGATGCCTGGACCAAAAGGAGTAATCACAGTCAAGGGGAACTTCCAAAAGTTTGACTCTTGCGACCGAGAGTTTAGCAAAATCTCTGAGATGTTCGGCATAGAAGCAACACTCGCCGATCTGGCGGTCTCCAATGATTGAACACTTATGCCGGAGCACAAGAAGGTGGCAGTCGACAGAGCATTCAATGCCCCAATCACACAAGATCGCATCAGGTGCACCCCACTGACCCGACCAAGACAGTCAATGTCTCGTCGAGTCTGCCTATCGCATAGGAAAGCGCGCTCGTTGAATTCCTCCGTGAGAACTGGGATATATTTGCATGGTGTCGAGCTGACATGCCAGGTATTCCCAGGGAATTCGCCAAGCACTCTCTACAATTATTTTCAGATGCTAAACCAGTTAAGCAAACAATGCGCCGCATATACGGCCCAAAAAGAACGACAGTCGAAGCCGAACCCCGTACTCGTAGAAAAGAAGCACACAGATATCCTTCGGATGTGCATAGATTTCACAGCACTCAATAAATGCTGTCCAAAGGATCACTTTCCACTACCTCGAATCGACCAAATCGTCGACTCCACCGCCGGGTGCGCTCGCTTGTCCTTCCTGGATGCTTACTCGGGTTACCACCAGATAAGGATGAAGGAAGAGGATGAAGAGAAAACGGCGTTCATAACCCCGCTCGGGGTCTACTGCTACACAACCATGCCTTTGGGCTCAAAAATGCAGGCGCAACCTACCAGCGCATGATGCAAGACTGCCTCAAGAAGCAAATTGGGCGAAACGTCCAGGTCTACGTAGATGACATTGTCATCACAACAAGGGAGGAAAACACACTACTCGATGACTTGCGAGAGACGTTCGCAAACCTCAAACGCTTCCACATCAAGCTCAACCCGAAGAAGTGCACCTTCGGCGTTCCAGCCGGGCAGCTCTTGGGGTATCTAGTCTCGGCTCGAGAATCGAGGCAGACCCGGAGAAAATACAGGCCATCTTGACGATGCAAAGGCCTTCAAAGCTCCATGATGTGCAAAAGTTAGCGGGTCGAGTGGCAGCACTCAGTCGATTCATCAGCAAGCTAGGCGAAAAAGCGCTCCCGTTCTATCGACTGATGAAGAAAGCAGATAAATTCGAGTGGACGCCAGAAGCCGAAGCAGCCTTCACGGACCTCAAGCGAGTCCTCACAAGCCCTCCAATCCTCGTCGCACCAAGGGAACGCGAGCCACTATACCTATATGTCTCCGCAACTAACAGGGTGGTGAGCACCGTACTGGTAGTCGAACGCAGGGAGGAGGGACACACCCAAAGCATACAACGTCCAGTCTATTACTTGAGTGAAGTGCTCTCCATATCAAAGCAGCGGTACCCGCACTATCAAAAGCTGGCTTACGCCGTGTTCATGTCCTCAAGGAAGCTGACGCACTACTTCGCAGAGCACCCGATCACTGTAGTTAGCACCTCAGGGATCGGGGACATCCTCACAAACCCCAATGCAACTGGGCGAGTCGCAAAATGGCTCATCGAGCTAGCACCACGAGATATCAAGTATGATTACCCGAAGGCCATCAAAGCACAAGTCTTACCTGACTTCCACACCGAGTGGATCGAAGCTCAGTTGCCAGGAGCACCAGATGTGTCCAACTCATGGACTATGTACTTTGACGGCTCAAAGAAGAACGAAGGCGCATGCGCATGTGTCATCCTCATATCACCAAAAGGCGACAAGCTTCGCTATATCCTGCAGATGGAATTCGAGTTACCATCCAATAACGAAGCTGAGTACGAGGCCCTGATCCATGGCATGCGGATGGCCAAAGCCCTCGGGTGCACTCGACTGATGATCTATGGTGACTCGAATCTTGTGGTGCAGCAAACAATGAAGGCCTGCGATGCAATCGCAGATAACATGATCGCCTACCGTGACCTATACAATCTCATGGAGGGCAGCTTTGAAGGCTGCGAGTTGCGACACATAGGGCGAGAGAGTAACGAAGAAGCAGATAAGCTAGCCAACATTGGCGCGACCAAAGCACCAGTTCCACCTGGTGTCTTCCTCGAGCGCATCGAGCACAGGTCCATCAAGAAGAAGCGAACATCACCTACATCAGCCGCACCAGCAAAGAGCAAAGCACCTAGCACAGAGGACCCGCCAGTCGAGGTACTCCTCATTGAGCCAACTGGACTCAACCTTTCCTCGCATACATACTCCGCGGTGAGGTACCTGAAGACATAACAGAGTCGAGACGCGTCACTCGACGATCTAAAGCATACACCGTCATCAACGGCGAACTATACAAGCGCAGCGTATCAGGTATGTTCCAACGTTGCATAGCATTTGAAGATGGCCAAGCCATCCTTCGTGATATTCATGCAGGTACCTGCGGGCATCATGCCAGCAGTCGATCACTCGTAGCCAAAGCCTTTCGCGCAGGCTTCTACTGGCCCACAGCACTCAAAGACGCGGAGGACATAGTCAAAAGGTGCATCGGCTGTCAAAAATTCGCCACAAAGCCGCACGCACCCGCATCGGCGTTGAAGACAATACCATTGGCCTGGCCCTTCGCCCAATGGGGGCTCGATATGGTCGGGCCACTCAAAAAATCCTCCCATGGAGGGCATACTCACCTTCTGGTGGCGGTCGACAAGTTCACCAAGTGGATTGAAGCAGTCCCTATCACAAGTTCGACTGCCACTACAGCAGTCAATTTCATAAAATCCATCATATGCCGCTTTGGTGTGCCAAGTAGCATCATCACTGATAACGGTACAAACTTCACGGCTGAAGAATTCGATCCTTCTGCAAAGAGCAGGACATTACGCTCAATTATGCATCTGTGGCACACCCGCAATCCAATGGCCAAGTCAAAAAGGCCAATGGACTTGTGACGAGCGGAATCAAGAAACGCCTCTGGTGCCACTCAAAAGGGCCGCGGGTGCTTGGGTCGAGAACTCCCGTCTGTGCTATGGAGCCTACGCACACTCCCAACGCTTCAACACAATTCACTCCATTCTTTATGGTCTACGGCGCAGAGGCAATCCTGCCATCAGATGTAAATTCAATGCACCAAGAGTCGAGGCATACAACGAAGAAGATTCAGATGAAGCACTCGAGGATGCAGTCGACTTGCTCGAAAAAGCACGCAACACGGCGCTAGCACGCACAGCTGTCTATCAGCAAGACTCCAACTATCACAGCCGTCGACTGCGTACCAGATCCTTCGAGGTTGGCGACCTGGTACTTCGACTGAAGCAAAAGAAGGTGCACAAACTCGCTTCTCCATGGGAAGGACCCTTCATCATCACCGAGGTCATTGGTGGTGGAGCATACAGACTGAAGCACGCGAAGACAGGGGAACTCTCGCACAATCCTTGGAACGTTGCGCAGCTGCGCCGTTTCTATGCTTAGATTGCTCAGTCGCACAATGTAATAGCACATATGTCGGATGGCTGCAGGTTTCAGACGCGCTCTTTTCCTTACCAGGGTACCTAAGGGGACTGGAAGGTTTTTAATGAGGCGGCCTGCAGCTTAACATTCAAAAATGGAATATAGTCAATGATTCCTCATATTTCTCTGCTTACTACTCGCATAACTTATTCGCACAACCTTAGCCTCACCCGAGTACTCGGGGGCTGCGCTACTCAAAACATGAGCTTTCGCTCCTTCTTCAGACATAATACCCCAGCCGCACTCGAATACTCGGGGGCTGGGTCTTAAAAATCATACATAAAAGTTGCTCAATAACATGAGTTGAAGTTCAAACATCGCAAAAATTCACAGCCTCACTCGAACACTCGGGGGCTGTAGAATTCATGTTCTATATTAAGTGTTTGTCATAAACCCCGTTCGATACACTCGGGGGCTGCATACATATAAATAAACAATATACTACGCATAAGTAGCAAATTTACACTCGGGGGACTGCCCTATATACAGGAGTGCCCTAATCTTCCGATTCGTCCTTGACTGGAAGAACTGGCCCCATAAGTTGAGCGTGATAACAATCAACCAGTACCCTCGCGTACTCGACTGTTTCATCAAGTTGCGACTGTGACAAGGTCGATCCAGGCACGGGTGGACGTAGCTGCATATGTGGACGCTTACTCCGGATATACGCCATCGTTGCGTTGGCACCATCCACAAGCTTCTGGGTGACAAAATCTCGAATGGGGCCTGCACTCCGGAAAAGCCCGAGCAGCGCGTGGATTCCTTGAGGTTGCGGCCCTGTCGGGAACAGGGTCTGGTAGATTCGACTGAAGGCCGACCTGCATAACTCGAGCAGCATAGTGCTCCGCCACACTCGATCCTTTAGAGTTGCGAGTATGCGGGCTCGGTGCTTATCCAAGTGAAAGTGCTGGCGGCCCGTCGTTGGTTCGTCAGTCGCATTATTCAACTGCTCATCCACACGAGCCTGCTCCGCCTGGAAATCTGGAACAAAACCTGCAACAACGCACGTTGGGTGAACAAAAAGGCAGACTATGAACTCTTGAGATCAAGGCAGTCATGCTTACACTCGAGTTGTCTGTTCACAATCTCCATCTCGCCAAGCACATAGTCCTCACGCTGAGTGGATAAAGCAGGCCTCGCCCTCATCATATCCAGCTCGCTCTGGGCGTTCTTCCACTCTTGCTCCAGTTTTGCGACTCGAGCCTTCATATAACGCATTACTGCGGCATCGTTTGCCGCCTGAGCTCGGGATCGAGTAGGAGCACGATGCCGCGACGAGCTAGATGAAGTAGCGGCTGCCTGTTTCTGTTCCAAACATCATAAAATTTTCATGAGAAACTCATCACAAAGCTCAGGCGAGTAACAGGCAGAGGCATAATAAAGGAACCAAATCCATACAAGTGTGGCAAAAGCATAAAGCATACTCGAGGTATCATAAAATTATAATTACAGTCCAGCAAAAGGGAAGATGGCTCTAAAGTCTATGACGCAGACTCCGACCTAGCCCTATGCGCGCGATTGGTGACCTCCGCTGACCGGCGCTCCACGGTAGTCATAAAAATTTCAGCCAGCTGCGAGGCTGGCTCGTTCAAATGTTTCAGAGACACCAGTTTCCCATCCGGCTTCCGAGGGAAATCAGACATAGCGGCCTTGAAGTCACCCTCTATCCCATGACCTAAAAGGAGCTTGAGGGTGGTTTCTGAGCCGCGTACCGTCAGGGTGCGGGCAAAATTCGTCATCGTGGAGGTCCCAGGGCCGAGGACGTCGACAAAGCCTTCCACGGTCGAGGGAGGTTGGCCAGACGGGAACACACCCTTATATACGGCGCCGAGTGTGCTCGTAGACTTGGCGAGTGCATCTTTAGCCTAGGCGGAGACGACGTCCAGGTCGCCAATAGCACGGTCGAGGGATAAATCACCACTCGCCTGGTCTACAGGTGCAGGTGCGCCAACAGCAACAGAAGTAAACAAAAAGTAGCAAATTATACTCACCGCCCACGTCTCGGGTGAGGCTAGCCAGACGCTCAGCATATTCTTTCTCGCGCAAGGCAGCGGAGTTCTTGGCATCATCCAAATCCTTCTTCGACTCAGCACGCTGGTTGGCGAGCGCATCTTCTAGCTCCTTCACCCGGGACTCAGCCGATGTCTTGTCATCTGAATTTGATGGAAAAAAGTAATTCAAACACTCAGCTAAGCAAAACAGTGCAAAAGGGACTTCGGGTTACAAATCAAAATACACTTACGGGTGAGTTGCTCCAAACTGATGCGCATGCTATCCCTCTCTTGCTCCAGTTGGACAAAAGCTTTGCCCGATTCTACCAAGTTGAGGTAGTAAGGCTGCAAGCACACGAAATCAGCATAAGTTATACATAACCAGCTCCGTATGAGGACTCGACAAAAAGACACTTACGTGTTCTGTCCAAGGCACGGGCTGCGCGGCTGATGTCCCGACCTCCGGAGCTGCGGCACTCATAACTTTGGCCGTCTCAATAGCAGTAGTTGCGGCTGCTGATTGAACGACTTCTAGAGTCACATGAGAGGCTTTCGGGTGCTCTGGAGTCGTCATCTTCTCGGATGGGGGAGTCATCGGGCGCACAGTCTCAGCACTGCGAGTGACAGAAGAAATGCAACATAAGCAGGACTGTCATCAAAACAAAAACTTTAGTGCAAAAAAGCTCAGGAGCATACCTGTGCTCTTCTTCCTCCTCACTATCAACGTTGTCAAAGTTTGGGCCTCCAAAAAGTAGCTCCTCACCCGACATGGGAGGAGGAGCTGAGCTCAACGGGCTCACATTCAAAGGAGCAGCTGTGGTAGTCGGAGACGAGCCCGAGTCTCCGTCATCTCTCACATCTGATTCCTTCGCGGGTGAACTCGTGGAGGAAGACACAACTCGGGCCGCTCGACGACGCTTGCGAGTGGGAATCTTGCTCACGTTATCTGTCGTGGCGATCTCCTTGGCCTGTACTTCCTCTGCCTCTTCCTCTTCGATCTCTTCCATGGGAGACGTGGTAGCCGAGGGAAGAGGTGATTCATCTCCTCCCTTCGTTTCTACCGTTTGCACTTCCGTCTCATGAGTTGGGCCATCTTCGGGAAGAGGAGGAAGAGTTGAGACAGTCGAGTGGCCCTGCATACAAAATACAGCAGTCGAACGTCACAAAGATGCACAACAAAATAACAAAAGCAGAAGATCATAAATAGTTCACTAACCTCCTCCAAAGGATTATCAGGACCATAAGGGGTGACAGGGCAGTCGACGTTGCAGGGCTCGCTGAACTTTGTGCTGGTGATGGACCGCACATGTGACACCAGCTCGCTCTTCGACAGCTCCTCCTTGCTCATTCGGGTGGCGTCAAGCACACCCTCGTACTCCCACATGGGGTGGGCACGAATGCGGAGCGGCCACACCCGCATCTTCACAAAGGTGGCAATCAAATGCACACCAGTTACGCTGCTCAGCAGCTCTCCAATCTTCGACAGCAGAGGCGCCGCTTCTGCCTTTTCTTCAGCCGACAGTGGGTGATCCCAGGCATTTGTCCTCGCAAGTATGCCAGCAGTCGAAAATGGCGGGACTCCTTCCTGGTCGACGCGTACATAGAACCACCTCTTCCTCCACCCTTGCGCCGAGTCGACTGGCTTCAAGGCGAAGTAGCGGGTATCGCTGCGCACCTGGATCTCGAAGCCGCCAACAGGGTAGGTGCGGCTACCGCGGTTGTTGGGACGGACCATGAAACAGTTGGGAGAAACTCCCAAGAAACACTCACACAAAACCATGAAACAGGCAATGTGCTTAATGCCGTTCGGGGTGAAATCATGGATTTGCACCCCATATGCATACATCAATCCACGAATAAAGTCGTGGAAGGGAAGCGACAAGCCCCTAGGCAGAAACTCCGCAAAACAAACGCGCTCGTTAGCGCGAGGCTCAGGGAGTACCTCCTTGGGCGATGGCGGGCGGATGAACAGCTGGTCCGCGGGTGGCAGCAGTCCCTCCTCGCGAAACTTGTCCAAATGCGCCTCCTTGATGGTGGATTTCATCCAAACGCGATCGCTCTTCTTGAGATCGACGGCTGGCGCATAGCAGATGCGCCAGCCGCAGTTTTCTTCCCCTTCAGAGCGGCCATGTCGGTCGCGGGCGCGTCAGCAGCAGCAGCCTTCCTCTTTGGCGCCATGGCAGTGGTGGCTAAGGAGTACAACAAGAGCTTGGGCGCAAGAACAATGGAAGCGAGAGGAAAACGATGAGCAGGGGCGGCGCGCAGAGCAAATGGCAAAGTAAAAAACAATGCCAACGCCGTTCCCCTATTTACCACAAATCAAAAGCGATCACAGCCATTCAGATCCTAATCGTGCGTTACGCACGCAATCTCACCGTACACTGGCAAACGCGGAGGGCAACCGTCGCCAGCCACTACGCCCACTACGCATGCAAAAAGAGGAGCCCTCATCACGCCTCCGTCAAAAGTGGGCCAGAGTGGTCAAATCAAGTCCAAACGGCACTGTCGTTCGGTCAGCGCTGCACAATGGGCCCACCTATGTGTCACGTCCCATCCATCACATCATAGCGCACGCCACCGCGTGTCAGGCAGCGCAGTCGCCGAAAACGTCATCCCTGACGTCATCTCAAACGCTTTGATCAAAAATACATTCGAGTCTACCCAACACATATTGGTCACTCGACTACCTTGTTTGATTCGGGTGTGGAAAGGCAGTGTTAAGGCAAAATTGGTCACTCGACCGTTCCTTCGACTGAGGCATATTACTCCCATCGGGAGCATATTAAATTTTTTTTCGACTGGAGATGCTCAAGATAAAATGATTTTGAGATTATCCTCCATTACAAGCAATACAGCATAATCTCGGGGGCTACTCCCATCGGGAGCACTGTCGTGCACCCGATAGAATTACGGCAAACAATTTCTTCGATTAACATATGCAAGGTGAGAGGATCTGAGATTATCCTCCATTGCGAGCAATAAAGCACAATCTCAGGGGCTACTCCCATCGGGAGCGCTGTCACCCACCCGATAGAATAACAACAAAGTATCAGTCGACAAAAGTCTCGACTCAGTTCATATGCAAAATCATACTCGAAACATTCCCGAGTTGCGTCCGCCGCAAATACCTCGGATGCTGCACGCATAGTGCAAAGGTAAGACCCGTCGAACTTTCGAGCTGGGCCAAGTACCGTTCCAGCAACGTAAATACTTATACTTTCCGTGTCAGCAGACATGATGAAAAATCCTGACGGACGCGTTGGATAAAATTCAAATTTATGTTGCAGATCGACTCAGTAAGACCCCGCGGCCTAGTCGACTCTAACCAGTTTGTTCCAAATTCGAGTCTGGGGACTCGAGTTTGATTGAAAGCTAGAAAGGTTTTACCCGAATGTGTAGTCAACCAGTCCCGATCCGTCGAGTGTACTGGGCCTACTAAGCTATTATCCCTTGGTCATCATAAGCAAAAACCACAGTCGATGTGATACTCGACATAACCAACATGTGCTATTAATACATGAATTCAGATTATAATATACAGAATACAAAGCATATGACGTGCACTTATGAACGAGTCCATGCCCGATTCTTCGAGTCAGACAAATACTCGGGGGCTACTGACAAGGGTATACATCTCGGGGACCCTACCGTGAGGGTACCTGGTGCACGTGGCGACTAAGGCCCAATAGCGAAGAGCCTATTCGAAGCCCAAGACCAAGGCCCAAGAAGATGGAGTACCCTCCAAGATTAGTCATATGCAAAGTCAGTTTAGGCTTTCCTTATGTGTAAACTAGGTCGGTTATGAACTCCCGAGACCCAGCCTATTTAAAGACTGGGAGGGGTGCCGATCTAGGACCAAGCCATACTCAAACCACCAAAGCTCTAGCGAGATCGACATCTCGCCGGAGCCTCCTTGTAACCGCATAATCTCACATGATCAATAACAGACAAGCAGGAAGTAGGGTATTTACCTCCACCCGAGGGGCCTGAACCTGGGTAAATCTTTGCCTCTGTTTGTCAGCCGACAAAACTAGCAGTACTACCACGTTCTCTCCCCATAATCTCAACCCTAGGTCCTTAACCATGGGAATTGATGAGTGTACCCCTCGTCAATGGTTATGGGAAACAAACAAGGAGTGAGTCCCCCACTGAATTTGGTTTCTAATTTTAAACAATATCATGGAGAAACATTAAAAGATGCTTGGGTAAGAATTAATAGGATGCACTATGAGGATCCTACACCTTGTGAAGATGAAAAGCTAAATCTTTACTTTTATTATGGGATAGACCCTTGGTATCAAAATGCTTTAGATGGGGCTACAGGTGGAAGTTTTGTCTTGTCAACACCACCTTGTGCAGCCATGACACTTAGAAGAATTTTTGGTAGCTTTGTGGGTAGCAAGAAAAAGTTGGAGGACACCACAGTAGCACTTGCATTATCAAAAAATAAATTTGAAAATAAGTTAGAGAAGCTACCAAGTAAAGAAGATTTTGAACAACTAGTATCTTATACTGAAAACATTATTCCAAAGATAAACAATGAATTGGTCAATGTTATACATAAACTAAGGTTATGTGAGAAAGAATTTCTTGAAAATGATGTTTACCTGAACAATATTGAGAAAAAATTGGTTCGTGTTAGTGATTCATTAAGAAAAGACTCATCATTTAAGCATGTGAATGAAGTTCCTGTTAAGCAACAAGTTTGGGTTAAAAAGGAAAAGAAAGTTGAGGAAGTTATAATGCTTAGTGAAGTCAAGGATCCATTGCTTGACTTAGAAAATTGTAGCTTGCATGAATTAATATCTATCTTACAAAAATTTGCAAGTGATCCTTCTATTAATGCTAACCAAGTTGGTTTTGGTTCTTATATTGCTAATCATGTCTTGAAAGAAAAGATTGCCAGGTACAACCAAGAGGCTATGATACCACCTAAGCTTGGGGATATATGGATTCCCAAGGTACTAGTAACTATTAGAAAAGAGACATACCATGCTATACTTGATCTAGGATTTAGTATCTCTGTTTTATCTAAAGAACTATATGAAGTACTTGAATTAAAGAATCTTGAAAAATGCTCTATTGAACTTGCACTTGCTGATGATTCCATTAAACATTCTTTAGGAAAAGTAAGTGATATTATGGTAGAGCTACATATGACTTTTGTGCCTGTTGATTTTCTAATCAAGGACATGGTGAATAAAACCTCTAGTCCTATTATTCTTGGAAGACCTTTTCTTTGTACTACAGGTGCTATCATTGATTCAAAAGAAGGGAATGTGAAGTTTTAGTTTCCACACAAGAAATGCATGGAACACTTACCAAGGAAGAGGGGCACATCAAAGTTCAAGCTCCCTCATGAGCTTCATCTTCAATAAATATCAAGTAAGAAGCCTAGCTATATGGCTATAAAGAAAGCGCTTTACGGGAGGCAACCCGGTTATTTTTATTTGTGATTTTCTTTGTGTCCTCTTACTGTAACAAGAGACTTAGTTTTTAGTTTAGTTTCTGGAACTTTTAATAAAGTGTCAAGTTTTACTCATTTTGGTTTGGAGAAGTTGCTTATAGTGTTCGGAGATTTTATTCCTGAACGAATCTGTGCACGGTATGATTTTTAATTCTTTTTATGTAACTCCGAATGAGTTCATATTTGAACTGTAGTTGAAACTTTTCATCCTCTGTATGCATGAAATTTTTCAAAAAAATTTGACAAATTTTAGTAGGGTAGAAAAATACGTTTTGCTGCTGCTGTTTTTCTGGACAGATTATGTCCCATTTTGTTTGATGCATGCTTTGAGCTTTTAACTTGAATCTTTTTGATACAATTGAGTTTATGAGTAGGCATACAACATTATACACTTTCTGGACATTCATATGAATTTTTGTTCAAGGATTATATGCAGCAAGAAATCTATTTGTTTATCACTACTAATGCACCCCACAAAAGAAATGGGAGAAACGGTGTTTTGAACTTTTTTCACAGGGATTGGAGGAGATGCACCAAGAGCTATCCAAGGATGGTGAAGACCATAAGCTTGGGGATGTGAAGACAACCCCATTGGACCAACACACTCTCGGTTTTCACACGTCTAACTTCTGTTTTTCGATCGAAACACTTTATCGCATAAACTTGGAGCGTCTTTTTGTTTGTTTGTTTTAGTTTGATTTTTATTTTGTGAGACCACCACATTATCATTTATATATGAAAGAGCTACTGGAAATATGGGTTGAAATATGTTGGATGCTATTATAAGATTGGGAAAAGAGATGTTTGAGTTGATTTTAAAAGATACATATAGTTGCATGATTCATAAGCTTGTTAATGAGTAATAATTTGCAAATGCTTTATCAAGAGCTATCACTTATTCATGTTTTGATGCTAAATGTTATTTTACTTTGTTTAACATGGATTAGTTAGTTCTATGGACGCTCATGCATGCATTTAGACGGTCAACTTTCTCCCTCTTGCTAGCTCAAAAATTCCAACAAGTAAAAACTTGTTTCCAACACCTTCAATCAAAATTATTCCAGTGAGTCCACCATATCTACCTATTAGCTTTATGCTAATCCGAGTATGTTTATCATGTTATTTGTGTTATCTATACCTCTGAATGAAAATGTTTATGTTATTGATTGTTATGAGAAAAGTTGGTTATATACCTCTCACAAATTTGATGCACACTTTACTTTTATTGCATAAATAAAACATGACCCATTGTGATTAAAATTATGATGTTGTGGGCTTGGCAAATCTCCGAGGTTGGGAGTTAGCTCATATGTGCCGCCACATGGCAAGGTTTCAACATGCTCTTCATTTCATTTAGTTGATATCATGTACTTTTGTTTATGGATGCTTATCATGGGTGAAATAAATGTGGAAGTAAAGCAAGTTTAAATGAGTTTGTATAAATGGTTAGAGAGACGCCTGAGCCGCTAATCTAAGCCATGCATCATTCATGGTGGAAATTTACTTACATACTATGGTGAACCATCAGTGATACACCTTACAATAAAAAGCTATTCCAATGGTAAATAAAAAGGGTGTTGAGCTTGTTCATTTTGTTTGTTTGTCTTGTCATTTTGATATGGGCTTGATCCATATCCTGGACAAGAGGTACCCCAGTTGACGCTCTTAATGATACTATTATTACTTACAATGATATTTAAATTGAACTTGCTTTGTGTCCCAAGTTGAGTAACACATGGAGTAGGCACTGGTATTCAAGGGGCATGAGACATTCAACCTTTATTTTGTCAAGCACACTACTCATATTTGCTTTCACTTTAAACTTTAATCATTCAAGATGCTATGATAGGGTGATGCATGTAAAATGCATACATGAACTTTGCACTATATTACTTGTTTTCCAATCATATTTGCATCATATAAGGGTTATATCAATGTTTTATAATGATTTTTGGGAATATTATATTTATTTCCTATTTTTATGGAATTAACCCTGCGCAGGCAGAAAACCCTATTTCTATATTTTAATGTTTCAGGGAACCAAACGACGTCC
This sequence comes from Poa pratensis, assembly GCA_947311845.1. NCBI lineage: Eukaryota > Viridiplantae > Streptophyta > Magnoliopsida > Poales > Poaceae > Poa > Poa pratensis. The sequence continues at coordinate 5,192,740 of CAMZMU010000127.1, forward strand.
AAATGACCTGCAAATTTACGGGCGTCAATTTTTGGAAGGAAGAAGACTTGGGAGCGAACGAAGCAAACAAGCGGAGACCCGATGGCCAAGATAGGTGGGCCCACGCGGCCAGGTACATGGGCCGCATGGGACCCCTCCTTTTGGGCCTCGGAGCTCTGTTGCCGTTGATCTTTTCGCCCATGACTCCGTCTTGACGTAAAAACACCTATATAAAGAGCCCCCGACGCCCTTCGGAAAGGAGCTTCGCCGAAACACAGAAACACCAAAACAGAGACCTGGAGCTGCAGATTGGAGGGGGAAAACTCCGGCGGGGCGCTGCCGGCGTGGTCTCCATCTTCTCCAACGACTTCTCCACCGTCTCCATGATGAAGAGGGAGTAGTCCACCTCTGGACTATGGGTTTGTGGAAGTAACTTATGCATCTCTCCTCTCTTCGAGCTTCACTAATTAGCACCGTATGAGCTGCTGAACATGATTACGGTCATCTTTGTAATACATATGTGGTGGATCTTTTTATGAGTCAATATATGTTTGAGATTGCCAATGTTTTGTTTCAGTTATGAATATAGATGCATATTATGTACCCGTTACTATTTACTTGTTTTGATCAAGCATGTTTATGAGAGCGTGTGTGGGGTGATGTGTGCATTAGTTGGAGTTACGAGGGGTGGCTTGTGCGGTGAACGTGAGAGATAGTTCCGCGATCCACTTGGGTATCTTTACCTTACTTTATTGCCTCACTAGGGATAAACAAAAATACCATGCTACAAGGGTTGTGGGTGACCATGCCACTTCTCTGTGACTAGATCTAGCATGTTCTTATTTTAACTTCATGTCATGATACTTAAAGCTATACTCTGAGTTATCTTAATTACTGAGGTGTTATGATTTAGTTCGCATCTTGGTGGAGTATAAGTGAGACTAATAAACAAAAGGTCTCTATGTTAGGACGTGATGCCCATATAATTAGTAACTTGTCACTAAACTTTTGTGTTGCAATCTCATATGTCAACTCTAGTGTTTCATTGTCTACCACTTTATTAAAGAGAGAGTGCATTTGTGAAACCATGAACCCTTGTCCATTTTTAATCATAAGAAACACCTTTCCAACAACTTTTACCACTTTTCCATTTTCTGCCATTTTTAAATCCGAAAATACAAAAACACTTTTACATCTTGCATACATCATATAAAACCCAAAAATATCATATATCATTGTTATCACCATCCTTGCATATTTATTTATCACCATTGCATATTTATTTCTTGTTTGCATTGCATAATTATTTTGATAAGTTTGAGGACCAAAACATTTACTTTCACTACTGATTCCCCGAGAGTTCGATATTAAACACTCGAGTCACCCTCGTGGGGAAAACACGTCTTCCACTTACTACACACTCTGCACTTGGAGTTTCAACCTAACCCATTTACTTTTTCACGCAGGTAACTACGTGAAGGGCTATGCCAATGCAAGTCTCTTAGCACGGTTTCATATACATTTTGCTTATGTGACATGTTAGTTAATGAAGAGAAAGGGTGAAGTTGTAGCTTAACTAAGATACAACCCTTGCACGTGGCCATAGGCAAAATAGAGTGTTTCTCCAATCATATGCATGCATGAACCCAAAATCATTAAATTAGAGACAACCTTTAAGAAAACAATCCATTGCCACAGTTGTCTCTTAAAATTTTAATATTCCTATGTTAATGTGATAAGAGACGATGCATTGGCATAGGCCTTATGAGAGTACGGAGTACGCTGCAATTTCATTGACTATGGAGAGTCTGTTCCTTCTTATAACCCATTGTTTTCTGACACTCGATAAAAACAAAACAAATCTGATCTTCCTATTCTTCCATCCGATACTAGCTTAATTACGTTTTGGCGAAAAAAACCCAGGAGGGAAAGCCCCTACTGCGTCTCTCTCTTGCTATCTTGGCATACAAATTTCTTCTTGGTGTACCTCTCTTGCCGTCTTACTGATAGGCATACATACATGTGTCCCGACTAACCTAACAACAACCCAACCGGGCGGCCGTAAGATATGAATTGTACATTTCTTGATCCTCACAAAATATATTACTACTCCTAGATCAACAGATCCGGCCTTGATTAGCGGCAAGTCAAGTGTTATTTGCGAGCAAATAAGATAAATATGTATATCACCTGATTTGAATCGAATTGATCACTGAAGACATGTTGGAACAGACCTCAAACTTTGAGCGCAAATTAAATGCTATCGCAGTTTTCTACACTCTTTTTTATGAGAGTACACTGCAATTTCATCGACTATGTAGAGTGTTCCTTCTTATAAACCATTGTTTTTCTGAGACTCTATTAAAACAAAAATATCTTATCTTCCTATCCTGCCATCGGATACTAGCTTGATTATGTTTTGACAAGAAAAAAGAGTTAATGGCACCCGCAGTCACGCAACTCGTCACGTATGTGCACTTAAGTCACACTTCTCCAGAACGTTATTTTTTGGTCACACATCTGGACAAGTGGGTGCACGGTGGTCTTTGGGCCCACGTGTCAGACCGTTTTCCGTTGCGGGAGTGCTGACAGGGACAAGTAATTTTGCAGAAAACACTAGGGAAAGCCCCTACCGCGTGCCTCCTCATGCTATCCCCGCATACATTTCTTCTTGGCGTACCTCTCTTGCTAATAGACATACATACATGCGTCCCGACTAACCTAACAACAACACAACCGGCCGGCCATAAGATAGGAATTGTGTATTTCTTGATCGTCACAAAATATATTACTACTCCTCGATCAATGGATCCTGCCTTGATTAGCGGCAAGTAAGGGTTACTTGCGTGGAAGTAAGATAAATATGTATATCACCTGATTCGAATCAAATTTATTAAAGTACAACATACCTCAAAGTTTGAGCGCAAATTAATGCTATCAAAGTTTTCTACACTCTTTTTTATGAGAGTACGCTGCAATTTCATTGACTATGCAGAGTCTGCTCCCTCGTAAAACCCACTGTTTTCCGACGCTCGATAAAAACAAAATTATCTGATCTTCCTATATCTAATTTTTTTTCATGCCATCCGATGTTAGCTTGATTATTGTTTAACACTCGATTCAAACAAAAAATATATGATCTTCCTAGCCTGTGCGATTAGAAGCTAGTTTGATCAAATAAACGTGACAAGACCAATGGGTCTCCTCACATATGAATTTATTCACGTGTAATGTACCTTTCTTGCCTGAATTACTTATATGCATACAGGTGGTATATTACTACTCCTAGATAAACGGATCCCTTGATTAGCGGCAAATCAAGTGTTACTACTTGCGAGCAAATAAGGAAAAAAAAATATATATATATCACCTGAGCATTAAAGATATGTCACAACAGACCTCAAAGCTTGAGCGCAAATTAATGCTACCGTAGTTTTGTACACTCAATATTGAGAGCACGCTACACTTTCATTGACTATGAGTCTGTTCCCTCTTAGACTATTCATAGTGGGAGGAACATTGCTATTAACTTCAATGCCATGTAGGTAAAAATATGATGTGTCAGTTATTGACGAGGAGAGAGGAGATTGGAGTAACATAGCTAGCTGCCGGAAAATTACACACCACAAGGCAAAATGAGTCTACAACCTAATAAATACTATTACGCATGACACCACGAATAAGTTACTACCCACTATAAACATACTCCCTCCATCTAGAATTATAAGTTCATATATAGGTACTTACAAAAAATGCCTACTAATAACAGAGCTTGAGAGTAGGGCTTTTTTCACATATTTTGCTCATTAGCTCTGTTCTTAGTAGGTATTTTTGTAAGTATCTAACTATTTAGCCATAGATCTGATCTGATTTTAGTAGGCATTGTTTAGATATAGATTTTAGTTGTTTTCTAATTGTAAGTACCTATATATGAAGCATTGTTTAGGCTATGTTCTAGTTGTAATTAGTTCTATATTTTCTGTAATGTCGATGATTAAAATAAGGTGACACTGTGTGATATGAGGGTGGCGCTAGTGATCCTTGTGCATCCTACCCAAGAGGAATGTATGATGTAGTCTAGCAGCTAGTTTTCACTCAGTAAGAAACCAAGCTTATCAATCCAAGAGAAGCAGAAACACTTTAGAAGGTTGTTGGTGGCGGAATGTGGCGCGGCGCAACACCAGGGAAACCAGCACCTGACGTGGAACCTACACACAACACAATCAAACTAATTTGCTCAACGAAACAGGAAGGGTGTCAATCTTCCTAGCTTGCTGAAAACAAAGGATTAAACGTATGGTGTGGAAAACAGTGTTTAATTGCAGAGAATGAAAAAAAACAATGATTGCAGTTGGTTGTCTTATCAGTGTAAAAGAATGAACCGGGGTCCACAGTTCACTAGTGGTGTCTCTCCATAAAAGATAACTAACATGCAGGGTAAACAAATTACAGCTACGCAATTGACAAATAGAGAGCGCATGACAATGTATATATGACAAGATGAATATTATGAGATTTAATTGGGCGTTATAACAATATACATAGACCGTTATCCAACAACATCTATGACTAATAATCCACCTTCAGGTTGACATCCGTATTCCCCGTTGGTATCAAGTTGCAATCAACAGATTATTGCATTAAGTAAAGTGCATAATGTAAACAATACAATTATTCTTAGACAAAGCATTGATGTTTTACACCTAGTGGCAACAACACATCCACAACCTTAGACGTTGATGTCACTCGCCCAATTACTGGAGGCATGAACCCACTATCTAGCATAAATACTCCCTCTTGGAGTTACAAGCATAAACTTGGCCAAAACATCTAGTAGTGACAGAAGGCATGCAAGATCATAAACTTCATATAAAGGTAAATTGATAATCAACTTGATTCATAGTATCAATATTCATCGGATCACAGCAAACACAACATGTAGCATTACAATAAGATGATCTTCATCATGTTAGACAGCTCACAAGATCTAAACATGATAGCACAAGGAGGAGAGACAACCATCTAGCTATTGCTATGGACCCGTAGTCTAAGGATAAACTACTCGCGCATCACTCCGGAGACAGGCATGGTGATGTAGATCCCTCCGGTGATGATTCTTCAGAACCCTCCCAAAATAGGGTTGGCGACGGCGACGGTTATGGAACTTTTCGTGGATGGATGCTCGGGTATTTAGTGTTTTCTGGACGAAGGGAATATATAGGCGAATGGGCGGCGGTTGGAGGCACCCGAGGGACCACATAAAACATTTAACAATTGGTATAATATCAACATGAAAGATCAGAAATTATAGATACGTTTAAGACGTATCACCCGTGAACTTCACCATACATGCTTAGCGCTGGCTTGAGCGTAACTATTAGTGTATTCCCTCTTAAAACTATCATACCCGTTATTGTTTGACACTCGATTCAAACAAAATATAATCTTCCTATCCTGTGCATACGAATTTAGTCATGTACCTTTCTTGCCTGAGTTACCTATAGGCATACATCCAAGCGTCCTGACTAACCAAAGATAGGAATTGTAATTTCTTGATCCTCACAGATTATATTACTAGTACTCCTTGATCAACGGATCCCTTAATTAGCGGCAAGTCAAGTGTTACATGGGAGAAAATAAGAAAAACATAAATATCACCTGATTCGAATCAAATTTATTAAACACATATTACAACAGACCTCAAAGTTTGAGCGTAAATCAATGCTACCGCTATTTTCTACACTCTTTTTTATGATAGTATGCTACAGTTTCATTGACTATGAGTCTCTTCCCTCGTAAAACTCATTGTTTTCTGACACTCGATTAAAACAAAATATATCTGATCTTCGTGTCCTGCCATCGGATACTAGCTTGATTACGTTTTGATAAAAAAATAGTAGGGAGAGCCCCTACCGCGTGTCTCTCTTGCTATTCTGGGATACAAATTTCTTCTTGGCGTACCTTTCTTGCTGACTTATTGATAGACATACATACATGCATCCTGACTAACCTAACAACAACACAACGGTCGGCCGTAAAATAGGAATTGTACATATCTTGATAATCACAAAATATATTACTACTCCTAGATCAATGGATCCGACCATGATTAGCGGCAAGTCAAGTGTTATTTGCGAGCAAATAGGATAAATATGTATATCACCTGATTTGAATCAAATTCTTTAAAGACATGTTAAAACATACCTCAAAATCTGAGCGCAAATTAATGCCATCCCAGTTTTCTGCACTCTTTTTAGGCCTATGCCAATGCAAGTTTCTTAGCACGGTTTCATATACATTTTGCTTATGTGACATGCTAGTTAATGAAGAGAAAGGGTGATGTTGTAACTTAACTAAGATACAACCCTTGCACGTAGCCATAGGCAAAATAGAGTGTTTGTCCAATCATATGGATGCATGAACCCAAAATCATTAAATTAGAGACAACCTTTAAGAAAACAATCCATTGCCACAGTTGTCTCTTAAAATTTTAATACTCCTATGTTAACGTGATAAGAGACGATGCATTGGCATAGGCCTTATGAGAGTACGGAGTACGCTGCAATTTCATTGACTATGCAGAGTCTGTACCTTCTTATAACCCATTGTTTTCTGACACTCGATAAAAACAAAACAAATCTGATCTTCCTATTCTTCCATCCGATACTAGCTTAATTACGTTTTGGCCAAAAAAACCCAGGAGGGAAAGCCCCTACTGCATCTCTCTCTTGCTATCTTGGCATACAAATTTCTTCTTGGTGTACCTCTCTTGCTGACTTACTGATAGGCATACATACATGTGTCCCGACTAACCTAACAACAACCCAACCGGGCGGCCGTAAGATATGAATTGTACATTTCTTGATCCTCACAAAATATATTACTACTCCTAGATCAACGGATCCGGCCTTGATTAGCGGCAAGTCAAGTGTTATTTGCGAGCAAATAAGATAAATATGTATATCACCTGATTTGAATCGAATTCACCGAAGACATGTTGGAACAGACCTCAAACTTTGAGCGCAAATTAAATGCTATCGCAGTTTTCTACACTCTTTTTTATGAGAGTACACTGCAATTTCAACGACTATGTAGAGTGTTCCTTCTTATAAACCATTGTTTTTCTGAGACTCGATTAAAACAAAAATATCTTATCTTCCTATCCTGCCATCGGATACTAGCTTGATTATGTTTTGACAAGAAAAAAACACTAGGGAAAGCCCCTACCGCGTGCCTCCTCATGCTATCCCCGCATACATTTCTTCTTGGCGTACCTCTCTTGCTAATAGGCATACATACATGCGTCCCGACTAAGCTAACAACAACACAACCGGCCGGCCGTAAGATAGGAATTGTGTATTTCTTGATCGTCACAAAATATATTACTACTCCTAGATCAATGGATCCTGCCTTGATTAGCGGCAAGTCAAGTGTTACTTGCGAGGAAGTAAGATAAATATGTATATCACCTGATTCGAATCAAATTTATTAAAGTAGAACATACCTCAAAGTTTGAGCGCAAATTAATGCTATCAAAGTTTTCTACACTCTTTTTTATGAGAGTACGCTGCAATTTCATTGACTATGCAGAGTCTGCTCCCTCGTAAAACCCAGGCTCGATAAAAACAAAATTATCTGATCTTCCTATATCTAATTTTTTTTCATGCCATCCGATGTTAGCTTGATTATTGTTTAACACTCGATTCAAACAAAATATATATGATCTTCCTAGCCTGTGCGATTAGAAGCTAGTTTGATGAAATAAACGTGACAAGACCAATGGGTCTCCTCACATATGAATTTATTCACGTGTAGTGTACCTTTCTTGCCTGAATTACTTATAGGCATACAGGTGGTATATTACTACTCCTAGATAAACGGATCCCTTGATTAGCGGCAAATCAAGTGTTACTACTTGCGAGCAAATAAGAAAAAAAAAATCACCTGAGCATTAAAGATATGTCACAACAGACCTCAAAGCTTGAGCGCAAATTAATGCTACCGCAGTTCTGTACACTCTTTTATATTGAGAGCACGCTACATTTTCATTGACTATGAGTCTGTTCCCTCTTAGACTAGTCATAGTGGGAGAAACATTGCTATTAACTTCAATGTCATGTAGGCAAAAAATATGATGTGTCAGTTATTGATGAGGAGAGAGGAGATTGGAGTAACATAGCTAGCTGCTGGAAAATTACACACCACAACGCAAAATGAGTCTACAACCTAATAAATACTATTACGCATGACACCACGAATAAGTTACTACCCACTATAAACATACTCCCTCCATCTTGAATTATAAGTCACTTCTCCAAAACCAGATATTCTCGTTCCATAGGGCGCAATTAGCAATTAAGGAGCAGTTTTGGTTTTGGAAACGACGGGTATTTGGTTACTAGCTTGCACCAATATATTGGCTTGCACCAATACATTTTCCCACTATATCTGATCTTCCTATCCTGCCATCTGATAGTACTAGCTTGCACCATGTCAGGTATATCAAGGAGCTTCTTGAATGTATATATGACCCAATATATTAGCTTCCGGAGTTAATAGATGTGGCCCCTTTAATCTTAACTAGGTGATCGACGTCATGGGCGTTGCTGCGCAGCTACATGGACATTGAATTGAAGACGCTCGGTCCCAACTCCTAATGTTGGTGTGAGCTGGTAATATCTCGCTTGTCTACTCGTGTTGCGCGTGTCGACAGCTTGTCCCGGCTTGCAAAATGTAAGTCATGTCATCCAACTGCTGGTCTATGTATTGGTTGTAAGAGCCTCTCCACTTGCGTCTTCCAAAACTTTTCCGGATTGACGCTGGAACAAGCGCTATGGTGGTGTCTAAACCAAACGACGCTATGGTGGGAAGCCTCTCCCACTCACGGCCCCCAAAATAATTAAAATAAATAAATTTGGAGATAAACATCATTTCATTCAATTTTTAGAGAAATTTATGAGATTTAAACGAAATTTAAACTAAGTCTATACCGAATCTAGTGGTAGCGGTCGAACACGTGGTAGTCCTACTCTTTCGCGCCGTCGCTGGGCCCTGCCTCACCGGTGTTGGCACCGCCACCAAAGCCGTCGGTATCGTCGTCGCTGCTGCTCAGGTTGAGCAATGGAGTCCCGGTGAGCTGCGCGTGGTTGAGGAACACGTAGGCCTTCGAAAGCGGCTTCGGGTGGACGTCGTTCTTCGACGCCTTGATGACAACGCTGATGACTTGGCATTATTATACTACCTATGATATTATTATTGTGGCTAGTCTCAGTCTGTTCCCTCGTAAAACCACTGTTTTCTCACACTCGATTAAAACAAAATATATCTGTTCTTCAACTAAAAAAATCATGCCATCCGATACTAGCTTGATTACGTTTTGACGGAAAAGCAGTAGGGAAAGCCCCTACTGCGTGTCTCTCCTGGCATACAAATTTCTTCTTGGCGTACCCCTCTTGCTGACTTACTTATAGGCAGACATGCGTCCCGACTAAGCTCCACAACGCAACCGGCCGGCCGTAAGATAGCTAGGATGGCCTGTACCTCTACCCCCACGGCCACCAGCATCCTGCTCATCCCCTACTTCGCCACCAGCCACATCGGGCCCTTCACCGACCTCGCCGTCCGCCTCACCACGGCAAGCACGGACGCGACTGTAGAGGCCACCGTTGCCGTCTCGACGGCAAACCTGCCTATCCTTAGGTCGTTCATCCAAGGTCACGGGACAGCTGCCGACCGTGTCAAGACAGCGACGTACCCATTCCCGGACACGGAGGTTCTCCCGAAGGGCGTGGAGAACATGAGCAAGGTGGCACCGGGCGAGGGATGGCGCATCAACGAGGTCGCCCAGAGCGAGGCCCTGATGCGCCCCGCTCATGAGGCGCTCATCCGGGCACAGTCGCCGGACGCGGTGGTCACCGACTTGCACTTCCTCTGGAACCCTGTCATCGCTAACGAGCTGGGCGTGCCGTGCGTGCAGTTCAGCGTCATCGGCTCCTTCTCGTCCGTCGTCATGCGCCACCTCTGGCTCAATGGCCCGGCCGAGAACGACGTCCTCCCTGGGGTTCAAGGCCCTGATATACGGATACCAAGGTCCGAGCTGCCAGGATTCATGAGGGTCCATGACCCCGCCGACGCCTCGGCCAAGAGATTTTACTCTGTGGAGGCCGATTGCTTCGGCCACGTCGTCAACACGTTTTCGAGCCTGGAGCAGACCTACTGCGACATGTACGTGCGAGATGGCATTGCGAAGCGCGCCTACTTCGTAGGCCCACTCTGTCTCTCACTGCGACCATCACCACCGGCACCGGACGAGAGGAGCCAGTGCATAGATTGGCTCGACTCCAAGCCAAAGCGCTCGGTGGTGTACGTGTGCTTCGGCAGCCTAGCCCCCGTGACCAACGACCAGATGGACGAGATCGCCCTCGGGCTGGAGGCCTCCGAGCAATCCTTCATGTGGGTTGTGAGGTCGAAGACGTGGACTCCTCCTGAGGGGTGGGAGGAGCGTGTTGGGGGGAGGGGGACGCTGGTCACGTCCTGGGCTCCCCAGACGGCTATCCTCGGGCACCCGTCCGTGGGGGCTTTCATGACCCACTGCGGGTGGAGCTCCGTCATGGAGACGGTGGCCGCGGGCGTACCAGTGCTCACATGGCCCATGGTGTTCGACCAGTTCATCATCGAGAGGCTGCTCACAGAGGTGTTGGGGGTCGGGGAGCGGCTCTGGCCTGACACCGCTGGCCTACGGAGCGAGACCTTCTCGGAGCACGAGCTGGTTCCGGCCGAGGACATAGCACGGTCATTGACCAGATTCATGACTCCTGGAGGAGCAGGGGACATGGCGAGGAGCAGGATGACAGACCTCGCCGCCAAGGCGCAAGCAGCCGTGGTGCAAGGAGGCTCCTCAGACCGGGACGTGCATCGTCTGCTCCATGATCTCATGGCAGCAAAGAAGGCCTAACCTCTATCAGTTTCTCTTCGTTTGTATACTGTATGTGTAACCACTTGTCTTTGTTGAATAAGCTAGCTAACTCTAAATCTGTCGCTGTGTTGTCAACGACGGTCATGTTCAGATTAGCTAGTCCTTTAGCTATTTGCCTTTTCTTCTTCTTCAGTTTTAGCGATTCTGTTGCTCAGGGCACGATCTGTGCGTCACCAGCGTTTTACTAGGATCGTCTTGCTTCAGGTCGTGGGATGGCATGACCTAGTCGGGAACTCGGGATCATGGTGTGATAGCCACGAGTTTTGCTTCTGAATAAATACAAGACAAAAACAAGCAGCAGGCAGCACGCTGCACAACACTCTCTCTCTCTCTTCGGGACGACAAGTGGTAGCAGGCATTACGCTGCATAAAATCCATTTTCTTTATTTGATCTCTCTCTGTGAGTTATAGTTTTCGGAACAACACGTGGTGTCAGAGCCATGTCAAAGACCGTGGCCTGAGATTGCGCGAAGGGTGGAGGCAGCGTGTTGGCAAGGATGTTGCCGCCCCTTCCATTTTCCTCCACCACGGCGTGGCCGCAGCTCGGTGAAGCAGCGGCGAGCCGGCGACGAGTTGATCTTGCGTGAGCGTGCCGTGACGAGGAGCGGTGGTTGTTCCTGTCAATGAATGGCAATAAAGTTTTCTTATTTTTTATGCTAAACAAGTTAGAGAGCGGTTTCAAAACTTTATAAGATATATAGGACTGGCCCAACCAGAGAGAAGGGTCGGCGCCATGCCAAGACGAGTCTTCCAGATCTTGAACAGGGAGTGGCCGCCGAATCACTAACACCATGACCACCCGTTGTCGAACCCCTCGCCACCCAAGTGACCAAAGGGAGGTCCACCACCCATGCGAAGTTGCCTGCCAACAAGCACCCATCCAGCCTCGCCTTCCAGGGCCGCCACTGCGGCGTCCTCGATCTCGAGCCCAAGGAGAGGCAAACTTCACTATCGCGTCGCTGATGGTTCGAACGAACAGAGAACAACAATGGTTCCCGACCATCCTAGTCCGGTTCCATGGCTCATGTGGGCCTTAGAGGTGCACCAGGCGAGGCAAACACGGCGCCTCCGTGCTGCCTGCCAGACCTCGCAGTAAACAACAACCCGGCCCACGCCAAGCTCAATGGCGCCTCCGCAGGGAGATCCCTCGCGGAACCCATACCGCAGGCTTCGTGCACGCAAGCCTGCCCCCTCCCACGGCAGATGTGGACCAGCTCACGCAGGGCTTTTTTTTTCATACAGAATGACCCAAAAGAACTACACAATTAGAATAAATTTTTAGGGGACATTTTATAAAATTTAACAGCCAGCGTGACGAAAAGACGAACGTGGAATATTGTGACAACTTGGTGACCAATAGTAAGCATTTTAAAGTGGTGACCAATTCACTCATGTGTGCCAACTTGATATACCGCTCAAGCCATTTTTTCCTCCTAAATTAGTTCAGCAAATGAATCCACTTGTTTTTTCTACATTCCAATGTTATAGTAGACTGACTGAAAACTGGAAATATCTGTGCAGACCCATAAATTGTGTATGGAAAAACTAGCTCGACATAAATTTCCCAATACAAACCGGAGGAGTCGATGCATACTTCGATCTGCTTGTATCTCCACACACTATTTTCAGGTAGTAAAACTACAGCCTGCTCTAAATTTATTCAGCAACGAAACCACCTGTTTTTTAATTCCAAATCTCCAATGTGATAGTAAACTGACAAAGAACTGGCAATATTGTCCATGGTCCATCCACCAGGATTCAGGAACACAACTGCATCTGCCAACTGATCAGCTAACAGTAGCTCATCTATCAGAGACAAGGGCCCAGAGCGAGTCGGACCGCTCCCCTTTCCCCATCTACAGTGAAAGGATCACTTTTTCGCCTCCCCGCATCCACCACCTCGCCACCGGCGATCTACTCGATTCCTCGCCTCCGGCGGCCGCTCCGGCGGCGGGAGGTTGGGGAATCGGTAGATCCCGGCGTGTACATAGTATAGATAGCTGCAGGGTGCTTGCTGGCGGCGTTGTGGAGAAGAGGGCGGCGCCGGAGAAGCTTTTGTGGATGGAGATCCTCTTCTCTGTTCTGGGTTCTCTGCTGGAGGCTCGGGGCAGGTCTGCCGTCCTCGGCGTGCTTGCGGCTCTTCGGAGCTTCGACGCGCCTTCCCTCAAGCCGGCGTTCGTGATGGCGTCGCCGGAGCTCGGAGATCTGGATGAAGGTGATGGCGTTGACCAAGTTGGTGTTGCTCATCGTGCGGGATGGAGGCATAGCGCCGAGGACCATCGACTTCCTTGCCGCCTGAGGGCTCCTCCCAGTCCAACGTTTGTTGGAGGAGTGGCTGCGGGATCCGCCGGCGGAGCGTGCCGTGCAAGCAGGAGGGCATCAGAGCTCAGAAGGACTTATTTGTTTGTTATCTTAGTTTCTGGGTTTATCTGTAAGATGCTTGGTTAATGTAACCTCTTTATCTGCAAAAAAAAAATTTATTCAGGTCCACGTGGACTGCGGGGGAAGCAACAGACGACGAGACAGATGCCCAGCACGGGGCCGGCAAGGCCCAGCGAAACGCCGCACATGATGCCGATCGCCATGTCGGCGGCGTCCGCCCTGTCCTCGGGCAGGACGTAGAAGCTGCCGATCACCAGGTAGTAGATGTTGGTGTTAACCTTGTTGTTTAGGAGTTCATCATGTTTTATTTCGTTTGAGTTTCTTGAGTCTAGGTCTAGTACAGCGATGCATGGCATCATGGTGAAATGGACTGATGGATTAGTAGAGGTGAGACCTGATCGTCAGTCAAGTGGACCAGGAGTTGTGAGTACATGCAAGTACTAGTTAGATTTAGTCAAGAACTAGCTTAGTGGTCGATCTGTTAGTGTGAAGCTGCATGCACCCGTGTAGTGTGGAGTCCCGGTAGCCAAGTCCTGATCAGATGGACGGGGAGCTAGAGAAGCGGTCGTGGTGCCGTTGTGGACTAGCTCCTTCGTGGTAGTGACTCAACGTGTGTGCGTGTGGGTAGTGGTGAGTAGAAATCGGATCAAGCCAGTGTGTGTGGCTTGGCCGGTGCGTCTCGTTCCCTTTAAAAGGACTTGTAATCAGTTTGGTTATTTAAGGGAAAGAGAGTCAGAAAAGGCACAAGTTGTGCGGTGCCAAAACTCCCTGTGTTCTCTTCATCTCGTGTGCGTGAGTTCTTCTTCTACCTCGGGCAAGGCCTTCACTAGATGGCGAGGAACGACAATCCAAAGGCGCTGGCTACGGCGACTTGGAGCGCGTCGTCAGCACGAAGACGTGCGTCGCCGCCGGAGCCTGCCGTCTCGTCGCTGCCATTGTCGCCGCTGCCATCCTCGAGGTCCTTGTACACCCCCGCCGACGCCGCGAGCGGCTCTTCTTCCTCCTCGTCGAGCGGGTCGGGTTGCTTCGTCCGGTAGAAGCTAGACCTGCAAAGAAGAAGAAGAAATAAGGATAAGCTGATCGGCTAGATCGGTTGCGAAAACACACCTTCAACTTGCATCCATGGCGCTGGCTCGATTGTTATTTTGCGCAGGAAGAAAATCAGGGCAGAGGAGTATTTTGATATCGATCGATCGACAGATCTCTACCTGAAACGTCGGCGTATTTAACAATGTGCATACGTATGGAGAAAACCACCGTGTTCCTCCTCCTCCTCCATACGGATAACTTGAACTAAAAGAAAATAAGCTATGTTTCCCGGTGACTCATCAAAATCAATCTCACCAGCATACACATCGGCGCATCACCAGTCTCATGTATGATTTGACTTGTTTATTTTTGTTTCATCGCTTCATTTACTTTCTTTGCACCGTCTCAAAGACTAAGCACTTAAAAGATAGCGTGCTCTCATATTCAAAATATTTTCATACAAAAATTGGAATTGGACTGTTCAGGAATTGGGATCGATGATCATCGATATGTGTGTTTTCTTTCGAGCTTGAATTCGATGCGTCCCTGCCCTGGTCTAGGCCCAACTGTTCCAATGGGAGAGCAAACATGGATTTTTACCCCATATAAGCAAGGCTGGACGAGGGAGGCTTGTCGAGGACGCATCTCCGCGATTTTGTCGAGGCTAACACCTAGAAAAAAAGCCACTTTTCATGTATATGTATATAGGAGCACAAATATAAAATAAACTTTTGCCGAAAATATTGGGTATGCGACGAGTTAGCCTTGCTCCAGGCCTGATTACATGAGATATATAGTTGCTTGCGTATACACCAGGTAACACA
Source organism: Poa pratensis (assembly GCA_947311845.1). Classification (NCBI taxonomy): domain Eukaryota; kingdom Viridiplantae; phylum Streptophyta; class Magnoliopsida; order Poales; family Poaceae; genus Poa; species Poa pratensis. The sequence continues at coordinate 5,207,929 of CAMZMU010000127.1, forward strand.
AGTTAAAAAGTAAAAATACGGCAACCTTTGTCAATGGTCGAGAACGACCATCGCACTACCGATTCAAACATTTTTCATGTTAACCACTACTCCCTTTTCCAATACGGACTTCATACAAATCAAAATTAGTGAAATCTACACAAGAAAATACTTCTATATACATCCAATTTCAAAAAAGCTAAAACAACTTATAATATGGAACATAGGGAGTAGTTCATTGGGTATGTACAAATATATGTTTTGTTTGTCAGGTAAATGATATAAGGTGCAAGCGAAGTTATATTACCCTAAGTGCTATAGGGTTTGTGGAAGAATGCAACTCTAATAATTACGTAAAACCACATGAAAAACATGACTACATGAGATAGTTCCTTACCTGTATACACCAGGTAACATAAGTTATTACAAATCCGGAGGGAGAAGCCAAATGCAACTATTATTGTCATCCCTGTGATCATAATGGTATCCCCATGACATGATTGGTGGTGAACGATTCACGCGTTTGCTTTTCACGTAATATACGGTGCAGCTGCCGAGGTCCAATCTCTTCAAGCACTTTGTCTCGTGGTGTGGGCATAACTGTTGTACGGAGTAGTAGATGCGGTTCCTCTCCACCTCGCTACGCTCACCCGTCAAAGGTACACGTACCGCCCTGCAGCACGCTGGCCCCAAGAACAACGCATGGTCTCCCAAACTCTCCACCTCTTCCCATGTGCCTTTGTCGTCCATGAGCTGAAAAACAGTAATACAATGATCTTCGCAGCAAAGGCTTCTCGACGAGAACTTCACGGCTATCGCCAGCTTATCGCATAGCTCGAAGATGTAGTATTTGCAGTTGGACTTGCTCCCCCACGCAACCCAGCTGATGCTCTGTTTGATGTTCATGCGGTGGACCGAGGTGATCACAGGAGCGCCCTTGTCATTCATGCCGACATCGAATTTGATCAGTTCACCATAAGCAAGGCAATAGAGCTTTCCGTTGCAAAAGGCAACGTCCAGCAGCTCCTCGGCGCCGCAAAGTCCTGTCGTCCACCAGCCATCTTCGCAGCCAATCCCGCAGAGCCCTATCTCGCCCCTCGTGGTTATCGCCGTGAGGATGCATGCGCTTGAGGAAGGGTCCTCCGAGAAGATGATCTTTTTGATGTAGGTGTCCTCTCTGATGCTAGTAGTTTTGGATCTTGGTCGTCTAGTTGGGCCTTTACCCCCAATGATGCTCTGTTTGGCAGAGAGCGTTACCCGAGCACCGGTGAAGGCATTGACGATGATAAGGAGCCGAGTGCCGGCCACGGCGGCCAACCAGCCACCGTCATAGGATCCGACGATACGCTTGCCCCATGGAAACCCTCGGAGCGGGGCGCGCAAGGCCCTGCCTTCCTCTAGGATGTACGCCCGCGCCTTCCGATCACGCTTGGCGTTGCCCGTCGAGGGGAGCAGGAGCGGGAGAGCCGGCAGCTTCGGATGGCACGACGCGACTGCACGCGGCGAAGCGGATGCGATCATATGCCGAGTAGCAGCACCCACGGTAGACCATGTCGAGGATGTCGCCGGGGAGATCAGCCCACCCCCGTCGCACTCGGCCGCAGCGACGGTCCATTGATTAGTTCTCGTTTGTAGCGATCGAGACGGAGGTGATCGATCGCGGATACGCCAAATCGCTGTACGTCCTTTTGTAGGACTCGTATTTTAGGGCGAATAGCTCCTATGCGACGTCGTTGAGGGCAATTGTCCGGCATGCGACGATGTTGGCTGAAATAGCCCTGGTGCGACGTTTGTTTGCGTGGGAATAGCTCAGACAGGATATGGCCGTTAATTTATTATCCCACGCGGTAAACCCCGTTTGACCGTTCAATGGATAAGTTTATGACAAGTGGGACCTCACGCGTGCGTGCTCTGAAGCCGTGATAATAGCTCCGATGCGACAGCTGCATCTGTTCATCGTGGGGGAAAAACTCTGCCACGCGCCGGCGTCCCTCTGAGCTCACTCCTGTCCTGCCGTCTCGGCTTCTCCGGGCTAGATGGAGCGGCCGATTCGAGCGGTGGCGCGAGAAGAGAAGCGGCAATCGATTCGAGCGGCGGCGCAAGAAAAGAAGCGGCGGGCGGCGACGCAGGGCTTGCGGTCGCAATGCAAGGTAAGGGCGTCGAGGGTGGATGGAGGTTGGGGTGGTGCGGGTCGCCGGTCGCGGAGGCGACCGGCGGCCCTATTTGTGACTCGTGCAGCGGCGAGGGACTCGTGCAGCGGAGGCGACCGGCGGCCCTACCGGATTTCGGTGAATCAGGTCTTGAAGCGGGCGTGGAAGCGCTACGGCATCGACGGTAAGGGTTTTTCGCTCGGCGGTCAATCGCCGCCGATGACGAGACAGAGGTATGCATCGATGCGAAAACTTGATGCGGGCGACCAGAGCAGTACGGGCTGGAGCTCATCGAGCAGGGGTACCACATCGAGCAGGGGTACCACATCGAGCAGGAGTTCAGCTAGTTCATCGAGCCTGGACATCGAAGTAGCTTTGATCCTATGCGAGATGAAGAATCAGCTACAGAGCTGCTAGATGGAGCTGGAAGCTTGAGCTGCATTATGTAGATAGAAAGTGTAGTGAATTTTGGTAGGGGAGCGTGTGGGGGAGTAATTTTGTGAACTGGGCATGTCGACTGCGTTCTGTCGAACACCCTGGGGGCGTGCTCTGGACATCCCGATGTTGTCATTCGCACGTTCCGTTGGGTTAAACCTTGTAAAAAATGTAAATTATCGTGTCATCTGTAGAAACAATGTCTTACTTCTTTATTTAGACTTACCAGAATGATTTACTTCTTCGGAATATTGCTGTAGAGGACGCAGCCGTGCGCAGATCTTTTTTTTTTCGAGAAAAATGAAAAAGTTTCACTGTGGGCTAGATGAATGGGCCAACTCCATCCAATTAGGCCCAGTAAGTGTAGGAGCCATTTCAGCCACTTTTGCTTTTTTTTATTTTTTTATTTGAGCCACTTTTGCCTTTTAGTGTAGAATGCTTAGGGGTTTCCAAAATTTAAATATTGCTAGTGTTGCTAGTGTTGCTAGTGTTACCAAAATGTAAACATTTGTAACTATTACCTCCAAATGGTGGTAGATTTTTCGCAAACAGAGGCATAGCCTAGTGGCAAAGGGTTGATGCTCCCTTTGCCCACCTAAGTTCGAGTCCCCTTGCTCGCAATTTAGGTGTTGCACATTATATGTCCTAGTCCAGTAGCTTTGTGGGTCGGGCATCTCACTATTATAGAATTTCTATAATAGTGAGTTGTCCCATCCATTAAAATATTGCACTTGGACAAATTCTTTTGAATTTTTGAATATTTTTTATATTTTGATTCAACTTTGAATATTTGAATTCAACTTTGATGTACATGTTATTTGTACATGTTATTATGTAGTAGGTTGATCTAACTTGGTCATCCCCATTTCTAATCCTGTCATTTTTCACATCGGTTTTCCAAAATGAGCTACAAATGAGCCCCAAAGGTAGCCCAAACAGCACCATTTCTAATCCTGTCATTTTTTCGACCTTCTCCAAATGATCTCAAACTCTAGGGTTAACATATATTGCACTAATATAGTGTCCTAGAACAATTTTTAACTCAAAACTTGTTTAAAAGTTGGTTTGATTTTAGTTGACCAATTTTTGAAATATTCAAAAAATATTCAAAAAACATCAAAAAAATGCAAATCCAGTGCACATGGTCTTAGTTTATCATGTACTAACAGCTCCAACTGATAAACAAGGTCTACATACATATTAAACAAGAAATGCTTCAGTATGGTATGAAATCTCACAACTCAAACTATAGAGTTCATAGTTTGAGATGTGTGATTTCACACCATATTGAAGCATTTCTTGTTTAATATGTGTCTAGACCTTGTTTATCAATTGGAGTTGTTAGTATATGACAAACTAAGAACATGTGCACTGGTTTTCCATTTTTTTGATGTTTTTTGAATATTTTATGATTATTTTGAATTCGGTCAAACCCAAGTTTGACCAACATTTAAACAAGTTTAAAATACCAAAATGAAAAACTAAGCCTGTGTCATTCTTAGTCAACCAAAAGGAAGCTTTGGTGATTTTTTCAATTTTTTTAAATTTTCAAAACATCAAACCCTCTCTCACTTCCTTGAACTCTCTGCAACTTCGTTCGTGGTAAGTCATTTGTGTGAAGGATTTCTCATGAAAATACTCATATACCAAGTTTATATTTTTTTTCATAACTATGTCATGTAAGTAGACAATGTGCGCTGGTTTTATGTTATTTTAATTTTTTTTGAATTATTTGTGCTGATTTGAATGTTTGGTCAAACTTTGCACAAAATCGTTGACCGACTAAAAATCAAAGTTTATATTTTTTTTGATAACTATGTCATGTAAGTAGACCATGTGCGCTGGTTTTATATTTATTTGATTTTTTTTGAATTACTTATGCTCAACCCTAGCTCATTCCATCGATATCGTGAACGTGTGAATGTTGGAATTGAAATGTGGATATAACAAGTTTTATATTTTTAATAGCAACTTAGTTGCATAAGTAGACCATGTGCGCTGGTTGTATGTTGTTTTGATTTTTTTTGAATTAGTTGTGCTCAACCCTAGCTCATTCCATCGATAGCTTGAATTGTGTGAATGTTTTTCATTTAACTGTGGATATAACAAGTTTTAATTTTTTTTAGCAACGTAGTTGCATAAGTAAACAGTGAGCGAAAGTTTCATATTTATTTGATTTTTTCTAAATTATTTATGCTCAACCCTAGCTCACTGAAAACCCTAAACCCCGGAAACCCTAAACCCCGTCCGAAACCCCGTCCGAAACCCCCCTGCTTCAGAGCCGTTGATCGCTGGTTAGTGAACGGTTGGATCAGAAGGAAACCCCCCGATCCGCGCCACTCCCAGTTCTGCGCTCTGATTGGCCACTCCCAGTTCCGCGCCATTCGTAGGAAAAAAATAAATTTGGGCCCAGCAGCAGGATTTGGCCCGCTGGTTAGTGCACAAGTTTTTTTTAGTGTTTTTTTTCTATTCTCACCGCCTCGCCACGGCCGGACGGCATGGCCCAACCAAATAACGGGCCACGGCCCTCCCGTTCACTTTCCCATGCCACGGCCCACCGTTTTTTTTCCCGACCGCCTCCCGTTCCCCTTCTTATCCACTCAGATGTGTCGTACCCTAGCTATTCAGATCTGCGCCGCCCCCCACACTCCCTCGCCGCCGGCGACCAAATCCACGGGAAACCGCTGCCGCCACATACAGATCCAGCTCCAGCCCACGAAGATGATGAGGCGTGGGGGTTCCAGCTCCCGCGGTGGCCATTCCGGCTCCGGAAATCGCTCCGACGAGGACCGGAAGGCGCGGAAGCGGCCGGCTGACCCCGAACGCGCGAGGCGGGTTCATTCCGACGTCGGTCGGAAGCGCGGCGCGTACAAGTGGCTCCACAGGGGCCTAACGCCGCCGCCAGCGTTCGCCCGTCGTGAGGTGGAGGAGTATGACCGCAGCGTGGCGGCGCGCGGCCACCGCTACGAGCACGGGAGCTCCTCCGGCGCGGGGAGCTCCCGCATGGCGGCACGGGCGCCACAGCTGCCACCGCCGAAGAGGGAGGAGGAGCAGGAGCAGCAGGACCGCCCACCGCGCCGCGGCCTGCTGCCCGGGGACTTCGCCGCCGACGAGGACCTGGACTGGATCACCGAGGAGGTGATCCAGCGCAGCCAGCAGCAGCAGCAGGAGGTCGAGGTGCGCCATCAGGAGATCGAGGAGCTCAACAAACTCCGCCTCGAGAGAGGTATCGAGGCTTCCCTCCACCCCATCATCGACATCAGCTCCGACGAGGAGGAGCTCGACTTCTCCGACTTGTCCGACTGAGCGGCGTCGCCGCCTCGTCGCCGCCGCACCCCCGGGGCTCCGAAGCCCAATTTTGGATCTGCGTTTAGGGGTAGAGCAGCGTCGACGCCCAATTAGCTAGGCTAACTATGTAATCGAGCTTCTGCCCGCGTGTGTGGCTTTTGATCCGATGATCGCCACGAACTAAGCTATGTAATCTTTCGAATTTGAGTATATGTTAAGTTAAATTTCAGTTGAAATCTAGTTCTGCTTACGGCTTCACTTCAGAAATTGCGCAAATGAATCCAGTTCAGTTCAGACAAACTCGTCGGCGTTGCGACGCTTCGTCGTCGGAGAAGAAGAAGACAGGCAAGCAAGGGAGAATGCGCGCGCAGGGGAGGAGGATATAACGGTCGTCGTTGTTGTCTAGGTCCCACCAATCTGACGTGGATAAGTTGTGGGTCCCACCCGCCGGCTCCCCATAATCCTAATCCTAACTAACGACTGCCCTTAAGGGCCAAGTCGTAGCAGCGCAATTTGCGAAAACAGCGATGTCGCAGCAGAGCTATTCCAGCGAACGACGTCGCTGCCCATCAATTGACGAAGTAAAACGTCGCATAGGAGCTATTCGCCCATTTAACTTTAGGAAGAACTCTGACTGCCAAATTTACAACGGGTAATTTTGTCTGCTTGATCGGTTTACAAGAGGCAGATCATCCAAGCGTTCTACTACAAGAGGAACACGGGTAGCTAATTTTTTCTTGGTTCGATTCGATAGAGCGCCTATCTCAGTATACACGTTTTCTTCGATTCACATAGATTTTTGTCCTTTTCGATTCTCTCTGTGTATTTCGATTTTTGTTCTGAAAATTTAAGGGGTCGTAAGCAAACATCTTGGTAACACAATATTTTCACAATTTTGTGACAAATAGAAAGCAGTTTTTGAGTAGGTGACCAATTCACTTATGCGTGGCAATTTTATATACCGCCCATTCGCCCAAGCCTTTTACTCCTAAATTAATTCAGCAAAGAAACCACCTGTTTTTCTTGATTCCAATGTGATACTAATAAACTGACAAAAAACTGGAAATACTCGTCCGGATACACGGTCCATCCACCAGGATTCAGGAACACAACTGCAGCTTCTAACTAAACAGATAACAGTATAGCTGATCCATCAATTATTCAGGTCCACGTGGTCTGCGGGGGAAGCAACAGACGGCGAGAGCGATGGCCAGCACGGGCCCGGCAAGGCCCAGCGAAGCGCCGCCCATGATGCCGATCACCATGTCGGCGGCGTCCGCCCCGTCCTCGGGCGGGACGTAGAAGCTGCCGATCACCAGGTAGTAGATGGCGAGGAATGACACGAAGCAGGCGACGGTTACGGCGATGCAGAGCGCGCTTTCGGCAGCAGGACGTGCGTCGTCGCCACCGCCGGAGCCTGCCTTCTCGTTGCTACCATTGGCGCTGCTGCCGTCCTCGAGGTCCTTGTACTCCCCCGCCGACGCCGCGAGCGGCTCTTCTTCCTCCTCCAACGTATCGGGTTGCTTCGTCCGGTAGAAGCTAGACCTGCAAAAAAGAAGAATCAGAAACAAAGGTAAACTAATTAGATCTGTTGCAAGAACACCTTGAACAAAGGTCCTTGTGCAGGAAGAAAATTAAGGCAGAGGAGAATTTTGATCGATGGATCAATCTGTACCTGAAGATCTTCGTCATCGAGTGAGCACACAAATTAATCGAGGAAGGACCACCGAGATATATCGCTGGCCAAAATCTAGGCCCCCCACCCCCCTGTCCGGGAAGATAAACACAATAGGGTAACCTCGCATGCAACTAATCTGCCGATTTGTCGTGGTTATCGTTCGTGATCTGGTTCGTACAGTTATCCCGTGCCGTGCCAGTAGAGTTCCGGCTCGATGGACACGTGTGTCCATGCTTCAATTATTTTTCTGATATATGTCAATGCACAAAAATTAAGTCTACATAAATGATATCTAAGGGCATCTCCAGTCATTCGACCTCCCAAGGCTCAAAATTCCCATTTTTTCGGTCGCCGCGGCGCCAAACGGCGCGAATCGGAAACCTGGGGAGGCGCGTTTACCAGCCGTGAACCCAGGCCGCCCCCCAGCCGGCGATTCGGCCATATTTCGGCATAAACAAAGGCCGACCCTTTTTGGCATACAAATTCACACATAGAAAAAGTTTAACATACAAATCCACACACAAAATAAATAGTTTAACGTACAAATTCACACACAAATAAATAGTTCAACAATGCGCGTCCACAAGTGCCATTACCGACATTGCCATTACCCTTGCGCGTCCACAAGTGCTGCACCAGATCCTTCTGTAGAGCTAGATGCGTTGCAGCGTCTCGAATCTCCCGGCGCGTGGTGAGGAAGGCTGCCCATGGCGCCGACACCTGGTGATCAACATCTGCAAGAGGACCCTGACGGTAGTATGTTGCCCTTGCCTCACTGTCAGGCACCGGGTTATCCCGCTCACTCTCAATGATCATGTTGTGCAAGATCACACAACACTGCATCACCTCCCACATGTTGAACTTCGACCAAGTCATAGCTGGGTATCGGACAACAGCGAATCGAGACTGCAGCGCGCCAAATGCCCGCTCAACATCCTTCATGCAAGCCTCCTGGCACTTGGAAAACCAAGCCATCGCGCTTCCAGGCACAGGGATGGAGATGCTCTTCACAAATGTTGCCCACTTCGGGTATATGCCATCTGCAAGATAGTAACCCTTTGTGTACTGGTGCCCATTGATCTCGTAGTTCACAGGGGGAGCATGGCCTTCGACAAGGTCGGCAAAGACATCCGAGCACTGCAAGACATTGATGTCGTTGTGAGTGCCTGGCATACCAAAGAATGAATGCCAAATCCATAGATCATATGAAGACACGACCTCAAGAATCACCGAGCAGTCTCCTTCCTTTCCCTTGTACATCCCCTGCCAGTTGAATGGACAGTTCTTCCATGCCCAATGCATGCAGTCGATACTACCAAGCATCCCAGGAAAGCCTCTTGCTGCATTCTCTGCGAGGAGGCGAGCAGTGTCTTGCGCATTGGGTGATCGCAAGTACCTTGGGCCAAAGACTGCAACCACTGCCCGGCAGAAATTGTTCAAGCACTCAAGGGCCGTGGACTCGCTCATGCGCAGATAGTCATCCTGTGCATCTGCAGGAGCACCGTATGCAAGCAACCTCATGGCCATCGTGCACTTCTGAATTGAGGTAAAGCCTACCGTGCCGGTGCAGTCCTTCTTCAATTTGAAGTAGGTGTCGAACTCCCGGATGGCATGCATGATCCTGAGGAAGAGCTCGCGGTTCATCCTGAAACGGCGCCGGAACACCTTCTCGTCCTGCGTAGGATCATTGGCGAAGTAGTCGGAGTAGAGGCAGTATCTCTCGTACCGCTGCCTCTGCTTGCTCTTGCGGCGACCGCGCGTCGATCCAACACGCCGTGGCCTCGCCTCGTTGGCGAGCAAGCCGGTGAGGCAGGCCAAGACCACCAGGTGTTCTTCGTCGTCGATGGCGGCCTGATCTTCCTCGTCGAAGAGCTCGGCGAGCAACTCCGCGGTGTCGGAGTCCATGGCTGGGTCAGGCGGAACGCCGAACACCTTGCGGGCGGGGTGGACGCGTTTCGCCCGAGAATCTCCCCGGTGGCTAGATCGCGGCGGAGGGGAGTGGGGGGACGCCGGCGGCGTGGCGGGGGCTGGGCGGCGGGTTTCCTAGCTGCTTGTGTGCGGCGGCGCAAGGAGGGGTGATGGCGGCGACGGCGTGGCAACGGCGAGACGGGCAGAGGAAAAGGCGAGCCGGGGTGGGGAAATGCCTTGTCTCGCCGACAGCGCTGTCCCACGCGTGTTTTTCCTTCCGCCGGCCCCCCCAGTCCGAACCTAGTGGGTTGGGTTTCGCCTGGCGGCGCCGGCGCTATTTTCCGCCGAGGGGGCGCCGGCGCTATTTTCCGCCGAAACGGCGCTATTTGGGCTTCTGGGGGGGGGGGGGGGGGGGGGGGGGGCGGTTGGTGGAAAAACGACGCTATTCATCCAAAACGGTGCTATTTAGCGTTCTGAAGGGCTCTGGGGGACGGCTAGAGATGCCCTAAGAACTCCTCGAGGAACACTGCTAGCTGCCGTGATTCGTCATTCAACACATACAGATACTTTTGTTTTGAAATTTTGTTGCTCTCGAGTCTCGAGCATTATCAGCAGTCTGTTGGATATGTCCCACAAGAGAGCACATCCACAACACGGCATCGCTCGTGCATGTGCGGTCCGCGCAACGTAGCACCTCAAAAAAAAAAAAAAGCAGTCTGTTGGATATGCTCTAAACAAGTTGGTGCAGCTATCTGACGAGCGTGCTCCACTGAACGTTTTGCATCAACTAACTGATCGATGTTGTGTCACCGTTGCTTACATACGTTATCATTCTGTCTGTGTCAGAAAAACCGAAGACATATTTCCCCATTACGAATTATAGGAGCCAATGCATCCTTTGCTATCTTATTGTATCTGCATTTCTGCGCACAATATTTCAAGTAGCAATTTACTAGAAAATAATGGCGACTTTGTTTTCTTCCCAAGAACGAAGCAGAGAAAATAACAAGAAGAGAGTATCTGATGTTCAGCTGAGAAGGGTTTCAGATAAGAATACACTGACTTACGATTTACATGACACGGGGAAGTATATATGAGACATGCACAAGTGGTTCAGTTGGATATTTTCTGATAGAAAATCCACATGGTAGCTTATTGTAGAATCGAAGATAGGTTACTCAGCGAGGTACCACAATTCAAACTCAAAAGCAGTACGAGTACAAAACCAGAAGAATACTTCAGGCTAAGGAGGAGTACACATCCAGATCGATGTATAGATGGTTATTTTTCAGGGAGTATCTGATGTTCAGCTGAGAAGGGTTTCACATAAGAATACACTGACTTACGATTTACATGACACGGGGAAGTATATATGAGACATGCACAAGTGGTTCAGTTGGATACTTTCCGATAGAAAATCGACATTTTTGACAAAGACAGAAAATCGACATTGTTGTAAATTTGTTCAGCAACGAAACCACATGTTTTTATTCATTCCAATGTGATACTAAATTCTGTCCTAACTAGTCTACCGATGTTTATGTTGTCTTTTTTGGAGATACCCAAAGGGGTACGTAAAAGACTTGATTTCTATCGTTCGCGTTTCTTTTGGCAATGCGAGGAAAACAAGAAAAAATATCGGTTAACTAAATGGAATATCCTATGTCGACCCAAAGATCAAGGGGGGCTCGGCATTGAGGTTTTAAGATATCAAGAACAAGTGTCTCCTTAGTAAATGGCTTTTTAAGCTTTTAAATGAGGATGGGGTTTGGCAAGAATTGTTACGAAACAAATACTTGTCGAATAAGACGTTGGCGCAAGTAGAGGCTTGTCCAACAGACTCACCCTTTTGGAAAGGCCTCATGCGTATTAAAGAGGAGTTCTTTAGTCGAGGCGCTTTCAAAGTTAACAATGGTAAAAATACCAGATTTTGGGAAGACACTTGGTTAGGAGATACACCACTGCAACAACAATATCCAACCTCAACATTGTTCAGCAAAAGAACGTGCTGGTTCATGATGTATTTAGGGAGGCGCCACCAATAAACATCTCTTTTAGGAGGAATCTTATTGGAGGTCGGTGGGAGGCTTGGACTCACTTGTGCCTAAGATTAATGGATATTAACTTGAATGACAATTCAGATACCTTTATGTGGAAACTAACTACTAATAAGGTATTTACGGTAAAATCGATATGTACGAGGACCTTATGAATGGCCATACTCCTTTTTTGCGTAAATACTTGTGGAAGTTAAAGATCCCTTTGAAAATCAAAAAATTTATGTGATTCCTAAATAGAAAAGTCTTGCTCACTAAAGATAATTTAGCCAAGAGGAATTGGCATGGGTGTACAAAATGTTCTTTTTGTGGATGTGAGGAGTCCGTAGATCATTTGTTCATTACATGCCCTTTTACTAGACTAATATGGCGGGTGGTTTTCTGTACCTACAATATACCTCCTCCTTCCAATGTTTCTAATATGTTTGGGAATTGGTTGAACGGGGTAGACAAAAAGACCAAAGCTAGAATTCGTATCGGCGTCTCAGCTATATGTTGGTCTATATGGAAATGCAGGAATAATATTGTTTTTAACAAGCAAACCAATTTTCATGTCTTACAGGTTATCAATATGGCTACATACTGGATCCAGCTATGGGCTACACTGCTTCCTTCGGACCAACAGGAGCTTTTGGTTACTGGATGTGCGCGACTCCTGTTGGTGGCACAGGAGTTTTTCTTCCGACATACGTGGCAGCATATTAGACGACTTCGGTAGTTGTTACTATGTTGTTATTTCGTTGGTTGATACATGTCTCAACTTTATGCGACATTTGAGTTGTAATAGGATGATACTCTGAATAATTTCAATAAATGACTGTGTGCATTACTCGATGCAGAGGCCGGGACCCCCATTTCTAAAAAAAATAAAAATAAATAAACTGACAAAAAACATGGTCCATCCACCAGGATTCAGGAACTAAACTGCAGCTTCTAACCAATCAGATAACAACAGTAGCTCGTCAACATGGACTGCGGTAGCAGCAACATAGGGCGACGCCGACGGCCAGCACGGGGCCGGCGATGGCCAGCATAACGCCGCCCAGGACGACGAAGACCCGGCCGTCGGCCTCCTCCCCGGGCTCAGGCGGAAGGCAGAAGCTGACTATCAGCAGGTAGTAGCCGCCGATGAGCAGGTAGCAGATGGCAAGGCACGAGACCAAGAAGGCGACGATAACGGCGAAGTAGAGCACGCCTTCAAGACAACAACGTGCGTCGCCGCCGCAGGAGGCTGCTGTCTTGTCGCTGCCATTGGCGCCGCCCGCCGGAGCCGCTTCTTCCTCTTCATCGAGCGGGTCGGGTTGCTTTGTCCGGTAGAAGTTAGAACTGCGAAGAAGAAGAAGAAGAAGAAGAAGAAATTAGATCGGTTGCAAGAACACCTTAAAATTGAATGGCGATGACTCGATTGGTACACTGGAAGAAGAGAATTAAGGCAGAGGATTATTTTGGTCGATGGATCGGTCTCTACCTGAAGATGTTCGTCATCGAGTGAGAACACAAATTAATCGAGGAAGGATCACTGAGGTATATCGCAGGCCAAAATTTGGCCTCCCTGGCCGGAAAGATAAACAATAGGGTAACCTCGCGTGCAACTAATCTGCGGATTTGTCGTGGACTCGTGGTTATCGATCGTGATCGGTTTCGTACCGTTAGCCCCGTACCATGCCATTTTATAGTTCCGGCTCGATGGACACGTGCGTAAATGTACATTATTTTTCTGACATGTCAATGTACAAAAATGAAGTCTACATAATACTCCGTTAACTAAGAACTCGTCGAGGAAAACTACTAGCAGCTGTGATTCTTCAGTCAACTCCGGCATGTGCCATGTTGGCACCTCTTCCGTTGAGAAGTTCAGAGAGAAAAACGTAAGTGTTTCGGATAAGTTTATGCTGACTTACGATTTACTATAAGAGATGACGAATGATATGAGACTGGACCATCACGGCAAATCTGATAGCTTAAGCCATGACGTGTGCGTGACCTGTGCGTGCGTGACCTGTGCGTGCGTGGGTGGCTGTTAGAGAGATTAGAGGATCGTGGGCACGATCAGATCGTTAGGGCGTGGTGATCGTGGTGTGCGTGTGGACTGCGTTACCTGGGCTATAAAGCCCAGTCCTCTGTAATCTCCTTGTAACCGCGAGTTTAAGGAGTAAAGTATTCGGGTGTTCGTGTGCCCGTGGCGGCGCTCCGTGCGCCGGCCGGCAAATATCTTGTGTCTCCACTCCGGTCACCGTCTCCCACCTCATGTTCTTGTCAGTGCGAGAGTCGAGAGGTCCAAGAGGAGAGGTTGCAGCTTAGGGCTGCACCAACAAGATCTCTAAATTTCGATTTGTACACAAATGTGAATATATAGGTAGTATGTGTTCTCTAAGGCAGAGGGAGAATGTAAATTGTGATTTCGTTGCAATGTGCCGATTAGTAATGGACTACTTAGTTAATATATATGTTATGCATCTGTGAATTATTATTGAACATATATATGCGTACCAAATGCTGTTTTTTTTTCATTGTTTAGCAAACCGGTAAATGTGTTTAGCACTTGGAAGTGCTGCCGCTGAATGCAATAGCCGGCAATTTTAAACTTTGTTGATAGCTGACATTAACATAGGGAAATAAGTGTGCAGATCCACGATTCAGTTCATATGAATTCAGGAACATATCCATGGTCCAATTCATCAGGAGATAAACTTGCAGCTGCAAACTTAGTAACTATCATCAGCTCATGCATTAACTAACATAGTAACATGAACACAAAGATGCCTCAACCCTCAACCGCCGAGATGGCGAGGCTGGCGGCCAAGAAAACAAAACCGACGACGGTGATCACCCGGCGGCCTTCGACCACACCAGCCTCGGGCGGGAGGTAGAAGTCGGCGAGCACCAGGTAGCAGAAGCCGACGATTGACAGCATTAAGGCGACGAAACCAGGGTCATATAGCGAGCGGCCTTCGGGACGACGCGCGCTACCCCTCTGCCGTTTTCGAGGTCCCTGTAATCCTCCGCTCCCATAGCTAGCGGTTCTTCTTTCTCGTCTAACGGGTCAGGATGCTTCGTCCGTTAGATGCTAGACCTGCCGAGACAAAGAAAAATAAAGAAAGATATACAAGATGTTCGATCAGATCGATTGCAAGAACACCTATGACCCTGTATTTTGTGCAAGGAAGAAAATTAAAGCGGATGATTATCTTGATCGATGTATCGATCTATACCTGAAAATCTTCGGTATCGACTGAGCAAGCACAGAAATTAATCGAGGAAGGGTCAACAATAGGTTAACCTTGCATGCAACGAATCTGCAGATTTCTCGTGGTTATCGGTCGTACTCGTACCGTGGTTATCCGTGCCGTGCGAGTAAAAATTCCGGCTTGACACATGTGTCAATGTACAAAACTAAGTCTACACATAACGATCGATATGAGGAATATATATGTGCCGACTCGACGCATATAAATTCGTGGGTATGTGTTTCGCAACAAAAAAAATGTGGGCACGTACTACAGTAGCTCTTTCTTCCATCGCACATCCCGGCGTCACGTTGGCAACTCCTGCGTGGAGAAGTTCAGAGAGAAAACGACGAGTCGCACATAGGTTTCAGATAAGAAAACGACGCTTCGGGTCCATCGGCGCACGACGCCCTCTCTCTGGCTAGGGTTAGCCATGAGGCACATGTCTGTATACAACATAACGACGACCACTGCGAATTTCATGAGTAAACCCTCGTGAATCTGAGCAAGGAGTCAGGTGGAGGCGTGCGGGCCAAGGAACAAAACATTTACAAGTGAGGAAATCTGATGTTGAGGGTGGATAAATGGCGACATATAACAAGGCATATGAATGGACACTAGGACATGGGTTAGGATTTATCTAGAAATCATGGAGACATACGAGTCACATAATCAACTTTTACCACGTCTGCATCCAAATGAGTTGTGTCCACCTTCATATATCTTTGCGAATCAGATAAATCGAGATAGTGAAAAGCTCATTTTAACATCGTGTCACCGGGTAAAAGAGGGATTTAAAAAAGCCTTGTGCTAGACTGTGATGTGCCACTGATTATTAGGAAAACCGAAGCCTCTTGATTGAAAAAATTGAGCGAAGACCTATTATTGATTATTTTAGTTTTCGTAAGAATTGTTTAACTTTTCTTCACCGCAACGCACGGGTATTGTGCTAGTTGGAGTAATGGATCTAGTTATATCTTTGTGTTTGTTAGCGATTGAGATTGACTGACTTTGCATTGGCCGCTTTTGGGTCCCTGACATGTGGACCCACACATGGCGGAACCCACGCGGCAGTGGCTCAAAGTTAAATGGCTTTATCGATTACTAGGATACAAAGTCAGCCAATTTTTGTCAGTTGTGTAGGTAGTCCACGTGTCTAATTCTTTTGGTTTCCTTTTTGACTAGTATGGTTCGGCCAATTTCGTATTTATCATGTTGTCGGTGAAATCAGGTCATACTAAATATGTTTAGTAGTATCCAGGGTGGTCTTTTAACTCTCTTTGTTGTTTTTTTATTTGGGAAACGGGATCACTATTACAGTATTACCCATTTCTTCTAGCTCAGACTAGGTACTTCCTGCTACGCCCCAACAACGTTTTTCTTACTCTGACGTGGTTCTTAGGTCCTGAGATATCATCGAACTTCACTCATGGCACGTACAGACTACAAGGAGCAGCGAAGGGGAAAATATGTATTTCTGTTTTTTGGGGGAGAAAAACAACGGCGGGTGCGGCGCACACACAGCCACTCGATGGATGCCACGCGTCCCGTCGCACAGATGGTCGCATGAGCGCGCTACAGGCAACTAGGCAAGCCCCGTCCAAACACGAGAGGAGGGGAGTACCTGAAGTCTAGGAAGATATGTCCCAGTTTAGGTCGATCCCAGTTTAGCGGTCCTGCACTTTATAGACTTGCCCGGGCTCCGGGCGAAGACGTGGGAAGAGATCGGATACGCATCCAGCTGAACGGAACTTGCCTAAACCAGCCTATTAACCGCCGTAGGAAGAGATCGGACTGCCGCTCGCCGGCGCCCGCGACGTGCCGCTCTCCCATCGCTGCCCGTGACGGGACCTCCAGATCAAACCCCTGCGACTGTTAGGGTGAGTTCATTACCTTTCCTTTCTCTTGACGCTTGCGTCGGGATGTAGTTAGTTAATGAGCCATACTCCTCTTTCTTGGGAGTACTACATCTTTTGTTCTCAGATCAAGTTAGATCAGTTCGAGGCAGTACTGTTTTGATGCAACTCCTCGATTGGTGTACCCAAAATTCATGCCCAAAGTATTTGAATCTAACTGCTTAAATTTTGACACATCTTACATTTACTACAGAACATATTTCTATCGAATTTGTTTATGGCATATGGCCTTTTGTGGGCTTTAAGTTTTAACTACCTCATGCAACAATCTGATAATTTATCACCGAGATTTTGTTTTGTAATTATGTATTTGTCCTAATTCGTGTCATCGTATATGCTCAGTAAATCTTAATTTTGTCTACTTAATCTTGATTTGAATAATCTGACTAGTCTACGTTTGTTCACTGATGATTCTGGAATTTGCTGCTCTAGTGGATAAGTGGATTTTTTTTGGTGTGTGTGTGTGTGTTTCAATTACGGTTTGCACCCGCGGATTTGACTGTGTGTTCTAGGTTATTGAATTCCCGAGATGTTATACTAAGTAGTGTTCAGTCTTAACAAACAAATGTCAACTGTGTTGCATAACCAGCAAATTTCGCATGTGTAATATTGTATTCCTTTTTAGCTTTACACATGCTCAACTATAACGTATTCTCATTTAGTCCCTCCGTATCATAATATAAAATGTTTAGCTCTTCTCATGCGGACTAGATACAGAACAATATGAGTCTAGATACGTACGTATGTTGTTTGTATGGGAATGGCTAAAACATCTTATATAGGGAGGGAGTAGTTGTTTATTTCTGTCGCCGTTTCTATTTACGTTTATACCTAGGTTGAGGTACAGTTTTATTTCAATTCTAACCTGGTTTTTATTCTTGTCATTATTCCTGCTGAGTTCTCTTTTATACTACAATATACTTCCTCCGTTCCACAATATAGGACATTTTTAATTATTGTGAAACAAAGAGAGTATTCGATTATTGTACCTTTTACATATAAAAAATGTTGTATGACAGGTTCTGCAACATTCCACTGGTCTTGGTAGTCGTCCGACACATTGAAGAAATGGCAAAGGCATTCCACTTTATAGTGGCTGCAGTCTTGCTATGCCTCTTCGCCACTGCAACGTCCAGGCCACATCCATCTTCTTCTTCATCATACAAGGTGTACATTGTGCTTGTGCACATCGAGAGGCCACCTCCAGAAGCTGGTATCATGGATAATGCTGCACGCAACAGGTTGTACGAGTCTTTCCTCCCTAGCAAGCTAATTGACTCGGGTAAACCACGCATGCTGTCCACTTACCATACCATATTTCACGGCTTCGCCGCCTGGTTAACAGAGGCTGAGATGGACGTAATGTCCAAAAAGCCCGGCGTTCGCCGCTGGTTCGAAGATGGATTTTATGAACCATGTTGGGATATAGAAAATTTTGACTCGTCAGTCGACTCTGAGCTTCAGGATCAGTGACATAGGAATTCACAATTTCTTGTATCCAGGCTGGCTGTACTTCCACACAAGATTGAATAGCCATGAGATGTCCTACACGAGACAATGCATCTGCCGCCAAATTTTCTGTACCCTTGCGATAAACGATTTTAAATTGAAGGCCCATCAAGCGAGCCATCGCCTTACGTTGCCGCACGGGAACGCGATCCAGGCCGTGCGTGAGCTCTCGTGGAAGGGCAAGCTAATCATCAATCAATAGGCCGCGACCATCCGATGGGACGGGATGCATGAGTGCACGACGGGGAGTGTCATCCTCTCGATCGGGACAAAGTGTCTAATTCAGTCATGTTCTGAACCTGAAGCCATAGCTTCCAACTCGGTCTCCACGCTGCAACTTGTGTTATCGGCTCGATCGGCTAAACTTGGATTTGGGATCGAGGAGCGTGGCCTTGCTGGTTATGACGCGGGTACAGTCACTGCCAGTGGCTGGACACTGACTGTTACTGTATTTGTACTGTGAGGCTTGTGAGCTGACGTGTTAGCCTTACCTCTAGCAGAAACCGGCATCACGTCGTGGTCGTGCAGCGCTGCGCGATTCCGACGTGGATTTATCATTCTCTGGTAATTGCTGTGATCTCGAGTTATCACAGGTGCAAGCTCCTCTTTACCCAAGGCACACACGCATGATAGATGCTATCTCAAAAAATAAATAATAAGAAAAAACATGTATTTTCTTTGCCAAGACAAACATTTTTTTTCATAGTTACCAGATGCTGCTTAGCTGGTCACACGCTTTGTAGTTAACTTAATTTCTGTTATTGACCGGTATGAAACCATTCGATCGGAACATAAATACTCACAAATATGAAGGGATGAAAACATATTCATCGAATGGTGGCTGTGTGTCGACCGAGAAATAACATTCTCTACTTCGATGGAGAACGATGATTGTTTACCAAATTATTTCAGAGGCATGCAAACATGGTAGATACAAAAAACAATACTCCGTAAGAGGTAAACATCGTAACACGTTTTTGCCATCCTCGCATATTTGATCTTGTGGACTCGTCGAAGTGACATGCTATATGATATTTTAATGTTGTTGAATGTATTTTTTAAGTGGACACAAAGCTCCATCTGGAGTATTTGACAAATGAAGTCAAGGTCATGAAGTAGCAAGGGTGAAGAAAATTCACCCCTTAGTTATGTTCTTTTACTTACATTTTTTTAATGGGAACCAATTGATGTTGTCGGTCAAGAACTGTCTACACGCCGCATCATTGCTCAAGCCCTCCATGCATGCGAAGTAATTCTCCCCGTCTCATTAGTCCATAGCTTCGAGTGCAACTCCTCGTATTGCGGCTTCCATCTTCTTGCTAGCCTGCTTGGATGATTCCATAGTAACCTTAAGTTGGACCAATGCACCCAATAAAACGTAAATCATTTCAAATTTTCCATAAGGCCCAGAGGGAACCATCTGAAACAATGGTTTCTCGATTCAAGCCACATAAAGTGCGGCGAAGGTACATCTCACTTATGAATCACATGGAACAAGTCAGCAAACATGATCCAAATATGTTTCACTACGACACAATTAAATAAATAGGTGCCAAGCAGATTCACATTCTATACAAAGAATACAAGCAATATTAGTAACATTGCGGGTGTTTAGTAAGACTGTCTGTTTGTCCCTGATCGTTAACAACTTTTTATAATAGAAAAAACAACAAAAGACTCACATGGCCTACAATATGTTTTTTTGGACATGGGTACGAGCGAGCCGACTAAGGTTACAGTTGCCCCGTCATGGTAGAACTTAAATTTTTTTTGGGGGGGGGGGGGGGGGGGGGGGAGGGGGACAACAAGACTAATTTTCACTAAAAATGAATCTAAATTAGCCTTAGCTATATTTTTCCATCTTGTACCATGGCATGGGGGCGGGGGGCGCATGCCCCTAGCACCAGCACTGCGTATTTCAACACTAATCTGATATGTACTCTTATTTTTCTGTTAATCATTCCACTATGGACATGAGCAATAGCAGCATGACTCCTCATCAAGCGCTATCGACTCCGAATAAGAGTCCATACTCAAGAGCACTAATCTGATATGTACTCTTATTTTACTACACTCCCGACCGGAAACATCACTTGATCGCTCTCACCGGATACTAAACTTAATGGTCTACAGGTCTTTCTCCCCTAAGCTGGCTACCTGCTAAAAATGAGTGCTAACACCCTCATCAACCTGGATACTTCATTTCCTTCATAAAATCCCAACTAACATACTCATAAGCTTTATCATGGTCTGATTCAAAACTAGAGTACTAGACATGAGTGAGGCATATGAACTTCATGGATGACCTCATGGGCCTCAATAACACTCTCCAGAATGAACCTGCGTTTGATAAAAACATATTTACTAGAGGAAATTAGTCCTCAGCAATAACCGTATTAGTCATTACCATTACACAACGTCATAGGATGATTTTTTCATGTGTCTTGTTTCTGGTTCTTTTCGGATGAAAGTAACAATATAAAAAGTTCAGTCCAGAATGTGGTTGAATATTTTCCATGTAAGACTACTTGTTTCTTAAAAGGTAAAGATAGAGAAAATTAATATAATAAACCACAAAATATAGTGATTGTCAACGGTGATGAACTTGCTTTGGTCATGAGTTCTCTGATTTCATCCATTTGTGATGTTGTCCTTCTTCCTCGATACTTTGGTGATGAACACGGTCTAGCGTGAATAGCCAAATTTTTCACCATTCGAGCTCGTGTGAGTTTGGTTTTCTTTCTTTTTTCTACCAGAAATATAATTGAACACCAAGCCTAAATGAAGTGGGTTTCTAGTTCTTATTTTAGTCTTGTTTCGAGTCTGCTATACCGTTTTTATATCAATAAATTTTGTTGGTACATCTGTAAAAGAGAAAAGCGAAATGATAAAGAAACATAATTGTCGAATTTGTATGCCCTTAGTTTTTTAGATATGTTTTTATCTCTAATGACCACTTAATGCCAGAAAAGTCCAATTGGCTCCCGAACTCACTGGAGCCCCTTTTTTAAGAAAAAAAATAATGAAAATCACACTTTCAAATCTCAAAAAAGTCTGAAAAAATCGTACGAGTACATATACATGTATGATTAGTATGACCCAAGTTTCGGCAAAATATATTATTGTATGTGATCTACACAAAAAGATAAATGTGGGGATAAAACAATTTTTCTTCTCTTTCAAGAGCCATAAGTGCATGAACAATGGGGTGACGTCAGCCTTCTCTTAGCGTTGACACGTAGGATTTTTGTCTAGTTGGCGGAGAGAGAATGTAGAAAGAGAAGACGCCTTCCCTTAACTAAGAGATGATCCCTTCACCATTGTACCATTTGTCTTCCCTTGAAAATATAATTTCCTATTAAAATATAGTTAATTCTCATTCATTTCTAGGGATAGCAATAAGAAACAATCCATTGTACAACTTATAATTTTGCCTTCTCGTGGATGGCCAAGAGAAGGCGCGCCTTCTCTACCATTGTACATGCCCTAAATTTGTTCTTTTTGCGTAACCGAAAATTCTCAAAAATAAAATTTATCCGTAAACCATATTAATATGTAGTCATATACCCAAAATCAATTTTATTGAAACATAAATATCAATTTTTTGGTATAATACAGGGCTCCTCTGACTCACTCTGTCGAGGCCCCTAATTTATTCAGGGGCTAAATTTCTTCACCTTGAAGGGTCAACGCATAACTTTCTTGTCGACGGGTTTTGCACCTGGTCTACCATAGAGAATCAAACACGCCGAGATCGGCCGAGTCACAAATCACAAACGGCCAGCAAGTCAGCAATCAGCAACAACGCGTTCCATTCTGACGAGTTACCCTATTAGTCATTACCATTACACAACCTAATAGGATGATTTTATTTCATGTGTCTAGTTTCTGGTTCTTTTCGGATGAAAGTAATACTATAAAAAATTTAGTCCAGAATGTGGTTGAATATTTTCCATGTAAGACTATTTAGTTTTTAGAAGGTAAAGATAGAGAAAAGTAATATAATAAACCACAAAACATAGTGATTGTCAATGGTGATGAACTTGTTTTGGTCATGACTTCTCCGATTTCATCCATTTGTGATGTTGTCCTTCTTCCTCGACACTTTGGTGACGAAGCATGATCTAGCATGAACATCCAAAATTTCACCATTTGAGCTCGTGTGAGTTTGGTTTTCATTGTTTTTTTACCAGAAATATATTTGAACACCAAGCCTAAATAAAGTGGGTTTCTAGTTCTTTTTTAGTCTTCTTTTGAGTATGCTATACCATTTTGTATGTCAATAAATTTAGTAGGTACATCAGTAAAAGAGAAGCGAGCTGATAAAGAAACATAAATATCAAATTTGTATACCCTTATTTTTTTTAGATAAGTTTCTTATCTCTAATGACCATTTAATGCTAGAAAATTCCAATCGGCTCCCAAACTCATTGGAGCCCCTTTATTAAGAAAAAAAAGGAAACCACACTTCCAAATCCGAAAAAGTCCAAAAAATTGTACGCGTACATATACATGTATGATAAGTATGACCCAAGTTTCGTCAGAACACAGTATATTATTGTATGTGATCTACACAAAAAGATAAATATGGGATACAAACAATTATTTTTCTCGTTTTAAAGCCATAATTTGTTCTTTTTGTGTAACCCAAAATTCTCAAAAAAATAATACCGTAAACAATATGAATATGTAACCATATACCCGAAATCAATTTTTTTTTTTGAAACGTAAGATATCAAACTTTTTGTTTTGTATAATACCGGCTCCTCTGACTCACTCTGTGGAGGCCCCCCTAATTTATTCAGGGGCTAAATTTCTTATGCATAATTCGCCTTGAAGGGTCAACTCATAACTTTGTTGTCGACGGGTTTGCACCTGGTCTACCACAGAGAAACCTACACACCGAGATCGACCGAGTCATCACATTCACAGGTCACAAGCCGGGCCAGCAAGCCGGCAATCAACAACAACGCGTTCCATTCTGACGAGCTCCACCCAGTTGAGTTGGTCATCCGTTGAACGGTAGGCGGAAAAACCGCATAAAGAAGAAGATGCGAGGAAGCAGCATCGAAATCAATCCCAGAGAGAGACGTCCATTTCAACGTCGACGGCGTTCGACGTCAGGATCAATCAGCCGCCCAACCCAAATGAAGGAGAAACAGAGGCAGCTGGTTCTTGGGAGCTACACACACCTTCGTGTTCGTCGCCCAGCTCTCGGCCGCTGCCGTGAAGGGGGCACAGGAGGAGAAGGAATCTTATCATCTGTACGTGAGTGAGTCGCTCGCTCGTTGGCTCTCCTGATATACGCGTACGTATGTATATGTGGTCACCGCGCCTGCCATGTAGCGCTGGCATTTCATTTCTCGCCGCGTCAAAGAATCGAGATATGCATGCATCGCGACCACGAAATTTTCTGGGAATCATTCGGCCGGCAGCCGGGCGGAGGCCTGAAATCCCCGACGCAGGGACAGGGGGGCGAGGAGATGCCCGCTGGGGGCGCCGCACCCGTACCTCAAGACCCACGGGGCCAAGGTGGCGAGGCCGCTGCACATGGTCGTGCTGCTCCTCCTCGCCGCCGCCGACGTCGGGCTCAACCTCATCGAGCCCTTCCACCGGTTCGTCGGCGAGGGCATGATGGACACCCTCCTCTACCCGCTCCATGACAACACCGTCCCCGTCTGGGCCGCCCCCCACTGCATTCCTTCAAGGTTGCTCCAGATTCAGACATTCTTTTGCCCTGCTCTGTATTTATCGAATCGTCCTCCTTGGATGGATGGGTGGATGCAGGTGATCGCGGTCGCCATGCCGATTCTCATCTTCGCCGGGATCTACGTCAAGAGGAAGAATGCCTACGACCTGCATCACGCCATGCTAGGCAGGTTATCCCTGCACTGCTGCAACCCTGTGTCAATTTATTCAGATTGCTGCTCTGCTCTGCTTGCTTCTCGGTTCAGAGAGATGTAAACAATGCTGTTGCGTCGTAATCGGCAGGCCTGTTCTTCTCCGTGCTCATCACCGGCGTCCTCACCGACGCGATCAAGGACGGCGTCGGCCGGCCACGCCCCAACTTCTTCTGGCGATGCTTTCCTGACGGAGTGCCGGTGAGCTCCCCAACTCCCCATTGCTGCTTCTTCAGAGTTCAGACATTCTTATATTCAGGACTGTCACACTGAATTTCATGCTTTATCTATTCAGAATTACAACAATATCACCGGACAATTCATATGCCACGGAGACGCAGCCGTCATCAAAGAAGGGCACAAGAGCTTCCCCAGTGGCCACACCTCATGTAAGCAACAACCATCAGCTGCAACTCTGAAAACCCCACACCTCATGCAGAGTACCTAAAGAACTTCATCAACGGTTTACTTGCACAGTTAGTTGCAAGAGTACTGCACATTCAGTCTCAGGTTTCTCGTATTCATCTGTCATGCAATGCAGGGTCCTTCGCCGGACTAGGCTTCCTGTCGTGGTATCTGGCTGGCAAGATCAGGGCGTTCGACCGGAGCGGCCACATCGCCAAGCTCTGCATCGTCATCCTGCCGCTGCTCCTCGCTGCGATGATCGGCGTGTCCCGGGTCGACGACTACTGGCACCACTGGCAGGACGTTTTCGCTGGTGGAATTCTCGGTTGGTGCCAAGAATTCAACCTGTTAAAATTAAATTAGTATCTCCTGAAGATCATACTGTCAGACTGACGTGTGGGTGCCTGTATCTCTGCAGGCCTGGTGGTTGCTTCGTTTTGCTACCTGCAGTTTTTCCCATCTCCCTCAGGTGAACATGGTATGTTGATTCTGAATTGATGGTGCATAGTGCATAACACCATTACTCCTCATTCTGTCAGAGTGTCAGGTGCATATAACTAAAGGGAATATGCATATAAAAGCATCTCTATTCCTTTGAACATGGACTGGGCAAAAAAACTGTTTTTACTAGAGCAGCCCAGTCCAGGGCTATATGTATTCATGGTTATGGTTGGCTTATTGGGCTTTTGCTAGCTGGGTCAAGTTATGAAAGTCAGGCTACTAGCGAGGCTTAGAAAGCCGTTTTTTTTACCATGAAACTGCAGGGCAAAACCCCCCACAGCATTTTTATTTATTATAAAGTCACCACTTTACTTACAATATGTAAAAAAGGAAAACAAAAAGAGTATCTATGGTAGATTGTCAATCCATCTTGACATACCGTACTTATCCTTCTCTCTCTCGATACAAATGGAGAGTCATATCATGCACAAAAGCTTTCTTCCAGGCACGAAAGGATGACTTAATATTCTGAAACATTGCTTCATTTCTCACCTTCCAGATGTGCCATGCCGCAATAAAAACCACCGCAGAGAAGAAAGGCTTATTAAAACTCTGTCTAGCTGCGGCAAATAGATCGTCCATGCTTGAATTCAAACCCCTCACCCACTCCACTTGAAGATAATTCCAAACTCTAGTGCTAGAAGCACAAGTGAAGAACAGGTGCTGCCAATCTTCAGTTATACGTGCTGGACACAACACACAGTGATATACCACATTCCAGTGCCTCCTTCTCAGCATATCTCTAGTATTAAGCCTATCACTGACCAAAAGCCGAATTTGAGTAAATCCCAGAACTAAAGCCATGTTTTTGCTATAAAATTCTCTTGTTTAATTCTTTAAAAACGTCAAAAATTCCTCTCCCTTTTTTTTTCCAGAAGAGAAAGATTTTGCCTATTGACATGTTACCTTTTGTGTTTCAGGGCACTGGCCTCATGCATATCGTCTTCACATTCTTAACCCAGAAGTCGAGAACCAAGTGCAGACAACAGGAGCATCTATCTCGGATCGCCAGCAGTCACTGCCGCGTGACATGTCCATAGTCCCTTTTGCCGTTGGCATGGAGATGAGAACCACTGCTAGAGCATTGGACTCCATGGAAGCCGGCAGCAGAATTCGGTAATTTAATACCGCCACCATAGCTATGGGGGTTGCACACCCCCATGAGAAACATCATCTTATAGTAGGCTTTCATGAAATTGTCTTTCTCATTAATTAGGTAGGTTAGGTAGTAAGCTTCTTTTTGTATATGCTTCATGTAAATATGAGTGAATTTTTTCTTTTGCGATTTCCTCTATGAAATATGATACAACTTGCCATGGTGTATTTTCTAGAAAAAACGGATTGTGTTGATAAACAATGAAAGAAGGATCTTTCCGAAAACGATCGAAAGCAGGATTTTGGGTGGAGGAGAGAGAGAGAGAGGGTATGAGTATCAAAAGAAAAGAACTGCTTTTGCTGCATACCGAAAACAAGATACCTATTTGTTGACCATGTCCTTCTCTGCTACATGTCTAGATACATCTACATTTGGTGGATAGCAAGTCAATTAAATTGGAACGGAGGGAGTACTTCTCTACTACACACTGCATATATCGTCCGAAATAACTAAATTGTGTACACATGATATTAAAACATTTCATCATCATACCTCTGATTAATAACATTAAAAATCCACAACATATCGAATTTGTGTTCAACTTGAAGTCTAAAACCGCAAACAAAAGTGCATCATTAGTACAAAATAAAAGTGGATAAAACGTAAACATCATCAATTCAAAGAGCTCTCAAACGGCACCACCGCCTCCATTGGCATCACCATTGTTGCCTCACATGCCACCCATGCCAACATTGCCTCCATGGCCACCCACGAACCGTCTTATCGCCAACATTTAAGTAGGGGTAGCTCAAAATATGTGCGACTCTTCTCATCTAGACCATTGTGGTCCTGTGCACATGATCTTTTGTTATTCTCCAACGTCGTGAGCAATTCTCAAATGTCACAATCTTGTCCTCAACCTCGGTCATATTCTCCTTGGACGTAGCCCTCCTTTCGCTGGCTATGGTTCTCCTCTCCTCGGCCTCCTTCCTATCCTCCATTTCTTTGGTATTCAAGTCCTTTCTTTGATAAGCAATGTCCTTTACCGCCATCATGTTGTCCCATGACTCTTTGTATCATCATCGGATGCTTCTACATCGCCATGCCTGCCTCCGGAGTGATGCGTGAGTAGTTCATCCTTGGACTACAGGTCCATAGCAGTAGCTAGATGGTTGTCTCTCCTCTTTGTGCCATCATGTTTAGATCTTGTGAGCTGCCCTACATGATCAAGATCATATTATTGTAATGCAACATGTTGTGTTTGCTGGGATCCGATGAATATTGAATATTATATCAAGTTGATTATCAATCTATCTTATATGTTATTTAAGATCTTGCATGCTTTCCGTTACTCGTAGATGCTTTGGCCAAGTAGATGCTTGTAACTCCAAGAGGG
The DNA here is from genome assembly GCA_947311845.1 of Poa pratensis. Classification (NCBI taxonomy): domain Eukaryota; kingdom Viridiplantae; phylum Streptophyta; class Magnoliopsida; order Poales; family Poaceae; genus Poa; species Poa pratensis. Next base: position 5,235,374 of record CAMZMU010000127.1, read on the forward strand.
AGTATTTATGCTAGATAGTGGGTTCATGTCTCCGTTTAATCTGGGACAGTGACAGAAAGTTCTAAGTTTGTGTATGTGCTGTTGCCACTAGGGATAACCTAACGATGCTATGTCCACGGGCATATGTATTTGTTTACATTACGCACTTTACTTAATGCAATTATCCGTTGCTTGCAACTTAATACCAACGGGGGATTCGGAAGACAACCCGGCGGTGGATTATTAGTCATAGATGCTGTTGGATAACGGTCTATATATTATGTCGTAATGACCAATTAAATATCATAGTAGTCAACATGTCATGTATATGCATTGTCATGCGCTCACTATTCGTCAATTGCCCAGCTGTAATTTGTTCACCCAACATGTTAGTTATCTTTTATGGAGAGACACCACTAGCGAACTGTGGACCCCGGTCCATTCTTTTAAACTGATTAAACAACCACAAACTGCAAACTGTTCCTTTTTCATTCTCTGCAATTTAATACTCATTTTCCACACCATACGTTTAATCCTTCGTTTTCAGCAAGCCAGTGAGATTGACAACCTCACTGTTTCGTTGGGGCAAATTAGTTTGATTGTGTTGTGTGCAGATTCCACGTCAACAGTCCAGACTTACTTCGACAGCTATTTTTCTGACGCCGTTGACAACCTTCTGAAGAGTTGCTGCTCCTACTGGTTCGATAACCTTGGTTTCTTTCTGAGTGAAAACTTGCTGCTGACTACATCATACCTTACTCTTGGGGTCTCCCAACGAACGTGTGTTTCACGTCATCAGTGTCTTGCGCATTGGGTGATCGCAAGTACCTTGGGCCAAAGACTGCAACCACTGCCCAGCAGAAATTGTTCAAGCACTCAAGGGCCGTGGACTCGCTCATGTCGTGCACATCTGAATTGAGGTAAAGCCTACTGTGCCGGTGCAGTCCTTCTTCAATTTGAAGTAGGTTTCGAACTGCCGGATGGCATGCATGATCCTGAGGAACACCTTCTCGTCCTGCGTAGGATCATTGGCGAAGTAGTCGGAGTAGATGATGCAGTATCCCTCGTACCGCTGCCTCTGCTTGCTCTTGCGGCGACCGCGCGTCGATCCAACACGCCGCGGCCCCGCCTCATTGGCGAGCAAGCCGGCGAGGCAGGCCAAGACCACCAGGTGTTCTTCGTCGTCGATGGCGGCCTGATCTTCCTCGTCGAAGAGCTCGGCGAGCAACTCCTTGGTGTCGGAGTCCATGGCTGGGTCGGGCGGAACGCCGAACACCTTGCGGGCGGGGTGGACGCGTTTCGCCCCGAGAATCTCCCCGGTGGCTAGATCGCGGCGGAGGGGAGTGGGCGGCGCCGGCGGCATGGCGGGGGCTGGGCGGCGGGTTTCCTAGCTGCTTGTGTGCGGCGGCGCAAGGAGGGGTGGTGGCGGCGACGGCGTGGCGACGGTGAGACGGGCAGAGGATAGGCGAGCCGGGTGGGGGAAATGCCTTGTCTCGCCGACAGCGCTGTCCCACGCGTGCTTTTCCTTCCGCCGGCCCCCCAGACTGAACCCAGTGGGCTGGGTTTTGGCTGGGGGCGCCGCGCTATTTTCCGCCGAAACGGCGCTATTTGGTCTTCTGGGGGGCCGGCTGGTGAAAAAACGGCGCTATTCACCCAAAACGGCGCTATTTAGCGTCTGGGGCTCCGAGGGACGGCTGGAGATGCCCTAAGAACTCCTCGAGGAACACTGCTAGCTGCCGTGATTCGTCATTCAACACATACAGATACTTTTGTTTTGAAATTTTGTTGCTCTCGAGTCTCGAGCATTATCAGCAGTCTGTTGGATATGTCCCACAAGAGAGCACATCCACAACACGGCATCGCTCGTGCATGTGCGGTCCGCGCAACGTAGCACCTCAAAAAAAAAAAAAGCAGTCTGTTGGATATGCTCTAAACAAGTTGGTGCAGCTATCTGACGAGCGTGCTCCACTGAACGTTTTGCATCAACTAACTGATCGATGTTGTGTCACCGTTGCTTACGTACGTTATCATTCTGTCTGTGTCAGAAAAACCGAAGACATATTTCCCCATTACGAATTATAGGAGCCAATGCATCCTTTGCTATCTTATTGTATCTGCATTTTTGCGCACAATATTTCAAGTATAGAAATAATGGCGACTTTGTTTTCTTCCCAACAACGAAGCAGAGAAAATAACAAGAAGAGATTGAGACTGAACTTACTCAACAGAGTTTGTCTGATCCACGACCTACAGTACATATATAAATATTCGTGGGGAGTAGCTCTTTCTTCCATCGCACATCTTCGGCGCCATGTTGGCAACTCTTCGGTGGAGAAGTTCAGAGAGAAAAACGACGAGTCGCACATAGGGGTTTCAGATAAGAGTACAAGGATATGAGACATGCACAAGTGGTTCAGTTGGATATTTTCTGCTAGAAAATCAACATGGTAGCTTATTGTAGAATCGAGGATAGGTTACTCAGCGAGGTACCACAATTCAAACTCAAAAGCAGTACGAGTACAAAACCAGAAGAATACTTCAGGCTAAGAAGGAGTACACATCCAGATCGATGTATAGATGGTTATCTTTTCAGAGAGTATCTGATGTTCAGCTGAGAAGGGTTTCAGATAAGAATACACTGACTTACGATTTACATGACACGGGGAAGTATATATGAGACATGCACAAGTGGTTCAGTTGGATACTTTCTGGTAGAAAATCCACATTTTTTACAAAGATAGAAAATCAACATTGTTGTAAAAAATTTCAGCAACGAAACCACATGTTTTTATTCATTCCAATGTGATACTAATAAACTGACAAAAAACATGGTCCATCCACCAGGATTCAGGAACTAAACTGCGGCTTCTAACCAATCAGATAACAGTAGCTCGTCAACATGGACTGCGGCAGCAGCAACATAGGGCGAGGCCGACGGCCAGCACGGGGCCGGCGATGGCCAGCATAACGCCGCCCAGGACGACGAAGACCCGGCCGTCGACCTCCTCCCCGGGCTCGGGCGGAAGGCAGAAGCTGCCTATCAGCAGGTAGTAGCCGCCGATCAGCAGGTAGTAGATGGCAAGGCACGACACCAAGAAGGCGACGATAACGGCGAAGTAGAGCACGCCTTCAAGACAACAACGCGCGTCGCCGCCGCAGGAGCCTGCTGTCTTGTCGCTGCTATTGGCGCCGCCCGCCGGAGCCGCTTGTTCCTCTTCGTCGAGCGGGTCGGGTTGCTTCGTCCGGTAGAAACTAGACCTGCAAAGAAGAAGAATAAGAAACAAATGTAAACTAATTAGATCGGTTGCAAGAACACCTTGAAGTTGCATGGCGATGAAGAAGTGAACAAAGGGAGAGGATTATTTTGGTAGATGATCGGTCTCTACTTGAATATCTTCGTCATCGAGTGAGCACAAAAGTTAATGGAGGAAGGAAGGATCGCAGGCAGAAATCTAGCCCCCGGCCGGAAAGATAAACAATAGGCCAACCTCGCATGCAACTAATCTGCACATTTGTCGTGGTTATGGATCGTGATCTGCTTCGTACCGTTATATCCTCGTGCCGTGCCAGTATATCGTTCCGGCTCGATGGACAGTTTTCTTTTGACATATATAAATGTACAAAAATTAAGTCTACATAAATGATACTCGTATCTAAGGACTCCTCGAGGAAAGCTGGCGTGATTCATCGTTAACACATACAGTTCCCCTGATTTTTTTTGTTTGCTTGAAACTTTGTTGCTGTCGACCATTATCAGCGGTCTCTGTTGGATATGATGTCGATAAATTCGTGGGTACTATCTCTTTGTTCCATTGCACATATCTCCGGCCTGTGCCATATTGGCACCTCTTCCATGGAGATGTTCAGAGAGAAAAAAACACCGGATCGTGCATAAGTATTTCAGATAAGTTTATGCTGACTTACGATTTACAAGAGATGGGTCATCATGGCAGATTATTGTAGAAAAAACTCCGCGAGGTGCCACAATTCAAACTCAAAAGCAGTACGAGTACAAAACCAGAATAATACACATCAGGCTAAGTCATAGACTGGCATTTGATAAATTCCAAAGCAGCACGAGCACCTGTGCTGGAATTGCTACCGCTAAATGCAATAGACGGCTATTTTTAAACTTCGGTGATAACTGACAACAATATAGTGGCAGAATTTTGACAATGTGAAAATAATTGTGCATATCCACGATTCAGTTCATTAGAATTCAGGAACATATCCATGATCCAATTCATCTTTTTTTTTTTCGGGTGCATGATCCAATTCATCGGGAGTAGTAACTATCCTTAGCCCATCCATCAGCTAACATGGACAAAAGAAGCGTCAACCCTCAACTGCCGACGAGGATCCACGCGCGCTGCGGCCGCAGCAATAGATGGCGAGGCTGGCGGCCAAGAAAAGAAAACCGACGACGGTGATCACCCGGCAGCCTTCGACCACCCAGCCTCGGGCGGGAGGTAGAAGTCGGCGAGCACCAGGTAGCAGAAGCCGAAGATTGACAGCATTAAGGCGACGAAATCTGGGTCATATAGCGAGCGGCCTTCGGGACGACGCGCGCTACCCCCTCTGCCGTCTTCGAGGTCCCTGTACTCCTGCGCCCCCATAGCTAGCGGTTCTTCTTCCTCGTCTAGCGGGTCTGGATGCTTCGTCCGTTAGAAGCTAGACCTGCCGAGACAAAGAAAAAAGGTAAAAATATATAAGCTGTTCGATTAGATCTATTGCAAGAACACCTTTGATCGACCTTGCATGGCGATCGATGACTCGATTGGTATTTTGTGGAATAAGAAAATTAAGGCGGATGATTATCTTGATGGATGGATCGATCTGTACCTGAAAATCTTCGGCATCGATCGACTGAGCACAGAAATTAATCGAGGAAGGGTCAACAATAGGGTAACCTTGCATGCAACTAATCTGCAGATTTGTCGTGGTTATCGATCAGAATATTCGTACTCGTACCTTTATCCGTGCCGTGCTCGTGTAGAGTTCCGGCTTGAAGGACACGTGTGTCAATGTACAAAAGTTAAGTTTACATAAGGAATATGTTGCGTTGCTCCCGAGCATTATCGGGAGTCTTTTGAACATGCTCAATTTACTAGAAATAATGGCAACATTGTTTTCTCCCAAACAACGAAGCAGAGAAATTGAAGAGACTGAACTTGCTCAACAGAGTTTGTCTGATCCACGACCGACTCTACGCATATAAATTCGTGACTACGTACTAGCTCTTTCTTGTTTCTTCCATCGCACATCCCCGGCGCCATGTTGGCAACTCCTACGTGGAGAAGTTCGGAGAGAAAAAGACGAGTCACATATAGGTTTCAGATAAGAATACACTTTACGATTTAGACGGAAGGGTCAAAATTTGCCCGGCTTTGAATTAACGAGCCAACAACCGGCTAAGGGTTACAATTTTAAAAAAAAAAAACAGTTACCTGACTTTCGATTTACAAGAGATGGGGAAGGATATGAGACATGCACAAGTGGTTATGAGCTTATTCCGCGAGGTGCCACAGTTCAAACTCAAAACCAGTACGAGTACAAATCAGAACAATACATCAGGCTATGATTCACGAAAGACTTACCGCAACAAGTTTACGTGATTAGCAGATAATTTTTTTACTTGTTTTAGACATTTTGAATGATACAGACAGCTGAAGAGTAATGATTCAACCATCTTCAGAACTAATAATAGATGGTACCATTCCACAAAAAAAAGTGTAGATACATGCAAATTTAGAAAATGTTGAGACATCATTTTATGTACGGAGGGAGTATCATGCAACATAACATTGGCCGAGAACGGTGTGCAGAAATTGAGTAATCAAATAGTATAATATGATAAGTTAGCGATAATAATTTGGTAATTAATGACAAGGTTTTTATTATATAACATAGCAACTTGAGATCTAGTTTCCGAAATCCCGCAGGCGTTTGAGAGATTCTAAATGATGTCAACCGCATGGATGCATCTTTTTGGATTCTTGGCAAAAGAACATGCGATTGTATAATGCTCAATGGATTTAGATTTGATTAAATCTAACTTGCTAATAATTCCATCTCATTTGCAATCCTCAATCTAGCACGAATCCCGCTACAAATTCCAAAGGCCAATGAGTCGACTAAGAATTTACTAAATCGAAGTCAGTTGCAGTCGGAAATCACGTGGAACACGGAAACTATCACCAATCAGGACATCCTGTTGTAAATTACCTGCAACAACAAACTAGCACCAATCTAAGGGCGACTGCAATTTAGTCAATTCTTAGTCATGATCAACTTGGAATTAGAAAGAAAATCCAGTTCTCCGTAAACAAAACATCCTCTTGCTTAAAGCCAAGAACAAGATCATATATAGCAATCGTACAAACCAAGACAAAAAAATAAATATTGTGGACTTGTTACACAACGAACAGAACCAGATGCAACAAAGCTAAACCAAACTCCTCGACGTCTAGCACGCCGTCACGGCGGCCGTGCATGCAGCGAGAAACAGAGGGCCAGGCCAGGCAGACCCAGACGGCGCAGCCGAGGGCGATGACCGCGCCGCCGACGATGGCCACGGGGCGAGCTACGTGAGAACGCCGGCCAGTAGCTGCATCGTAGTGATGCAGGTCGCGGAGAAGCAGCGCAAAGAGGATGACGCCGACTGCCCAGCTGGAGAACATCGTTCCCAAGAAGCAGACGTCGCACCAGCTGAGAGTGCCGCCGGGGACCGGCGCCGTCGCTACGCCGCCGCCATTCTCCTGATCTACGTCCATGTCGCACGTGTCCGATCAACTCAGCTGCTAATTCTCGGCCGGCCTAATAAACTATATTCCGCATATGTAATATGGCTGATCTGATTTAACTAGTACCGCAACAGTAAAAACAACTTTCGAGAGTTCGTCGTATCTAAACTGATTTTATATATCCCTAAAAAAAGTACTGTAGGCACATACAACATGCATGCACGTTTAGACATATCACATATATATACGGACTCAATACTCATGATACACTAAACCTAACTCGATCGAGGCTCTTGTACACGTCCGCATGCACAAATTACCGCCATATAGTTTGAGAAAATGAAAACCGACCTTCACTTGTTAAGTACATTATTCGTACGTGGCAAATCAATTGAAGTTACACCTTTATCACATGTAAACTTGTTTAATTTTAATCAACATTTCCAGAAAAATATATAGACATTTACGTCACTAAAATAATTTCATTAGATGTATCAGAAAATATATCACGGCCGTTAAAAAACCCAGAAAAAACTCACATGTGTATTTTGTATCTGCATATGGTTTAATTAACAAACGAGTAGTGTTGTATTCACTAAAATAAATACGGTACATACTTACGTGCATACAAACATGCATGCTTTTTTATGTACGTACCCGGTTAACTTTTGGAGAAGGCGGCAAATTGTCTCTCCGCTACGGAGTTGTCGCTGCACATTTAGAGTAATGGATCTAGTTATATCGTTGTGTTTGTTAGCGATTGAGATTGACTGACTTTGCATTGGCCGCTTTTGGGTGAGTTTGAGTCCCTGACATGTGGACCCACACATGGCGGAACCCACGTGCCAGTGACTCAATGTTAACTGGCTTTATAGATTACTAGGATACAAAGTCAGCCAATTCGTGTCGTGGTGTAGGTAGTCCACGTGTCTAATTTGTTTTGGTTTCCTTTTTAACTAGTATGGTTCGGCCAATTTCGTATTTATCATGTTGTCGGTGAAATCAGGTCATTCTAAATATGTTTAGTGGTATCCAGGTGGTCTTTTAACTCTCTTTGTTGTTTTTTTATTTGGGAAACGGGATCACTATTACAGTATTACCCATTTCTTCTAGCTCAGACTAGCTACTTCCTGCTACGCCCCAACCGGCAAGTGGTTCTTAGGTCCTGAGATATCATCGAATTACTTCACTCATGGCACGCCGCCACCGGCAAGTGTAGAAGGAAGATGGCTTTGTTTTCTCCTAGTGACATATGAGCAAATTTTCTTTCTATTCGATGATGGTCCTACAAAGGTTGGTTGATCTTAATATATTGCCTTTGGCCTCTCTGCAGAGTAAAATGCTCTCTAGATTACCTCTGCGTTAAAATTCCTCGTGATTAAAGCCAAGAACAACAACAGCTACTCCATCAATCAATGTTCCAAACTAATACAACCATTGAACCATACCTACGTATAAGTACATTGCATCCCAAGAATATATTAATATAGATATATATACAACGTACATAACCGGCATGCAAAAAAGCTGGAACTAGAACTCCTCATCATCTATCACGCCGTCATGGCGCCTGTCCAGGCAGCCAACGACCAGCAGCAGCTGCAGAAGCGGAGGGCGAGGCAGACCCAGAAGCCGCAGCCGATGGCGACGCACAGGCTGCCGAACATGGCCGCGGCCAGGAGATCTCGCTGGCACTGGCAGTGGCAACTTCCCCTAGTAGCTGGATCGTCATCCTGCCCGGAGCTGTGGCAGCAGATACCCAACGCCATCAGGATGCCGCCGATTACCCAGATGAAGCCGAAGCAAACCACCATGCAGCCGTCGCTGCCGCTGAAAATCCCGCCTGGATCCGGTGCCGTCGCCACGCCGCCGCCGCCCTCCTCCAGATTGACGTACATATCGTGCTCCATATTGCTGCCCACTTACGTAACCTACTCAGCTGGATATTCCCGGCCGCCCTATCTCTAGGAAAACTTACCAGTTTTCCGCATAATATGCCTGATCTGATCTAACCAATACTTTTTTTTAGATGGTGATCTAACCAATACTAATAAACAGTAACAACTTTCGAGCAGTCGTTTATATCTAAACTGATTTTAGTATGCATACTAGTGTTGTCAAAAAAAGTATGCACTAGTTAGTAGTTACAAACAAGCACTCCATTAAACGTAAAAAAAAAGCACTCGATATAGCTTTTGGCTACGAGTTCAGGGTTTGTTTCGGACTTTTTCCATCAATTAATGGTCAAGTACCAGAACCGATGCAGGGAGGTTACTCGTTTTTTTTTAGATTTACTCGCTTTCGACTAATCACTGCATATATTTGTGTGCTGAAAAGAAGGAAAAAACTTGTACTAAGGCATACTGTCGACGCAATGCAGGTCATGCATCGATCCAGCAAGCATCACCGGCATGCAGGCCGCCGGTCACGTCACGGCGGAACATGCACTGCGCTAGGCACGGCGCTATCAGCAGCAGCAGCGGAGGATGAAGCCGACGACGCACGCAACGCACCCGGCGGCGACGATCAGGCCGTACTCCGCGAAGGCAGGCGTCGGGACTCCTTGGCACCGGCAGCCATCCTGTGTGCAGCAGGCCACCACCGTAGACAGGATGCCAATGACTATACAGACGGAGCCGAGGATGCTGAAGAAGCTGCTGTCCAAAGTGCGGCCGGGGTCCGGCTTAACATCGCCGCCGCCGCCCTCGATATCCATGTTCAAGCAATGCAATTCCTTGGCCTAATGGTCTCTTGGCTATGTACTACTAGTTCGTAGATCGTACTCCCGGGGCAGGCGTAAAGCTTAAAACTACTGTGTTTACTTTTCGTTTAATAAACCTTTACTGTTCTCTATTTGGAAGTAACGATATGACAAACTTAAAATCAGCTCGTGTTGAAAGTAAACTGCATTGACCCCCGCAAGAAAAAAATAAACTGCATTGACGTGTTTCTCAACAAAAAGAACGTGTGTAATCTGATTTCGTTTACTTGAAAACTTTTTAACTCAATGTAAGGTTTTTTTGCGAAAAGACCTGACATTAAAAGAAACACCGAACATTACAAAACAGCTCAATAAGAACAAAAATTACAACGGGTTTATTGAGATTCCTTTCGTCTTCGACCGTGTCGACGACACGCCGCCACTGTTGTTCCTCACAGACGTTGTTGGTTGCGGATGAGAAGTCGTCGAACGGTCAAAAAGATTACATCCGTACCAGAGCCGAATACGAAGAGTAGAGAACCGGCGATGAAGCTTTCTTGACGACCTAGATATAGCCACTGTCCGACATCCATGAAAAACACATCACTCCCACAAGGTTCTCGACGTCGCCACCGAGATGGGACTGAAGCCAAGGAGACCTTATCTCAAAAGACGCCACCGCCAGCATCAGAGCTCCTCCCCTACAAATCTTGATACGAAAACCAGCAAACGAAGCCCTCCCACCAAGGAGGGCTGAGATCCACCGCGCCTCCATGATCTCAAGGCCACAGAGGCAGTTTGATCTCCAAAAATAAAAAACCTGCAATGCTATAATCTGATTGTGTCCATTTGATTTATTTAGCTCCATTTATATCTGAAACGTGTGTGTCTCAACCGGCGGATCTTACATGGACCATATATCCTCTTCAATCTCAGAAAGCTTGAGTTTTGAACAAGGGTCCAGTGAAACTCAGAAATATTTTGATTGCTTATAGGCTTTATTCAGGGACGCGGACTTTTGGCACATGAAGACACACGAGGAGGAAATCTGAACGGCTGTGGTTGCTTCGTGATCCGTGGATAAAGTAACGAATATTAAATGCAGTGGACCACCCACCTGCTATAAGCAAATTAAAAAGGAAGAAATACGAGAGGCATACGCATTGATTGAGCCATGATGCCGTCACCAAAACAGCTCGGTACAGCATCCTAACCTGCCGCCTATTTAATGCGGCCGCATTAACTACGAAACCAATTGATTTAATTTAGCAAGAGATTGAACAAATTAATAGCTTGTATGTTTCTCTCATGTCCACGTATGAAAGTTCTGAAAACGTCCAATTGTTGTAAACGAAATTGTGAATTCTTAAGCTGAGATTGATCATATCTTTCAAATTTCATTTGAATTCTCGTTTCAAAATCAATTGGTGTAAAAATTTGACCATTCCTTTTCTGTGTGCTCTTTACCATCTCATGCGAGAACATAGTTTTTCCATGATCAAAAAAATATGTAGAACATAAATTTATTTATGTTATTAACAGATTTCCTATATGATCTAGAGATAATGTAGAACATAATTTCTTATATTCAGAACAAGCCATTTATAAACATTTGGGTCAACAAAACTGAACCAATTTGTTGAACATAATATTTGGTGGATCAAGAAAATGGACTATATGAAGAGGTTCCGCTAAAAGAGGCGGGGTCGAGAAGCTCTGGTTCCCCACAACGCTTTCAACAAGGTAAACGACGCCCACAAGCGCCGCCATCGACGGTTTCAGTAGAGCCCAAAAAAAGTTTTCACTGGATACTCGCACCCAGACCACCGGCCGGCTCCTCCTCGTCGTTGACTGCCATGGACAATCAATAGCAGAGGAGACCACAGTGGTGCGCTACCGACGCCATCTGGCCACGCACACGACGAGCCGGGATGCCCGCTTGATATCGACCACGACCGCCCCAACATTGCCGCAGAGGGATGCACTGACACCGCCATCCTCCCCCACCTGGGCTTTGCCTGGCGACGATCCGTCTGCGGCAGGGAGTAGGTGCCTTTGTTGATTATTTGTTTGCTAGCCGATACATCCATAGAATGTTGAAGTCCCTGGTCTCTACTTATCTCTTGAAATAGGTTTGCGCCCCGCTATATTAATATAGCAACCACCCAATACAACTGAGATCGCTGGGGCAAACAGCACAATCACGCCCAAAAGAAAAACAAAAGAAAGAAAAGAGAAAACAATGTCAACAACGCTAGATCGACGATAACGAAGATGATCCGCAACTGATGCGCCCTCCGAAGAATTCCACCACGCTCCCATGTTGTCGGATTGCCGCGTACCAAGCACCACCTTCAAGAAGGAATGTGACGATAACGACGCTGCTGCCCAGACTGAACCTAGATTTCTCCTGGTACACAGATGGATGTGGGGAAGGGCTACACCCGACGCCCTTCAAGAAGGACGGCGGCGCCCGGAGGCGTCACCACGTCGGTGCCGGTAAAAACCGGGAAGGATTTCTCCCGACCCTTGGCACTCCACACCCTCGCCAAACCGTCATCTCCACCTAGCTCTCCGCCAAAAATTATGGGTGCAGTTAAAACCTATAATCTTGCAGCTTTGAAGGATAACTTCATAAAGGAAATTATCGTGACAAGAGCATTCGGTTTGCAGAAGGAAGCAAAAAGGCCCACAGTGCTAGTTAATATGGTTGATGAGATTGTGCAGAAATGTCGTGGTTCTCCTTTGGCCGCAACAGCACTGAGCTCTGTGCTACGTACAAAGACTAGCGAAGAAGAATGGAAGGCTGTGTCAAGCAGAAGCAATATTTGCACCGAGGAGTCTGGAATTTTCAAAGGATTACGAGATTGATGTTTTCAAACTGATCCAACTATGGATCGCACATGGGTTTATCCAAGATCGAAAAGATGTTAGTCCTGAAACCATTGGCAAATGGATTTTCAGCGAGCTGGCCTCAAGGTCATTCTTTGTTTATGTGAAGCAAGTCCAAGACCATTTCAGGGAAACTAAGCTCATGGGAGGTAGTTATTCCATAGGTACATGTAAAATCCATGATCTTATGCATGACGTTGCACAATCTGTGATGGAAAATGAATGTGCTCTTGCACCCAAGGAACCAAGTCAGACTGAGTGGCTTCCAGATACAGCTCGCCACTTGCTTTTGTCTTGTCAAGAACCAGAAAGTATTTTGAATGAATCCCTCGTGAAAAGATCTCCTGCAATCCAGACACTTCTGTGTGATGCTGGCATGCGACATCCATTGCAGCATTTGTCAAAATACAGCTCTTTGAAGGCATTACGGCTCCCTATATGGAGAAGATCATTCCCCTTGAAATCAAAGCATCTGCATCACCTAAGGTACCTTGATATCTCAGAAAGTTATTATATTGAAGCATTTCCTGAAGATATAAGCATTCTATACAACCTGCAAACATTGGACGTCTCTGGCTGCTCTCTACTTTGCCGGCTTCCACGGCAAATGAAGTATATGACTGCCCTCCGTCACCTCTATAATCATGATTGTCCACGTATGACGAGCATGCCGGGCGACCTCCGAGAACTTGTATCCCTGCAGACACTTACATGTTTCATAGCAGGTCCTGCCGGCTCCGAGTGCAGTGATGTTGGCGAGTTGCAACAGTTAAATATTAGTGGTCAGCTGAGGCTACATCAGCTAGAGAATATGACAGAAGAAGATGTGAAAGCCGCAAATCTCGGAAAGAAGGAAATCCGGGAACTGATATTAAACTGGATTGTTGGCTGTAGGGAAGATGCAAGAGTGCTCGAGGGTCTCAAACCTCATGTTGTGCTGCAGGTTATAAGGATAAACACCTATGGAGGCACCACCTTTCCAACATGGATGGCTATGTTGCAAAACTTGGTTAGGATCCATCTTCTCGATTGTAAAAAACTGCAATGGTTATTCAGCTATAATACTTCCTTCACTTTTCCAAAGCTGAAGGAGTTTACACTAAAAGGTCTGGAATGTTTGGAGGGATGGTGGGAAATAAGTAATTTGGAACAAGGAGAGGATATAATATTTCCTCAGCTTGAGAAATTGTCTATTGTTTGCTGTACAAATTTGACAGCGTTACCAGAAGCAACACTGCTTGGAGAATCTCATGGTACAATGGCACGGTCAGCATTTCCAGCACTAAAGGTACTTTTCTTGTATTCCTTGGACAACTTTCATAAATGGGAGGCAATAGAAGGAACTGGAAGAGGACACTTGATGTTTCCTAACCTTGAGGTACTTACAATTGGGATGTGCCCCATGCTGACAACATATCGGAATCATCGTTTGGTGGAGATTACAGTATGGCACGCTCAGCGTTTCCTGCATTGAAGGTTCTCAAATTGCAAGAATTGAGGAGCTTTGAGAGATGGGATGCAGTCGAAGGATCTCATGGAGAAGAGATAACGTTTCCTCAGCTTGAGGAGTTGGATGTTATACGCTGTGGAAAAATGACAGGGTTACCAAAAGCAACACTGCTTGAAGAATCTCATGGTACAGTGGCATGGTCAGCATTTCCAGCACTGAAGGTACTCTGCTTAAAGGACTTGGACAGCTTTCATAAGTGGGAGGCAATAAAAGGAACTCGAAGTGGACACATAGTGTTCCCTAAGCTTGAGAAACTTACGATTGAGAACTGCCCTCTGCTGACCACATTACCGGAAGCACCATTTGATGAAGATAATTGTATGGCACACTCAGCATTTCCTGCATTGAAGGTTCTCACATTGAGAAACTTGAGGAGCATTGAGAGATTGGTTGCAGTTGAAGGATCATATGGAGAAGAGATGTTTCCTGAGCTAGAGAAGTTGTATGTTGAAGGTTGTGGAAAGATGACAGCGTTATCAGCACAACAAAAGGTTTTCCCAAAGCTGGAAACAAAAGCTATATCACCAAAGCTCAGTGTGCTAGACATGGATGTAAGTGAGGAAGAGATGTTCCTGTGGGTAGCTAGTCATATGACTTCATTGACCAGTCTGAAACTGCAGAGCTGTGGGGAAACAGAAACAACCTTGACAACGGCTGATCATAGTTGGAAACAAGTGGTGGACATCATGGGAAAAGGGAATCATAATGATTTCCCTCTAACAAATATGGTCTTAACTGGCCTTAAGTTGGGTGTAACTGAACTATGTGCATGTTTTGTACAGCTTCGATGCTTGTGCATCTATGATTGCGCTGCACTTGTCCACTGGCCAGAGAAAGAGTTCCAAAGCTTGGTATCCTTGAGGAGTCTTATAATTAGTACATGCAATCAACTGACTGGATATGCAGAAGCTCCTGCAGCTGAGCCATCAAGAATAGCAGAATCCTCGAGTCAGCTCCTGCCACTGCTCGAGTCTCGCTATATCCGAGTGTGAAAGCCTGGTGGAGGTCTTCGAACTCCCTGCATCCCTGAGGAAAATGGAATTCTATTCTTGCACTAAGCTGAAGTCCATATACAGCAGGAGGCCGCTGCAGGGACAGTCAGCATCATCGATTCTTCAAGAGCTGTCACCTGTATATTCAGAGGTGTCATCATCGTTAGCCGTAGCCAGGGCGGAGCATTTTCCCTTCCTGTATTTAGAATGAGTTGAAATTTCATGGTGTGATAGCTTAACAGGCCTCCTCGATCTTCCCCGTCTATCAAGATAATATCCATAAATGCCTGCGGTCAGTTGAGATCAGTGAGATCTCAGTCAGGAGGGATGCCATCGCTTGAGACCCTCTCCATCTATAACTGCAAATCCATGTCATCCCTACCTGATAGGCCGCAAGCATACTCATCTCTCCAATCTCTTAGCATTCTACACTGTCCTGGTATAAAGAAGCTCCCTTAATGCCTGCAGCAACGTCTAAGCAGCCTTGAGAAAAAAATTCTGGATGATCGCCATCTAGGTACACATGCATCCGTATACTTTTGCATTAATGTGTCACATTTCAGCAAGATTTTTGGACATCCTTCTAGATATACTACTACTCGAGCTGGATCAGTTGCTCTTGCTAGCTAGATACGTAACTAAATGAAGATGTTTATGAATTTTTGTGCATGTATCGGCACACGTGTTACATACACATGTACACTTATTAGTACTACTTCACTACAGGGTACATTTAACCAAGAAATTAGATAATCATAAATGGCACACAACAAAGATAACAATAACGTCATGATTGCATGAAGTGCTACAACCCAAAGCGGAGTTAATATATGTAATACAACTTTTAAAGTACTTGGTAATTTTAACAACCGTCCATCCGTTTAAATCTGACGGTGGGAAAATAGGAGCTACCTAAAACTACCAAAAGAAAACTACCTGAAACTACCGAAATTGTATTATTTTTTATCTGATATTAAAAGGGTATTTAGGTAACTCGTCCTAGAATAAAAAAAAGTAACTCGTCCCAACATTCCGCACTGTCTGATCCGCCGCCGCTGCCTCACTCTCTCCCCAAAATCAGCCGCCGCTCTGATCCGCCGCCGCTTCCCTAAATCGACGCCACCCTCCCGAAAATCGCCAGCGGCAGCAGGTGCCCTCTCCCCAAACTCGCCGTCGGCAACATATTCTCGTCGCGGGTGGCCAAATCGGCGGCTAGGCTGGCTTGGGAGGCAGGTCGCCGAGCAGAAGATCCCCCGCCGACGCCGGCAGCTTGGGGATCCCGGGAAGAGCAGGAGCTAGGAGAGCCCGATGCCGGCAGGTCATCGGCGGCGGCAGCGCTGAACAGGGACGACAGGCTGAGCGACCTCTCCACCTCTCTGGCAGCAGCTGGTCGCGGGCGCCATGGACGGCCTTTGGCAACCAGTCGTGAGAAGGAGCAGTTGCCGTACGTGGAACGAGGCATCCAGTTGACGGCGGTGCAGCACGCCGTCTCCGCCGCGCTCGTCTGCGTGAGCCACGGCTCGGACGGGACCAAGAGTCCAAGAGCACCATGCCGGCGGGGTTCGCGGCCGTGTTCGCACTTAATCTGTCGTTGTCGGTGGTCTGAAGAACGGAGATGCACTCTGCACTCCAGAATTTAAGTAGGCTTATACAGTAAGCTTCTTGATTGATTTGCTTATAGAATATGAACTGCTATCGTGTTTAATCATCCTTAAAACCTTGTTGATTGCACAAGTAACTGGTCCTAAACCTATAGTAGAGAAATCTATAATTTTCATATAAAAAATCATGTCATTTACCTGTCTAGGTAGTAAGGTAGCTTAAGGAAAGGCGCAAATCATATTATGTCTCATATTATATTTGTCTGATGGTTGCATTTGAAA
This sequence comes from Poa pratensis, assembly GCA_947311845.1. Taxonomy (NCBI): domain Eukaryota; kingdom Viridiplantae; phylum Streptophyta; class Magnoliopsida; order Poales; family Poaceae; genus Poa; species Poa pratensis. Next base: position 5,252,074 of record CAMZMU010000127.1, read on the forward strand.
GAATACGTTTGTGAAATGTAGAAGATAGTCTTGCTTCGTAATCAACTTCTCTGAAGCTGTATAGTCCCAAACAACTTTGTTCCTTACCAAGAGATAATTTCCTTCATATGTTGACAGTGTCGGTATAGTATCGGCCGCTCTGGTGACTTATGCTTCTATACAATTGTTGAAGTCAGACCTTATCATCAATGCTGGTACTGCTGGCGGTTTCAAGGTAGTGATTCGACTGTATTGCATGTTTGATGCCTCCGTTTGTGCACTAGAGTTTTACTGATCTGTGCTTCGTTCTTTTTAGGCCTGAGGGGCAGGTGATAATGATGAGAGGGTTAAACTGCTGGAAAATTCAAAGGTTTCTGATCAAGTGGTCCGGGAGAAAAATGAAAGCGGGTTTACTTCAGGGAAGATCTACTTGAATTGTGTTGAATTGCCTCGAGAAAATGAAAGCGTTATTTATCCTTCTGTTTGATCTCAGTTTTGTAATACCTACAAAGACCATGCGAATATCGATTAGTTCAGAATGTGCGTATGATCAAGTCAGCTAGCACAACACATACGTTCTCAGTTCTGTAATTTCTAGCTGTCGCCAGCATGCTGCTGACCTCTTTTCAGACTTTCAGTCCAATAGATCGGTTAATCTAACGTTTTTATTCTTCAAGAGCGACCACTCTTCTGAAAATACGATGACTATATGCAAAGGTGTCTAGCCTACATCGATTCTTCGGCTACGAAATTTTGACATGACCTATTCCATTTTTGGACATTTTCGGATCAGACAGCAAATATAGATGATGATGATAATAACACAACCACTTGAAATTGGATATACAAATCTGATATTTGATATACAAATCTGTGTAAAGTACATAATAAACGAAGATGCCAGCTGAATCAGATCATCATAGGCTCACTAGTAGAATGGTAAGCACACGAACTGGAACTGAAATTAAGCCTTCTATTAAATGATCCATTTCTTCATCCTGTGAATATTGACCCATCGCAACAACAACAAGCTGTGCAACTGATCACTTCACTTGGAGATTTGCAGTCTAGAACTAAAACAGATTGATCTTCTGCCAACCATTTCAATCTTGTTTTGCAAATTTATCACCCACTACCACAATTCCATACAAACAGGATTTGAGTTTTAGAGAACTCGAAATAACTAGCGAGTAACCTGTTCTGCTCTTAATAAGCTGCAGCTCAGACGTCAGACCATGAACCGAGTACAAAATAGTGACCTAATTTAAAGTCAAGTGTTCTTGTCTGAAAACACAAACAAAAGAGCTTTGCATTCTGTCGCGAGCTTCTCTCTGCTGTTAGCATGTTGAGGGCTTGATCACCTCAGTTCCATCGCCTCCCTGCAAGAATTAGTCAATCAGAACAAGTTAATGGATGATCCAGTTCTAAAGATTATGGTAACACCAAGAATGTACAGCTGCTGACAATGTTAATCTAGCATAACTCGGGAATAAACAAAATCAAAGATGGACTTCTCACCAGAATAGTTTCTCAATCTCTTCGCTTTCCGGGTGCAACTCCAAAGCACGCGAGAGTGAGCAATAGGCACTGTCATAGTCCTACGGAAAGCAAGCACACAGCGGAATCAAATAACTGATATGAATTGAGCAATGGAATAGTCACTTTGACCTCTCATATTGCACCTTCATGAACATTAGAGCTGCCCCTTGACGGTAGTGCGACTTTGCCCACTTCGGCAGAGCTTCTTGGATTCAGTTGCATCCTCATAAGCACTTTGTCCATCACCCATGCGAAGCCAACAAATGCTCCTGTTTGATAATAGCTTAGCATCGAAGTTATCAAGCTTTAGTGCCTGCACCAGACAAAACAGTCAAAAAATTATTATCGTTGCCACATTCTAGAAACACTGGTCAGTCCATACCAATAATTTCTTCCTACACATCAAGTTAACAATGTTATTAAGGTATCATCAGAAAATGAAGCATGTATGCCAATTATAATACTTGCCATAGATAGCTAAAAAAAACACATCTTTCCAATGAGAATAAGTACATGCTACAAATCAGTAATACATGTCTGGGGCACACAAAGCAATTAAGCATATGCTATATAAAATGATAGCCTAGCAAAATAAGCATATACAATCAGCATATTATGTACCATATTCTGTGCCAAAATAGACCTCAAGGGAGGATCAGATAAGCATATAGAGTTATTTTTCTTATCCAACTTTTCTACCAAAATTATATCTTAGTTAGATTCACGCAGAAAGAAGCCAACATGTGGATTGTGGAAAGACAAGCTAAAATTAGTCATACTGGAATTGCCTGTTGGGTTTCGCCCACAGGATCGATCACATCAAAATATCACGAACACGACACACTCAATATCTTATCGCCAAGGGCTCGTATCGTGCCCTTTGTTTTTCTTTATTTCTCTCAATTTTCTTGGTACTACAAACTCACGCACCTGGCTGTGCATATATATGCATGAACAGCCGACCTATCACAACTCAAACCTACTCGTACACAAACTCATTTCGTCTCCGTATAGCACTACTGGTACTAACTTGGAAACAACCGATGCTTGCCATACTAGCAGACCTAGCAGTACACGTACATGCAAACTTAACCAAGCCAGGAAACCCAATCCTAGCTACACACGTCTGCATGTACTAACTCAACTCGACAAGGATTGGATTATATCCAACATTCTCCCCCTAATCCAAACTTGTCATCTCCTCGTGCTTTTCGTGGTCTTACTCGATGCAGCTTCGCAACTCGACGACTCAACTCAACGTGTCCTCCGGATTACCAGCCCACGCTGTCGCATATTAGCGTGCCACATGCAGACTAAACGCATAGCCTGATGCAGGAACACATCTTAACCGGTTCGCATCCATCTTCACGTTGGTCTCCGTCTTCTCGTTGAGACACGCAGATAGCACCCGCCATCTTGTCTCCGCGCACGTCTTCACTCCTTGGAGATACACCTTCATTGGAACACCTTGACCGTGACGTCTCACGTCTTCGCCCCTTGAAGATACAACACACTGGAGTCCCTCGACCATGACACGCTTCAACTGCAATGAACGTCCCGCAGACCAGCACTTGAACACAACTTCACACTTATCCTTGTCGGTGACGCAACCGAACAACACTTCGCGTCTGGCGGCAACACAACTCGTCATGTACGTGCAGCACATCTTTCCGTACATGAACTCGCCGAAACTTGTTACCTTTGCCCAAGATCGAACGCACGATCTCACGGCAATTTCACTGGTCCAGCGGCAACACATCTCGCCGTATACGGGCACCGCAACTTCCATATACGAACTTGCCGGAACTTCGATCACGAACGGAACCACAAGGACACAATATCCTTTTTCCGCTCACTCTCGCACACAATCTTCTCTGCCAGTAACGCAACTGCCGAGAAAACCTCACAACCATAAGCTCTTGGACCCATCTTTGCAAGAACTCATGCACCACACCTTGACGATCTCCTTCATACTCCCCCGGAGATCTTGACGAGATTTTAGGGTACCGCGCCTCGGCACCACCGCTCTCAACAATGATCATCTACTTCCACCGACTTGCCGACGACAACTCCTGTCGTCTCCTCCGTGCCGCTCCGCCGAACGACGATCGCCCGCCCCGAGGCGCTATTACGGGTCGCCTCCCCGGGGCAAGCGTGGCTTCAAATTCTCGACCTCGCTCTGATACCAATTGTTGGGTTTCGCCCACAGGATCGATCACATCAAAATATCACGAACACGACACACTCAATATCTTATCGCCAAGGGCTCGTATCGTGCCCTTTGTTTTTCTTTATTTCTCTCAATTTTCTTGGTACTACAAACTCACGCACCTGGCTGTGCATATATATGCATGAACAGCCGACCTATCACAACTCAAACCTACTCGTACACAAACTCATTTCGTCTCCGTATAGCACTACTGGTACTAACTTGGAAACAACCGATGCTTGCCATACTAGCAGACCTAGCAGTACACGTACATGCAAACTTAACCAAGCCAGGAAACCCAATCCTAGCTACACACGTCTGCATGTACTAACTCAACTCGACAAGGATTGGATTATATCCAACATTGCCATGATGATTATCAATGTTCAGTAAGCATCAACGAACAAATTTCCTTGTAAGTTTTAAACCACCAAAGATCGAGCATTGCATCAAACTTATAAACAAATGCAAGTTGGTTTGTTCCAGCCTTACGGTCTACGAACTATAAGTATCAGCATTATACACACAATTATTTTCATCAACACCACAACGCCATGAACTGCACTACGAACTACAGTACTAAAGTACTTACACAGTGGCCGGCGGGGTGGTAGCCGACGGCGTCGAGGCGGCGTGCGTGATCCTCCGGCCGGTGATGGGCCGGCTCACTCGCCCAATATGGAGACGGTGGCCTCCGCTCCCGCAGGAGAGGAGAGAGGTGGCCGCCAAATCCAGTCCAGCTGTCCACGAAGCCCTGACGGCGGCTCCGATCCCGCTATCCTCCAGGGCCTGGTGGTGGCGGCGGAGCTTGCGGAGTTCTGTGACAACACGCTCGACAAGGAATCGTTTGAAGACCTTGCAATCTCGAGGTGGATGCCGCCATCGAGCGGGCTGGAAGAAGAACTCCCCCACGATCTCGAGGTCGATGCCCCCCGCTCACGGACACCTCGGCTCCTCCTTCCCGCCGCTCCGCCACTTCTCCTCGACCCTGCAGTCGATCGGGGGCAGGTCGAGAGGGGCTGGCGCCTGACAGCGACCCACTTGAAGAAATACTCCTCCACGACACCGAGCCACCACAGCGCCGCCTTCCTGCTGCTCCACCGCCTCCGCCGCACCCAACGACGTACCGGGATTTCCCGCCGCCGTGGCTCCTCTGTGGCGGCGTGGAGAGGAGCGGACCGATTGAGAGGACGAGGCTGATCCTGTTAATGGACAAATTACCATCGTACCCCCGACTAATTAAGAGTCAGTGCTTGGATGGCTGACATAATTTAAGGTATAGAGTCAAATCCAACGGCTCAAATATTTTAGGTGGGGAGCTACCGGAAACTACCTGTGGTAGTTTTCCAAGCACCGTAAAAGAGCTCTATATGTAAATATCTTCATTCCTTGAGTGTCGGCATGCTTTTCCAGTGTATAACTATTGTGTGCTACATTAACACTTACAAATTTTCTTTGGCATCATTTGTCATCAGGGTATATTGAACAGATGTGGATATGCTGAAATGGCATGTGGATAAGATGGAAATATTCCAAGTTTGGCCTCAACTGCAGAGTTTTCTGCATAACCGTGGGGATACTGAAACAACCTCGACAACGGCTGATCATAGTTTGAAACAAGTGGTGGACATCATGGGAAAAGGGAATCATAATGATTTCCCTCTGACAAATATGGTCTCAACTGGCTTTAAGTTTGGTGTAACTGAGCTATGTGCATGTTTTGTAGATTCGATGCTTGTGCATCTATGATTGCGCTGCGCTTGTCCACTGGCCAGATAAAGAGTTCCAAAGCTTGGTATCCTTGAGGAGTCTTATAATTAAAAGATGCAATCAACTGATTGGGTATGCAGAAGCTCTTGCAGCTGAGCCATCAAGAACAGCAGAATCCTCGAGTCAGCTCCCGCCACTGCTCGAGTCTCTCGCTATATCCGAGTGTGAAGCCACTACGAAGATAATCACAGATAATCATAAATGGCACACAACAAAGATAACAGGAACGTCATGATTGCATGAAGTGCTACAACCCAAAGCGGAGTTAATATATGTAAATATCTTCATTCCTTGAGTGTCGGCATGCTTTTCCAGTGTATAACTTTTGTGTGCTGCATTAACACTTACAAATTTTCTTCGGCATCATTTGTCATCAGGGTATATTGAACAGATGTGGAGATGCAGAAATGGCATGTGGATGAGATGGAAATATTCCAAGTTTGGCCTCAACTGCAGAGTTTTGTGTTCATTGTGCACGTGCGGTCTTCCTCGGAAAGAAAAATTGTGCACGTGCGGCCTCCTTCGCTGAACTGTCTCGGCGCGTACAACCTAGTTAGAGTAAAAAGAATCATGTTTGGACATCCGTATACCTGCAATCACGCAAAAAAATTGTCAGACACTTTATTTCTTGTCCCAAACTACTTGTCAAGTTTTAGTCTTTTTATCTGCTTCAGTATGTATGTATAGTACCTCTAACTCTCATGTTTGTGTGCTATGTATTGATCCCCAGTATGGTATATATATCTTGGACTGGGTGGTCCCTGATGTACCTCCAGCCAGCAGCCACTCATTGTCCCTGAATTGTGTAAAGACTGCTTTCATGCGGCAACTATATATATATGCTTGAACACTGATCCCATAACACAGATATGATACTGGAGAGAACACCACTCCCCAATATGTCGTCGTTCATGTCTACAGTTGAAACTGAATCACTCGATGCTGAGACTGTAAATAAGTTGGCGGTGGCCGGATGGATGAGCCACCGGCGTCAGCGCCGGCAGAAGGCACGGACGGCGAGGGCGAGCCACATGGCGCCGCCGATGGTCACGGACAGAGGACCGATCAGCTCATCAACGTCTGCCGTCTCGCCGCCATCGAAGACTGGACGGTGGCAGCAGCAGCTGTAGCGCAGCAGGATGCAAGAGATGCCGAGGGCCGACGCTGCCAAGGCCACGATAGCCACCGCGCCGCCGTCGTAGTCGTCATCGTCGGAGTCCAGCACCACGTCGTCGCCGCCGCCCTGCTCGATGTCCATCAGCCGTGGACTCTCTTGATCCTGGGCACTGCTAGCTTCCCAAGAGTATATTGATCTGGGTTTATTTGCTGGAGTTTCGGAAAGAGAAAAAACAATGTACAAGCAGTATATAAGCAATGATGTCTTCTTATTTCGATGCGAATTATTATATTTTACGCACAAAAGGAAATCGATGAAAAAAATTAATGAGAAAAAAGTAAGCAATAAAAAAAATATGACCTTGAAGATATAAAATTATAGAGATCCCATTGCTGCTGGCTGTGGGGTTCGAACCCACGCGCACTTATGTGCAGAAGATCTTAAGTCTTCCCCCTTAACCACTCGGGCAAACCAGCTCAGCTGGTTTTTAAACTTTATCTTCGCATGCTAATTGCTTTTACTAATTTTCTCCCGAACACCTTCTCCACATGTTCCCCTTCTACAGAAATGCTTATTTTAAACTGTAATTTCAGACAAGCCTGACAAGTTTCTAGGTTAAGATGCTTGCTTTTACGGACAACAACTGCAAAGCCATGCCAGTCACGTCGAAACAGGGTGTGTTCAATGTCCCAAAACACTTTGGTTTTTCTGAAAAAATTGTCTGATTCCATTGTTCTTACATATCGATTGAAGAACTCCTCTGTATCTGGGGAGAGTTCCTCGAAAACCAAGACATTACAGACTTTCTCTAGAAACATCACACTCTTTCTTCCACTACAGCGGTCCTGACCTGCTTGCTGCTCCACTCCAGCACGATGGTCTCCTTGTGCACCCGCTTCGATGAGGAGGACGAGGACGAAGGCACCTCTGCGTGAGGCGGCTCGAAACACGGTCTCGCCGACTTGCACCTGCTCATCCTCACACTCCTCATCATCTTGCCCTCCGGATTCTTCAAAAAAAACCAAGGCAAAACCATATTAGCAAAATCTGTCTCTAGTTTTAATCGAGTTGCCCCGATTGCTTGGGGAAATCTTTGGGATGTACTTGTGCTCACGTTCGGGTGTCATAGCCTCCTTCGGAAGCGTCGCAGAGATCAAGCGCCAGCGTCCTTAGTAGTGGTAACTGTAATGGGTAACAGATAGGGTTGTAGTTACAGCTTACGATGGTGCAAAGACTGAATGTGCAAGGTAAATAGATGGTATACCTCTCTGATAGCATCTGTTACGATGCTTCTTCCAATACCTCTACCCTACAGTTCTCGAGATCCAGAAAGTCTTTAGAGATTGAACTACTTTAAGTTAGGTGGCAGCATGTTTGAGTCTGAATTGAACATGGGTCTATAGTTGTCTCTTGTCTGTACTCACCGTGTGCCTTAATAAGACGTCTTCCAAAGCTTTACAGTTTAAAATAGAAGAAATCCCATCAAGTGTTATCTGACCACATTCCTGTATACCAAACATATAATCAGGTCCATAAGAAAGGGTTTAGATCATTAGATGATGTCAGTGATTTCAGCCGTACATTAGAATCCAAATTTTACAGCGTACACTTTGCAACATTGCAAACTAATATATGTCAAAAGAAAGTTCTAATAAATATGGAACACAGCAGGTCTGTTTATCCCACTACGAAGGGCAAATCCTGGTAGTTATAAAGATATTAGCACTGATACCCACAATTTTCATTGATAAAGCTAGATATAAATTACCCAACACATAACAAATGCCAATGTGACACTCCCATTTCGTTCGTGCGTACCTCAAGGTGTAAACACGTCAAGTTTGGCCACCCAGACAAGATTATCTCTTGAGAACCTGTCGATCAAGAAAAAACTCAAAGTCAACAAAAACAGAAATGGATCCACATTAATGAACTTGGAAGTAAACTTACTGGAGTCAAGGAGTTTGCACCCAGAGAGAGAAAGCTCAACTAAATTACAATTCTCTGTAAGAATTGTCAGGTCATCATTTGTCATCCATGGAGTAACCCACTGGAGCCGTAATATTCTTAGTGCTGGTGCCTTTGTTTGAAAGCTAAATGAAGTTAAACTGCCAAGACAGTAATGCAGGCAAAGCACCTTAAGGTTTATTGAGGAGTCCATAAGATTCCTTACAACCCTGTCAGATATCACCTGGATGCAGTTCATATAATTATTACTCAATGAAGGGTAGATGTAGTTCAACAATTTAACAGTGCAGGGACACACCTGAAACCTAAGAACCAAAGAGTCAAGAAATGGGCAAATCTCAGGAAGAGCATGCAGGATATTCTCTGGTAATGTTGTGCCAAGACCAACGGTCATCTTCCTTACTTTACTAAAAGAAGGAATAAGGTCATCTATTCCAATAGGGCAGAATGCCCAGCCCATTTCGACATCTTCCAAACAGCAAGTACTGGTAACCTCCTGAAGAAAACTGCCATACTTGTTACCACTCACAGACTGTAGCTCACCATGTTCGGACAGCAGGTTGCGACATCCAACAGTTTTCAAGCAGCTAATATTAGAATTTCTCCGTATAGTTGGTGCTAATGACACCATGGAAACCTGTAAGTTTCATGGCGACGAAAAACACAAGATATCAAAATGAGCACATTGATGGTTCTGTTGTGATTAAAAATGAACTAGCATTGCACTTTCAAAGTTTGCACTCTGCAGCCATCAAAGCAGCCATCAAAGCAACAACCGTGAGTCGGTGATTATCCCCTCATTCAAATATAAAACCAGAACATATACGAGAGAAAAAAAAATCTATTCAACTATGTGATCAGTAGGATATCAGTTGCTAGGAAGCAATAGATGTTCCATATTCGGAATATGTTCGCTGATGAAAATATGTGAAAATCTGTAGTATTGTTGATCTCTAGTTCCAAGTTCGATATTTGTTCAATCAATTAAGTGGTGTGTTAGGTTCAATGTAAGTTCACAAGTAAACACTACACTATTAGGAGAATAAATATTTTTTCAAAAAATCAGGAGAAGAGCCTAATAAACATACGGTGGCAATTAAACCAGATAATCATACCACAGTCTCTGAAATATCAAGATACTCAAGAGAAGAGGCGACAAAGCTGGAGAGAGCGTCATCTGTAAGTGATGTCTTCCTTAAGCATAAGGACTTCACAATATTCAAATTACTCATTAGCTGGGACATAGCAGCACAAGTAATACCTATTAACAGAAGAATTAAAATTAGCTGAGTTGTGAAGGACCCTTGATTAATTAACAAAAGGATGATCTTTACCTTCGCAGCCTTCCAAATGCAATTCTTGCAACTTAGATGCCATAGAATAATTAATGCACAACTCCGACGAGCATAGCAATTGAATTGACTGATTTCCGAAAGAAGTATAGGAAAGAACCACTGAGTGGATCGTGGTACAATTCAGCAGTAGTCTAGATATGCCATCATCTGTTAACTGGGTGCAATGTTTAATGTTTATGTAACATAGTGATCTCAGCACGGATATCTTCGCCAAGTTATGATCTGTACATAAAGATACACAATAATAAGAGACTTAATTACAAGGTTTAAAATAAAGCACGCACTTTACACCAAGAGATGATAAACACATAACATTTTCCCTACCAGTAATATCATTTCGGCCTTCAAGTGTCAATTTTGATACTTCAGAAAAATCTAAGCAAATTGGTGTCCCATATGGTCGACTTTGCATGTAATAGCTAGACATACTATTATTCATTTCAAGCCGTGCTTCAAATCTAGAAGATATAGTCGAGTACTTGGGTAGTATAGCGCTCGTATCAATACTCAAATCAACTTCTTTAATCCATGGACATTTCAGTAAAAGGAGTTGCAAATCTTCAAACTGAAAGAGTAAACAATAGGAAGCTCGGAATGTTCTCATTTCTGGAAATGCCAACTTCAGCCAGTCAATTGCTGCACCAAAATGTACATTTGGACACTTCGAGAGATCCACCATGTGTACATTTCTATATGAGATGGTTTTGGCCTTCTTCATAACCTCAGTATAAGGGGAGAAACTTCCAGAATCAACCTTTCTATACAAACTTGTCATCCTTCTCTTAAATATAGCATCCAGATCAGTGGGAAGCACTGATACGTACAAGAATTCAGCAGTTAATTGGGGACATCCGGCAAGCACAATTTTCTGCAAACAAAGTCCTCTTCTTTCAAAAGTAGTGTATGGTACTCACCGTACATGCAGGACCAATAGTAAATTGCAATGAAAGATAAGATTATTCCAACTTTTATAGAAAAATAAGATCGAAGCACACGAGGTTTGTAAGTAGATTTATTCAACCTAAAGCTTTTTTAAAGTGCCATATGATATGATGGATGCTACAGTTTCAACAATATCATAATAAAACTTGCCCACTTTTCCAGTAGTTTATGTGATAAAAGTAATAACAAGATAGTCATTCAAATATGTAGGTTTGTGAATTGTGGCAGCCAGTCTGTGAATTCTTGCTCGGCTTAAGAATTTGCAAAGCAACAAGAGCCAAACAAGCATTTGAAGGACCATGAATTCAGAAAGATCCAAATTTAACACAACAAGCAACAGTGCAACAGAAGTGGCTTCGAGGAAAACCTTGGAATATTCTGTTAATCGAATACGGTAACTATTCAAGTTGTCATCAGCAATTGTACCCAGTAAACCTTGCAAACTGTTCTTGAGAAGATTAAGAATCGTGCATACAGCACTGTTTCCAAATTCAACACAGTTTCTTTTTGTCCCTGAAATAGGATCGAAGCGTCAGGACATAATGCTTCAAACTACAAAAGAGAAGTTTGTGGGATGTGTTGTGTAACAAAGAGAAAAATAAAAAAATGACAACTTCATTAAAAAAGTGCTCCAAACCAAGAAGGCATACCTGCAGCAAAATTCAAAGGTAGAAGGCATACCCTAACCTGCAGAAAAATTTCAATCAAAATAATATAGGTAAATGAACATGGCCAGCGGTCTGGCAAACTAACACTACTGCAAATGCATGAGCAGGTAATAGTCATCTAAATAGGTTTGAGAAAGGGGCACCTTGTTAAGAAGGAAGAGCTGGCTATCTGCTAAGTTGGGGATTAATTGTTCAGAGGGTCGCATACTTCCAGAAATCCAATATAAAATTGCTTCACATAATTGCTTTTCACTGCAAATGGTATATGATACATTTTTTAGCGCAGAGAGGAAATCATGTCAATCTGGTGATAGGAAAACATGGAGAGTGCATAAGAACTAACCTATCAACAGTCAAGTGCGGGCATTCAATGGTAGAGCACAAAAGATCGTAGGGAATTTGAGGAAATGATCTACTGGAGATAAACTCTACCTGCACGGAATTCTCACAGTAGTTACACATAAGCTACATCTCATGTCAGAGAAATACATCTAGTGAACACAACAAAGTTGGCATCACATCAAACAATATAACTTAAATTGCAAACGGAAAGACGCACAACATTGACCTATAGTACATTGTACCTACAAAGTTCTGAGCTAGATATCCTGGGTATATGTCTTCAATAAAAGTAACCCCTGCAGCCACATCGAAAGAAGATAATTCATTCTTCAAGTATTGACTACATTTTGTGAAAAATAATATGTCCAAGAAAACCACTAACAGAGAATCTCACCGTGCTTTTGAGCGAAGTACCAGACCTCGATTACGAAATCCAGCGGGACCAACATGGAGGTACTTTGAGATCTGATGGTTCTGAACCACCTTTCACAGTCCACCAGAAGGTTCTCAACAGCGAGAAACAAAGCACCCTGAAATGATAAAAGCAGCATCACACATCAGCTACTGATCATCGCAGACCATACACCAAAGATAACATTGCTAACCAAAGTTAAAATCAAGATGGCCAGCTAGATCAACCCTTCAGCTAGGCAACCGGCTAAACATGGTAAATTCGGTACATTCAGCACAGAAAAGTATACCTCCAGCAGCGGGAGGAAATTCTCATGCGTGATGGCGAAGCTCGCGGGAGGCTCGAAGAGATACCGCAGGACATGCACGGCGGCGTGGAGGTCGCAGCTGATCCGCACATATCCGCTGCCCGATTCACTGCAGTAGGCATCAGAGAAATCTAGCTCACTTGCTCGTGAAATGTGATGAATCCTTAGCGTATGAGGTTGAGAGGCCGAGGGTTCTGACCTGAAGCTGCCGCCGAGGAGGGCGCGGAAGTAGGAGGAGCTCTGGATGAGCCTGCTCCGGCCGGCGCGAACCGCGACGGTCGGGGACGGGAGCGGGCCGGCGAGGGCGGAGACGGGGATGGGTGGGGGTGGAGGCTTGGACGGGGTGGAGAGGGGTGACGCGTCGGTGATCTGTAGGACCACCTCGTCGGCGGCGACGTCGCCTTCTCCGTCGCCGGCGGAGGACATGTCTGCCGGTCGTTGTTGGTTACGGGCCGGATGAGAGGTCGACTCTTTGTAAATACGGGCCGGGCTTGAGTCTCGTAGTGCCATATTCAGGCCCAAGCCCAACTAAGATGAAAAAGATCCCTTTGGTGATGTAGAGTGTAGATAGACAGTTAATGAAAAAGTGGCAAATATTTCTTAGAATATTACAGTATTTTGCTCCAAACAAAAATTGCATATTACAGATTTTTGGAGTAGACATGTGTTGCATACACATGTACACTTACTAGTACTACTTCACGAGAGGTCACATTTAACCAAGAAATTAGATATTGTAAATGACCATATACCAAAGATAAATATATGTAAATATCTTTGTAGCTTGAACTGCATGTGTTTCCAGCGTAAACTTTTAATGCAATGTTAACACTAACAAACTACCGCTACATTATCGTGTCTATTCCAGTGAAGCCAAGGACATGGAAGAATGCCATTTGCAGAGATTAGTGAGCTACCATACGGAGCTACCGAGCAACGAGCTGGAGATCTGATTGTTTGCATATGCTGCCAATCACTATATTTTGAGCTCGCTTCTGTTCATTGTGCGTGCGTGGCCTCCTTGGCAGAACTGTCTCGGCGCATACAACCTAGCTAGAGTAAAAAAACTGTTGGATTATTAGGCATAATTTTCATGATTAATTCAAGAATATAAAACATGATCGCAACAGCTACTAATATGTTAATCTCGAAAATATTAGACGTATTAATTAACATGAAAAGCAGCAAAACATCTACTAACACAGCCATAATCAAACAGCAGATCGGAACGTGACACACGTACCGAACGGTAGTAGATGAAGTAGTCGTTGGAGCAGCGACGGCGGCAGCTTGAGCAGCGACGGTAACAGCTCGAAGAAGGCGACGTTGAAGACGAGTCGCCCGCGGACCCGGAGATCGTCCAGGAAGTCTAGCCGTGATGAAAAACTTGAGCAGTCGCGCGGAGCGCTTCCCAAAAACCTTATTCGCCCTCTCCCGTACAGGATCAAAGGACAAGTGGTTCCGGAGACCTGCTGTCCCGTTCGCCGGTGCACGCCGGCGCACGGGATGGAGTAGACTACGGTGGCGGCGCAAGGCACGAGATTGGCAAAACCTAGATTGGTTTGGTGTGTGACGGCGCACGCAGTGCACGACAATATATAGTGCGGTTCGGGAAACCCTAACACGTACACCGTGGGCCAAGTCCACGTCGCGCACGTTTTGGGTCGGTTACAGTAGCCCACGATCCGGGAGCGACCCGAACGACTAACTGTGACGCGTCCGTCCAAACCGTTTTTCCCGGACTGCAAAAATAAAGCTCGGCTCGGCGAGATTCCCGCAACCCGCGGCGCGTCGTGACGAGACGGACGGCGGCGGAGGAGGAGTGCGCACGAGAGAGCCTTCTGTTCTCAACTAGCACACCAAGTGGTACAACACTCCACCTTATAAGGTGGTGTTTGTCTCCTCCAACTAGCAATGTGGGACTAAACTTTAGCTCCCACTCCACTCCCATGTGTGCTGCCACAAAATGGGCTTTGAGATTTTCTGAAATTGCTTATTGGGCTGCCAAATGGGCCCAAATTCTAACAATCCCCCACCAGATCTCAAATTCCCATTTAGAGATTTTGCCAAACCTCGTTTCTTGTTTATATACCAGTGTTTCAGCAGAGACTGTTAAGTTGAACTTCCGCCTAGAGCTTCAAGCTACATCTACCAGCAACTTGAACAATGGACGAACCTTGAATTGCAAGTTTGGTGCCAATAGACTTCACTCAAAGTCATAACCAGTACGTGGCTGCCAGTAGCCTACCCCGCGGGTGGAGCATATGCGTCATACTCCCTGGTCTCTTCATGAGCTTACTAGAGATCACCCAAATCTCATAGACTGCGACGTTTAACAGTCGGACTCATATAGGTGTGTTCTTTCAAGGTCGCTCTGTAGGATAGCACCTTTGCTACGAATAGCCAACAGAAACACATTAAGGCATATTGCCAACCTGCCTTACAGAATGTGAGAGTTATGCATCTTCCCACGGAGAGGGTTACAAAATAACTCTCCTCAGTTAAACCACTAGCTTGTTCTTCCCAGGTCCTAATTCACGGGATCTCCGATCACATAGGTTGGGTTACCACTATGGTGTAACGCTCACGGGTCTCAACCCCATCTCCCTCGATGCACTATCTATCACATTACGTGATAGTCCCTTCGTAAAGGGATCTGCCAGGTTTTTGTCTGTTTGAATATAACTAACAGTTATTACTCCGGAGTTTCTCATTTTCCTGACAGACTTCAAGCGTCTCTTGACGTGTCTTGATGACTTCGCATTATCCTTAGCACTGTTCACTTTCGTAATAACCGTTTGGTTGTCACAGTTCATAAGGATGGCCGGTAATGGTTTCTCAACCACCGGCAAGTCCATCAAGAGCTCACGCAGCCATTCTGCCTCAACAGAAGCTGTATCTAAAGCAGCAAGTTCTGCTTCCATGGTTGACCTCGTCAAAATGGTCTGTTTGCAAGACCTCCATGACACTGCGCCACCTCCAAGAATAAATGCATATCCACTTGTGGCGTAGAGCTCATCAACATCTGAGATCCAGTTCGCATCACAGTATCCCTCAAGCACCGCAGGGTGCCCTGAATAGTGAATCCCATAACTCATTGTACCGTTCAGATAGCGCATGACCCTTTCAAGTGCATGCCAATGATCAATACCCGGGTTAGACATGAACCTGCTCAACTTGCTCACAGCAAAAGAGATATCAGGTCTCGTCGCGCTCGCAAGGTACATGAGTGAACCGATCACTTGAGAATATCTTAATTGATCTCTCGTTTCCTTTTGTTCTTTCTGAGTGTCACACTGGGATCATAGGGTGTTGGAGAAGGCTTGCTGTCTATATAACCAAAGCGGCTCAAGACCTTCTCAACATAGTGTGATTGCGTTAACGTAATCCCACTCTCATCCCTAATCAACTTAATGTTCAGGATCACATCAGCTTGTCCCAGATCTTTCATATCAAAGCTCTTTGACAGAAAACTTGACCTCATTTATCACTATCATGCTTGTACCGAAAATCAGTATGTCATCAACATACAAGCATAATATAACACTATCGCCCCCACCATGGCGATAATATACACACCTATCAGCCTCATTAATGGCAAAGCCTGCAGAAGTTAAAGTTCTGTCAAACTTCTCATGCCATTGCTTAGGTGCTTGCTTCAGCCCATACAAAGATTTTAACAATTTGCACACCTTTCTCTCTTCACCTTTTACTACAAACCCATCAGGCTGATCCATATAGATTTCCTCTTCCAACTCTCCGTTAAGGAAAGCTGTCTTTACGTCCATTTGATGAACGATAAGACCATAGGAGGCAGCCAGGGAAAGTAGTACTCGAATGGTGGTGAGTCTAGCAACAGGTGAATAGGTGTCAAAGTAATCTTCGCCTTCGCGCTGGGTGTAGCCCTTGGCTACAAGCCGTGCCTTGTACTTCTCAATAGTACCATCAGGCCTTAGCTTCTTCTTGAACACCCACTTACAACCCACAGGTTTGCAGCCGTAGGGTCGTTCAGATAATTCCCAAGTTCCATTAGAAAGAATCGAGTCCATCTCATTATGGACAGCTTCTTTCCAGTCATCAGCATCAGGAGATGCAAATGCCTCTGCAATGGACGTGGGAGTATTGTCCACAAGGTACACAATGAAATCATCACCAAAGGATTTTTCAGTCCTCTGTCTCTTGCTCCTCTTGGGAGCTGATTCATTGTCATCCTTCTCAAGGACTTCCTCAACAAGTGGTTGTTCAGAATGATCAACAGATGTACTAGGTTCAGCAAATATCTCAGAAGAAATTCTAGCAATGCTATGCATATCCTTCATAGGAAACGTTTCTCAAAAAATGTTGCATCACGAGATTCCAAAATAGTATCAACATGCATATCAGGTATCTCAGATTTAACCACTAAAAATCTATAGCAAATGCTCCGCTGAGCATAACCTAGAAAGACACAATCCACTGTCTTCGGTCCAAGTTTTCGTTTCTTAGGAATTGGAACATTGACTTTCGCCAAACATCCCCAAGTACGAAAATAAGAAAGTGATGGTTTTCTCCCAGACCACTCCTCGTAAGGTGTCTTCTCTTTATCCTTGTTAGGAACTCTATTCAGGACATGACACGAAGTCAACAAAGCCTCCCCCCACCATGCCTTAGATAAACCAGCAGTGTCCAACATGGCGTTCACCAAGTCGGTCAGCGTGCGGTTTTTCCTCTCGGCAACCCCGTTTGATTGGGGCGAATAGGGAGGCGTCCTCTCATGAATAATACCATGTTCCTCACAGAATTCATCAAATACGTTGGAGAAATACTCGCCACCACGATCTGACCTAAGACGTTTGATCTTTCTCTCTAATTGATTTTCTACTTCAGCTTTATAGATTTTAAAGTAGTCTAAAGCTTCATCTTTAGTGTGCAACAAATATACATAACAGAACCTAGTAGCATCATCGATTAAAGTCATGAAATATCTCTTATCACCTTTTGTCAACACGCCATTCATCTCACATAGATCCGAATGTACGAGTTCTAGAGGTGCCAAGTTTCTCTCCTCGGCTGCCTTGTGAGGCTTTCGAGGTTGCTTAGATTGCACACAGCTATGGCACTTAGAACCTTTGGCAATGGTGAAAGTAGGAATTAAACTCAAACTGGAAAGTCTACTCATTAAACCAAAATTAACATGACATAAACGAGAGTGCCAAACATTAGCATCCGAATCCACACTGCCACAAATATGGTTTACTGACTTATTACAAAAATCCGATAATGAAAAGCGGAACAAGCCTCCGCACTCATACCCTTTACCAATAAATTGTCCAAACTTTGACACAACTACTTTATTGGACTCCAAGACTAATTTAAACCCATCTCTGCATAGAAGGGAGCCGCTAACAAGATTCTTGTTCATAGTAGGGACATGCTGCACGTTCCTCAGCTGCACGATCTTCCCCGAAGTAAACTTCAGATCTACCGTGCCAACACCACGAACAGAAGCATGTGATCCATTCCCCATTAAGACGCTTGAATCTGCGACCTGATAAGAAGTGAACATAGAGATGTCAGCACATACATGAACATTAGCACCCGTATCAATCCACCAACATGGAGATTGAAATACTGAAAGCACAATCGGTAAATTACCGTACCCATCAGCATTGCTAGCGGTCACGACGTTGACATGCTTTGCCCCTTTCTTGTCTGCACGATCTGGGCAGTCCACAGAGAAGTGTCCGGGCTCTCCACAAGTGTAGCACTTTAGCTCAGATTTGTTCAGCATCTTCTTCTTCTTCTTGAAAGAAGTAGTCTTGGTAGGCATGTTGAAGGAAGGCTTGCTCTTTGCCTTGCTCTTGCCATGGTGAAAGTTCTTCTGCACCATGTTGGCGCTAGACTGACCTTCACCACCTCTCTCAGCAGTGTCCTTAGCCCGAGCCTTCTCCTCAACATCAAGAGACGCTATCAGGTTTTCAACCGATATCTCCTGTCTCTTGTGTTTGAGAGTTGTGGCGAAGTTCCTCCATGAAGAGGGCAACTTTGCAATAATGCATCCAGCCACAAACTTGTCAGGTAAGGCACACTTAGCGTGCTCAAGCTCCTTAGCAATGCACTGTATCTCATGAGCCTATCCATGATTATAATGGAGTCTTGGAGTCCCTATAATGGAATCCCTATAACAAATATAAGGTTTTTGGATTGTTGGATTATTAGGCATAATTTCCATGATTAATTCAAGAATATAAAACATGATCGCAACAGCTACTAACATGTTAATCTCGAAAATACTAGACGTATTAATTAACATGAACAGCAGGAAAACATCTACTAACACAGCCATAATAAAACAACAGATCGGAACGTGACACACGTACCGAACGGTAGTAGATGAAGTAGTCGTTGGAGCAGCGACGGTGGCAGCTTGAGCAGCGACGGTAGCAGCTCGAAGAAGGCGACGTTGAAGACGAGTCGCCCGCGGACCCGGAGATTGTCCAGGAAGTCGAGCCGTGATGAAGAACTTGAGCAGTCACGCGGAGCGCTTCCCAAAAACCTTATTCGCCCTCTCCCGCACAGGATCACAAGGACAAGTGGTTCCGGAGACCTGTTGTCCCGTTCGCCGGTGCACGCCGGCGCACGGGATGGAGTAGACTACGGTGGCGGCGCAAGGCACGAGATTGGCAAAACCTAGATTGGTTTGGTGTGTGACGGACGGCGGCGGAGGAGGAGGAGGAGTGCGCACGAGAGAGCCTTCTGTTCTCAACTAGGACACCAAGTGGTACAACACTCCACCTTATAAGGTGGTGTTTGTCTCCTCCAACTAGCAATGTGGGACTAAACTTTAGCTCCCACTCCACTCCCATGTGTGCTGCCACAAAAATGGGCTTTGAGATTTTTCTGAAATTGCTTATTGGGCTGCCACATATGGGCCCAATTCTAACAAAAACATCATGCCTGGATAAAGTCACATCCCGCTTTCATGTACCCGCACTCGTGCCAAGAATTGTGCAACACTTCTTTATTTCTTGCTCCAAACTGGTTGTCAAGTTTTAGTGTTTCATCTCCTTCAGTATGTATATAGAGAACCTGCTGGAACTCTCATGTTTGTGTGCTACTATGTACTGATTGTGATCTTCAGCATGTTTCGGTCGGAGCAAGCTGTATTTTCAGAACCTGCTGGACCATTCTTATTTGTGTACTAATTATTCGTATCTCTTGTTATATGCAGCTGCATCTTGAACTTGGTGCTTTCATGGATAGTGTGTTCAACTAGTGCTGCAGTTGTTTTATTTAGGGAAAGATATATATATGCTTGAACAAACACTGGTCGTGTAGTCCAGGCAGGATACAGGAGAGAACAGCACTCGCTCAATATGTTAAAACTGAAGCACACAATGCTGATACAGTATACTAGCTGAATACCCGTGCGTTGCTACGGTTTTCATATTTTTCTCAATGTCCCATTAGAAAAGATAGCATCCAAATTTTGATTTATTCAGCTCTTTTAATTCGATGATATATGCAAAGAAAACAAGGACCCAACTAATTATTTCTTATTAAGTAAGACAACTCTCTTAACATGGTTAAAATGTTCTCATACGAAATTAGGGATGTTCTCTCTAGATCATGTTTGCTCTCTTCCACGTTATATGCTTGTCTACACGACAATAAGACACATGACCTTCATCATGTGTTCTTTCCTCGCACATTTCCTCTGTTCTCAGATTCATTGTTGCTTAGCCATTATTTGTTCCACCACACCCTTTTTTGAACACTGGAGTGCTTATACACGTATTCCGCTCCACCCGATTTAGAAATTTCGTTGATGAAAATAAATTTAAACTCCTAGGAGAAATGTCAACAGTGATGTTTCGCTTTCAAATGTCTTCGCCTTCATTTACATCCTGCAATCGCCATGGCCCATGTGTATTGTTTTGGAAATCCTCTCACGACCTAAATTTTTGTGTTAATTTTCTGAAAAAAAAGTAGTTTGTTGTCACTGTTGTATGCTCACAACGGTAGTACTGAAATTCAGACAAAACTTCTTCTCACTTGTAATTAAAGATTAAATATATGGTAGAGCTAATTAAAAAAAATATTCATAAGAATCTTATAGGATTTTCGTAGGATCAGAAAACTTAGAGATTTTTATTTTGTTGGAGTTTTTCTACGTATTTATCTGCAGTACATGTTGTATTCTAGGAAAAGTATTTATCTGTAGTATATTAAAGTGTAATTCAGTTTACTTGAGTCAAACCGCTTTGCTACAATTCTTACTTTTTTCTGTTGTGCGTCGGAGTAATTTGAGTCCGAATTATGCATTGTTCAAATCTTTAGAATTCAGTAGCACATATTTCAATCTTGTACTTTCTATTCATGCCTTGCGATCATGTATTAGTGCGGTTGCATGGATGAACCTTCAACAATGATCAAAATCAAAGAGAACAAAGTAAATAAAAACATATAATAGTAACAGTTACCGAATTCAGAAGGAAAAATATATTTGTTGCTCAGGATCATGTAGTTTCAAAAGCGAACAAATATATTGTACCTATTCACTTGCCTTGGTCAGCTTATGTGAATCCAACCTTCGAAAAATAGGCACCCTATTCATGCATCCAAGTGAAACATGACCCTCCACCTCCATCAAGATCGATCTCCCCTAAAATAAAGAAAGAAACAACAATTTAGAAAGAAAAAATTCAATAGATAAAACCTAGTAAAGATATATGGAGTACAGTGGCAATGCGGCAACACACCTGTAGGCACCAAGCCTCTTGTCTCGTCTTCCTGTCTAACATAAATTCTAGGAAGTTTCTCTTTCTGTTTTCTGTTAGGCCAGGTTTGTTCGTTTTCTTTCTTCTACATGTTTTTTTCTCGATATTTCTGGCTTCTTTGCCTGCTTGTTCTGAATCTTCAGACTTCGGTCTGCTTTGAATACATAGAAGGAAAAGATGCCTCTACCTTCTTATTAAAAACAATCCTGTTAAATGCATTCGAGACACTCAGTACAACATACAGCTTGCACGCTGCATGCCGCGGCATACACTTGATCATCGCCTTGGAAGGATTTCATATTCAGCCAAGCCTCAGCCATCAGGAGTTAGCAAACATGTGTTTGGTTCGTTCAGTACAAACAGCCGCCAAAAAACAAACAAAAAATAGCCGCCAGCTGAAGGGTAGCAAGAAAGAGAACATTAATCAAGCAGCAAGTAGCAGCAAAACGATGAGTTTGGCGGCAATTCTTCAGAAATCACCATCGTCTCTGTTACCTTCCAGGCGTGCCGATCGATTGGTTTGTCCGGAAGGCACGCAGCAGATTAACCCGCGCGACCGGCGGGAACGCATCTAGCTCAACCGTTGCCCCCTGCCCATGGCGAGTGCGGCCGTCGCTTGCTAAACTCCATGGCGCCGCATCGCGAGCGCAAGAAGGAAAGAGTTGTGAGCCAACATGTAGTCGCAGAGGCGAAGGTCACCGATGTCCTTGCACGCGAAGCAAATGTCCCCTCCCCTTACCCTCGGTCACGGCCGCGGCTGCCTTCTTCCCACACGCGCGCCGCTGCTGACCTGACGGTCGGCCTCCTGCTCTTTTGCCCTGGGCTCCAACTCTGGACGAGGCTGTCGTGCAAGGCGGCGGGAGAATTCGATCAACACAGCGGCGAGACGATGGTATTTTGAAGATCCGCGAGGGAAAGGTGTGGGTGAGCGCCTGATCGGCGCCGGCGCCCGGCGTGGTGCCAGGATACGCATGGAAGCTTGAGGAGCACAAGCCGGCGGGGTATGCGGTTGGTGGCGGGGCTGCCGTGCATGGCGAAAATGGGCTGCGTGAGGGAACAAGGGAGAGGAAATAATCTTAGCCAACCACTCGGCACTCGTGAGAATCTGTTGGCTTTCTGCCCAAAAATCGGAAGCAATGCGTGATATGGATGCGCTTTTAACTGGATCGAGCTAACCCTGCGCGTGGGATAACTGGACGCTGGTTGTCGTTGCTATTAGGAAGGAGAGATCCGGTATACTTGCTCGGTGGCATTTGCTACGTAAATAGGTGAAAGTGTGACACCACGGGGAGGTGTGACACCAACGACGGACTCTCCTTTAATAGTAAAGATACAAGTTGATGGTGGCCGGATGGTGGGGTCACCGGCGCCGGCAGAAGGCCCGGACGGCGAGGGCGAGCCACATGGCGCAGCCGATGGCCACGGACAGAGGACCGATCAGCTCATCAACGTCTGCTGTCTCGCCGCCATTGAAGACTGGACAGTGGCTGCAGCAGCTGTAGCGCAGCAGGATGCAGCACACGCCGAAGGCTGAGGCCGCCAGGGCCACGATAGCCACCGAGCCGCCGTCGTGGTTATCATAGTCGGAGTCCAGCACCACCTCGTCGCCGCCGCCCACCTGGAGATCCATCGGCCGTGACTCTTCTGAATCTTTGATCCTGGCACCGCTACCTCGAGATCCATCAGGATATATGTATTTTATTTTACGCAGGAAAGGAACGATTAATTTGCTCGAGTTTCAGAAAAAGAAAAATAACAATGTTCGAGCAGTATATTCGCGTTTTCTTATTTCAATGCGAATTAGTTTATTTTACGCAGGAAAGAAAATAGATGGAAATATTTTTTAATCTATCTATACTACTATTAAAAGAGCAAACTTCACCGGATACATTAAATTTATACCGTACGATCTCTATCCAATGAACTAGATTGTCCGGTTCATGTTGAGCAACTCGACACATCCTGGACGAAACGTTATTTTTGTTTTTTTCCTCAGTTACGCCACCCTCCGCGCGCATCCTACTATCCGTCGCTGGCCGGAGCCGCGGCGTACCCGCATCCACGCGCCGGCGGCTGGGCCTCCGCTCGCCTCCTCTTTTCAGTCGCCAGCCGAGGCGCCCGCGTCCACCATCCACGCTCGCCCACAGCCGTCACTCCTGCTTCCCAGCGGTGGCAAGGGCGGCCGCGTGCCCCCATCCAGATGCGCCTCCTGGCTGGGTCCAGGCCTTCTCGTGGTTCCCCGTCTCTCGCCGGGGCCGCCGCGCGCCACCCGAGCCGACGGCTTTCAAGAGAGATCAGTCAGGCAGACCGCCCGCTGCAACCGGTGCCTCTAGCGGTCAGCGCTGGCGCGACCGGGAGGTGTCGATTCAGATCGTCGGGCCCAAAGGCGACGTAGGGCCGCGCGTTCCTGCGCTGGCACCGGGAAGGCGGATGCGGACGAGTCCGCTGACGCGATGGAGAGGATTTCTTGGATGGCGATTGGCGATGCTGTTGCCGTGGCGATTCCGCGGCCCGTTCTTCCTTCCTTGGTTTGGGCGCCAGAGTATGAACAGGGATGAGGTGATGCCAATTGCCATGCACGCATGCAAGTTGTTTCGCCTTACGTAGATGTAGATTGATTAAGTGCTTTAGCTAAGCCTCTCCACTTGATCTCCCTAATTAAGCACATGTCCTGTGCGCACCACCGTTGTTTGTTCGTGGTGCCTCACCCTAGAGCGCCTCCCCCTGCATCTGTTCGCACTTGTCCTCTGTTCCGCTATCTTCAATGAA
Source organism: Poa pratensis (assembly GCA_947311845.1). Lineage (NCBI taxonomy): Eukaryota > Viridiplantae > Streptophyta > Magnoliopsida > Poales > Poaceae > Poa > Poa pratensis. The sequence goes on from CAMZMU010000127.1 coordinate 5,276,210, forward strand.
GTGATTGTTCCATTCGTGCAACTGGTTCACTTACTGTTCCATTCGTGCAACTGGTTCACTTATGAAATACAACTATCGTTTGTAAAAAAAAAGCGGTGGGAAAAAAATCTCCCCCCCCCCCCCCCCCCCCCCCCGCGTTATTCTCGAAAAAAATAAAAAAAACTGTCAAGAATACACAATCCAAAGCTGCCATCTTGCCAAATCAAAACATGCAACGCCAAAACTCACCAAGAACCACTTTTGTTTGCAGCTAATGGTGCAAAATAGATCAACCGGTAAGCATGTACATACAACATGATATCGAGAGTGTGCCGAAACATTACTACACTACCACATGAACGGCAGGGGGGCATGGACGAAAATAGGTTCCACGACCATGCCGGCATGCTCATGATAGATTGCACCGCCGTCCATCTCCGTACGCCATCAGAGATCAAACTGAATGAGTCAATACTGAGCACAATCCCGTCGTCCTTCAATAGATAGAAAAACGGATCAAACACTGATGCACACTGGCGATTTGGAGCACGTCGGATCGGATTAAAATTGATTTAATTGGATTGCTAGCTCGCTGCCTACTGTCGTCTGAAGCTACTTACTCTTATCACTGTCTGTACCATATCCTTCTTCTTAGTACATGCTCAAAATGATACCTCCTATCGCCCCAAGGGCCAAGGTACTGTTTGGATTATTGCTTGTTGATTAACTACGTGTGTGATGGCTAGAATACAGACTGCCATGACCACGACATGAGCTCTCGCGACTATGTCCGCGACCCGGCGGCCGCCACCCTGGCGCCGTCGCCCAGCCACATCCCTCCCAGCCCCAGCCGCGGCCTCTCGTCGTCCAGCCTGCAGGTTTGCTTCCTCAAGCCCTCCCGGCGTCTCCCCGCAGCCCTCCATGGTCACCTCAGATCTCGACGGAGTGGATCCGCTGCCGCCGCCGCCCGAGCAGCCTCCCTCTTCATCTGTGGAGGTACGGGTGTCCGCGCCCCGCCTGAGCTGCTCCGCCGCCCAGATGACTGGGCGCTCGAGGTGGAGGCCGCCTCAGCTGTTGCCCCTTCCCTCAGCCCCCTCTCCGTGGAGAAGACTGCCCAGATGCAGTTCGTGCCTGCCATCCGGTGGTCGCCGGTGCGGGGGATGGGCCTCTTGGAGCTGCGGACATCGACAATCAGCTGGCCTTCCCGGCTGCGCCAGCTGCCCCGACGCGGCTGCCACCTCCGCCAGATCGGCTCCCGCCCAACTTCAAGCCGCAGGTGGTGGAGCTGCCGGCATCTGCTGGACCGGACGCTGTGGACAACGAGCTACGATGGCAGGTGGTTTGCAACCGGCGCCGACCGGAGCGGAGCTTGCCGCACCCATCTCCTCCTCGGCTGGGTGAAGACCGAGCCATGGCCTTCCGGAGGAGGGTGCGGGGCAGGTGTTTCCGTTGCTTGGCACGGGGTCATCGCGTGGCTGGCTGCCTAGGACAAATCCGGTGCCTTGCCTGCAACAGCTCCGGCCACCGCGAGCGTGACTGCCCCTAGCAGCAGCAGGCCAGCAAAGCACTCCTCTGCTCTGGGTCGCCGGCAACCAGCCCGCGCCATCCTTTTGGCCGTTCATGGGCTTCCATTGCCGCACCTCCTCTCGCGCAAGGGGACCGAGGGTCTACTGTTCCGGCAGCTCCACCTGATGTGATGCAAGAATCCGTCCGGGCTGAGTTGCAGGGTTTGGTGGCGTCTCAGCTCGAGGAGATGCGCTCGTCTTTGTTGGCGCAGGAGGCGCTATTGCGGGCCGAGCAGGAGCAGGCGTCGATGTTGCGGGCAGAGCTGCGAGGCTTGGTCGCGTCTCAGCTTGAGGAGATGATCGTGGCTCAGCTCAAGATGCAGTCTTCTGTGCAGGGATTGATGGAGCGTGTTGGGAGTTTGATGGAGCGGGCTGAGGCTGCTATTGAGAGGCTTTCCTTGCCACCTGCTGTCAATGTTGGCTGCGTGGATGGTGATATCGAGCTTTTTGCTTGCTACTCCCCTAGGGGTGTGATAGATTCGGTGCTTGCCCTGAACTCCACCTCCATGTTCGTGACTGCTGTGGAGCATGTTTCCCCGGCGGTGCAGGGTCCCTCAGTGAAGGATCTTGGAGCGGAGATGTCAGTGCCTATGGCATTGAAGGAGTTGAGGGGTACCGATGCCACTAGCCCGGAGGAAGATCGCGAAGGTGATGGCCCAGTTCGACGCGATTGAGCCACAGGAGAAGACCATGCCATTCTCGATGGTGGACCTCTGCCGAGAGATTGCTGACATGCCCAAGGACAAGCAGGTTCGGGTGGATGCTCCCTCTTTGGCCGAGCGATGGAGCATCCGGCTGGACAAGAAGAACAAAGATTGTGTCATTCCCGTAGCCAAGCGCGCCGAGTTTAGGAGGACGGATGCTTATGCCTGATCCCTTATGTGAGGAGGGTGCACTTCGGTGCATCTATAGTGGAGAGAGTTTGTGTGGGTTTGGAGAGGCTCTTTTAGTTGGTTTTGTCGTGTGTCCTGTTAGCTTGGGTTTAGGTGCCCTTGTTTCCGGCACAGACGATGTCCCATGAGTTAGATGCACCACGTTTTGTATGGTTTTTGGATTCGGTTTCCCTAATTAACTGGATCAATTCTCTTCTTCTATAATGCAATGCGGGAACTCCCCGCCCTGGTTCTCAAAAAAAAAAATAACTACGTGTGAGAATACAAGTTTCGATCAGGAATCGTTGCGTTGTTGCTTAAAAATAAAAATCATTCATATTTTACACATCACACTCATACACCTTGAATATGAAAGTAATTCAACATAGGACTGAGATAACATATTTCAACCCGCTCGACGGTGCCATAGGAAAAGAAACTTGGATATTTGTATATCACGGTACACATTGTCTTAGGAAAATAATATTTTTTGAAGGCATACAGGCGACACTGTGAATAGAAAGTTAGAAACATTACTGCTCATACGAAACAGAAAGACTACACATCAAAGATAATCCAACAGAGAAAAGAAAACAGAAACACTACACACTCGGACACTGGAAAGGAGAGGCCTAGAGCTAGCTACCCTACAACCTAGCGTGTCTTAGGAGCATTTGCGTCCCGCTGAATATGCATGTACTCCACCGAATTAATATTTGTAGCTAGATCCACTATATCAGCAATTGTATTGCACCCGATACTACAAGCAAGAGCCAATCCATTTTTCATTGCAATTGCCTCGCCCATCTCTGCTGAAGCTAAGGTAGGTAAGTAAGAGCAGTTTGCTGCAATGAACTGGCCTTGGTAATCACGTAGAATTGCACCAACATTCAACTTTATACAATGTGGTTTTGGCCTAGTGAAATGGTTTCATCTTAATCTGAATGGTTATTCGAATAACTATATTATGTGCTTTCAAACTACTTGTACAAATAGACCGGTATGTCAAGTACATAAATAATATTACATTCATATCCAGCTATACAGACCCGACGGTTGGATCTGATTGCAGTTACTCGTGTCGTCCAGTTGCGGTGCAACTAATAAATGATTATCAGCGTCGCGCCTGTAGGGCCACACGTCCCTACTATGGTCAGCCTGATTGAACTTTTTTTACTACTTCTCTTAGTGCCATGGCTCCAAACGCTACACCTCACCAGTAATTCTAGGGGGGGAGGCTGCTAGAGCCACACACACGCACAACTTCTCTCCCTTGTAGAAAGGGATCTCACTCCCGACAAATCTACAGCGAACAAGCCGCAAATAATCTTTTCAAAGATGATGATATGGCAGCACCAACTGATAACCCTACTCTGAAGGAACATGTATAGCAATTTTTTGGTTTTTGGAAGGAACACTTATAGAAGTTCCTCGAACTAAAAATGAGTTAAACAGACGAATGTTACTCCATTATAAGATAATAATTAATACAGGGTACACGCATGTATAAAGGAACTAAAAGCTTGGAGGAAAAATCCAAGTACAAGTATTGCGATCGTTAATGCAATGACCCTTCGTATTTTCTGGGTAATGATATCCCCGTGTCTTGATCTCCCACGAGCTATCCACTCCTTTGCTCTCGTAACAACACACGTCGCAGCTACCCAGATCAAACCTGGCTAAGCATTCCGGATCGGGCTCCTCCTCTTTCTGGGAGTAGTAGATGGAGTTCCTTTTCACCTCGCCGGACATCGCCGACCATATCTGAACTGCCTTGCAGCATCCTGGGCCTAGGAACAAGGCATGATCGCCTAAACTCGCTACCTTTGCCCATTCATATGACTCCGTGGTGTCGCGACTGCTGGCGACCTCAAACACCCTAAAAGTTCTAGCCTTGCTGCTGCTTATCAGCCCGACCTCCCCCGCTATAGTCAGCTTGCTGCCCAGCTCGAAAATGTACCGTGGACGAAATGTGACAGGTCGTCGGATTATTTCCTCGCGTGATGTGACCGCAGGAGCATTGTGCTTGTCTAGGCCGATGGTGAGCTTGTATATAATAATAAGATCACCATAAAAGTACGAGGAGAGGCCATAAAGCTCGCCGTTGCAAAAAGCGATGTCAACTAGGTCTTGGAGGATCGGACTGGCATACATGGAACATCCTGGTGTCATCCACTCTACGTATCGGCCGCCAAGGCTAAAGAGGGCTACGCACCTGGTGCTCATGGCGGCGACGATGCAGCCTATGGAGGTAGGGTCTTTAGAGAAGATGACTTTTTGGATAGAAAATTTATTAGAGGCTTGGCACCTACACCAAATGTCTGCCTCACGCAGCAGCTGTGCGCGGGTGAAGAGGTTCATGATGCTGATCCGGCAGCCGATGGCGGTGGCAACCCAGCCGCCGTCGTAGGATCCGACGATCCGCTTGCCGTAAGGGAACCACGGGAGTGGTGATCGCAGCACCCTGCCGTCTTCTGGGCTGTAGGCGAGCGCATTCCTGTCAAACGAGCCGTTGCGTGTCGAGGGAAGAAGCAGCGGCAGAGCCGGCAGCTTCGGCTGCCACGACGCGGCGGCAAGCCATGATTTGCAGACGGCAGCAAAGCGGCGGCGGTCATACGACGAGGAGCACCGGAGGTATATCGCGCTCAGGAGGTCGCCCGGGAGGTCGTCCGACCACCGCCCTTCGGGGGCGCCGACGACGGTCATCGAGATCGATAAACTGGTGCTCGTGAGAGATAGCTAGTGAGCATGGACGTGGAAATCGATAGATCGCACTTCTATTGCGTACGGAGGCAACGGGACGGGCACGAAAAGACATCTGACCTGATCGACTTAATTTTGGTACGTGCCGTGCATATATGGGATATCTGTTCTAATCGAAAAAGGAAAGGATCAGCAGTTTCCTTTTTTAAAACAATGTTTCTTTTCGTATGGGACAATCGTAGTTCTTCAGTTAACCAAATTACCCAAGTACATATTTGGAAGTATACCATTAATTGGCACTGAGTGTTTTTTCAATTCGTAATATAATATTTTTATACTTTGATTGAAATTGAATACAAGTCTGGTACAATCTCGAAAGAAAAATACAAGTCTGGTACATTGATTATATTAATTTTTGGCAAGATTTCACAAAAACAAAAGATAGAAAACTCACATGTTAATGCGCCGCCATTAAAAGATGGCCGGAAGGCTCTTCATGCATGCATGGGTAACTGATTTTTAACCAAACCCGGCAAATCATATACATCGATCTATTGCGACACGAGACGGTAGTACGAATTTTTTGTGTTTGTTGAGTAAGTTTTTTACTCAACAAACATAAAAAATAAAAGTTTTGTGTAAAAATAGCACCAATAGATAGTGGTTTGTGGAATCTCCACGTCGTGCCTTGCTAGGATCACCTATTTAGAACAGAGTATGTCTTCACATGCAGAAACCAGAAAGACAAATAAATGACCAAAAAGTAGAATATACACGATCATGCATGTGAGCATATCATATCTACTGAGCACAGCAATCCTATCTACTGTACTATAATTCGTACTACCGTCTTTGAAGCGGCCAACCGGGCAACTTTATCACGGTGTACCGCTCACATGCAGGTGCATGCTGACCATGGGCGCCAGAGCACGGCGGTAAAAAAAGTCACACTCTTTCCACTGCCACTCATGCCGCTTACATTGCAATCTAGCGTCGGTTTTCAGAACGCTAGGTGTGCAGGCCGGCCACAATATAAACTCACCATGATTTGCTCAAAAGAAGAACCGAGCCACCTCCAGTTCAGCATGGCCAAGTCTCTCTTCCTTATCCTCACCCTCGCACTCGTCGCCGCCAGCATCACCACGCACCGCGGATGGAGGTGCTCCTCCGGGTGTTCTCCAACCCGCGTTGGCAGAGGCCGCCGACTCACGGCGCTGTTTCTCAAGCGCGAGATTGGGCCGCTGGGTCCCATCTTCGAGGCCAGCTGCACGATGCCGGAGAACACCGCCGTCGACGTCCGCGCCAAGGAGGAGGCGTTTGACGCTGCCTTCGAGATGCTGATGCGCCACTTCCTGCCGCTCGCGCCTCAGGGCTGGGGCAATACCGACGAACTGTGACATGCATGCCATTGCCATGCACGCATGCAAGTTGTTTCGCCTTACGTAGATGTAGATTGATTGTGTGCTCTAGCTAGGCCTCTCCACTTGATTTCCCTAATTAAGCTATCTCCTGCATCTGTTCGCACTTGTCCTCTGTTCGGCTATATCTTCAATTAATTGTTTGTTCCATTCGTGCAACGGGTTCACTTATTAAAAATACAACTATCGTTTGCGGAAATTATAAACAAAACTGTCAAAAACACACAAGCCAAAGCTGCCGTCTTGCCAAACCAAAACCTACAATGCCAAAACTCGCCAAGAAGCTCTTGATTTTTTGCAGCAAATAGTGCAAAATAGCTCAGCCGGTTAGCATGTACGTACAACATGATATCGATTGGCTACTTACTCTTTATCTTATGTATGTAACATATCCTTCTTCTTAGTACGTATGTAGTCCGATCCTAAAAATGTGTCGGGACTCGGGAGTGGCACGTAAAAATTGTACAGTGCAGTTCAATTCCAGCGACACATTTTCTGAATTGGAGGGAGTAGTTAACTGGCTCCTGGAAAGAACATGCGCTGGATTTTTTAGCTTATCACCTATTGGATTAGATGGCTAGATTTTTTCGACAAAGAGCACTTTATTAAACTCAAAATGCGGATTGAGCCGATAAAAACAAGACCTTACACCCAGCCTCCTCACAACATGGTGCACCGCACGGAAGAAAAGAGACAGAAAAGGAGAAACAAATTGGGAAAATGCAAAATACAATGGTGCTTCTTGGCAAACCCCCTGGCCAATCCGTAGACTATGCCGCCCTCGAGATATGTTAGATTGCTATCTAGCTACATCCTATCGCCCCCTGGTACTGTTTGGATTATTGCTTGTTGATTAACAACGTATGAGAATACAAATTAAGTTTATCAGGAATCGTTTCGTTGTCGCTTAAAAATCAAAATCATTCATATTTTACACATCACACTCATACACCTCGAATATGAAAGTAATTCAACGGACTGGGACAACAAATTTCAAACCATAATAAGTCGCCAGTTCATAGGAAAACAAACTTGGATATTTGTATATTGTTTTAGGGACAAAATATTTTCTAAAGGGACATACTCAGGCGACAGTTTGTGAATAGAAACACTACATGCTCAGACGAAACAGAAACACTACTACATCAAAGATAACCCAACAGAGGATAACAAAACAGAAACAGTACTACATGCTCGGACGATCGAGCACGAACAATCAATTGTTCTCCGCCTTGATGGGAACGTCGGCGACGCTGAAACACTACATCCCTAACAGCGTCATCTATCTTGGCGGAAACACTCTACATCTCTAACAGCCTCCGATATCTCTAACAGCGTCCTCTATCTTGGCGGAGCCGAACAGCAGCTGCTTGTGGTGGCGAACCAGTAGCGCCTCGACCGCGTCGAGCGCCTCGGCCTTGATGCGAACGTCGGCGACGCTGCTCTCCGGCAGCCTGTCGATGGCGTTGAGGACGATACCGAACGGCCCGAGCTCGCGCTTCATGAACGACGCCGCTCGGCGTGCCGTCTCGGGGTCGGCGGATGCCGCTGCTTCGGGGCTGGTGAACAGCCGGATGACCTCCGCCATGGACTCCTGCCGCTGCGCCAGGTCGTCCGCGGCAGCTCCTTCAATGCCGAAGGCGGCGACGAGAGCCAGCGTGAAGATCAGGAGGAGGAGGAACTTGGCCATGGCGAGTCTGGTGTATCGGCGATATGCATCTCTTGGGTAAGTAGAGCTCAGTATATATGGTGGAGCCGGCCGGCAGGCAGGCATCGCATTGCGCAACGGCCACCGGTTAGTTGATGCAGTGTAAAGACGTGAGAGCAGGCAGAGGAAAGTGTGTGATCTCGGTTCAGCTTTTGTGCCTGCATCTTTGATGTGAGATGTGCCCATGCATGCCTCATTTGATTCAGTACCAAGCAGTCACACTTTTTTCCTCCGGCACTCACACCGCTTACAGTGCACCAGGCAGTTGCGCAACACTGCCACCAGCCCACCACCCCACCATTTATGATCACCTTCTTTGTCCAAGCGATACACCCACCTATTCGACTCGCCAAGTCGCCATGGCTAAGTTCGTCCTCACCCTACTTACGCTTACGCTCGCTCTCGTGGCCGCCAGCACCAACGGTGGAGCAGCTGCCACCGACGACGACCTGGCACAGCGGCGGGAGTACATGGCGCAGGTCGCCCAGTTCGCCCACCCGGCAGCGGCGGCCACTGACGCCCAGACGACCCATCGTCTGGCCTCGTTTCTGAAACGCGAGATGGGGCCGATCGAGGCCATCTTCGCCGCCATCCGCAGCATGCCGGAGAACAGCGCAGCCGAGGTCCGCGCCAAGGATGACGCGTTTGACGGGGCCATGGAGCTGCTGGATCGCCAGTTCCGGGTGCTCCTGCCTAACTGCCGCGCCGACGACGATATTGGTTTCGCCATCGGGAAGATGCCGGAGAGCACCGCCGCACAGGTCCGTGCCAAGGAGGAGGCCCACGCCGCGGCCAAGGAGATGACTCGCCACATTGGCAGCCTCCTCCCTGGCGGCTCCTCCAAGATCATCGACGATCTGTAACATTCATCCTGTATGCATGCGTGCTTGTCTTAGTATTAGCTTTACATAGATTGGTTCTGTGCTCAGCATTTCCGCTTTATTCGAAGAAATAGGCTTTCGCCCCGCTATATTAATATAGCAACCACGCGAGTAACACTGAGTTCATTGCTAGGAGCAAACAACACAGTCAAGCCCAAAAGAAAAGAAAAAGGAAATAATGCCAGCACCGGCGGATCAACGAAAACAAAAATGCTGCGTCCTCTCCGGAGAATTCCCACCACGATCATAGCACTCCGAATCACCGCGTACCAAGCAGCACCTCCAAGAAGGAAAGCGACTACGACGACGCTGCTGCCCAGACTGGTCCTAGGGTTTCCCCCGGTACGCTAGGCGTAGTGGGGAAGAGGTACATCCGACGCCCTTCAAGAAGGAGAAGCGACACTCATGAGTGTCAAGATGACAAGGATTTCTCCCGACCTCCAAAAAACCACATCTCCGGACAATCCGTATCGCTCCACCAATCTTGCCACCCACCAACAGACGTCACCATGGAATTGAATCCACCCTCGTCGTATCACCAAGGCAAGCACTACGCGACTGGCCGAACTGAGAAGCACACACCATAGATAAGGAGCGGTGGTACCACATCCACGCGAGAGGGAACATCCTCCACCGCCTAGACGGTAGCCGACCGGACGCAGCAGATAAGAGCACACCAGGCCACCATGGAGTCGTAGGGTGGCAGCAGCACAGCCACCTAGAGGACATCCTCCACCGTCATCAACGGGTGCCGACCGGACGCATCAGCAGAGACACACCAGGCCGGGCAGGCCCGGCTGGGCCCTGGATAGGCCCGTGAAGTCCCCGACGTCACGCTGCTACACATAGGCCGTCGCCGCTACCCAAGATCGACACCAAAGGCCCAACCAGACTAGATGGGTCCGCGAAGCTCCTACCGCCACGCTGCAGCAGGCACGGCGTCGTTTCCACCACTCTGAGTCATAGGCATGTAGGTCAGTCCAACCGGGTAGCTGGGCCTGGCCCGTCCTGACCCAGATCAGGCCCAAATGGCCTAGATCTGGGCATGCAGGGCCCTGGCCGAAGCACCCGCGCCACCAACGGTGGCGCCGCCGTTGTGCTCACTATCCGCACGCGCCAGAGATCCTGCCGCCAAGAACCAGACCGTAGTCGCTGTGCCGGACGTTGCCGCTGAAAAGCACCGCCCGGCGCCGCGCCGCCCCGCGCGGGGAGGACGCCGAGGGGGGAGAAGCAGAGGTGCCACCGCCGTCGCAGCCCGGGGCAAAGCCTGGCAAGGCACGCCGACGACGGCGGAGGAGGAGAGGATTGGGGAGCTCTGACGCGGCGGTGGCGGCGCGGCCGGTCGCCCGCGCGGGGGGCGACCAGCCGCGAGAGACGCGGGGAGGGGCTGGGGAAGGGAGGAGGGAAGGGGGCGGCGGCGCGGGCGCGGGGCGGCTAGGGTTAGGGTGAGGTCGGGAGAGGCGCGGGTCGGTTCCGCTTTATTTCCCTATTGAAGCTCATGTCCGTGCACCACAGTAGTTTGTTCGTGGTCGTCGGAGCATGTAAATGCATCGCGCTTCATTTTGTTGCTCCTTTGTCAACTTCAATGGATTCTTGCTTGCACTAATAATGATACTTGAATTTGTTCTATGATTCCTCACCACTTCTCTGTTATCAAATATTTTTTGTGAGGAGAAGTGTGCAGTGTATGGTTGATTGTGGGCCAAAACTCTATACGCCCGCCGGTTTTCAATACAAGACTATTATTTTATTCGATTCAATGACAATTAATACAAATCAGAGGGAGTACCCAATTTACGGAAAAGCTTTTACTAATGATTAGATTAACGAAATATGAGATATATGTCTTGAAGCATACTACTGGATTCATATTTAAAAGATGTTTCCAACAATTTGCTTCTGATATCATATAGCTTATATTTTGTTGGTAAAATTATCAATCACAGTTTTGCCTCAAAATGTGTAGTGCTCTTGTTTAAATATCTGAGGGAGTAGTAGAAAATGTTTGAAGTGATAGCATAATTTGCCAAGACATTAGGAGTTTAGGCTACAGATAATACGATGGATTATGCATGGCACCTATATATTTCAAGGTTGCGAAGACCATAAAATTTTATTATGTTTAGGAATATCTTAATTTTCCATATTTTCACTTCAGGATGAATCGGGGCTCCATAATTTGAATCGACCGAGAAATTATTGTTCTCATCATGTATATTCTAGCTAAATTCATTGTTCTCTTGTGACAATAATTGTCATCACCCAACTGCCTTATCAGGGCATTCCATGCCTCCTAGGACCAACTAGATCGCTCTTGTGACAAGTATTGAAATTATATAAGGCCATAAGGGGTGCGGATCCCCTGCCTCTGCATCCAAGAGATGCACACAACCTTCCGCAATTATTAATCTCAGAAATTATGAAATGTTTACAATTTATGGATCACTCAACGTGGCAACAAAAATCAACCACTCAAAAAGACAATATCATTTCGGCAATTCCATATAGCACACAAAATGGCCGCTACACCAATCCAAATGTGAGCTTTTGTCATCTTGTATATTCCATTCAACCAACTACCAAACATGTTCGTACTACTGGTTGGAGGGTAAACATTAAAGGTAAAATATACAAATATCCAAATGTCTCTAGCAAAAGTACATTTTATAAAAAATGTTCTGCGGACTCATCCGCATCACAGAAGACACATTTAGTACTCCATATCCATCTTCTTTTGGCTAGATTGTCTTTTATCAATAGTTCTTTTCTATTGAGAAACCAAAGGAAAAATTTGATCTTTAAGGGGATCTTTAACTTCCAAAGATATTTAGGCAAATATCGAGTATGGCCATTTAATAAGTCCTCATAGAAAGACTTAACCGTAAAGATATTTAGGCAAATATCGAGTTTGACGTTGGTGTTTTTCATTTAGGCGGAATATTCTTTCAGTGGGAGGCGACGTTCCCGTCGACAGCAAGGCACCGGCTCAGTCTTTCGGAGGTGCTCATAGGGGTAGGGTGTGCATGTGTGCGTTCATAGGGGTGAGTGTATGCGCGTGTTTGTGAGTGTCTGCGTTGTACTGTGTTTCTCAACAACAAAAAATCCAGTAAATCCCAATTATTAACCCTACTTTTGAATCGACGGTGAATTGGGAGCAGGTCCAATTTTTTTGTTAGGATGTACTAGAACGTGACGCTACCTCGCAAAAGGATAGAATTGCTTTCTACCACACTCACATGCTGGTGCAGGCAGAACATGGGCACAGTCACACTCTTACCACTGCCACTCACACCGCTTACACTGCACCAACTAACCAGCAAGCACAAGCAGGCCGGAGTTGTGCAACACCATCGGTGTGCCACTACCATGCCATATATGCTCCTTGTCCAAGAGATGCACTCACACATTCGACTCACCACCATGGCCAAGTTCCTCCTCTTCCTACTCACTCTCGCTCTAGTCGTCGCCGCGAGCAACCGTGTAGCGGCCGCCGCCGCCGCGGACGACGACGACGACCTGGCACAGCGGCAGGCGTACATGGCGCAGGTCGTCCAGTTCGGCGCCAGCCCCGAGCTAGCGGCAGCCGCCGACCCCAAGACGACTCATCGGCTGGCCATGTTTCTGAATCGCGAGATGGGGCCGATCGAGACCATCTTCCACGCCATCCGCAGGATGCCGGAGAACAGCCCCGACGAGGTCCGCACAAAGGAAGCCGCGTTCGAGGCGGCAATGGACCTGCTGGCTCGCCACCTCCGCGTGCTCCTGCCCCACGGCTGCGCGGCCTGCTCCAAGACCAGCGACGCTGGTTTCGGCCTCGATGACGAGGTGCCGGAGAACCGCACCGCCGTGGATGCTGGTTTCGCCGTCCGCATGATGCCGGAGGTCCTCAGCGAGGAGGACCGGCGTGCCAAGGTCAAGGAGCTGATGAATCGACAACTGGACCAACTGCTCCGCCTCCGTGAGGGCTCTCACAAGATCGACGACGACGATATGTAGTAATTCACATGTATTGTTGTGTAGTCGTCTGAGCATGTAAGGGCCTGATGCTTCATTTGTGTGTTCGTTTTGTCATCTTTAATGAACTCCTTTTTATTTCTTACATCGCAAATCCTACAGCAGCTGCAACATGTTTGTATTCAACATTCTTTTGTGCAGAAACACCACACTATATTTGGACTTATGGCGACAATGCCACACGCCCCTTTAGTGAAGCCCTCCTTGCGGCAGGCTTCAGCACACGGAGCGCTATAGCATGGAAAACCATCAAAGGTCACGCTCCGTTCTTTACAGATCTTGGCTTCCGATCCTACAAAACAATCCCCATAATATGGTGTAAGATAAAAGATCAGATCCTGCAATAATCCAAAAGTGCAGAATAGATAGATGTGTAATGGAGTAAGAAGTTCATATATAAGTGGCATGAATAGTGCATTGAGGACCTATGTAATTTGCAGACGTCGCTTACCAGGAACAAAGAGAAGTGTAGCGAGCAGTACCATGCATAGCAGGATCGACACCTTAACTACTCCCATGTATACGAGAATAAACGGTCACAAAGACTTGTAAGCGAGACAATGGATGCAAATCAAAATAGGCTACCCCATATACATATATAGGGTTTAAAGATGAGACAAAAATAGAAGTTAAATATATTACGAAGTGATAAGTAGTACCATATGAGCAAGACAAATCTGCTGCCATGATGATATGGGATTCGGCTTTAATTGCCGATTATTTTTTGATCTGGCATAGGCATATATGCTGCGATTGTGAATTTCTGGGAATCCGGCAATAATTGCCTATTTATTTCTGGCAGTCAATGCTAGTACTAATTACCTTCCGTTTCCACCGATAAGACTAGTCACAATGGAAGTAACTTAGCTAGTAACATTACACATCACAAGACCATTTTGCTTATGTGGCATGTAGTTAATGAGGAGAGAGGTGTTTGGAGTAACTTAGCTAGTTACCGTAACATCACACTTATCAAGACAAAATGAGTCTATAGTGCAATAAATAAAATCTTATATGACACCACAATGATGTTACTCCCCACTGTGAAGGCGTAAGAAAAATCGCTATTTTCCACGCTTTTTCAAAAGCGTTTGCCTGGTTTTGCATAGCATACGGAAAGGCCAAAGGGTCAGCTACCAGGGGCCTTAAAATGACTGTTTTGGATAAAAGTTTTATGTAATTTTAAATAACAACCTCTCGAAATAAAATTAACAAATTAACATTCCCTTGCCATCTAAAAACTGAGAGCAATTTGACAGTTCTAGCTTCTCAAACGAACAGATCACCCTACTAGTTCTTCTAATAGGAGATGATCTGTTTTGTTTATACTTCTGGAAGTTACATTGCTAGTTTTGCCACATAACATATATATCTCAGCTCTACCTTTCATAGCAAGGAAAGGGAAGACTTAACTCTGAAGCCTGCTAAACATGCATCTTCAGTTTCTGCCCCATCAGTGTTCTAAATCTGCATATAATTTGTAACGCGTCGCCAATATGGGATCACCAATCAATTGGCGCAAATTATTGGGTAGCCTACGGTTTCTCTTCTCATAGGTAGGTATCATATCTTCCTCCTAGGTGTACACATAATTAATCAGTAAATAATAAAATACCACTCAACCTAAGCATCCAAAGCAACTACTCGAATCACTCATCTAATTAGTCAAGGTAGCTTAATTAGCAATGGAGATGGGTAAGCAGAAAAAGCTTCCACTGTTTTTGTTTCTTGCCATCCTTCTCATCAACTTTTAGAATTCAAATCCTTATCATCAACCTTTTTACCGTCAACAACAACATAGAGGATGAATTTTTCTACAAACACATATATCGATCTGGTCCAAATTTTGTTTATGAAAATTTGGTGTGGAGTTGAGATGGGGGAGATGTTGAATATATTCAAACAAGGAATTTCCTATGAATGCGGCTGGACTATATATGTTTAGTAGGTTCCATCTTGAATTCCTTTTTCTTCCTTATAAGGAAACATGCCTTGAGTGTTAACTCTGGTAAACTATGCGAAATAATCTTGTGCAAATTGTTTAGAGGAACAAGAAAGATAACCTACTTTATCATTGTACATATACGGGGAGAGACATGTGCTCCGCTAGAAAACGATAAGGCGGATAAATTTTTGTGGTTTGGTTAGTTCTACACAAAAGGTTTCCTGAGAAGCTAGCTACCTTGATTGATGCTCGAAGGTGAGCATTTACATCCGATTTTCTATTAGTATCTCGAGTCTCAACTCTCTACACACTACCTTGTTTTCGGTCCCCACTATTGCTCTTTTGGAACAAACTGGACATTTCCGGCTAACTAATAAACAGGAAGCGGCTACCTAGGTTTTGGTTACCGGTAGAAAAAAAATTCCCGAGGGTGGTCGGGATTTTCGGTTACCGCGGTTACCGGAAAATCCCGACCGGTTACCGGATAAATTTGAAATCCTAAATTCAAAAATTCAAATTTTTTGGTTCCTAGTTTAACCATTTACTAAAAGTTTTCGTTAAAATTTAAAATTTCGGGATTTTTCGTCTGGTATGACCATTTCTCGAGGGTGCTCGGGATGTCCGGTTACCGACCGGTAACCGGATTTCCCGACCGGTAACCAAAACCATAGTTTCTGAGAGCATAGTACATGTTGAGAAGGGAAGGCTGGGACCATGCCTGTCACCCTAAGAAAAGACCAACTTTCTGAGAGCATAGTACATGGATGGTTGTTGAGAACTTCAGATGCATAAAGCCAAGGTCATATACTGGATCGTTCATGTGGGCTGGAATATCGACTCAAACAGGGAACTTTAATTATCCTATCTTTTTTTTCGAAACGGGGAATACCCTATCCGCTGCATCAATCGATGCACACAGCCTTTTATTACATTATTCAAGCATTGAGAATTAACAATTCACACGGATCATACAGAGGCCATACATGTGCTGCCAGCAAAATAAGATCAAGATACTACCCATTGTGAAGCCTATTAGTGTGCTACCTGCCCGGCAGCACGTAAATATCCCGCGCAACCGTAAGCAGACGCTTGCATCCACTAACCATAAGCTCTCGTTAATCTTACGGGATGAGGAAAGACCAAAGTTAGATCCAGTGGGAGCCGATAACCTGCAAGAAATAGTAGGAAAAGCATTGTTAAAACAGGGCTGAAACACCAACACATATTCTATCCTTTTTTAATCTATGACATTTAACCAGTAGCCAAGCATATTAGTAGTATTGGTTGGAGGAGGTGTATTATACATATATACACAACATGCGGTACTATACAGACAGAAGGGCATTATAAAATAAGATGTTCAATTGTTTCCTCTGAATCACAATAACAAATGTTTTTACAATCATGTCGTTGTAAACCTCACTGATCTTTAGGTCTACACATAACACTTTATTTCGTTAATCGATATTTTTTGTGTCCTAGCGTTGTCAAAAAGAATTTGATACGCGAGTCGTTCTGTACCCCTTTACGTATTTGAAATCATGATAACACAAACACATATAAGCTTGTCGGAACCTAATTAACCAACACAAGTCGATCTCCATAGGAAAGCAATTTGCCCTCCTAGCATCCAAGATTCCTACTATAGCGAGTTTTCATTGGATTTTCATTCTGATTTGCGATATTTTCTATAATGTATGGGTATGCCAAGATACCTAAAATGTAAAGAACCAGCATCACAATCAAATAATTGTTTGTAGTTTGTACTGTTGTCCTTCTTCGTTTACTTTGACAAAACAGAAAATTTCGCTCGTCTGTATATCTTTTTTTAGACCGATAACTGCTCGAAGATGCATAAAATCAATTTCTTATTAACATCCTTCTGAAGATCATGTTGAAGATAATTGTGTAAACTTGGGGGAGGGGAGAATTTCACTGCCCCGACCTCTACACTAAATAGGAATGCACACATTGTTTTGACTATGAGTAGAATTTTTATCTTGATTTATAACCAAGTCTGATCCTCAGGATAAATTTTATCCTATCTATTCAATCATTATACAAACTACCGTTTATGAATCAGATAATGGAGATGGAAACCAGTCAACCGGGCAGGACATTGTCACCTAGTAGTACACTTGCATCATTGCGAATCGGAAGTTGGAAGTTGAAATGAGATTGGAATGAACAGTAAAAAAGAAGAAGCTTCATAGATCGATCAGTCACGCTCTTGCGCCCGGTCTTCATGCTAATTACGCTGCATTGCACCAACTAACTGTTGGAATTTTGACTAGCTTTGCTAGTGGGCCTTTGGCTCAAAGCCCAACTAAAAATTCTGAAATTCTCATTTGGCCCATGTGCTTGTGGCTGTGTGTGTAGTGACTAAAATTTAGTCCCATACTGCTAGTTGGGAGTGAGCTGCATCACTTTATATAGTGAGTTGTTTCACTACTAGCATAAGGTGTTAGATGTGAGGAGAAAGGAGGCAGTCCACACGCGCGCTCCTCCTCGCTCGCCTCGTCACGCTGCGCCGCGCCGCGGGTTGCGGGAATCTCGCCGAGCCGAGTTATATTTTTGCTGTTCGGAAAAATCTAATGAGTCATTAATCAATAATTAATGGACACGTTAATTACTCAACTGTTTTCGATTCCTTTGTATCGTGGGGCTGTTACGTGCGGTTATGCCCACGTTCTACCCGAGCTGCGCTATATATAATGGTCGTGCGAACCCTAGACGCCACTACGTACAACACATGGTAGCTCGCCGCCCTAGTTTCAGAACCTTGTGTCACCGTCTTCCAAGTCTTATCCGTCCCGTCTTCCGGCGTGCACCGATTGAAGGGACAGTAGGTCTCCGGAACCCCGCATCTTGTGATCCTGTATGGGAGAGGGGCGATCAGATTTTTGGGGAGCGCACTCGCGCGACTACTGGCTTCGAGTTCTTCCCCAACGACGACTTCTTCCCCGACATCGGCAACCTCTTCATTGACGACATGGGCAACAATGGCAACGCTTCTGCTGCCGCTGCGACGTATGATCTCTTAATCTTCATGTTTAAGATATTGCTAGAGTTCCTGCTTGTAGTAGTTGCTCTAGATTTGATCTGTTTGTCTACTGTTTTAGTAGATCGCATGATTAGTTTAATTCCTATTATTCTAGTCATGATTTATTTACTGTTTTCGTGGATTAAATCATATGCTAAATTTCTTATATATTCAACTATCCAAAAACCTGATTATAGGCAATTTGCATCGCCTGGCTTTCTCGCGTAACGAAGCCGTTTCCCTTTAAAGGGTGCTTTATAAACGGTGGCGCATGAGAGCGGTTTACTGGTTCCAAAACAGTAACTGCTATGCTGCCACCAAAGGCAAGCCTGAGGGCGAGCTTAATCCTGTTGAACATGAAGTTTTTGAGAGGCTCGATACTCTTTTCAAGAGTGCCCTCCTCAGTATCCTTGACGATTCCATTGTGGATTCGTATATGTCGTTTAATACCGGCAAGGATATGTGGGATGCGCTCGAGGCCAAATTTGGGGCATCGGACGCTAGCAGCGAGTTGTACGTCATGGAGCAATTCTATGACTACAAGATGACTGATGAGCGTTCTGTTGTACAACAGGCTCATGAGATACAGTCGCTCGCTAAGGAACTTGAGCACTTCAAGTGTAACTTACCGGACAAGTTTGTCGCCGGTGGCATTATCGCCAAGCTCCCATCTTCATGGAGCAACTTTGCTACTTTTCTGAAACACAAGAGACAAGAGTTTTCCGTTTCGGATCTCATTGGGTCGCTTGATGTGGAAGAGAAGGCGAGAGCGAAGGATACACGTGCTCGAGTTGCCGAGGCTGGTTCTAGTGCCCATGTGGTACAGAAGAAGAATTACCAGCCGCCCCACAAGTCCAAATTTAACAAGGGTAAATCTGGGGGTAAAGGCAAGTCTGATGATAGCACAAGCCGTCACAGTCTACCAACTTCAAGAAGAACAACAATAAACCGAGGAAGGGATCATGCCATGTTTGCGGTGATCCAATCACTGGGCACCTCGCTGTCCCAACCGCCATGAGCTGCGCACATCTGAGAACAGCGGCAAGACTGCCAATGTTGTCATTGGCGACACTGAGATGAAGGATTCTGGGTACGGTATATTTCCTACCATCCTTTCAGTTTGTCATTCTCCTGAATGGTTGATTGACACTGGTGCCAATGTACATGTTTGTGCTGATGCCTCCATGTTTTCTTCTTACCAGGTCACAGGGACTTCTCCCGTGCTGATGGGGAACAACTCACATGCTACTGTTCGTGGTGTTGGTACGGTCGATCTGAAGTTTACTTCGGGGAAGACCGTGCGCTGAAGAACGTTCATCATGTGCCCTCCATCAATAAAAATCTCGTTAGCGGATCTCTTCTGTGTCGAGATGGTTATAAGTTGGTTTTCGAGTCCAATAAAGTTGTAATATCAAGTATGGACAATTTGTTGGTAAAGGCTATGAGTGCGGAGGCTTGTTCCGCCTATCTTTGTCAGATATTTGCACTAAAGTTATTAATCATTTTTCCATGAAATTGAATCTAATATTTGGCATTCACGACTTTGTCATATTAACTTTGGTAGCATGACGCGGCTAGCTAGTTTGGATTTAATTCCGAAATTCACTACTGTCAAAGGTTCCAAGTGTCAAGTATGTGTGCAAGCTAAGCAACCTCGCAAGTCCCATAAGACTGCGAGGAAAGAGACTTGGCACCACTGGAACTTATACATTCAGATATTTGTGAGATGAATGGCGTTTTGACAAAAGGCGGAAAGAAATATTTCATGACGCTTATTGATGACTCCACTAGATATTGTTATGTGTATCTTCTGAAAACAAAAGATGAGGCTTTAAACTATTTCAAAATCTATAAAGCTGAAGCAGAGAACCAACTTGATCGAAAGATTAAAAGGCTAAGGTCTGATCGTGGTGGAGAGTATTTTTCCAATGAGTTTGATTTGTTTTGTGCGGAACATGGTATAATCCATGAGAGGACGCCTCCCTACTCGCCTCAGTCAAATGGAGTGGCTGAAGAAAGAACCGAACTCTAACTGATTTGGTTAACGCCATGTTAGACACTTCGGGTCTCTCCAAGGCATGGTGGGGGGAGGCTTATTGACAGCTTGTCATGTCCTAAACCGAGTTCCCACAAAGAAGAAAACGTTTCTCCATTTGAGGAATGGGAAAGGAAAAATACGAGACTCTCTTACTTTCGTACTTGGGGTTGTTTGGCGAAAGTCAATATACCAATTCCCAAGAAGCGCAAGCTTGGACCAAAAACCGTGGATTGTGTTCTTCTGGGCTACGCTTTTCATAGCGTTGGTTATAGATTTTTGGTAGTAAAATCTGAGGTATCCGACGTTAATGTTGGTACATTATGGAGTCGAAGGATGCGACTTTCTTTGAGGATATATTTCCATGAAGGATATGCCTAGCTCATCAAATCAGGAGATACCTAATACATCTAGTCAGGAATTGGTTGATATTCCTGATCCTACCATTTCGATAGAACACACTGATAATCCTGTGGAGGATGACAATGAAGTTCCTGTTAGGAGCAAGAGACAGAGGACTGCAAAGTCCTTTGGTGATGATTTCATTGTGTACCTTGTGGATGACACACCCAGTACCATTTCAGAAGCTATGCATCTCTTGATGCTGACTACTGGAAGGAAGCTGTCCGTAGCGAGATGGATTCCATCTTGGCTAACGGAACCTGGGAAGTCACTGATCGTCCTTATGGGTGTAAACCTGTAGGATGTAAGTGGGTGTTCAAGAAAAAGCTTAGGCCTGATGGTACTATTGAGAAGTACAAGGCGCGCTTGTGGCCAAGGGTTATACCCAGAAAGAAGGTGAAGACTTCTTTGATACTTACTCACCTGTGGCTAGACTGACCACGATTCGAGTGCTACTTTCATTGGCTGCCTCGCATGGGCTTCTCGTTCATCAAATGGACGTGAAGACAGCTTTCCTAAATGGAGAGTTAGACGAGGAAATTTACATGGATCAGCCGATGGTTTTGTAGTACCTGGTCAGGAAGCAAAGGTGTGCAAGTTGTTGAAGTCTTTATATGGCCTAAAGCAAGCTCCTAAGCAATGGCATGAAAAGTTTGAGAAGAACTTTAACTGCTGCAGGTTTCATTGTAAACGAATCTGACAAGTGTGTACTATCGCTATGGTGGGGGCGAGGGAGTTATTCTCTGTCTGTATGTCGATGACATACTGATCTTTGGAACCAATCTTGATTTAATCAAGGAGGTTAAGGATTTCTTATCTCGTTGTTTTGAGATGAAGGATCTAGGAGTAGCTGATGTTATCTTGAACATCAAGCTGCTGCGAGATGGTGATGGTGGGATTACACTGCTTCAGTCTCACTATGTGGAAAAGGTATTAAGTCGTTTCGGGTATGACGACTGTAAACCCTCTCCGACACCATATGATCCTAGTGTGTTGCTTCGAAAGAACCAACAGACTGCTAGAGATCAACTGAGATATTCTCAGATTATTGGCTCGCTTATGTATTTGGCTTGTGCCACGAGGCCTGACATCTCTTTTGCTGTAAGCAAGTTGAGCCGGTTTGTTTCTAATCCGGGAGATGATCATTGGCATGCGCTCGAGAGAGTTATGCGTTATTTAAAAGGCACTGCGAGCTATGGAATTCACTACTGGGTATCCAAGGGTACTGGAGGGTTATAGTGATTCAATTGGATATCTGATGCTGATGAGATTAAGGCCACGAGTGGTTATGTGTTTACACTCGGTGGTGGAGCTGTTTCCTGGAAGTCTTGCAAGCAGACCATCTTAACGAGGTCAACTATGGAAGCAGAACTCACAGCATTAGACACAGCCACTGTTGAAGCAGAGTGGCTTCGAGAGCTTTTGATGGACTTACCTGTGGTTGAAAAACCAATACCCGCTATCCTTATGAACTGTGATAATCAAACTGTGATTCACAAGATTAAAAGTTCTAAGGATAATATGAAGTCATCAAGGCATGTGAAGAGGAGATTGAAATCTGTCCGAAAATTAAAGAACTCCGGAGTCATTGCGTTGGATTATATCCAAACGTCTAAGAATTTGGCAGATCCCTTCACAAAGGGTTTATCACGTAATGTGATAGATAGTGCATCGAGGGAGATGGGTTTGAGACCCACGGTATGAGTTGTCCACAGTGGTAAACCACTCTATGTGATCGGAGATCCCGTGAATTAGAAGTGGGTGACAAGCTGTTGGACAGCTGAGAGGAGTATCCTTATATTTTACCATCCCACTCCGTAAGATGCAATACTCTCCTATCTGCATGGCAGGTTGATATTTATCTTAATGTATTCCAAGTGGCTTACTTTTATAAGCGGAGATGTTGTCCTGCAGAGCATCTCTTGAGGAATACACCTATATGAGTCTGACTGTTAAACGTCGCAGTCTATGAGAGTTGGGTGCTCTCTAGTAAACTCATGAAAGGTCTCGGAGTATGACGTATAAGCTCCAAACCGCGGGGAAGCCTTGCGGCAGCCCAGTATCGGTCAAGGATTTGTGTGAAACTAGATTCGCAGCAAACTTGTAGTTCAAGGCATAGTCCACTATCCAAGTTGTGGTCTAGTGTAGCATAAGTTCTAAGTGGAAGTTCAACTTAACAGTCCTCCACTAAACACCGGTATATAAAACAATGTTTTGGAACAAATTGATGAGTTAAGCCAATGAGACTTTGTAGGGGATTGTTGAAATTTTGACTAGCTTTGCTAGTGGGCCTTTGGTCCAAAGCCCAACTAAAAATTCTGAAATTCTCATTTGGCCCATGTGCTTGTGGCTGTGTGTGTACGTGACTAAACTTTAGTCCCATACTGCTAGTTGGGAGTGAGCTGCATCACTTTATATAGTGAGTTGTTTCACTACTAGCATGAGGTGTTAGATGTGAGGAGAAAGGAGGCAGTCCACACGCGCGCTCCTCCTCGCTCGCCTTGCCTCGTCACGACACGTCACGTCACGTCACGTCACGACGCGCCGCGGGTTGCGGGAATCTCGCCGAGCCGAGTTATATTTTTGCTGTTCAGGAAAATCTAATGAGTCATTAATCAATAATTAATGGACGCATTAATTACTCAGCCGTTTTCGATTCCTTTGTATCATGGGGCTGTTACCGACTCGATCGTGCGGTTGCGCCCACGTTCTATCCGATCTGCACTATATATACTGGCCGTGCGAACCCTAGACGCCACTACGTACAACACATGGTAGCTCGCCGCCCAAGTTCCAGAACCTTGCGCCGCCGTCTTTCAAGTCTTCTCCATCACGTAACCCCGCCTCTTGTGATCCTGTACGGGAGAGGGCGATCAGCTTTTGGGGAGCGCACTCGCGCGACTACTGGTTTCGAGTTCTTTCCCAACGACGACTTCTTCTCCGACATCGGCAGCCTCTTTATCGACAACATGGGCGACAACGGCAACGCTTCTGTTGCCGCTGCGACGTATGATCTCTTAATCTTCATGTTTAAGATATTGCTAGAGTTTCTGCTTGTAGTAGTTGCTCTAGATTTGATCTGTTTGTCTACTGTTTTAGTAGATCGCATGATTAGTTTAATTCCTATTATTCTAGTCATGATTTATTTACTGTTTTCGTGATTAAATCATATGCTAAATTTCTTATATATTCAAAACTAACCTGCCGGTGCCACCACTCCTTCAATATATACTCATCACCTTTCTTCCCCAGGAGACGCAATCGATCCGCTCCCCTCCCCTCACCCTGGCCAACAACTTCACCCTCTTCCTCCTCACCCTCGCTCTTGTCGTCACCACCAGCGCCAGCAGCGGCGGAGCATTTCATGCTGCCTTGGACGACGGCGACGACCTGCCGCAGCGGCAGGACGCCATGGCGGAGGCCGTCCGCGTGATGTCTAGGTACGACGCGGCAAAGGACGCCCCCGACGCGATCAAGCGGGCGGTTGCCACGGTGAACGGCGCCATGGCCCTGCTGCGGCCCATCTTCAGGGCCATTAGCAAGATGCCCAAGAGGACCGCCGCCGAGGTCCACGCCAAGGAGGAGGCCGGCGCCGCGGCCAACGAGCTCCTCAGTCGCCACCTTGGCCAGCTGCTCCCTCGCGGTTCAGTCAAGGTCGACAACGTCGATCTGTGACACTGTGACTTGCATGCTTTGCTTGCTGGTTCATTTCGTCTTAGCATCCATTCAGGCTCTAGCTAGCTAGGCCTCTCGTCCGTGGTGTTTGTTCGTCGTCGTCTATTCCCCTGCATTTGTTCGTACTTGTCCTCTGTTCGGCTATCTTTTTAAATTAATGGATTATCGTGGCAATGTAGTGTTTTGAGTTCACTAATCAAGAACAACGTTGTTCGCTGTGGTAATTAACGGAAAATAAACGAAGCACACAATCCAAAGTTGACACCTTGCCAAACCAAAACCATCAGTGCAAGAACTCACCAGGAGATCGACTCGCAATTTTTTTCACCAAGGAGTAGTGAAAAAAAGGATCAGGCAGTTGTAGCATGTAGATGACGCCGAAAGAAGGGGAAAATTAGATCCATACCATTAAAAGATCCACTCTTTAGAAAAATACCACCGAATGTTTCTGACTTAGAAAACTACCATCGAAAGCTGGCTCCGTTATTGTCTTGTACCATCGCTGTGAACTGCACGTTATGTGCAGGTTTAAAACGAATCGATCAATCCTTGAGCATGCATTCCAGCAGCATTTTGGCTGCGCACTGCGACGCCCTCTCCAGCAGTATTTTACTAGCCTCTGAAACGGCATATCTGGAGCAAACAACAAAACATCTGATACAAATTTCAGCATAAATTCAACAGCATTTCAAGAGTATATAACATGAGATATATAACACTTCATTCAGCCAAAAGATTCAGCATATAATGGAGACTTTGAACAACATAGAACATAATTAAGTACCATCGAACACTTCATGTAGCAATACAAAAGGGAGTTCACAGCAAAGGTCAAAACAGACCTATCCTTAGTTCCACACCTTGTTCACACTAATAATAGACTAATGCACCTAATTCATTACTCAATGATGATCCTACGAATGATTCCTCCTGGTGATATTGCAGCCATCCTTCTAGTTGTTACACCTGGGCTAGTTGGAGAAAGAGAAGCCATCCTTCTTGTTGTTACACCTGGGCTAGTTGGAGAAAGAGAGCTCATCCTTCGAGTTGTTACACCTGGGCTTGAATGAGGCATCGAAGATGGTTCAACAACTGTTTTGGAGGCTTCAACAACTTCAGATTTGGTTTTCCTATGAGGCACAACTTGAGTTAGTGAAGGAAAAAAGTTACAACACACATATAAACGAAAACAGTACAATACCTTGGCTTTTTCCCTTTCGTCGGACGAGGTGGTGGAATCATTCGTAGGATCATCTTTGCACTAAGAGTGGGATCCTCTTTAATAATATCTTTCGCTCTATGAGATATCCAGGATGTGGAAGCCTGATGTCCCTTCAATGTGGCTGAACCAGCACAAGTGTGATCATCCAATGAAGATAAGTTTACCACCTGAAAATAAATATAATTTACAAGGTTAGTTATGTCTTTGACAAATCTGAGGCAAAATAACATAAGAAAATAACATAAGAGAAAGAATACTAACCATAAATGTGTTCCCACCATGAAGTTTCTTTGCATAAACTTTCCACTCGCAATTTTCATCTGCACACCTTGCCCTGTACCTCTCTGTGTCGCTATGTTCAACCCTAGTCTCAAACTCATTTTTTATGGCATATGTTCTCATTATCTGGATAAACTCTTCCTTGTCTCCAAATGTGTCTTTTTCCTTAATGACTGGATTCTCTGGATCATGTGTTGTGTGAGGTGCAAAATAATCACCTATCATACCAGCCTCATCATCAGGAACACATTCAGGATCAGACTCTAGAATGGGCCTTGTCCTCTTTCTTTTCTTCACCTTTGTTTCACTATTTTCTGTTGGTTGTGCATCATGGACTGCATCATCAACATTTTTGAAATACCTCCACTCTTCATTTGCTCCAGCTGGCTCATCTCCATGAGGATCACGCCCAAAAGTCATGAAGTGTTCCTTCTCTTCCTCTTCAGCCATTGGTGGCCCTGCAGTTGTTTCTCCATATTCTGGTACTTCTGCCCATACAAATCCCTCAACTTTCATCTCCTCCTCAACGTTTGCTGCAACACTTGTGTCCTCCCCAACCACGTTCGCTGCAGCACTTGTGCCGTCCTCAACGTTTGCTGCAACGCTTGTGTCCTTCCCAACCACGTTCGCTGCAGCACTTGTGCCCTGCCCAACATGCACCTCCTCACGTGCACCCACTATCATTAACAATTTAACCACTTGAGATGCCCTTAGCAAATCAAGAAGCTGACCATCAGTAGCTAACCTGCAT
Organism: Poa pratensis; assembly: GCA_947311845.1. NCBI lineage: Eukaryota > Viridiplantae > Streptophyta > Magnoliopsida > Poales > Poaceae > Poa > Poa pratensis. Next base: position 5,302,702 of record CAMZMU010000127.1, read on the forward strand.
GTCATATTCAACCTAGAATCAACAACCCAAAAGTTTGGCTGCTGGTTGTTAGCCCATGTGAAGTAAGGAGTAATATCCTTCTCCAAATCAATGACTGCATACTCTTCTGAATCAACAGCCCAACTAACAGTCCTGCCCTTATTGTACATCTTTTTGCCATCTATAATACTGAAATACGAGTTGACAATAATCTCTATTCTACAAGGAAATTTTGGATCAATCCTGCAATATGCAAACCAGAAACAGAAGAAGAGACAAAACAAATATAAGGACCTCATTTATTCCCTTCGTGCCACACACAAATACAAGCAAAATACGAACCAATTGGAAGAATATAGAGAGAGATTCAAAGGAGATTACCCTTCTGGGACTTCATAAGCATCCATCTCTGCTCAAATTCAAGATCCCTTGTCTCAGCACTGCAGAATCACAAAACCTAGGTTTAGACCATTCACGAGGTCACGGGAAGGAGAGGGAACGAGAGAAAAAGGGATGAATAGGGTGTGTACCATGGAGTAGTGGTCGGAGGAGAAGCGTCCGCAACCGGGGAGGCGCGACGCCGAGAACTGCGCCGGTCGCCGGGAGGAGGCGCGCCGCCGGGTGGTCTCCGTCGGCCTGGGCTGGGTGGGGTGTGTGCGTGTGCTCTTGCTGGGGTGCGTGCGTTCTGTTCCAGTCAAGCCATCAAGGGCTGGGTCGAATCTGATCGATTTGTTTGAGATAACGTGCAGTTCACAGCGATGGTACAAGACAATAACGGAGCCAGCTTTCGATGGTAGTTTTCTAAGTCAGAAACATTCGGTGGTATTTTTCTAAAGAGTGGATCTTTTAATGGTATGGATCTAATTTTCCCCCGAAAGAAGACGTATGGGCTGCAGACGAGGCGCATGGGTAAACACAGGGAACGGGACCAGCTCGATCGACGTCCTCCTCTTCTGAAATATTCCGCCGTACGTCCGCCATCAGATCAAACCGAATCAAAAACTGAGAAAAAAACGAAACAAAAACTGACGCACTGCCGATTTGGAGTACGTCGGATCATATCTCGGATTGGAGTGGATTGCTAGCTTAGGTGCATGTTGTCGAGATCCCAAGCTACTTACTCTTATCTTCAGTCTGAGCCATATTTTCTTCTTCTAATTACGTAGTTCCTTAGCTCTTGAACAAACATCTGTTGAATTAATAATTGCTATCTGCTTCCTAATAATTTAAACCTGCTGCTGGATTATTGCTGGCTGGTTAACGACATATATGTAGGAGAAAACGATTTTCAATCTTGCCTTTTTTGCTCAAAATACTGATTCATAAAGCACATGCATGGATGCATAAAGCCAGGCAATGTACTGAATCGTGCATATGTGGGCTAGAATATCGACTCAAACAGGCAACCCTATCATATTTCCTATCTAGCACACTGTGGTACATACAGCCGTTTATGAAGCAACTGAAGGAGACTGGAACCACCATTACCCGGTTAGGTCATTTTGTCACCTAGAGTCCTAGTACTACTTCTCACATCCATACTTGAGAAAGTTAAAGTTGGTAGTTGAAATGAGGCTGGAACGTGAAAAAAAAGCAGATCCATCGATCAGTTACACTCTTGTGCCCTGTCCTCACGGCAGTCACCAGGGACGGATCCACCATGCATGGCATAGGTGATGGATGTTCATATGTACACCCAAGAATTACTGCAAGAGATTCATAGATATAGTGTATAGTCAAAATATGTATGACTTGTGGTATTTCATAGCATGTGTACGTCACATTCATTGTACAAATCAAGCTCAACCTCAAATTTGTAAATTTTATTGCCGTGAAAGCATGGACCATTTCAATTCCACATTTATATTTTTTGTTGGTTCGAATTTAAACACCTAAAATTAAATTTCTACAATCGTTCATGCCATTCACGCTGCTTACATTGCACCAACAAGAAGGTGGGAGGTCCGCGAGGCGAGGTGCGGCCACAATAACATCGACTTCAAGGACACCTCCACGGCTCCACCTTTACTTCCACCAAGAATTTATTTGGATTCATCGTTAATAAAAACATTATAAAGTATGTGGAGTATGACATGATTAGCAAAGCTCAGAAAATATATCTCGTACTTTAGACAATCCTTCTACCGATTTTTGGCTGAAAAGATGATATCTACAGTCGGAGTTGCAAGATGAAACAGGAAGAATATTTACGGCGATCTAGTTGTACCATCTTTCAACTAGTTATGCATGTTAAAATATAAATCCTAGCCCTTTCCATCAGTTTGGACTTTTGGGATAATTGGCTAATGCATCAATTTAATATGGTATCAGAGCCAGAGGGTTAGAGTTCAAATCCTGGCCAACGCAGTATTAAAAAAAAAATCTGCGGACACCCTAATTCCACGTACTAGGTTCGTGAGAAAAAGTTCACAGCCTAGACGTGAGGGGGAGTGTGAAAACATAATATATTGCACAGCCATTTTCATCAGTTCGGACTTTTGGGATAATTGGCTAGTGCATCAATTTAATAATGCAATGATTGGGTAGTCTGTCGAACCATTCTTTAGCTTTTTTAGTGGTCAACTGATTTTTTAAATAATAAACTCTTGCGAGTTGCGACACACCCTTTTTATTAAATGTTTGACATAAACCATGAAATTGTGTGTAAAGTGTGAAATGGCCTTCTTTGACACGTCGAGAGAAAGTTATATTCTGCACTTCCCGGATAAAGTTAACATAATAGAAAAACAATTCAGCATCAATAGTAGGCAGACTTTAATAACTTATCTTAACGGAGCTCCAAGGTCGCTCAAAGATTTTCTCTGGCTCTAGGATTTATAGTCACGGTGGCAAATAAAATATGTAATTCAACAATTTTCCACTTTCTATTGTTTTTTCAAGAATTTCTTCAAGTCTTTCTTCTGAAATTCAATGAGTAGGGAGGATGAGGAATATGCTGCCTTTCTGAGGGCGTACACCTTTGTGTGAAAAGGTCAAACAGATAGTATCTGCAACCTGCAGCACCAATTTCTGAGGCCTAGAATATCGACTCAAAGAGGCAATCCTATCCTACCTCGCACACTATAACACTTACTGGCGTTTATGAAGCAACTGATGGAGACTGGAAACCACCACTGCACACATCAATCCTTGTGAAGTTAAAGTTGGTGGTTGAAAATTGAAATGAGGTTGGATCGGAACGGTAAAAAAGAAATCAGCTCCATCAACCAGCCACGCTCTTGCGCCAGTGCCACCACTCCACCATTTATACTGACCAGCCTACATCCCCAAGCAGACGCAATCCATCCGCTCCCCTCCCCTCACCATGGCCAAGCTCGCTCTCTTCCTCCTCACGCTCGCTCTGCTCGCCGCCAGCCAGCACGGCGGAGCATCCGCCGCCGCTGCCGACGACGACCGCCTGCCGCAGCGGCAGGAGGCCATGGCGGAGGCCGTCAGGGTATTCTCCGGCTACAACCCGGCGAGCACCGACCCCCAGGCGCTCAAGCGCGCGGTGGCCGCGGTGAACGGCGAGATGGCGCCGCTGCGGCCCATCTTCATAGCCGTCAACCTGATGCCGGAGGGCAGCGCCGCCGAGGTCCGCGCCAAGGAGGAGGCGCTGGCCGCGGCACGGAACTGCTGACTCGCCACCTGGGCCAGCTCGTCCCTGGCGGCTCCGTCAAGATCAGATTCAGAGACGATCTGTAGCCTGCATGCATCCATTGTCCATGCATACGCATGCTGGTTTACGTCTTAGACTTTACGTCGACTGATTGTGTGCTCTAGGCCTCCTCTGATCGATTGCACCGTCCGGCCGGCCATCAGATCAAATCGAATTAAACAGTACTGAACACAATCCTATCGTCTGAACCATCCTTCTGCTTGATTAAATTGGCGGTTAACAACAGAAAGAATACAATTTGTAATCGGTCGCAACAATCAACGTCATTAGATCTACCATAAAATATATTTCTATGTTTCATTGATGTACTAATGTAGATGTTGATAGCTTTTTCTATTAACTTGATGAAAGATAAAATATTTGACTTACAACTTGGCACCTGTTGTGCGACTGCCGGCACAAGGACTCCGGATTCATTAGTGTGAGATTCAAACCTTCTGATCAATGGAACACTGAACTTGGGACATTTTCTATGTGTGTAGGAAACATCGCATACAACACTTTTTCATGAATATGTGAACTTGGGTAAGAAATGATTCAACCTTTTGCACGCCCTCATGCGGGGAAAATAAACAACTTACTCAATAGTGTAACCAAATCATCCAACATATGTGCACAACGCATCATCATAAAAAACATGTCTGCAGCATTGAAGAAATCCCTTTCTAGATAACATAACACATATGAATTATTGCAACATTTTACTTGTTCGTACACAACAAGAACAATAGACATTTTTAGCATTCTGAGATACCCGTGGAAATGTCGATATTTCGTAAAAAAAAATCATATTGAATTTGACTAAATTTGAACCAAACTAATAGATAAAGAAATGTGCTATCTATTTTCATACATAGTTTTCAGTCCTAGCGTTATGTCCACTTTAACCAACTTGTTTTGGCCATGTTCAAATTTTTGCGTTGTTTGTAATTTATGCTAATTTTTGTTTCTTTTAGCATAAAAGCGAACTGAATCAAAGAATACCAAATATAAGAATCAAGCACAAAAAAGCCTACCTAAGAAATGTAGACTTGCCACTCTATCATATTTCTTCTTTCAAAGTTACTCCCTCTGTTGCACAATATAAGATCTTTTAGCTGTTTGACATATTGCTTAGATTCAGACTAAAATAGGTGCATATGTAAACCAAAACGTGTCTAGAACTCTAGATACATGTGTATATACATGTGAATGTGGAGTATGTCTCAAACATATTATATTGTGGAATTGAGGGAGTAGAATTTTGTGGGTTTTCTAGTCGAAAGGTTTAAATGTACTAATTCTTTTGAGCGAATTCACAAACACGCAAATTTGAAACCGTCAGCTGCAACTTCATAGAGTATCGTCTTAGGGTCCAAAACGAAAGCTTGGCTTACTTGGCTACCGTCAAATTCCGTTTGTAGGCTGCAAAGAGGTTGTCCCGTGTGTCTACTTGACTACTCCCTCTGTATCAAAATATAACATTTTCTAGCATTTTATCATTTGCCCTAATTCGTACGTATGGAGACATGTTTTAGTGTGCTGCTTCACCCATTTCGAAACGAATCTGGACAAAGTCAAAAAGACTAGAAGTCCTATATTTTGATACAGAGAAAGTAGTCAACAAATTGCGCCATGTAAATTAAATACTGAAGTCTACGTACACTCACTGTAGATATATCGTCGTTAATGGCGGTTCGATTGTATTTGAAAGTGCGGTGACTAAAGAGTATTTTGTTCTCTCTCGAAATAAGCTTTCGCCCCACTAATGACCAAACTGATATAGAACGACGAGGATCAAGGATAAACCAAAAACACATGACATCCAAACTTGCTACTGATGACACTGACACGACACCGAAATAGATTGTAGCTTCATGATAATGCCTCAAGTAACGACGCCTCATGTCGCCGAGATGGAAGTACAATGTTTCACCCGGAACCTGACACAACAAAGCGAGCCACAGCGACACCCCAAAAGGCCAACGACAGCGGCTTACGCGACCATGCATGCATGCACGTTGAGTTGACTTACGCGACTTGGATCAGCCGGAAAGCTGGAGTACGTACTATATATAGTGATAAACTAGTGAAACCAATGCAACAACTTTGTGTACAAGTGGGGCTGTAGGAGTACTATAGGTCTCAGTCAACTCCCTCACTACCGGAGTCAGAGTCAAAGCTGTATGCCGAGGAAGACACGTGTGCATTCTTTTTTTGTGTTGATGCATTTTCTGCCACCTTTGTCTTCCCCTACGCCACTTCGTCCCCACACAAACAATCCGCTTCGCTTCTGGCTCCGGCCATCCGATTCCCAAGGCCTGAACCTCCCATAAGAAACCCTCTCCACCTCTCCATTGCAACCAAGACCACTTTGCTATAGCTAGCGACCTCCTCGTCGGCGGGGGCGTACAATGGCGGCCGCGAAGCAGCAGCTGGTGTGTTGGTGCTTGGTGGCGGCGGCGGCGGCGATGGCGTCGGCGCAGCAGGGCAGGTTCACCACGGTGAACTTCCCCAAGTTCGAGAAGCGGAGGTACCAGATCACCTGCACCGAGAAGAAGGGCCCGGCCTGCTACGTGGGCTGCCCCAACAAGTGCCTCGACGTATGCAAATACTGCCTCACCATCTGCAGTACGTACCATACATCCCAGCTTTCATTTGTTTTTCTCTTGCCGTGGTTTATACACTACACGTTTAGCTATGTACACATCTTGATCTGCTTAACTGTGTGCCATTGATAGTGTGCGACCTGTTCCCGGGAACGTCGTGCGGGGACCCGCGCTTCACGGGCGGCGACGGCAACACCTTCTACTTCCACGGCAAGAAGGACCGGGACTTATGCATCAACGCGCACTTCATCGGAAGTCGTAGGAACGTTCCATTTTCTGAACTTCCTACTCCAAAAATCTGTAATATGCTATTTTCTTGAGCAAAATACTGTAATATGCTAAGGAATATTTGCCACTTGTTCATTAATAATGTCTATCTACATCACCAAATGGATCTTTTAATCTTAGTTGGGCTTGGGCCTGAATGTGGCACTACGAGACTCCAGCCCGGCAGAGTGGACCTCTCATCCGGACTCCAAGTGCGACCGGCCGACATGTCCTCCGCCGGCGACGGAGAAGGCGGCGTCGCCGCCGACGAGGTGATCCTAGAGATCACCGACGCGTCATCCCTCTCCACCACCTCCGCGCCTCCACCTCCTTCCATCCCCGTCTCCGCCCTCGCCGGCCCGCTCCCGTCGCCGACCGTCGCGGTTCGCGCCGACCGGAGCAGGCTCATCGAGAGCTCCTCCTACTTCCGCGCCCTCCTCAGCGGCAGCTTCAGGTCAGCACCCTGGCCCTCTGATCCTACGGTGCGTCCCATTTCCCCGAGGAAGTGAGCTAAATTTCTCTCATGGCTGCTGGCTGCAGTGAATCGGGCAGAGGATACGTGCGGATCAGCTGCGACCTCGACTCCGCCGTGCAGGTCCTGCGGTATCTCTTCGATCCGTCCGCGAGCTTCGCCATCACGCACGAGAATTTCCTCCCGCTGCTGGAGGTATACGTTTCTGCTGCTGTTAGCTTATCTGTGCTGAATGTACTGAATTTACCATGTTCAGCCGGTGCCTAGCTGAAGGGTTGATCTAGCTGGCCATCTTGATATTGCATTTTCCTTAATTTTAGCTTTGGTTAGCGATGTTATCTTTGGTGTATGGTCTGTGATGATCAGTAGCTGATGTGTGATGATGCTTTTATCATTTCAGGGTGCTTTGTTTCTCGCTGCTGAGAACCTTCTGATGGACTGTGAAAGGTGGTTCAGATCCATGAGATCTCAAAGTACCTCCATGTTGGTGGTCCCACTGGATTTCATAATCGAGGTCTGGTACTTCGCTCAAAAGCACGGTGAGATTTTCTGTTAGTGGCTTTCTTGGACATATTATTTTTCACAAAATGTAGTCAATACTTGAAGAATGAATTATCTACTTTCGATGTCGCTGCAGGGGTTACTTTTATTGAAGACATATGCCCAGGGTATCTAGCTCAGAACTTTGTAGGTACAATGTACTATAGGTCAATGTTGTGCGTCTTTCCGTTTGCAATTTAAATTATATTGTTTGATGTGATGCCAACTTTGTTGTGTTGACTAGATGTGGAGAGGGGAATCCTTGTAAAGAAATGGAATTTTTTTTTGCGGTTATCTCTCTGTCATGAGATGTAGCTTATGTGTAATTACTGTGTGAATCCCGTGCAGGTATGGTTTATCTCCAGTAGATCATTTGCTCAAATACCTTATGATCTATTGCGCTCTACCATTGAAAGCCCGCACTTGACTGTTGATAGGTTTGTTTACTGCACTCTCCATGTTTTCCTATCACCAGATTGATATGCTTTCCTCTCTGCGCTAAAAAATGTATCATATACCATTTGCAGTGAAAAGCAATTATGTGAAGCAATTTTATATTGGATTTCTGCAAGTATGCGACTCTCTGAACAATTAATCCCCAATTTAGCAGATAGCCAGCTCTTCCTTCTTAACAAGGTGCCCCTTTCTCAAACCTATTTAGATGACTATTACCTGCTCATGAATTTGCAGTAGTGTTAGTTTGCCAGATGTCTGGCCATGTTCATTTACGTATATCATTTTGTTTTAACTTTTTCTGCAGGTTAGGGTATGCCTTCTACCTTTGGATTTTGCTGCAGGTATGCCTTCTTGGTTTGGAGCACTTTTTTAATGAAGTTGTCATTTTTTATATTTCTTTATGTTACACAACACATCCCACAAACTTCTCTTTCGTAGTTTCAAGCATTATGTCCTGACGTTTCGATCCTACTTCAGGGACAAAAAGAAACTGTGTTGAATTTGGAAACAGTGCTGTATGCACGATTCTTAATCTTCTCAAGAACAGTTTGCAAGGTTTACTGGGTACAATTGCTGATGACAACTTGAATAGTTACCGTATTCGATTAACAGAATATTCCAAGGTTTTCCTCGAAGCCACTGTTGCACTGTTACTTGTTGTGTTAAATTTGGATCTTTCTGAATTCACGGTCCTTCAAAATGCTTGTTTGGCTCTTGTTGCTTTGCAAATTCTTAGACCGAGCAAGAATTCACAGACTGGCTGCCACAATTCACAAACCTACAATATTTGAATGACTATCTTGTTATTACTTTTATCACATAAACTGCTGGAAAAGTGGGCAAGTTATATTATGATATTGTTGAAACTGTAGTATCCATCATATGGCACTTTAAAAAAGCTTTAGGTTGAATAAATCTACTTACAAACCTCATGTGCTTCGATCTTATTTTTCTATAAAAGTTGGAATAATCTTATCTTTCATTGCAATTTACTATTGGTCCTGCATGTACGGTGAGCACCATACACTAATTTTGAAAGAAGAGGACTTTGTTTGCAGAAAATTGTGCTTGCCGGATGTCCCCAATTAACTGCTGAATTCTTGTACGTATCAGTGCTTCCCACTGATCTGGATGCTATATTTAAGAGAAGGATGACAAGTTTGTATAGAAAGGTTGATTCTGGAAGTTTCTCCCCTTATACTGAGGTTATGAAGAAGGCCAAAACCGTCTCATATAGAAATGTACACATGGTGGATCTCTCGAAGTGTCCAAATGTACATTTTGGTGCAGCAATTGACTGGCTGAAGTTGGCATTTCCAGAAATGAGAACATTCCGAGCTTCCTATTGTTTACTCTTTCAGTTTGAAGATTTGCAACTCCTTTTACTGAAATGTCCATGGATTAAAGAAGTTGATTTGAGTATTGATACGAGCGCTATACTACCCAAGTACTCGACTATATCTTCTAGATTTGAAGCACGGCTTGAAATGAATAATAGTATGTCTAGCTATTACATGCAAAGTCGACCATATGGGGCACCAATTTGCTTAGATTTTTCTGAAGTATCAAAATTGACACTTGAAGGCCGAAATGATATTACTGGTAGGGAAAATGTCTTGGTGTAAAGTGCGTGCTTTATTTTCAACCTTGTAATTGAGTCTCTTATTATTGTATATCTTTATGTACAGATGATAACTTGGCGAAGATATCCGTGCTGAGATCACTATGTTACATAAACATTAAACATTGCACCCAGTTAACAGATGATGGCATATCTAGACTACTGCTGAATTGTACCACGATCCACTCAATGGTTCTTTCCTATACTTCTTTCGGAAATCAGTCAATTCAAATGCTATGCTCGTCGGAGTTGTGCATTAATTATTCTATGGCATCTAAGTTGCAAGAATTGCATTTGGAAGGCTGCGAAGGTAAAGATCATCCTTTTGTTAATTAATCAAGGGTCCTTCACAACTGAGCTAATTTTAATTCTTCTGTTAATAGGTATTACTTGTGCTGCTATGTCCCAGCTAATGAGTAATTTGAATATTGTGAAGTCCTTATGCTTAAGGCAGACATCACTTACAGATGACGCTCTCTCCAGCTTTGTCGCCTCTTCTCTTGAGTATCTTGATATTTCAGAGACTTTGGTATGATTATCTGTTTGAATTGCCACCATATGTTTACTAGGCTCTTCTCCTGATTTTTTGAAAAAATATTTATTATCCTAATAGTGTAGTGTTTACTTGTGAACTTACATTGAACCAAACACAACACTTAATTGATTGAACAAATATCGAACTTGGAACTAGAAATCAACAATACTACAGATTTTCACATATTTTCGTCATCGAACATATAACGAATATTTTTTTTAAGCTTTTCTACTGTGGGGGAGCCCCCCACAGTCCTTTATTCCATAATATGGAACATCTATTGCTTCCTAGCTACTGATATCCTACTGATCACATAGTTGAATAGAGTTTTTTTCTCTCGTATATGTTCTGGTTTTATATTTGAATGAGGGGATAATCACCGACTCACGGTTGTTGCTTTGATGGCTGCAGAGTGCAAACTTTGAAAGTGCAATGCTAGTTCATTTTTAATCACAACAGAACCATCAATGTGCTCATTTTAATATCTTGTGTTTTCTTCGCCATGAAACTTACAGGTTTCCATGGTGTCATTAGCACCAATTATACGGAGAAATTCTAATATAAGCTGCTTGAAAACTGTTGGATGTCGCAACCTGCTGTCCGAACATGGTGAGCTACAGTCTGTGAGTGGTAACAAGTATGGAAGTTTTCTTCAGGAGGTTACCAGTACTTGCTGTTTGGAAGATGTCGAAATGGGCTGGGCATTCTGCCCTATTGGAATAGATGACCTTATTCCTTCTTTTAGTAAAGTAAGGAAGATGACCGTTGGTCTTGGCACAACATTACCAGAGAATATCCTGCATGCTCTTCCTGAGATTTGCCCATTTCTTGACTCTTTGGTTCTTAGGTTTCAGGTGTGTCCCTGCTCTGTACGGTTAAATTGTTGAACTAGATCTGCCTTTCATTGAATAATAATTATATGAACTGCATCCAGGTGATATCTGACAGGGTTGTAAGGAATCTAATGGAGTCCTCAATAAACCTTAAGGTGCTTTGCCTGCATTACTGTCTTGGCAGTTTAACTTCATTTAGCTTTCAAACAAAGGCACCAGCACTAAGAATATTACGGCTCCAGTGGGTTACTCCATGGATGACAAATGATGACCTGATAATTCTTACAGAGAATTGTAATTTAGTTGAGCTTTCTCTCTCTGGGTGCAAACTCCTTGACTCCAGTAAGTTTACTTCCAAGTTTATTAATGTAGATCCATTTCTGTTTTTGTTGACTTTGAGTTTTTTCTTGATCGACAGGCTCTCAAGAGATAATCTTGTCTGGGTGGCCAAACTTGATGTGTTTACACCTTGAGGTACGCACGAACGAAATGGGAGTGTCACATTGGCATTTGTTATGTGTTGGGTAATTTATACCTAGCTTTTATCAATGAAAATTGTGGGTATCAGTGCTAATATCTTTATAACTACCAGGATTTGCCCTTCGTAGTGGGATAAACAGACCTGCTGTGTTCCATATTTATTAGAACTTTCTTTTGACATATATTAGTTTGCAATGTTGCAAAGTGTACATTTGTAAAATTTGGATTCTAATGTACGGCTGAAATCACTGACATCATCTAATGATCTAAACCCCTTTCTTATGGACCTGATTATATGTTTGGTATACAGGAATGTGGTCAGATAACACTTGATGGGATTTCTTCTATTTTAAACTGTAAAGCTTTGGAAGACGTCTTATTAAGGCACACGGTGAGTACAGACAACTATAGATCCATGTTCAGTTCAGACTCAAACATGCTGCCACCTAACTTAAAGTAGTTCAATCTCTAAAGACTTTCTGGATCTCGAGAACTGTAGGGTAGAGGTATTGGAAGAACCATCGTAACAGATGCTATCAGAGAGGTATACCGTCTATTTACCTTGCACATTCAGTCTTTGCACTATCGTAAGCTGTAACTACAACCCTATCTGTTACCCATTACAGTTACCACTACTAAGGACCCTGGCGCTTGATCTCTGCGACGCTTCCGAAGGAGGCTATGACACCCCGAACGTGAGCACAAGTACATCCCAAAGATTTCCCAAGCAATCGGGGCAACTCGATTAAAACTAGAGACAGATTTTGCTAATATAGTTTTGCCTTGGTTTTTTTTTGAAGAATCCGGAGGGCAAGATGATGAGGAGTGTGAGGATGAGCAGGTGCAAGTCGGCGAGACCGTGTTTCGAGCAGCCTCACGCAGAGGTGCCTTCGTCCTCGTCCTCCTCATCGAAGCGGGTGCACAAGGAGACCATCGTGCTGGAGTGGAGCAGCAAGCAGGTCAGGACCGCTGTAGTGGAAGAAAGAGTGTGATGTTTCTAGAGAAAGTCTGTAATGTCTTGGTTTTCGAGGAACTTCCCCAGATACAGAGGAGTTCTTCAATCGATATGTAAGAACAATGGAATCAGACAATTATTTCAGAAAAACCAAAGTGTTTTGGGACATTGAACACACCCTGTTTCGACGTGACTGGCATGGCTTTGCAGTTGTTGTCCGTAAAAGCAAGGATCTTAACCTAGAAACTTGTCAGGCTTGTCTGAAATTACAGTTTAAAATAAGCATTTCTGTAGAAGGGGGAACATGTGGAGAAGTTGTTCGGGAGAAAATTAGTAAAAGCAATTAGGATCCCAAGATAAAGGTTAAAAACAAGCTGAGCTGGTTTGCCCGAGTGGTTAAGGGGGAAGACTTAAGATCTTCTGCACATAAGTGCGCGTGGGTTCGAACCCCACAGCCAGCAGCAATGGGATCTCTATATTTTTATCTTCAAGGTCATTTTTTTTATTGCTTACTTTTTTCTCATTAATTTTTTTCATCGATTTCCTTTCGTGTGTAAAATATAATAATTCGCATCGAAAAAGAAAACATCATTGCGTATATACTGCTCGAACATTTGTTTTTCTTTTTCTTTTTCCGAAACTCCAGCAAATTAACCCAAAGCAAGCTACTCTTGGGCAGGTACACGATATATGCACGGCACGTACCAAAATTAAGTCGATCAGGTCAGATGTCTTTTCGTGCCCGTCCCGTTGCCTCCGCGCGCAATACAAGTGCGATCCCTCGATTTCCACGTCCGTGCTCAATCTCGATGACCGTCGCCGGCGCCACCCATGGGCGATGGTCGGACGACCTCCCGGGCGACCTCCTGGGCGCGATCTACCACCGGTGCTCCTCGTCCTACGACCACCGCCGCTTCGCCGCCGTCTGCACATCGTGGCGTGCCGACTGCCGCCGCGTCGTGGCAGCCGAAACTGCCGGCTCTGCCGCTGCTGCTCCCCTCGACGCGCAACGACTGCTTTGACAGGAACGCTCTCGCGTACAGTCTCGAAGACGGCAGGGTGCTGCGATCCCCACTCCCGTGGTTCCCTTACGGCAAGCGGATCGTCGGATCGTACGACTCGGCTGGGTCGCCGCCGCCATCTGCTGCCGGATCAACATCGTGAACCTGTTCACCGGCGAACATGTGTTGTGTAATGGAGACATCGAGTGTAGTTGCCCAACTGGTAGGGAAGTCTATTACAAGTTCTCTACCCAAAAGATCGTCTTCTCCAAAGAACCTGCCTCTGTAGGCTGCATCGTCGCCGCGATGAGCACCAGGTGCGTAGCCGTCTTTAGCCTTGGCGGCCGAGGCGCAGGGTGGACGACACGACAATGTTGCACCAGCTGGTGACCTAGTATTATACAAGCTCGCCATCGGCCTATACAAGCACAATGCTCCCGCGGTCATCACGCCCTGTTCCTAGGACCGGGATGCTGCAAGGCGGTTCACATGTCGTCGGCGATGTCCGGCGAGAAGAAAAAGAACTTTATCTACTACTCCCAGAAAGAGGAGGAGCCCGATCCAGAGTGCTTAGCCAAGTTGGATCTGGGTAGCTGCGATGTGTGTTGTTACGAGAGCAAAGGAGTGGATAGCTCGACGGAGATCATGTCACGGGGATATCATTACCCTGAGAATTCCAAGGGTCATGCCATTAACGATCGCACTACTTGTACTTGAATTTTTCCTCCACACTTTTAGTTCCTTTATCCATCACTAGGAAATGTGTCGGTCCGTTCCAACGGAGAGAAAATGATTTGTATCGGATAGATGTGTAATGCTGTTTTTTTGCCGAACCACAATCATAGTTTGAGGTAATTAGTTGGAAAAACACAAATTTTGTCATTGGCAATTTTAACCTTAATTGGGCACGTAAGTCTTAATGAAGTGTATAGCCGTTTTTTCCCGACCGGTGTTTGTTTTCTTGTTCGCCAAATTTTATGGGTTCGTTTCTGTAGCACCCGAGAGCTGAAGACACGGAATTAAGTTGAAATAGCACCCATGATCGTGCGTTGCTACAGGTTGTTTATTCTTAAATATTTTTTATCAATGGAGAATTTCAGTATTGGGACAAAACGGTCTTGATGTGGACATGACTATCTACAATAATTAAGTTTGCCCATGTTCAGCCTGCACCTGCATGTGGTACGTGATAAAGTTGTCCGGTTGGCCGCTTCAAAGACGGTAGTACGAATTATGTACACCGCGCATTAACATGTGAGTTTTCTATCTTTTGTTTTTGCGAAAACTTGCGAACAAAATTTATCTCTGAACCAGACTTGTATTCAAATTTTAAAATATTACGAATTGAAAAAAACACTCTGTGCCAATTAATGGGTACACTACCGAATATGTACTTGGGTAATTTGGTTAACTCAAGGAGTACGATTGTCCCATACCAAAAGAAACTTTGTTTAAAAAAAGAAACTGCCGGTCCTTTCCTTTTCCGATCAGAACAAATATTACACGTACCAAAATTAAGTCGGTCAGGTTAGATGTCTTCTCGTGTGCGTCCCGTTGCCTCCGCACGCAATACAAGTTCCATCGATTTCCAGTCCCCGCTCAGTACGTAGCTATTACAAGAACCAGTTGATCTCGATGACCGTCGGCGGCGGCGCCACAGAAGGGGGGTGGTCGGACGACATCCCGGGCGACCTCCTGGGCGCAATCTACCGCCGGAGCTCGTCGTCGTACGACCGCCGCCGCTTCGCTGCCATCTGTACATCGTGGCGTGCCGCCGCGTCATGGCAGCCGAAGCTGCCGGCTCCGGCTCTGCCGCTGCTGCTCCCCTCGACGCGCAACGGCTCGTTTGACAGGAGGGCGCTCGCCTACAGCCCCGAAGACGGCAGGGTGCTGCGATCGCCACTCCCGAGGTTCCCTCACGGCAAGCGGATCGTCGGCTCCTACGACGGCGGCTGGGTCGCTGCCGCCATCTGCTGTCGGATCAACATCGTGAACTTGTTCACCGGCGAAGAGGTGCTGCATGAGGGAGACATTAGGTGTAGATGCCCAACCGGTAGGGATGCCTCTTACAAATTCTCTACCCAGAAAATCATCTTCTCCGAAGATCCTGCCTCCATAGGCTGCATCGTCGCCGCGATGAGCACCAGGTGTGTAGCCTTCTTTAGCCTTCGCGGCCAAGGCGTAGGGTGGACGACGCCAGAATGTTGCATGTATTGTCCGGTCCTTGGAGACCCGGTCGACATCGCTTTTTGCAATGGCGAGCTCTATGTCCTCTCCTCGTACAGTCATTGTTTTTTTTTTTTTTTGAAGTGTCACCGGGGGGGAAAAACCCCACCTGATTTTTTCTATTTGTATATATGAAGACCCCAAATGGTCGGATGATGTTTACATGGGGGAAAAGAAGAGTTGGGGACAGAGGGGATTACAGAGGGTTGCTAAGACGGAGCAGCCATTGTGACGTACTTTGGAAGCTCGCCATCGGCTTAGACAAGCACAATTCTCCTTCAGTCATCTCGCACGAGGTAATATATATCCGGCGACCCGCGACATTTCGTCCACGGTACATCTTCGAGCTGGGTGGCAAGCTGACAACCGCGGGGGAGGTGGTCGGACCAATAAGCAGCAGCAAGGCTCGAACTTTTAGGGTGTTTGAGGTTGCCAGGAGACGCGGAACAACAAAGTCATACAAATGGGTAGAGGTAGTGAATTTAGGCGATCACGCCTTGTTCCTAGGGCCGGGATGCTGCAAGGCGGTTCACATGTCGTCGGCAATGTGCGGCAAGGTGGAAAGGAACTGTATCTACTACTCCCAGAAAGAGGAGCAGCACAATCCAAAGTGCTTAGCCAAGTTGGACCTTGGCAGCTGCGATGTGTATTGCTACGAGAGCAATGGAGTGGATCGCTCGAAGGGGAATGATATCACGTCACGGGGATATCATTACCTGGAGAATTCGAAGGGTCGTCCCTTTAACGATCGCAATACTTGTAGTTGGATTTTTCCTCCACACTTTTAGTTCATTTATCCATGAATGTACCCTGTTATTATCTTCGCATGGAGTAATATTCGTCTCTTTAACTCATTTTTTAGTTCGAGAAACTGCTATATATGTTCCTTCAAAAAACAAAAATTGCTATACATGTGAATACAAAAATATGAACTCCCGCTCTACCATATTGTCATGAAAAAACTTCTCTAGTTTCGTAGCCGAGATAGGAGTAGGACCCTGCACTCCTCGTTTAGAGTTGGGTTATCAGTTGGTGCTGCCATCTCATCATCTTTGTAAAGATTATTTGCGGCTTGTTCGCTGTGGATTTGTAGGGAGTGAGATCCCTTCCTACAAGGGAGAGAAGTTATGTGTGTGTGTGTACTTTATAAATTTGTAAATATATTTAAATTTTCAAAATATCTGATGTTTTAAATAATGTACACTATAATCGTGCAAAATCACCGTGTGAAAGTTTTTGTATTATAGGCTACACAAAAATGATAAATAGTTAAAAAATTGAATCTATACTTTGTTCACTACACTCAGATATGTACATTTATTATTTTTGTGTAGCTCAAAATATGTAAATTATTTCGCATGGAGCTTTTGCATGCTCATGGGATGTATAAGCCTGCGGCAGCAGGCCGTCCGCCCGTTGTGACTTTTTTCTTAAGATGACAATGTTTACTACCCCATGATGTACAAAATATCATTGTTTGCTACCCCATGATACATTCAATTTGTTGGCTTTTCTGCGTTCCTGGAACTATAATAAAACTTGGAGAAAACATGCTCAGGGAAGCGTCTGTGCTTTCCCTCGCGTACAACTCTGTTTTTCCGTGCCTTCATTTTATTAACGTGGAGGTGGAGCTCTTTGGCCCCCCTTATTTCAAAAAAAAAGTTATCATAACATTGAGTACGTAGAGGTAACACAAGAAAATAATTAGTCCATTAAGCACTGAGTTGGCGACTTGCACTTGCACTACTCCAAGCTTTGGCCGAACTAACAGAGAACAAGAACAAACTTGGGAGCTCGAATGGGGAAATCGAGTGCAGAGGCTTGGCTAGCCTAGCGCACCACACAGTCAATCAATGCAAGACGAAGGGAGCAGCTTGCAGGCAAAAGTGATGACATGCGTGTTACAGATCGAGGTCCTTCTTGGCGCAGCCGTTAGGCGCGAGCTGCCGGAAGTGGCGGAACAGCAGCTCCATCGCCGCGTCAGACGCCTCCTCCTTGGCGCGGACGTCGGTGGCGGTGGTCTTCGGCATCGCGCGGATGGCCTTGAAGACGGGACCCAGCGGCCCAATCTCCTTTTTCAGAACCCGCGCCATCCGATGGACCGTCTCGGAGTCGGCAGTCATGACCGACGCAGGGTTGGAGAACACCCGGAGGACCTCCTGCCTCTGCGCCAGGTTGTCGCCGTCGTCCGTGGCGGCGAATGCTCCGCGGTACTCGGCGACGCTGGCTGCGATGAGAGCGAGGGTGAGGATGAGGAGGATGGACTTGGCCATGGCAAACTGGTTAGGTGGACGATGCCTCCTTTGTTGAGGAAGAAAGGTGAGTTTATGTGGTGGCCGGCACACCTCTTGCTCTGCAACCGCCGCTTGCTTGCTAGCTAGCTGGTGCAATGGAAGCGGCATGAGTGGCAGTGGAAAGAGTGTGATCGCCGTGCTCTGGAGCCCATGTTGAGCCTGCATCGGCATGTGATCGTGATCGAGTTCGAGTGGTACTAGTACATGATAGAGTTACCCGGTTGACTGTTTCTCCTCTCATATGCTTCTGCGTGTGAGTGGTACTATGTGATAAAACCGTCGTACAGAGTTATAGTGCTGTAGATAGGATAGGATAGGATACGATTGCCCATGTTGAGCCCACATGCATGCATGGTCCTTGTCTTGCGGAGGGGTACCGTAACTATACTCCCTCCGTTCCACCACATGTACACTGCTCTAAACAGGTGATCACGGAGTATTAGAGCACAAACATACTCCCTCCGTTCCGAAATAATTGATTCCGTTCTACACTCCGTTTTGAATTAATTGACTTTGATTTAGTACAACTTGTAGTAAATCTAAGTCAATTAATTCAGGAGGGAGTAGCACAGAGCAACAAATAACAGGGTAGCCATATTTCAAACAGTGACGAATATATGCATATAGGAGGATTACATGGTTAATTCCAATGATTAGGATAAGAAATCAACTTTGATATCCATCATGAAATAATTATTCTCAAGCAAATATTTGCATAACAAAATTTGTTCTTACCAGATATTGTGTAGGCCATGTGCCAATAATTATTCGGTCTGTTTAGAAAGTTGACTGTGGACAAGACTCGTTTTGGGATTATATCTAGAAGAAGGGGATAGTAATTGTCCTCTGATGATTAAGATTTCCCTTTTGCAGATTTACATTATTAATCTTTTTGAGGGATTACATTATTAATCTCTTCAGCCGAACTGTTGGTCATCAGGAGATGACTATGTAATTATTCACTGCAGTTGGTCGTCAGAAAGTGCATTATTTTTTGGATGTTTCCACACCCATGAATTATTTCTGTCCAACAGGGGGTTTGCACGTGTCAAGCAAGTCACTGTTTTCGTTAACTGAAACTGCATGTTGGACGGGAATTCGACTTAGATGGGATTTAATCCCCTCAATCCATGCCAATCTCCTTCATTTTTCGTGGAACCAAATAAGGCTTGATAGTAAAATTGTATATGTACAAGAGAAAGGCTAGCAGGTTTGTCAAGAACTAAAGATGGTGAAAGCGTTGGGCAATGCTGTCTGTCCCACAAAAGAAACTTACTTATGGCGCGAGGCGGTGCGAGTCACGCGGGAAAAGCGACGTCTTTCTGATGTTGTTGAGGCCGCAGAAAAGCATAACCACTCTCTCGAGCCCAACACCGAAACCGCCGTGCGGAGGGGTACCATAACTGCAATTGTCAAACATAGGTGGATTAATTTGAGTACTAAGGTGAAGAACAATGGATTGTTGCAGTATATACTAGTAGATACTGCAATTCTCTCGCCATAGAGTGGGTGCAGAACAAACCTGAATGATTCAAGGTATGATGATATACTGCTCACATCAATTCCGCATTCAATTGCACGTTTCCTCAGCAACTCTGGAATGTGCACCCTTTGAGCTCCAGAAATAATTTCCTCGCCTGTCACATAAAAAGTTGGTCAATATCAGACTTTCAAAAGTAAGAACGTCAGATGATATACATGAATTTCTACCAGACAGTTTATTAGTATGAAAGACCACAAAAGAAAACAAATACATCTAAGGTGTTTATTGGCATACATATGAATGATGTTTTTTTAAGTACAACAGTATGCCTTTTCTATACTGCATTAATGATGGGCACAGGAAATAAGCCACGCAACCATAAAGTCTAGTACGATGTTAGCTCCCGGTCTAGACTGAAATACCCACCTCGGATGAAGACATCGAAAGAGTTGCTATAAGCAGGGTCATCATAGCAGGGCATGGTGTAGAAAGGGCGCACAGCCAAAGGATACCGATGCATAATGAAAAATTCTGTGCCATACCTATATATAACAGAAAAGTTAAGAGCTCTTGAAATGTTAAAAAGTGATATAATTATACAAGTGAAGTAGACTCCACATACTTCTCCTTAACAAGCCGGCCAAGTTTTTTCTCAGCTTCAGTGTTGAGGTCACCCATAGGCTCAATTTCAGTTCCCGCGTCCTGCCAAACAGTCAAATCATCTGTTTAATCATTTACCACCAAACTCACAGCTGAGTTTTCGGATAAATTAATTTATTCATACTACTTTTATCCAACATAAGAAAGGTGCCAAACAATGTTTAGCTAGCTAGACACCGAAACTAATTGAAAATAAACTGGTTTACTTGGACCCCAACATCCAAAGGAGAGGTTTTATGTAGCATACTTGTCCAAATAATCATCCACAAGAACTTCAGGAGTGCTAAGAATTAATAAATATGGATCACCCGCAACAACAAAAACAATTAATTTGTATCTTGAGTTTTAGGAAAGCAATAAAATTATCTCATTGCATCAGATTCAGCTCCTAGCCACCAATAGATCTTCTTTCGTTGCTGAATAATAAAATCCAGTAATTATTGCTGTGAACTCATACAGTGAGTTCTGCGACCAATAAAAAATTCATTTTCTGACAGCATACACCTAAACCCAAGGATTCTGAACTTGTATGGTTTAATAAAAATCCAAGGAAACATATAGCGGGGGCTGGGGCTATTGATGTTCTAATGTCACTCATACAGCGGAAATAATCCTAAAAAGCAAGTTGCATAAGAACGGACATCACAGTGATTATGAAAATAGCCTCAAGATTGAGTACAAGTTACTACCTTCAACATTTGAATCCCTTCCTCGTAAGTTAGCTTCAAGGTTTTCTCTAGGTACTGTACAAATTAGCAGAAGTTGAAACAGAAGCTTGAGCAAACCATGCAGATAATAACACAAAACAATAATAAGGGATAATTTTTTACCTTCAGTGGTTCAAATGGATACTGCTTATTTACTGTCTCGAGCAGCTCCTTGCAATTTTCATTCAAGTACTTGAAAATTGCTACGAATAAGCCATCGATAATATCACAAACCTGTGTACAAATAAAGTCAGTACTGGCTGTAACCACTCACTTCAATGAATAAATGAATTAGAGATTTATCTTTTCCTCCAGGTGTTAGAACTTATTCCTCATTAGGGAGGACATTAACTTAAACTGATCACCAACTAGTACACCTAATAGAGACTGACAGAGGGATTAGGGATTGCTTACAATTTGTTGAAGAAGACATGGTTGCCTGCTTTGTGCAGGCAGGACTTGCGGTTGAGGTAGATGAAGGAGGGGTGCCGTGGTCGAGGAGGATTCCCCTGACGCCGGCAGCACTCCAGTGGCCGCCGGTAGACGTCGGTCTTCCAGCCCCTTAGCACAACTTTAGGATCGGGCAGTTGGGTCGGTAGGCACTCGTTCTGTTAGTTTTCTTACGTGCTACCTTTTCTCTTTTATATCAAGTGCTGGGGCTGGGGACCGGGTCCAAAGCTGTTGGTTTTAGAGGCCTCCGATCAAGGCTTCTACGTGAAAGGATACGGGGTCAAACCCCTTGGTTTCTCTCAGGTTTGTTACCTGAGATCATATTCCAACATTCTCCCCCTTGATCGTAAGGTTAACAAACATCATAAACCCACTCGTAATAGAAAAAACATACCAAAGTAAGGTGTCATGGTGACTTGTCAAATGACGCCGGACCTCAATACTTATAGTATATCATTCTATCTTGAAATGGATTACTTAACACTTTATGGGAGTTGGATAATTCAACGGTCCTTATTCCAGAATCAAAAGGCTTTCCAGGAACCCATGCCGGCAACATAATCTTAAAATTGGGTGGTAAGCCTTCAGTAACGGATCCGTAAAACATACAAATCTTATTTATATGCTTATCATCAATAGCTTGATTCTGGATTCTATCTTTCACAACATGAAACATACTGTCAATGGTTTTGGCAACACCATTTGACTTGTTGTTACTCGCATAGAAAACTGCATGTTCATATTGCAGTAGGTGGTTTAAAAAAAGCTGTCTACCACCATAATTTTGGGAAATAAAACTTCTTGACATACAACCTGCTTTTTAGCCTCTTAACATGCCACATGATAAATTGCATCATTACTGATGCCAATAAAATCATTCTGGAGCTTTTCCACGATATAGCTCCATATGCGAGAGAGTGGATGTAACTTAACGTGGAAACTTTAATATCCACCCATCTCGCAGAAACAATGTCTGAATAACCCACGATAACGAGGTTACCAGACTTCTTATTAATGAGCATGCAAACTTTATTGCCTTGCATATTTGCAAAACATTTTGGCGTCCTTTCCATGGTCCACTTCTGGACTTTCTTGTATATTTGCCAATTATCCCGATCAAAAATAGGGCGTTCATACTTGAATACTTATATTGCTCTGACAGCCGAAGCATAAGGAACCGACATTATCTGATCAGCTCATAATGGTTCCTTGGACACTAAAATGTCCACCTTTATTGCGCTTAACTTTATTAGCAAGCATGACAGAGTACTAATGCATAATATTTTCTTTCGTACTCTATCGACGTATGTCGTCATAATAGAACTTACACTCCTTTATCTTGGAGAAACTCAGTACAAAGAAAGTATGAGACATCACCAAGATCCTTTATGTCTTAAAGAAGATAGAAATTTCTTGGCTAAGCACAAAATATTCCATCTTCATAGGGTAGTAAACTTACTCCCCCTCGTCTTACGATATGAGTGTCATTTGAAATTATTTAATCAACATAACTTGTGTTAACTTCAACAGTATGACAAAATTTTACGGTTGAGTCATACATATATTCTTAACGTAGTTGTCAACACAACATCATGTTATATAATAACATAAGCATCATAACAACTCACTGAGAAAACTCTATTGAGTCATATACATCATTAGAGCCAGAAGCCTCTAAGATGATCATTAACACACATTATCAATCACAAGGAAATTGTTGATTATCAACACCAAGTATTGCATTCGGTATTTCTTCTCAACTTACCTGATGCATATGAACAAAGATCTAATGGAGTTATCCTTAAGATTTATGTTCATACGCTTTAGGTTCCCTGATGATCACTTTATTCAGAAGATGGAAATACATCCAAAATCTTGATAACAATCACTTCAGTTCAAAACCACAACACCGTTGGGCAGAAGATGGAAAAGAACTTAATGAACTTTGACACATGATCATAAAACGACGTTGGTCAGAAATATAACCATGGGCCACATGATACTGACAAACTTGCCACTTGACTAAAGTGTATAACAAATGATTATAAACGACGTTGGTCAGAAATATAACCATGAGCCACATCAACATTAGATTGGCAATTGTGTCACTTTAACATTCATGTGTGCTTTATAATACTCATAAGGGAGTAAGTACACATTAACATTCTAAAAGGAGTCATAACATTCATGTGATTTTTCATGTGATTTTTCATTCACTATAACCATTCATTCTCCAAAATAAGACTTCTCGTTGGTTCCATCCTACTTGGAGAATTAATACATTCGTGTTTTCTCATGTTTAATGAGACAATACATTCATCTTTTCTCATATTTAATGAGACATTCCATTCCCCCCTCGAAATGTGGTAAACATGACCACAAATTTCGATGAGGTCTCATTATTCACTTATATCTTAAGAGTGCCATGGCACACATAGTTTGTTACAAACAACTCATTCATCGAGGACATAAATATTCTCACCACATGGTAAGACAACATCAAAAGGTTTCAGCACAAAGAACAAAATGTTTATATAAAAAACAAAATGTCTTCTAATGCTTTATTTCTTATTATCCTCTTAGCAAAACGCCATAAACACATTTTTAACAGGTAATGCATCCTTAAAATATTCCTCAATAGAGGCCAAATAATATTTGACATATACTGAGTCAGGAATTGCATTCTTTATCTCAGAGGAGATGGTACGCTTCATTATAAGGAGTGAAATCTTGTTTGATCTCCCACTCAACTGCTTTTAGGTCACACTTTTTCTTCTTTTCGATAGAATTCACAATATGAACTCTGGGAGCCTCTTCATATAATGCAATGTGAAGGTCAAAAAATCTCTATCGGGAAGAGAACCTTTTCCTTCCACTTTTGAAGATCAACTCCAGTGTTCAAAAGTGAACTCTGTTTTGTGGTCCGTTGTTGAAACAAGGACAACATCTTTATGAGCATCAATAATAAGCATAAAACTTGAATTCATCTAGATCAAGACAAGCTATCATGTTCTAATCTGTATCATCGTTGGGCTGAAAACGGAAAAGAGCACTCATACAAAAATGGGACATGATAATAATCAATGTTGGTCAGAATATTGTCATATACCACAAAACTTATGCTCACAAATGGGAACTCAAATCAAAACTTTTCTTTTTGACCATAGAGACTTACAACACATTATGATCAGCAGACTCTTTTGCTAAATTAATAGCCAACACTAAACACCAATACATGATGCATTCCAAATGTGTTGTAACACATGGAATCATAATTTATCACTGATCATCGTGCATTAAACTTTGACATCATAATTTCAATAACATCATTAAAACATGTCAAATCTTATCATTAAAACTTTCAATGACATGATAACAAAAATATCATTCATTTTGAACTTCTCATCATGACATCTCACCGAATAAACAATAGATTGACATCCTCAATGACATTATAAAACATTCTCCAAATAAAAGTCGGATATTACATCATGGTCTCACCAAAAATTAAACTTTTAATAGTCAATAAATGACAACTTATGACCATGATATTACATTAAAACTCTCTAAACATCCTTGTTCAGAGAATCATCATGCTGAACCTTTCATCACCTTCTGTCAGTGCATGTCAAAAGACATTAATGCATCTGACATAATACTTTAGCATTATGGCTCATCACTATTAGGCTGCATAGTGCGCTGCGGAAAAAAGAACCACACAACCATAAACATTTTCTTCAAGGTGGATTCAGCCCTTTAGAGATGATCACATCATTAATAAACGCCATAAACATGGCATCAACATAAAACTTAATTCTCAATTAAAATCTCTGAACAAATATTGAGAAACTTTAGAGAGATACTCATAATTATGCTCAACATAAAACATCATCTCATAACATTCATAACTCAAACTTATAAAATGCTAATGAAAATACCATCAACATTAATCTTATAGCACTATATCCCCTTAAAATTCAGATATTTTTCGATGTAAAACAGTGCATAAAGCTTTATTTGAAAACTTAATCTCAATAAATGCGGTGAAAAACAGAAAATTCTGACTACCTCATCACACAAATGGGCCAACATCATTCTCAGATTAAATATCAATTATACCTTAATAATTTCAACATTCATTGATATTTAAAATGACACTCATCCTTAAAACACATTGAATATTCCAAATAAAAAATCTCGTTGGTTCATTTTTATCTAGAATACAAAAGTATTTTCTAACCATATTTTAGGCACTTATTTTCTGTATTTTAAACAGTGCATAAAAACTTTAAAAAAACTCTTAAAATGCACTGAATAGAAAAACAGAACCTAAACAGACTAAATTGAGCGAAAAGCCCACTGAAGCCCAAAAGAAACATTCCGCCCATGCGGGCGTTAGACAAATATTGCTGCAGGCCGAAACAACTTGGGCTGGGCCCGTAGAAGATATCGGCCCAATAACTTAACCGAGGCCCAGCTCAGACCTGCAGCAAGGTCCGCCGTTGGATCTAATCTGACCGCCATCCGCGCTCCACAGCTGAAGAAACCACATGCCCCGGTCAACCCTAACCCTATTCTTCATTTCCTCACCAGATTTTTCGCGTTTGACGAGAGGCGACGCCGGAGGCGATCGCGTCTCTCTACGGCGATGGCTGGCGGCCGAAGCACACCCATGCCCGGCGGCGCTGTGGGCCTGTGGCTCCGCTCGGCGGAGCAGCGTGCAGCGGACTGGATCCCGCGCGCTGCTCTGTCGAGTGTGGCTGTGCGTCGCGTCCGGTAGTTTCGGTGAGGTGGTGGGGCGAGGCGGCGGCCTTTCGAGCTACTGCTGTGACGGGTGGCGAGGCCAGCGGCGACGCGCCCGTCCATTCCGTGCCGGAGCGCGTGTTCTTCCGCACACCGCGACGCGAAGGCTGGCTGCGCCGCATCATTTCTTTCCGCACATCGTCCATGGTCCATTCCGCGCGTCGCCTCTGAGGAGAACGGCGTAGCACAGCAACGACCACGCACGGTGGCGCGGCCGTGCTGGTCTCAAGGGGTGACCGACGACGGCGTTACGAAGGTGAGCTTCCGAAAACATCTGCTTTTGTGACCTAATTTTGCAATTAGGGTTCTACCGATTTGGGGATTTTTCCTATTGCTTGTGTTAGGGTTCCGGGAAACAAAATTGGGGATTTTCTTCTATTTTATTGCATACTTCCCTCCTTCTAATTGCTATTTGATCCGTGACAGTACTAAGACGTGATCAAAATAAAATCAAATCACTGCATACCCGAGAGCATATTAAATTAACATGCTTATTCACACCTTAAAACTTGTCTTATCAGTACTGATACGTAGCCAATTAGAATAAAACTTCATGTTAAACATGACCATTGCATTAGGCCGAGGCTAAACATTTTCCCTAATCAAAATTCAACATCCTTAGGGCACTAAGATGATCAGATCCGCTCTGATACCATTGTTAGAACTTATTCCTCATTAGGGAGGACATTAACTTAAACTGATCACCAACTAGTACACCTAATAGAGACTGACAGAGGGATTAGGGATTGCTTACAATTTGTTGAAGAAGACATGGTTGCCTGCTTTGTGCAGGCAGGACTTGCGGTTGAGGTAGATGAAGGAGGGGTGCCGTGGTCGAGGAGGATTCCCCTGACGCCAGCAGCACTCCAGTGGCCGCCGGTAGACGTCGGTCTTCCAGCCCCTTAGCACAACTTTAGGATCGGGCAGTTGGGTCGGTAGGCACTCGTTCTGTTAGTTTTCTTACGTGCTACCTTTTCTCTTTTATATCAAGTGCTGGGGCTGGGGACCGGGTCCAAAGCTGTTGGTTTTAGAGGCCTCCGATCAAGGCTTCTACGTGAAAGGATACGGGGTCAAACCCCCTGGTTTCTCTCAGGTTTGTTACCTGAGATCATATTCCAACACCAGGATGTTTCTCACCTCAAAGTAGTGCTCCACAATCTCCATTTCAGCATCAAGCCCAACAAACTCGCACAAATGCCTGTGTGTGTTTGATTTCTCTGCTCTGAATACAGGGCCAACCTCAAACACGCGTTGAAACCCAGCACAAATACTCATCTGCTTGTGTAACTGAGGAGATTGAGCTAAACAAGCAGGCTTGTCATTGTACTTTAGGTGGAATACGGCTGCACCGCCTTCACTTGATCCAGAAATCAACTTGGGGGTGTGGATCCCAATAAAACCCTTTGAGTCCAAGTATTCCCTGAATTTCTGCAAGCATATCCAACGATTGTTACATGCACGGAATAATAAGAAGAGGATCATTACATGCTACAGAAAGACATACTAATAAAATTAAGCTACATGAGACACCACATAAATGTGACTAGCATAAGCATAGTTTTAACAGAACAATAGTACACGCTGCATGTTATAATCCCAGTTTCTTCAGCAAGGTGTAGTTAGACAGATACTGAAGCTCGATGTTGAGGTGCCTTTTGCTTGATAGATGGGGAAGAACGGTGATCTGATCTTTATATAAGATTAAGAAAGCACATGATGGTACCTATACAACATAGTATATGCTACTCGCTACAGCAGAAACACCCTATGACATGAATGATGACATTGAGTAGAATCGATGATAAAGAATACTCACCATTTCAACTTTATATTGGATACGAAAGATTGCCTGATTGGCTGGTGTCCGCAAATCCATAGCTCGGTAGTCCAATCGTGTGTCTTGGTTAACATGTGGCACCTTCTCTCCGGCCTGCAATCATGGAAGGAGTCAATCTCTTATACCACAGCAGGATCATATGAATCATAGTATCATACACAGAACTATGAATTGCTGGAACACAATAACTGAGTCCTTGCTGCAAAGAGAAGGAAAGGACAAACCTGCTCAGCCTTCTGGATTTCTGCTTCACCACGGCCTGCATCCTTGAGGTTGAGTGGAAGTGGGCCAGCCTCGCTGATGCTATAGAACTTCCTGACTTGAATCTCCACCTGCCATTGTCAAAACCAACAGTTCACGATTAGGCGACAGTCATTCGGAACAACTGACAGGCATTTGGTCTAGATGCGTACGTACCTGCTGCGTGGTACTCGTGAGGGGCTCCTTGGGGAGGGAGACGACGCCCTCGACGTCCACGACGCTCTCCTTGCTGAGGCTGGCAGCGAACCGCACCATCTGCTTGCTGACGCCGACGTCGGCGCTGGCGGCGAGCACGCACTGCACCTTGCGCATGCGCTGGCGGACCACGACGAAGGCGATCGTCTTGCCGACCGTGCGGATCGTCTCCGCGTGCCCGCGGACCAGCACTGAGCGGCCGGCGGCGGCCTCGTTGAGATCACCGATGTCGGTCCAGGACCGGCCGGAGATGTTCTTGGACTGGACCAGCTCGTCGCCGTAGTTGGCCTCGAAGCGGTCGAATTCCTCTTCTTCTTCTACCGCTGCCCCAGGCTTGTCGGCCTTCCCGGCGGCTTTTGCGGCCTTGGCCGCCTTCCGCGCCTGCTTGTTGAGCATCTTCTTGCTGATCGTGGCGGCGGAGAGCTCCTCCGTGGATGCGGAGGCGGAGGCGGGTGGAAGCTCAGGCATCGACGACATGGCGACGGCGACGGCGACGGCAGCCGAGAGGCGTGGTGTATGTACTCTACTTTCTTGCGCGCTACTCGATCTGGCTCCAACGGGAGGCGCAAGTCTCTACTTTCTTGCGCGCTCCTCTTCGTACGAGCTACGAACTGCCGTACCCGCCGTTTCCGACACGGACAGTGTTTGGATCAGGACCTTGCCCTGCCGAGGGCCTTCTAATGGGTTGCACAATGGTGGCCCATGAACATGTGAGTACTCCACATTCTGATTTTGCAAGAAACTTTTTAAAATAAATTTGTATTCTCAGCACCAGTTTTGTATCTAAATCAAATCAATAAAAGTCTTTGTAATAAAAAACATATTTTTTTAACATTTTCTTAACCCAATGAATCCAGCTAACACTTTTTTTCAAAACCAGTGGACAATGTTTTGAAGCGCGAACAGATTTTCTCCATGATATGCCGAGTGTCACACTTGGCAAAAGTGCCACCTGTGACCAAACGACAAACCTGAGAACAAACTTTTGCTGAGTTTGGGCTAAACACTTAGCATACACTACAAGAGAACATGTTTTTAGAGGCACATTGAAATGCCCCTAAATACACTAAAAATGCCTCTAAATATTTTTAGGGGCATTTTAAAAAGTGATGCTTTTAAACCTGTTGCTAAAAACTATAGGGGCACTTGGATAGAAATGTCTCTAAAGATGTTGTTTTTAGGGGCACTTCCAGAAATGCCTCTATATTTTTTAGGGTATTTTTTTGAATTGCCCCTAAGTATTTTTAGGGGCACTTCCAGAAATGCCCCTATATTTTTTAGGGTATTTTTTGAATTGCCCCTAAGTATTTTTAGGGGCACTTCCAGAAATGCCTCTATATTTTTTTAGGGTGTTTCTTTCAAATGCTTCTGAAAATTGTTAGAGGCAAATGCTAAAACGCCTCTAATCAATTTCAGTGGTTTCTTAAATGCAGTAATTCACAGAAATAGCATTCACACCTCAGAATAGATTCAAGCTCACAGACATACTTCAGAAACATATAAAGTACAGATCCACACCTCAATGTACAGTAGTTTCATTCAGTAAGTAGACAGATTAACAAAACAAACAAACTGTCCTAGTAGAGCAAATGAATATCCATGCTGATTGCCGCCAGCAAGATAAAATTCATGCACATCAGAGTTGTCTACATAAAGGATAACATTCTAGACCCTAGAACTGCCACTCATACCATCAGCAACTTGACAGAAAGTTGGCATACATCAAGATGAACTGCCAGTAATACCAACTGCATTCCCAGTAAGCTTCTTTGATTTACCACTTGTTCTCTTGTGCTTTTCCTTGTTCTGTTGTACTACTGTAGACTCAGCATCTGATTCTTCAACCTGCAGTGAAATAACAAATATAATGAAAATATGTATGAAAATCTGTAGTGATTCTTCAAGACAGTAAGCTATATATGAAAATCTAGTCACACATGCAGTGTAGTTTACTCGACATGATGCAACTACACTTTTCCATTTACCAATTTACTACTGCTACTACACACATGCAGGGGTAAATAGTAACTCAATAGAAGCAAATCCATTCAAGGATATCATTGAAGAAACAAGGATAACTCATCGAAGAAACATTGCGTGGTTTCGGGCCAAGTCAAGCAGGGCAACAATATAACAGGATAAACTAAATGGCACTAACGAAGCAGTAAACAAGACAGTAAGGATGTAAAGTTTTTTGACAACCCACATTCTTTCTTGGCCAAGGGATACACTGAGCTGTTGCACTGCCCAAGTTTGTTATTCGACCTTGTGCACGTGGTAATACAGTAGTATCCTTCATTACGAAGTTAACCAACACTTCAGTGTAGTCACAAAGTGGCTTTCCATCCAAGCACTTTGATTCTTTATCCGTATTCTGGACTATCCCGTATGCTACCACCTGTTCACTGTTTGGAGATGCCAGCCCTACTTCCATTCCTTTTTTCAAACTGGCCCTCTTCTGGTTTGATCTTGCTGCACTTTGTTGCTCAGCTACCTTCTCTAACTTTACTTTGTGCAATTTTGCTCCAGTTTGTTGCGAGCTTGGAGCTTTCATATTTGCTCCAGTTTGTTGCGAGCTTGGAGCTTTCATATTTGCTCCAGTTTGTTGCGAGCTTGGAGCTTTTATCTTTGCTTCACTTTGCTGAGAACTAGAAGCTTTCATCTTTGCTCCACTTTGCTGAAAACTAGGAGCTTTCATCTTTGCTTCACTTTGCTGCGAATTAGGAGCTTTCTTGGCCTTCTTCTGTTTGTATTGCTGCTCATTGTTTGCTTCAACTTGTGAGTCCTTCATTTCTGAATCAATGTTTCCATTCTGTTGTGCTTCTTCCTTTTCCCTCTTGGTCCTTTTGTTTCTGGGATGTTTGTCAACTTGTGAGTCCTTAGTTTGCAGAGCCTCAGGTGTCCTCTTGTTCCTTGTGTTTGCATAAATGGTAAAGCATGGCTTATATTTTTCCTTCTCTATTTGTTCTGCAGCTGCAGCTAGATCATGTAGGGTTTCTTGTTCCCGAACTTGCTTTTGCAGCTTCCGAGTCGTACTTTGCTGTTGCACTGCTGTTTCTTGTTCCTGAACTTTCTGTCGCAGCTTCTGACTCGTACCTTGGTGTTGCACTGCTGGTACTTGTTTCTGAACTTGCTGTTGTTGATTCTGACTGACACCTATCTTCCGTTGTTGCTTTGCTTGCATTTGTTTCTGAACTTGCTGTTGATTCTGACTGAAACTTGTCTTCCCTTGTTGCTTTGCTTGCATTTGTCCCTGAACTTGCTGTTGTGGATTCTGACTGACACCTGTCTTCCGTTGTTGCTTTGCTTACATTTGTTTCTGAACTTGCTGTTGCTGATTCTGACTGAAACTTGTCTTCCCTTATTGCTTTGCTTGCATTTGTTCCTGAACTTTCTGTTGTTGATTCTGACTGACACATGTATTCCCTTGTTGCACTGCTGGTACTTGTTTCTAAACTTGCTGTTGCTGATTCTGCCTGGTAGCCTTCCCTTGTTGCTCCTCAACTTCTTGTTGCTGAACTTGCTGTTTATCATGATTAGGATATGATGTATATGCTGGTACTTGGTTTTGCTCAGGTTCTTCGTGATGAACTTCTTGTTGGTTTGTCTGACTCTTTTGGTAGCTAAGAATTGACTCCACCTTTCTTCCATCCTCTCTTCTAGTTGTCCACTTCTTGTAGCTAAAGTTTGCAACATTGCCTTCAGATGGCAGTTTTCATCCTGTGATTGTTTAAGCAGTTGCACCAAATGTTGTATCTATTCACATGTTTTCCCTCCAACAACAAGACCCATACCATGCCTTCTGGACTTCTTTGCATCAGGGAACAATTTGTCATACAACTCATCATCATCTGTTCTAATCAATGAAGGATCCTCGTCACATAACCTTTTAGCTTCTCTCTATCAGAATAAAGAGGTACACATTGTAAGTATGTATTGTAGGAAGGTTATTTATGGAATAAAGAAGTACAGCAGGTGTAAGTAGGTATTGTACCATTTTATTCTCAGCGTACTGATTTACTGGTACTCCTTCACTAGTTAGATGGGTTGCAAAGAACAACTCCACTCTTCCAACTGGTCTACCCTCTCTCTGTTCCATTTGATCTTGTTTCACGGCGAAGCTTCTAGTACCCGAAGTGTGAGTTCCATTTTCTGATTATTTCTTGCAGCTTTATTATTAGCAGAAATTACCTGAAGTATTTGAATTTATAACACATCAAACAATAGTAATCAAATCAATTGAATTAATGCACCTTTAACAGATTACTTGACCAATTGATAAGTTCAACTGACCTTTGCTTTGTGTGAACTCCAGTACTTGACTAGGGAGGCCCACTGATTTGGTGGAATTCTTTTCAGACAACCATTAGCAATATTTTCCTTCACAGTTAGTGTACCATCATAATGTTTCTTCTTCAGTGCAGCCTTGAAAGCCCTCCATTTTTTGGCAGCAGTCTTCAAAACCCATGGCTTGAATGCATCATCAACGTTGAAGAAGCTCTGTTACAGTATGTACGTTAGGCAACTTAATACTCTCCCATAGCTACGTTAGAAGCAATGAAATGCGTAAATTAAACCTTAATACTCTTCCATAGCTTGTCCTTCTCAGCCGATGGTACTTTCCTCCAAGTAGTTGCTTCCAGAGAGACATCCTTTCCTTTGACCAAATACCCTGCAAAGTTTGCCAACTTGGACGTCTTGCTTCCACATGGCTGGCCGAGGTGGTTATATCTCAAATCAATCTTGTTATTCGGTCCATATTTGCCCCAGATTTTTTTTAATTCTGTTGGTCCTCTTTCTCCCCTTTTTCTTTGTACTGCAAATATTAATTTAAAACAGTATGCAGGTTCTGGTTATTTTTAGCTTAATATCCACAAGATGACCTATTACCTTTGTATACACATGTAAAGCTCTTTAGTTGTCAATAGCTTATTACCTTGCACCAAATGTTGTGTTCCATCTGGTTCATTAGCTTCTGCACCCTCTTCATCTTCATCCTCTTCTACCTCTTCATCTTCCTCTTCCTCAGCATGTACACCTCCATCTCCATCTACATATCCGTCTCCAGCTTCCTCTTCATTTTCATCTTCATCTTCATCTTCATCTTCATCTGCAGTTCCACCACCATCTCCATCTACCTCTTCCTCTTCATCTTCATTTATCATTGTATTCTGTACATATTAGAACCCAGTTAATATCAATATAATCACTATGTATTAAAAAAATGAGAATGCTAACTTCCATATCTTCATAATATCTATTTCTGTTGTATTCCTCTAATTGTTCATCATCAGTTAGCTCTGTTTCAGTGCGAAGTCTTGCGTTTGGAAGATTAAGTGCTGCTAGACTGGTGTTTAATTCATTCAATCTCCTTGCTTGGCTTCCAATCACTGTGGACCCTGAAAACAATGTAGGTGATCAGTTTAGGAGTTGACAAAATGGAAGTACAAAACATTCATAGCACAAAACATTGTATGTTAGCTCACATCATTCACAAATGTCATGTCAAATAAATCCCTAGGTGAGGGTGTAACCACAAACTACCAATCAGTGTCAGTAGGATCTTCCACGTAGTAAACTTGATTAGCCTGGCTTGCTAGAATGAAAGGTTCTGAAAGAAGGTCTTCAGTATTATAGATGTGTTTGAAATTGACTTGTGGCAACCCAAACTCATCAACCCTGAAACCTGCTTGTTTAACCCAGTCACATTTGAACAAAACTGCATATCCTTGATTTGAGTAGTTGAGTTCAATTATATCAATAATTCTACCATAATATGCCACATCTCCCACAACTGGATGTTTATCCTTAGCACTAGAGAAACTAGGTGTAGCAGCTATTGTTGTGACTCCATAACATTGTGTTGCTTTTCCTTTTCCATACCGATAGGTGTGGAAAGTACAACCATTAATGCAGTAGCTATTATACTTTTTGACCATCATGTATGGTCTTCTAGATATTAGTTCAACTTCTGTATTTAAAGTTGTTCCTTGCGCAGCCAGAGATTGGACCTAAATTCAAATAGCAGAGTCAGGCATGTACTTCACCAAGTCAATCTCGCACAGTCAATCAAATTTCACACCATCTTAGTACTTACATGTTTTACAAACCAATCAAGGAAATAGCTGTGATGACTATTTGCCAGGGCACGTTTAGAACATTTTTTTGCAGCTGACAAATAATTTAAATGCTCTCTGCAAGAAAGTCAAATGGTCAATCTATAGAGGACCATATATTGTTGTTTGCCTACCAGTGTTTGAGAGGAAAACTTACTGCTCGTAGGTGGAAATTTGAGGATAATTGAAAAGTACACAACGTTGAGCTTGAGTCCACGTTGTCAACTCCAATTGTGTAGTAGCACTAGCTGACTAGGTCGACCTAGTATTGTTAAGTACTTATCTTTCATAAGACCATTGTTGTCTTCATGTCGTGTAGGACGATTGAACACCGTATTACAACCTTTCAAGTACCGAGAGCAGAAAGTAAGGCTCTCATTGAATACATAACCTTCAGCTATTGCTCCCTCTGGGTGGCTTCTACAGTTAACAAATCCCTTCATTTTGCCCATGTACCTTTCAGTAAACCACATTGCCCTATATTGGACAGGACCAGCTAATCTAACTTCAGTTGCTAGATGTGTAGTTAAATGGACCATAATGTCAAAGAAAGCTGGAGGGAAGATCTTCTCCAACTGGCAAAGTATTTCTGGAATTTGCCTTCCATCATTTGCATTTCTTTGACATTTATAACCTTGCCATACACCAGCTTGAAGTAGTTGCACAGTCTCATTAGTGGCCTAGTAACACTTTCAGGTAAAGTTCTACTCATAGCTAGGGGCAATAGCTCTTGCATGATGATGTGACAGTCATGACTCTTAAGACCACTGATTTTACCATTTTCTACTCTGTGTTCAAGATTTGATGCATGGCCATCAGGAAATCTTGTGTCTCCAATAAGTTTACAGAAAATCTTCTTCATATTTGGAGGCACGTAGTAAACTGCTTTAGGAATCACTGGTTTTGGTCCAGTCAGATCCGCATGAAGACTTTTTCTTATCTTCAGCTGCTTTAGGTCAAGCCTTGCATTAACTGAATATTTTGATTTCTTGTCAACATCAAGTATAGTGTGGACAATGTTATCAAATACATTTTTTCTATGTGCATTGCATCTAGATTATGCCTGACCAGTAATCTCTTCCAGTAAGGCAGTTGGAAGAACACACTTCTTTTCCTGAATGTTGTCTCAACAGTATGAACATACTCCCCTATGTCCTCTGCACCCTCAGTTTGAACACCTTCATCGTCAACAATCCTCTTTCTTTTCTTGTCAGGTTTCTTAGGCTTCTGCAATTTACCATAGTCAGTAACAATGTGCTTGGTTAATTTCGAAATCTCCT
The DNA here is from genome assembly GCA_947311845.1 of Poa pratensis. Lineage (NCBI taxonomy): Eukaryota > Viridiplantae > Streptophyta > Magnoliopsida > Poales > Poaceae > Poa > Poa pratensis. Next base: position 5,338,420 of record CAMZMU010000127.1, read on the forward strand.
TTCCTGTTAACTGGACTGGTGGATTCTAATTTCGACAGTTCCATCAAAAGATTCAGCATCTTGTCTGAATTCATGGTTTGGAGACAAGAATCTGCGATGCCCCATGAAACACGTTTTCTTTCCGTGCATTAACATGCGTGAACTAGTCTGAACAAGACAGTGAGAACATGCAGATGTGCTCTCACCACTTATGATTCCACGACCTTGCCAATCACTAATTGTCCACAGCAGAGCAGCATATAGGCGAAATTTGTGGCCAAATAATGCATCATGTGTCAGCACACCATGCTTCCAAAGTTCTAGCAGTTCATCAATCACTAGCTGCATGTACACATCCATTTCTTTCCCAGGTGCCTTCCTACCAGGCACTATGACAGATAATATGATGTTGGACTGTTTCAGGCAGATCCAGGGAGGGAGATTGTAAGGAATTAAAAGAATTGGCCAGATGCTATATCTAAGGTTCATTGTCTTGAATGGGTTGAAGCCATCAGTGGCTAAGCCAAACCTAATGTTCCAAGGTTCTGCAGCAAATGTTTTGTGCAAAACATCAAAACTTTTCCAGGCCGGGGAATCAGCAGGATGCCTCAGCATTCCATCTTTAGTTCTGCCTTCTGCATGCCACCTCATGTTTGGTGCTAGATCTGAAGATGAAAACAGCCTTTGTATTCTCTTTTTCAGTTTAAAATGTCTTGCTACTTTTTGGGGAACCTTGTTAATTCTCTTCCCATCTATTCCTGGTTTACTGCTTTTCCATCTACTCACATGGCATTTTGGACATTCATCTGCATTAGCATGCATTCCTCTGAACAGAACACAATCATTCTTGCATGCATGTACTGTGTCATAGCCTAATCCTATTTTCCCGATGTACTTTTTGGCTTCATAAAAATTTCTGGGTAGGTTGTGACCTTCTAGAAGTGCTTCTCTAAAAAGAGAAAGGTAGTCATCAAAAATGCAATTCGAAACTCTCCTATTTTTTTTAATGTTCATCATTCTCACAAGGAAGTGCAGTTTCGAGAATGACTTGCAGCCTGTGTACAACTCTCTGCCGCCATCGTTCACTAAATGAGCATATCCTTCGGCATCAACATCTTCCTCTTCAGAGTCCTCGTCATCTTCTTCATTTTCAGCTAAATTGGTATTATCATACATACCAAAAGCATCCATGAGCATCTGTGACATCTCGTCAGTGTCAGCAAACTCCTCTTCAGCTGAAGGACCATCTGAACCATCTGAGCCATCAGAAATGTCGACCATTACTGGTGTTTCCCCATGAAAAATCCATGTGCTATACCCATTCATAAAGCCCTCACATATCAAGTGTTCATTAACTTGTTTCTGAGCTAACCAGTACCTATTCCCACATGTTTTACATGGACATAAAATCCTATTGTTCCTTTCTGAATTGGTCATTGCAAACCGTATGAAGTTGTTGACACCAAGTTTATATTCAGAAGTACATCTCGGTGCTACTAACCACCCCTTGTCCAGAACAGAGGATGCAGTTCCTGTTCCTATGGGCACATAACAGGAATCATGCAATCAGAACACATTACTAATATTCAGAATACTGTTTCAGAACCAATACATGGTGTGCTACAGTTAGTAATTGGAGTTTCATGGTGTTATGGTGTTTCAGAACCAAAAACAGTACATCATACATCCTATTTACAGGACTAATTGGAAGTACTACAATAGCATACACTCCTATATTCAGAACACGCTTGTTTCAGAACCAACTAACGGAGGAAATACACACACAGGTAGCATACACTCATTCATCCAATCAATTATGCGCATAAGACAAGTAGAACGTGTGTAGAATTGCAGTTTAAGAGCATGGGGGCAAGCACTAACCAGATGTACTTCCGTGTAGAACGCGCTTGGCTTTGGACAAATAGGTGTTGCGCGGATCCATGGCGCCCGCGAGGTGGCCTTCTCCTCCGGTCGTATTCGGAGACAGTTACCTGGTCATCAGCAAACAGGAGCACCGGTTAAGGCAAAAAAAAAATGACGTAGCGGTAGCACGATACGAGTAGCAGCAACGGGACACGGACGCGCGCGCGGTGGGGTGCGGTGGTTTAGACCTTCAGTCCAAACCAGGGAGGGAGCTCCCAGATACGGACCTCCGGGTGATAAGCTGGATGGGCATGGCTTCACATAATGCCGACTTCGGGTGGGGCGAGCCTGCACTCGTTGCGCCGGCTGTCATGACGTACACGTGGTTCATTTACAACATTGGGAACAGTGGCGATGTCGCGGTGGCCGTGGCGATGAAGCCGGATCATCTGGTGCAGTTCAAGGAGCAGTTCTTCGATGAGAATGAGATGACAAGGTGATTCCAGCGGATGTACAAGAGTACTGCACACACCTATAGCAGACGCAGTTCCAAGGACGCTTGATTTGTGTACACCATCGCTGGTATGCACGGAAGACTGAAGATTTCATCTCTAGACTATTGGAGGTAGTGAAAAATTTCGCCTGATTTGTGTGCTGTATCACAGAGACACAGACCACGAACTTAGATCCATGGTGATGAAGTTAGAGACGAGCTGGTTTTTGTAGTCAATGAGGCCGATACAGCTGGCTCCGACCTCCGAAGAACCTCTTCTCCCCTAGCTACTACTGTACGTCTCTTCAACTAGCAGCAGGTTCTCCTTCGTGTCCATCATCAGCACAACCGTTGCAAAGCAGATTGTCCAAACTAGAGCAGCAGTTTTTTTTTCCTGTACTACAATTAGTAGGACAACGAGCTAACGAAAAAATTTCAGTAAGAGCCCATAACGAATCAAGCGTAGAACCATGCGATTGCACAGACAAAAACAAACCAGGTCGCTTTCCTGGGCGTGCGCGATTGCAGAGACGAGAAAAAAAAGTGACGTCGGATCGGTCGACCTTCGGAGCCCATCAACTGAAACGACTGGGCCGTCAAGCATGGATTTATGTGCGCCGCGCGCCGCCGACCGCGTCCCCTGTGCTCGCCCGTCGAGATCGCTTCCAGCGCCGCCACCCCTCCCAGTTCTGGACTGACTACATCCCTCCCCGTCTGTGCGTGAACGATGTGAGTGCCGTGTCGCCCGTGGCGAAGCACATGCGTGTATCCGTACGTACGTATGGCGATGGTGAAAGGAAGCCGACGAATCTCGAGGGCGGAGGCGGAGAAGGAGCGGTGAGCGCGTGGAGGGATGGAGGAGGGCGACGTACCTGGCGGTGGCGGAGCGCGACGGCGGCGAGGAAGGAGATCGCGGGAGGAGGAGGCGAGCCGGAGCGCTGCGAAGCGGGAGCTCCTCCCCGTCGAATTCGTCGATGCAGCGGCTAGGGTTTCGCCGTCGCCGGAGCGGCTGCGACGCGGGCGGTCGAATTCGTCGATGCGACACGGGCGGTCGAATTCGTCAGGCTACCCGATCCTCTCCCAGGTTTTAATTTTAATTTGTTGAGCAGTCAAGGTGGCCCGATCCTCTCCCAGGATCTTCTCTGCCTCTTCCCTGAGCGGCGTGCACACTCGTCTCTTCCCAGTAGCCGCAGAAGATCAAAGAAGTGAATCGAGCGCCACAAATTGGGCCTGTGTATAATAAAAAGACTCTACTTACATATATTTGCTAGGGCATGCGTATAAATTCTGTAAACTGTGCAGACTAAAGAGTAAAACAGCCAAAAGGATAAGGCTGTCTCCCTCGTGCGGTTACCAAAAGAGATTGGTTCGGCCGCCCTCCGCCGTCGTCCGCCTCGTCTGCCTGGCCAAGGTGGACGATGAATCCGCCCGCTGCGCCTCGCCGAGGTGCGTCGCCCTCCGCCTCGTCCGCCTCGTCTGCACCGCCTCTCCCTCGGCCGCCCGGTGCGTCACCCTCTGCCTGGTCCGCCTCGACACCGTTTGCACCGCCTCGCCGTGTGTCACCCTCCGTCTCGTCTGCACCAAGCTCATCCGCCTCGTCTGCACCAAGCTCCAATTCGTTCCCCAGGTTAGTAGATGCGAATTTATGGTCATGGCTTCTGATGCGAATTGTGCTAGTTTAGGTTCGTCAGCGGTTACTTAGAAATGCAGTTCTGTTGGGATGTTTGTTGAATTACCGTTGCGTTGTAAGATGTACTGTATGTGACTAGCTTTACTAAGTCAAAATGGTTGCCGCTTGGTAGATGCTTTTTAGTTGATAAAGTATGTGGTAAATTAGTGTTTGAATTTCAGTTTCAAAATGTTAAATGTGCTCTTCAGTATATGAGCTGTTGTGCATGGTGCTTTAGTTCTATTATTTTTTACTCTGGCATCCAATAAGGCATTACTCTGGCAGCAATTTAACAATCCAATAAGGAAGCTTGGTGTACTTCTTGTGCTAAGGTTTCAGTAGTAAGTGTTAACTGTTGTTACTGAATTTGACACTGCAGGGAGCTTATGGCTGGTAAGAACCCCAACAATGATGTTTACCCCAACCTGAACAATGATGATGATGAGTATTTCGAGCCTGATGATGAGTACTTTGAGCCGGAAGATAGCTACTTGGAACCAGAAGATTACTACATTGAGGATGATGATGATGACATAGTTAGTGACTTGCACAAGCTCACTGTTAGAGGTATGCTCCTATTTGTTTCGGAGCTTAGGTTAATCTTATATTAAGAGCTTGCTACAAATTCTCACATTACATTGTTCCATGCAGGACCTGGGTGCACAGGAAATGAAACCTATGACAGGCACTGCATATTTGGTAATGTAGTGGAAATGACTTTTGAGCAGGAGTGCCAACTGCGTGTATATGTGGAGCAATTACCAAGGACACCTGTGAAATCATATGTTAGCAGACGGCTAAACTCTCAGATAATTGTAGGACCATGTGAAATGGTAAGTGGTTCTTTAAAGATTGTTATGTTATGTTGCCCTGACAACTAAATTTAATTACGAGAAGGTGCAGTCCTAATTGATGTATGCTTCAATGTCTTTTTCAGGACTTCTCATCTCAGTTCACCCAGGAATACCTTCTGCCCTTACTCAATCCACCCACTAGCACCGAAATGGTTGTCCAAAATGTATAAAAAAACTATTTACAAGTACTGCAAGATGTTGCTTAAAGATAGAAAGGCAACAATAGCCAGTGGGTGGAACTCAGTTGTGCTAGGGCTGAACTTAAAAGAAGGAGATATATGCTTGTTTAGTTTCATGGATGAGAGGAACCTACCAAGTTGTGAGAGAGATCCTTTTGTGAACACAAGGCTGGTGCTACTGAAACTTGAAGATGAGAGGCAGAAAATAACCATCAGAGGTAGATTCTCATTACAATAACTTAGGTAAATCTATGTGCAAGTTGTGGTTACAATAACAAAATCCTTGATTGTTACCTTGATTATGTAGGACCTGGAATAACAGGACATGAATCCTTTGATAGATGTTGCATATTTGGGAATGAGGTAGAAATGGACTTTCACCAGGTGGGCCAACTATGCAGCTGGGTGGAGGAACAACCACGGCCACCCATCAAACCTTATGTTTGCAGGTTCACAGAATCACAGATCAAAACAGGGGATTGCAAAATGGTAAGTGTTAATGTGATGGTACTTTCATAGTCAGGTTGTGAGAAGTAACTGAACAGAAATTAACTATGAAATTTTTTCTCAGGACTTCACAACTGAGTTCACCCATTTCCTTCTGCCATTACTGAAACCACCTACAAACCCTGACCCACTATCAAGCTTGGTTGTCCAGATTGCGAATTGCGAAGATGTGAGATATTGTAGGATGAAACTTGAAGGTGGAAAGGCACTAATAACATATGGATGGATAGCAGTTGTAAAAGGTTTCAGATTAAAAGAAGGAGACATTTATATGTTAAGCTTCCAGGATGATAGGGGCACACCAAGGAGAGGTAGAGATCCTTTTGGGGTAAATACAAGACTGGTTCTACAGAAGCTTGAGGAGTAGGTCCATGTGTTTGTTTTATGGTTTACATAATAGTATCATGTATTATTCAGTTTTACAGTTCTGGAATAAACAATGCAGGGGCAAAATTTGTGCGAACAACAACAGTGAAGATGAAGATGAGATGCACAAGATAACCATCAGAGGTATGCTTCTAACTATAGTATGTAAGGTACATTATGGCTAGTAACCATCCCTGAAAGGTTCATTGCTCTTGTAGGTCCTGGAATTATTGGCATTGAGTCTTTCGACATGGAATGTGTTTTTGGAAATGAAGTGCACATGACATTCAACCAGTCAAAAGAACTTAGGACATTGGTAGAAGTGACACCAAGACCTAAAATCAAAGAGTACGTGTGCAAGATAATGAAATGTAATGTTCAGCCTGAGTGTAAAATGGTAAGTTCACTAGTTACTACTAAACTGAAATCTTTACACCTCAATTCAAACAAATGTTGATATCATACATGCAAACTAGTGGTAATTAGTAGTGTTCTAAGTTGGATAACATGCATGTTTTCATATTTCAGGATTTTACAGCTGAATTCACTAGTTACTATTTAACTGAAATCTTGAGATCACCAACCAACTTGTCCCTAGTTAGTCTAGTAGTCAACTGCACTGAAAGTACAAGGAATATCTACTGTCGGTTTAAGATTGGTGAACTTGGAAAGGCAACCATTGTTGGTGGATGGAGAGCAGTTGTGCAAACATTCAAGCTCGAAGAAGGTGATATATGCATGTTCAGTTTCAGAGATGAGAGGGTGTACTCAAGGAAAAGCAGGGATAGCTTAGCCTGGCTTAGGCTGGTGATAACAAAGCTGTATGTATGACTCCAATGCATAAACTTGTGTAAAAAGGCGACCAAACTAAGTTAATATATTCTTGTATCACTCCTAAGTTAATGTATGCATGTACTACTGTATGTTTCGAACTACTAGTGCTGCTGCCAACATTGGAGAAACTTCTGTACTGCTGGTGAAGATTGAGCCATTCGTGCAGTACATTGGTCTCAAAATTGTTGAGATCATCAACTAGGAAAAGGATCACGTTTATCTCGAACTATGTTTGCTTAATATCATCTTCAGAAAGTAGATTAATTAGTTATGTTTGAACCCTTTCCTATGCTGTAATTCTATGTTCAGAAAATGCAGTTTATGTTCAGAAAGTAGATTAATGTTTAAATCATTTTCCTATGCTACCACTGTGGTTTATGAAATTTATATAATATGAGTAGTACTGTATGTTCGTTTCCTTCCTTATGCGTCAGATAGGAAGCGTTCATGGTGATTGTTCTTCGTCTCATACTCATATTCAGAGGCACTCTACGAAGTGCCACTAAAAATAGCATTTTCAGAGGCAATTTGTAAAAATGCCACTAAAAATGCCATTTACAGAGGCACTTTGACTAAAATGCCACTAAAAATGCCATTTACAGAGGCACTTTGACTAAAGTGCTACAAAAAATAATTTTTAGGGGCATTTCCAAGTAGTGCCGCAAGCAAAATGCCTCTAATAATAGGTTCTCTCATAGTGATATGGCACACCTTAGAACAGTTGTTGCCGAGTGTTACAAAACATTTAGGAAAAAGTGGCACATGGGAACAAAAATTGCCGAGACACATGGGAGAATATGAGACTAAGCATCGATGGGTATTGGCAAAGATATTCATTGAGTGTTGAAAATGCACTCGACAACCAGATAAATATATTGGAAATGAACTCAGAAAAAAGGTAGCACAAATGGAAGAATCCATCAAACATAACGGTACACGTCCGAACGGGCGAATCCAGCCCATTTGTTTAGGGCGAGGCTGGCCTATTGGCTTCGGCCTTTTTTTTTGAAAAAAAAATCTCAGTCACTATAGGAAACTTTTGGGTTAGGCCAAATATTAGGGTGGGCCTGCCCCACCCTTCTGGCTCCGCCACGAACAAAAAGAGGACGATAACAGCAAATGCACGGAACAGCCTAAGGACGCTTACATGCTCCGACGAACACGAACGGGAGCACGATTCACTAGGAAAATAAAAAGGACGGCTAGCTACAGCCCACAATCTTTGTAGTGAAATTTCAGAAGAAAAATGCATGCATGCACCTAATGCTACAGATCGTCGGTCTTGGCGCGGCGCTGATCGGGCATGAGCTTCTTGAAGTGGCGCATGAGCAGCACGAAGGCCGCGTCAAAGGCCTCGTCCTTGGCGCGGGCGTCGGCGGCGCTGTCGACGGGCATCGTGCGGATGGCGTCGAAGATGGGACCGAGCGGCCCGGTCTCTTGTTTCATGAACATCACCAGCCGATGCATCGTCTCCTCGTCGGCGGCCGCCATCAACTTGGGGTTGTTATGCCAGCCGGATGGACTCCGCCATGTACTCCCAGCGCTGCGCCAGGTCGGCGTCCTCGTCGGCGCCAGCGACTACAACGCCGATTTTGCTGGTGGTGGCGGCGACGAGAGCAAGCGCGAGGAGGAAGAGGATGGACTTGGCCATGGCGAGTGGAGGGAATGGGTAGATCTTTCGCAGACAAGGGGAGTTTAGTCGTATATATGGTGGCAGGCACACTGGTAGCGTTGCACAACTACCGCTTGATCGAAGGTTAATTTGTTGGTGCAACGGAAGTGGCTTGAGGATGTACTGGGCAGGCCAAGCTCGGGTCGAACGCTCAGCCTGCAACAGGGGCGTGGAGAGAGAGGACATGCACAGCTTTTGCTTCAAAGTGATGCATGTGAGTAGGCTGTGTACTAGTACGTGGTAGTGGCCCGGCCGGTTGACTGGGGTCCCTCATTTTCAGTCAATGTTGCGACCCACATGCATGATCCTGTATATCATGCGGATCTGTACTCGGCGTGGAGTAATATGTTTGAAAGTTTAAATTAATTTGTTAGGGGGTGTGTAAATAATATACTTACCGACCAAGCAAGCAAGTAAGCAAGTAAGTAAGTAATCGAGAAGTCCGTGAGAGGTCCAGTTTTGGAAAGAAAACTAGCATCCTCTCAAGAACGAGATCAAAACTCAGTTGTCGACGATATACTGTAGTTTGAACCAAGGCTTTTCTTTAGGTTTATTTAAGTCTCTTTTTTAAATATCAGTCTCCCGAAAAAAGTGTCACTTTGTTGTCATCTGACTAATCCACGTTGACCTACTCTTGCACCACCCTCTAGTTTGTCTAACTCTTCGATGATCGAACTCACACGCAGTGGCGGATCCAGGGGGGGGCGAGCGGTGGCCAGGCCCCCCCCCTATACTTCGGCCCCCTCCAATGATATGTAGCGGGGACTAGTCCTATGTACTCGTATTAGCTCAGTGTAATACTCCCACAATTAGCAGAGTAGTAATCCCGCGCAGCCCAGCGACAAGACGAACCTTCTGACTTGAATGGGCCAGGACCAACGTAATTAGCCAATGACCTAAGGATTGAGGAATGTACTCGATCCCCAATCGAACTTCCTGTTAGTGCACGCACGATCTCCCTCTTTGCCGCTGCCGAGCCGCATAGGTTCAGCATCGCTGCCGCCGCCTTCAGGACCCGGCCACACCGACTCGAACGAAGATGCAACAACTCCGGCGCAACGACAACAATGACGTTCTGCCGTCCGCGCGCCATGCTCCCACGCCCAATTCCTAGCCTTATCCTCCAAGGTAATGTTGTACTCCGTATATGTAATGTAAGTACTCCGTAGTTGCCATGCCCCCATCTAGGCTTCGCTGATTGAGCGTCCCGTCGTCATGGCCGGGACTTGGCGTTGCCCCCGTGAGTGATTGGCGAGGAAAACCCCATATCTCATGCCTTGCCCGCCCGACCTAATCGGCTGATCGCTCTAAGGTACCACTGTACACATTGATACTTACTAGTTTGATTAATCGTTGGTACTTTCTGGTTTGATTTGCTAGTTATATGAATTGTATAGTCTTTTAATTGTCCTGAACTAACTATAATAGTATAATTGCTTGAATCATGAAGAGGAAAGACCCACCAATAAGTAAATATTTCAAGCTAGCTGGTTCAGTGTCCAACTCTAGCTCTAAAAATATGAATGGAACAAAAAATAAAGAGATCACATACAAAATGTTTCCATTCCCGATCAAGTTGATACGCGAATTTCCAATTGAAATTTTGAGTCATTTGTCGACATTCCAGAAAAAAAATCGAAAGAACTACATGTGACGAGACCTCGAAGAGCGCTATTTTTTTTGAAACACTTTAAGACTTGCTCCTCTTCTCGGCCCCCCCTATGCTCAAGTCCTGGATCCGCCCCTGCTCACACGTGTCTCCAGCCCGTCCGCACTAGCCTCCATACCTCCCTAACCGCGTATACTGATGTCAAGCTTATCATTATTATCGACACTCGTAGGCGGCATCCTATAATCGGTGCACTCAGTTGGAAGGATCTTGTGGTCGATTCATGTCGGCATGCTTCGTCAAGTTGGTTCACTATATGTCACCCTTTTCCTTGGTCAGACAAGATGTAACTTTTTCAAGAGTGCACCACATTGTTCGTTAGTGATCGTCGGTCTTAGACTTGGCTTAGGTTTGTTTGTAGTTGTCTTCTGTTTGTTGGGCTATCTTAAATTAATGGATTACCATTCGTGCTACTCCCTTTAATTTCCTCTATGATAAGTCGCCACTTTTTATTATTTGCTTTTTGAATATATCTAGAGTTCTTTCTATATGCCACCATTGGAACGGTTATTGGTGGAGAAAACAAGACAGATGGAGGCCATTTTGTTGAATAAACACCCGAGTAAGTCCATGGACATAAGATACAATTTCCGAATCTTAGTCGCCCTTTTTTCGGTGTCCAGTTTCTTTGATCCCTACGAGATTATGGAAAATCGGTGTTTTGACTGGTTCACTGATTAACAGAAAATTAACGTAAACGCTCAAGCCAAAGTTTCAATTTCCCGCGGGACAAAAATTTGCATCGCAAAACTTCAGGAAGGGACAAATAACTTTCTGGCAAGATGACCATAATCAGATTTGCTATCTGTAAGGAAGACACATATGTTATCTGAAAAGTAACTTCGCATATGTGATAGGACGCTCGTGATCAGGGACAGACGCAAAGGGATGGAACCAGCTGGACATCAGATCAAAACCTGTTATTGCGTACTGTTAATCTCATATGTGATTTGACGTCCTCCTCTTATTGCGTACTGTTCGCCAGTCCTGCCATCAGATCAAAACCTGCTGATACGGAGTACGTCGGATTGGATTGGCTTTGATTCGATTGCGCTAGCTATGTTCCTCCAATATAGAAATAGGTGGAAGCATCGACCCCTTTAAGCCTTAATTAAACTCAAACTATCCTATCCTAATTAACGGCTAAATATTCTTCACTGATGGTCGATGGATACCAGTCAGCCAGATCACTTCACCACGTACATAGTGCTACTCTACCCACGCGCCTGCTGCAGGTTGGAAGGCCCGGTCGATCAGCCCATGAGTCACACTCTTTTCACTGCCCAGTACTCTTCACGCCGCTTACGTTCCAGCAATCGAGAGAGTATTAGAGTGGTAGTTTCGCAACGCGATGTGTGTGTGCCACAGCGACCACCATCCATATATACATATATATACTCTCAGCTTCTTCCTCTAAGAGCTGCACCGTTCGCTCCACCTCGATCTGGCCAAGGCTCCCCGGGGGAGGCACAGGCTGGATAAGTTCGCCATGGCCAGGTCCATCCTGGTCCTCCTCGGGCTCGTGTTCCTCGCAGCTGCCGCCACTGGCCAGCGCGGCACCGGCTGGGAGTGGGACGACGGTGGCGGCGAGGAGTACACCATGCAGGAGCGGCAGGCAGCGATGGAGGAGGCCGCCAGGACGTTCTCAGAGTACAACCCGGACACCACGCCGCCGAGGACGATCAAGAGGGCGATGGCGACGGTGCACCGCGAGATCGGGCACCTGCGGCCCATCACCGTGGCCATCAGCAACATGCCGGAGCGCACCCCCGCCGAGTTACGTGCCAAGGAGGAGGCCCGCGCCGCCTTCAACGAGCGGCTCACTCGCCACCTCGAGCAGCTGCTCCCCGGCGGCTCCGTCAACATCAGAAGCGAGCCAGGGGCAGGGCGGACGTTTGCGGAGCTGAGTGGGGGCACTGCTCCCCACTCGGTTTACAAGACCTCGCTGCTTCTCAATGATGTTTGAAGGAAGAGTTCCATCATGCATAGCTCGTTGCATCCATGCTTGTGTAGCTAGGCCTCCGTTTCAATCTCCCTAACTAAGCAGCTCCAGTCAGTACACCGCGGCTAGTTGTTTGTTCGCCATAGTCGGAGCATGTAACCCCCTCACGGTTTGTCCTTTACTATTTTTTTCGAATGCTTCACGCTTGTGCTCTGTTCGTCTATGTTTTATTGATGGGTGCTAGTACTCCCTTTAGTTTGTTGTTCTATTCTTTGATTAGTCGCCACGTTTCTACTGTCTCCCCTTTTAAATATATTGTGTGCTGAAACAACATTGTTTACCAATTACTATTCTTGACATTGTGGAAGCGATGAATTTAATAACTAAGTTTCTTTTCCTATGGTGCCATTGTAATGTTTAAATATATCATGTTGTCCAAGAATATTCGGAAGAGGCCATGGATGATGGATTGCAAGGCCATAGCGGAGTAGCCGAGGAGAATTCGGCCATTGCCACCTGTGGTAGCTTGTCCTGCCTGACCGATGAACCTTGAGAATCCCCTTCAATCTCCTCAACACACTCGAAGGATGGACCTCCACCGGATAGGGAGCAATGGCTTGATGGAACAAATGGTATGATGTACGGCCTCTCAATTTCTAGATGCCATTTAGGAGAACAAGGCATAGACCCAGTGGATTGTATCATGATTAAAAATTAATTATCATCCTCACAACATAAATCACACGCATGAACCTAGAATGTGAAAGTAATTCAACACACAACTGAGATACCATACCTTAAACCACGTATATAGTAGTTCATCGTGATTGTGGTTACTTATTAGAAGACATAATATACTTTGTCACATGAATGATTGAGATAATAAATTTGAATACATACGAAACATGCACGGCAAATTCTTTACAAAAGGATTGTATATATACTAAACCTATATTGCAAAACATCGCATGTTTGTGACGCAGTGTTGGGGAATGGTCTACTGGGTCCGTGAAAATAGTTCTTGATGAAAATTGACTTTCTTTCTTTGATGCCGCGTAAGTATTTCTTTAGGTTGGATATGTTTCTTAATTACTTTTGACAAGTTTGTTTTGGTCTGCGGCAAATAGATGATCAAATATGAGATTTTTTCGTCTTAATGTTTGATAAGTTGGACATGTTATTTAGGTGTATAGCTTAGGATCTTTCAGATGTGATGAAAATGAGATTACATATTTTTTTAATGTTGGATAATTTGGGGATTTTCTGTGAAATGATTATATGGGTATGTTGCAAAACATATGTTGCATCAGTAAGGTTATTGAATAAATGTTGTTGCTTAGGTTCAACACTCTGTTGAGTTAAGGACATCGATAAAGCAACGATAATGTTGCCTAGCTAGGAGGCGTTTAGAAGTGTATCATTGGAAAAAAGGAGACGAGAGGGTTGTTTGACGGCAAAGCAAGGACATGACCCATATCAGAAGAACAAAAAGGGGGAAAAGTGCAGCAAAGTTGGAAAGGAGAGTAGCAAGGCGGACCATTGGATGCATGCAGACCGTATGGTTGTGAATCAGGATGATAGGAAACACTTATCAAAAAAGTTACGACTAGCCGCCGCCCAATCAACCGCTTGTTTTTTCCAATGCATTTGTTTTATATCTCAATCATCCCAATGGGTTCTATCTTGCACCAGTGAGCCAGGTCAGTTCATCACGTACATAGTGCTATACTCTCCCCACGCTCCTGCTGCAGGCTGGAACGGCTGGTCAAAAAGGCGAGTACTGTGCCATGCATCAGCCCATGACTGAGTCACACTCTTTTCACTGCCCAGTAGGCCAGTACACTTCACGCCGCCTACATTCCAGCAATCGATCGAGCGGTAGTTTCGCACCGCGATCGGTGTGTGTGCCACAGCGATAGGGTCAGCGACAGCGACCACCATATATATCAGGCTCAGCTTCTTGGTGAAGAGCTGCACCGGTAGAACCACCTCTCTAACTCTATCAACATGGCCAAGGCTCCCCGGGGCAGGCGCAGGCTCGACAAGTTCGCCATGGCCAGGTCCCTCCTCGTCCTTCTCGGGCTTATGTTCCTCGCTGCCGCCTGCACGGGCCAGCGCGGCGGGGAAGCAGACACGGCGGCCGCGTGGGAGTGGGACGACGAGGGCGGCCGCGAGGACAACTACAACATGCAGGAGCGCCAGGCGGCGATGGAGGAGGCCGTCAGGGCGTTCTCCGGCTACAGCCCGGACACCACCCCGCAGAGGACGATGAAGCGGGCGATGGCGACGGTGAACCGCGAGATCGGGCATCTGCGGCCCATCACCGTGGCCATCAGCAACATGCCGGAGAAGACCGCAGCCCAGGTCCGCGCCAAGGAGGAGGCCCGCGCCGCGTTCAACGAGCGGCTGTCTAGCCACCTCGGCCAGCTGCTTCCCGGCAGCACCGTCAAGATCATCAGCGAACCGGGGGCAGGGCGGACCATCGCGGAGCTTAGTGGGGGCACTGCCCCCCACTCGGTTTACAAAACTAAACTGCTTCTCAATGATGTTTGAAGGAAAAGTTCCATCATGCATAGCTAGGTCTCCGTCTCACTTTTCATCTCACTAATTAAGCAGCTCCAGTCACTGCACCACTACTAGTTGTTTGTTCGTCATAGTCGGAGCATGTAACCGCCTTATGTTTTGTCTTTTTTTTTCTTCGAATGATTCACGCTTGTACTCTGTTTGGCTATGTTTCATTGATGGATGCTACAACTCCCTTTAGTTTGTTGGTCTATGATTAGTCTCCTGTTTCTACTATCTCCCTTTTTGAATATATATTGCGTGCTAAAACAACATTGCTTACCGTACTTCACATTCTGGAAGCGACGAATACCTAAGTTTCTTTTCCTATGGCACCATTTTTATGTTGAAATCAATCATGTTGTCCAAGTATATTCGGAAGAGGCCATGGAGTGCGAGGCCATAGCCGAGTAGCCGAGGGGAACACAGCCATTGCCACCTCTTGTAGCTTCTCCTTCCTGACCGATGAACCTTGAAGCTCCCCATTCAATCTCCTGAACACACTCGAAGGATGGGGTCTCCACCGGATAGGGAGCAATGGCTTGATGCTTGATGGAACAAATGGTAGCATGCACGTCCTCTTAATTTCTAGAGGCCACTTAGATATGTTTTTCAATAGCTGGTGTCGATTTACTTTAACCAGCTAGACCTCTCATGAGCCATTTCGTTCCTTCTTAGTTCTTAATCCCTCCCTTACTAAAAGTAATGTGTATGATTTTAAAGTCAAACAAAGTAAGGTTTGACCAAGTTTTTAGCAAAAAAACGTTTATATCTAAAATACTAAACTAACACCGTTAAATCCATCATAAAGTATATGTTCATATGATATTCATATATTATTATAGTTGTCGAATTTTTTTCTAGAAACTTGGACAAACGTCTTTTAACTTTAGAAAAAATATACGCCTTACTTTCTGGTCGGGAGGTTGTATATCTTATGCATTGCATGAACAAAAATATTTGGATGATGTGCATTTGATAGTTTTTTCAATGACAACGGGCTTGTGCGCAGTTGTGTGAATAGAGTTGTTCCCAATAAGATTTCTGTTGTTTGGTTATCTGTGCATAATCGAATAATCATGCACGCACGCCTGGACTTATTGCTTTACCTGTGTAATCATAAAAACAAAGAGATATGTACTAGGATCTGTGTAATCATACTGAACAATGAGCTTTTTTGAATTGTTATGTGCTAAATTTTGTCCTCCGTTATGCGTCCCTTGAATAGAGTATACATGCTGAGATGCATTAAGCAAAAAAGCATTGCTACTATATTATCCTATCTACTACACTAAAATTATCATACTATACTACCATTTTTGTAGCGAATATTGAAAATGGGAAACCAGTTAACCGGCGAGTCACCCTATCACGGAGTACTACATCTCGATCACATGCATGCACCCTTGTGAAGCAAAAGCTCGAAGTAGAAGGTTGGAACGGTTAAAAAGCAGCTGCATCAGTCACACTCTTGTGCTCAGTCTTCACGCTGCTCACACTGCACCAGCCACAGTACCATATATACTGATTTCAGCTAGCTAGCTTACCCCTGCAGGAGACGCAATCGATTCGCTCCACTCACCTTGGCCAAGTTCATCCTCTTCTTGCTCACGCTCGTCTTACTGCACCGGCCGTTCGTCAGTCCTGCCATCAGATCAAAGCCGAATCAAACCGAGTCAGACTGCCGATACGGAGTACGTCGGATTGGATTGGCTTTGATACGATTGCCCTAGCTATCTGCCTCCTATGGTCCCAACTCCCAAGCAACTTACTTCAGTCTTAGTCCGTGCCTTACCCTACTCCTTTGCACGTAGTTGCTTACATCTTTGGCAAAACATTCGATACAGAAAATGCATTACCAATAAAAAATTTATTCCATTTTACATTTGCATCACTTGGGACATCACAAATAATAATAAATTTGATTACACAGTCATACACTTACTTACACCTTCATTTTCTTTATGTGTGTCGGATAAAGACAAATAACTAATATAGATTATAGATAATTATCAGCCGCACAACATAAATCACAGGCATAAACCTAGAAATGTGAAAGTAATTCACCACACAACCATATCTCAAACCATGTATATAGTAATTCATCAAGATGGTGCTAACTTATTAGAAGACATGATACTTTGTCACATGATGGAGATAACAAATTTGAATACATACTAAACATGCACGGCAAATTCTTAACAAAAGGATTGTATTCTAAACCTATATTGCGAAACATTGCATGTTTGTGCCGCCGGTGTTGGGGAATGGTTTAGTGGGTCCGTGAAAATAACTCTTGATGAAATATGACTTTTTTCTTTGATGCTGCATTCGTATTTTTTTTAGGTTGGATATGTTTCTGAATTACTTTCAATAGGATTTTTTGGTCTGCTGCAAATAGATGATCAAATATGAGATTGTTTTTCGTATTAATGTTTGATAAGTTGGACATGTTATTTGGATCTATAGCTAAGGATCTGTCAACTAGAAAATAGATATAGATCTCATGTACAACACTGTTTGACCAATTAAAGAGCACCTTGGCGCCATTAGGGATCTGTTTTTTTTTTTGCCTTAAGCAGCGATGATGGGAGAAATAGATATAGATCTCATGTACAACACACATTCCGCACGACCACAGTCAAGTGAGTTCTAACCTAATTCTCATTCGAGTAGAAAATAGCAAAACCATTACAACCTACATATCCGGAGGGAAAAGCCAGATGGGAGGGCGAGCACCACCCAACACGTAGTAGCCTACAGACATGATGCCTTCCACGCCGCCGGTGTCACTTATTTCATCTACCTTGTAATACACAGGATCACCACCACTGCTGTTGGCCGACGATGTAAAGAGCACCTTGGCGCCATTAGGGACCTCGTAGTTCCTCATTAAGCATCGATGGTGCGAGAAGTAGATGTGGTCTCTCCGCACGTCGCCGCGCCCGCTCGCCGGCACGCGCACCGCCTTGGAGCACGTTGGCCCCAAGAACAGCGCGTGTTCTCCTAAGCTCTTCACCTCCTCCCACTTGTACTTCATCATGTATATAGTGTCCTTCTCTATGCCCGTGTCGACTAGCTCGTGCACCGTGAAGCGAGACCCTCAGGCACTGCGCAAGCAGCGCGACCACCAGTTGTGGTTGCTCCCCACCATCAGAAGCTTGCCACCCAGCTCAACAATGTACCTGGCGTGCTCGTAGGAGTTCTCCCAGTAGTTGTTAACCGTGCAGAGCGAGTGGACTTTCACGACCACCGGCGCGCCACGTCCGTCCACGCCGAACTCGTATTTGATGAGTTGTCTGGTGGACCGTGTGATGCCGTAGAGCTCGCCGTTGCAGAAGGCGATGTCCATGAGACCATCATCCCCATAAAAAATTGCTCGTACCGTCCAGCCGGCCTCCGGGCAGCCAACCATGTAGTACGCCAGCCCGTGCTTGTCGGTGATGCCGGCGAGGATGCAACTACTCGAGGTGGGCTGCTCGGAGAAGATGATCTTGCGCAAGACCAATGCGTCACCGGTGCGCTGGAGTCTGTGGACGACATGTTCTCCGGAGAGGGGCACCTCGGCGCCGGAGAAGAGGTTGATGATACTGAACGGGGCGTCCGAGGAGGCGATCCACCCTCCCTCGCCGATGAAGCGCCCGCCGACAGTGGCCTCGTGCAGGAACGGGAGTCGTGTCAGGACCGTGCGGTCTTGGGGACAGTACACGTACTGTTTCGCCTCGTCGCCGCCGCCGTATGGGTGAAGAATCAGCCACGGTACAGCACGTCGTTGCGGGTGCGACGCGGTGGCGCGCCACGACATGCACACGGCATCGAAGCGGTCCCGGTCCAGCTGAGCGTCGAGCCTGAGGTAGATCGCGCAGAGGAGATCGTCCGGGAGCTTTGACCACTGCCGTACCGCCGCCGACGGCGTCCCCTGCGTGCTTCCTTTGCGAGCGGCCGCGTGCAGAGACGAAAGAACGCGCTGGTGCCGCCGGCGCCATGCGGCAGCAAGAAGCCACCGCGTGCACACGGCGGCGAAGCGGGAGCGATCGACCCGGGTGTCGAGCCTGAGGTAGATTGCGCCGAGGAGTTTGTCGGGGAGCTTGGACCACTGATGTGCCGCCGTCGACGGGGTCCCCTGGACGCTGCCGTTACCGGCGGCGATCATCCGCGTGTGTGTTTTGACAGCAGGCCGAGATTGATCGGTGTCGAGAACTTGGATTGATCGATCGATTGTACCCGAACATATATCGTTTCTTAGCCAATCCGTATCCTACTTTGTTTATGTGCGTGCGCGTATCCGAGCACAACTCTTATAGAAAGCTAGCGTATGATGCAGAAATCAAACATACAGTTTGATGGAGCCCGATACGGTATGGAGGAATCACGGCCGCAGATGTGGTAACAAGGGAAAAGTATGCTTAATGAAGTTAGTTTCTTTTACCAAGTAGCTTCATCTCGGGACAAATGTTCCCATTGCATAAGCCCATTGAACATTATTCCTGGGAATTTGTCTGGTCACAAGCGTCACCAGAGGAGTTGCTTTGGCAGAGCCATCAGCATGAACAAGTGGAAGATCCGGGCATGTAACTACCTTTGGCCCCAAGCGCTTCTTCAGTTGACTCGCATAAAAGACATGATAAATGTTGACATGAGCAGACAACTGAATCTTTGTTATGCTACTTCGCCAATTGTGTGAATTTTTTTAAATGGACCACAGAATTTGATGCAGAGTTTGAGAAAACCGTTGATGCCAAAATTATGCCATTCTACAAGGTTGTAGTTTCGAATACACCATGTAAACCAATTCAAAGTGTATTTCCACTCTATTCTGGTACGTAGGTATACTTTTTTTCATTCAAGTGTAGAACGATTTGGATGGTTTCGGCCCATAATTTTGCCTACAAGTTGAGCGTGTGCCACGTAAAATCTCTATGTTTATATTGCCTTTACACTTTTGGGTTGAGACTTGAGAGCACATAGTACTTGTCATACTGCTTGCTGAAATAAGTAGTACTTGTACTACCTGTGTGGTGTTAGCACCCATGCCTTCTCCTAGTTATGTTAAGGCTAAACCTTGTTTCTATATGCTGGATGCATGTAGATTCTTCGTTGATGATTAATGAGTGTGTATACAATGGTGCTAAAGTTGTACATTCATTTCTGCTATTTATATTTCAGATCACAAGTAAGCAGGGACAGCCCTGGAACAAGATAAATGGATACACCACTTCAAAAGGGACCTGCCAGCCGATGCAGTCTTGCAATTCATGGAACTTTTCCATCGCTTGAGTACTGTGCAGCTGCTGGAAAACACCGAGGATGCGGTCACCTGGAAGCTCACAGTGGATGGCAAGTTCAGTTCTGCCTCGGCGTATGCTGTGCAATTTGAAGGATCAATACGCACCTGCTTCAGTGAAATTATTTGGGAAAGTGATGCCCCGTTGAAATGCCGCATCTTCGCATGGTTGGCAATACTTGGCAAGTGCCATACCGCGGATTGCTTGATGAAGAAGGGCTGGCCACACAACGCAGCTTGCGTCTTTTGCCTTGCTGAGCCTGAGACGGCCCTGCACCTGCTAGCCTCCTGCCCGGTGATAATCAGGGTTTGGGAGAGGATCGTCGCCACGGCCCAACTACCTCTTGCCATGGTACCCAAGATGGACACTGCCTCGCTAGAGAAATGGATGCTCACCTCTCGAGCCTTGCTGCCAACACCATCACGGAAGAATTGGAATGCTGTGGTTCACCTTACTTGGTGGAACGTGTGGAAAGAGCGGAACAACAGGATTTTTCAGAATAAAGCAGCACCACTCAGCCACATTTACAATGGCATAATGGAGGAAGCGAGATCTTGGCGGCATGCAGGAAAGACCAGAGCAGACATGCTGCTCCACAGACCAAGGGAACCGGACTGATGTGTTAGGTTTTCATATCTTTTTGGAGCCTGGCATTTCCGGGCTCCTTTTATGTTCATTTCTGTTTGTTTGTACATCTTGTACTCTTCTTCTAAAGCAATGAATAAGCAGCTCCGACTGCGGTTTCGTCTAAAACAAGTAAGCAGGGACGGAGACAAGTCAGGAACTCAGGATGTAAGTGGCGCCGCCAGTGGACGCCGTAAATTGTCCACATCAGTCGCATATCAGATACATAAATAGTGTGGCAGCCACGAACTCAAGTTCAGTCTCTTGTAATCTCCATTTGTTCTCTTTATGATGCTTGCTCGTTTCAGCAATAGACTGAAACTGGTTCAGTTGGGCCCTTCTAGAGTTCTAGGAGCAGTGGCAGTGGTGGAAGAGATTGTAGCCATGCCGCTCCACCGTCGCCACCCTCTTCTCCGTTGACTCTGGACCTTGGGCTCACGTATGTATGGTGCTGCTTGTCTGGCAAATGACGAGGCGCGCCTTGAAGGATTCTTGCCTATGCCCTATGGCATGGCGTCAGGTCAGCAGCGGGGAGAGGAGAGGAGGGAGGTAATAGATCCGTGGGAGGCAGGTGCAAGGTGGCGGTGGGGTAGACGGAGAGGAGGTAGCGGATCTAGAGCATGGAGTCGCCGTCCGGTTGTCGGCGGCAAGAGAGAACGAAATGCGGAACCGAGAAGATGAGGCAACTTTTTAAGGAATAAAGCTCACTTTATCGAGAAAAAAAAAGATAAGGCAACCCCTCTAATTTTCGTGGGATTGGTGGGCATGTCCACTTACGACATATGAGGTGTTTTTTGCGGGCGGCGTATGTGGGCTCGATGTAAGCCCATCTAACCTGTCGTGAGAGTTAAGGCCAAGCCAAAGGGGCACTGCTAGTACTAGACCCAAACATGGCAACTAATGTATCCCTTCCAGCGATTCGGTTTTGTAGGTGGGCCGATCCATGTAGCTTCTCCAACTTCGGTTTTGGGAAGGTTCCAGAATCTTCTACAAATGTTTTTTTGGTGTTCCAACAAGTTGGCTCTTTTTTTTGCGGGAAATACAAGAGCTTTATTCAGTAGGTGTCCCTACAAGTTGGCTCTCGGGCCTTGAATACCCAAAAAGAGGGTGTACAACTAAAGTATTCTACAAATGTATTAATATTGTTTATAACTAATTAATGTATTCCATTTAGTAAACATTATTTTTGCAAGTCATTATTGTATAGATTTACTATTTAATGTATCCCCTGGATTTAATTTCTTCATCCTCTCTCTCCCTATATATAAGTGAACAATGTGTGGATAGAGCAATGTGATTCTGTAGAGTGTCGCATTACAATTGCATTTTATCGATGGAGAAGCACACCAACATTGCTTATACACCAGCCCTAGTCTGGGTGCTTCTTCTCGTGTGCTTTGCTATCCATGTACACTATAAGTACTAGTATTCAGTATTAATATAAAGTAAGGTAGTTTATCACGATCTGTAGAATTATCTCAAAAGTTGATTTTCGTAGTTTCTTCTTGTTCTATTCATTTAATCATTAGTGGAGACTTATAAGGAGATTAATGCTGGATATTTGTTTGGTCATGTAGGCCGTGTGATTGATGATAAGAGCAGCGAGAAGATCAATTTACCACATGGATTGTGTGCATATAAAAAACGTGCCCCTTATTGCAAAAGTGGGTTATTTTGCAACTGTTGTTTGGTAAATGACATATGCTACATAACGATGTCCTCATGTGAGGTAGAATTCAACTAACCTTCTTCGAGCGCAGTAGTGAAGCTGACCCATCCTTCGTTTTGCTCGTGCCAGTAATAATTACTCTCGTGTTGTTCCAAGGATCATGCTAATGTGCTAGCTGATGTACAATTTGGAAATAAGGAAATAATTGTGTAGTTTTGTTTAATGATGTTCAATTGCTCAAACTGATAGTGTTCTTTTCGTCGAGGAGAGGCAGACCAACAAACAAATTACAGTGGAAAAGGAAAAGATAATTTAGATTGGGTACCGCTCAATCCGAAGCCTCACTCCCCAAAGTTTAGACATTAGATACACGGCATTCATGAATTACACGGTTAGTGTGCTGCCATGTTTAGTGTTCTACGATGCTAGGTCTCTCATTGAATTATACAGACAAATTGTCGATCTAGTTGTCCAAATAATTTGGTTGATGTGCACTAACGTGGTGTCTCGAAAAGAATAACTCGGTATCTTACTATTAGTATATACTTCCACAATTTCAAAATATAAAACGTTTTGGTAGCTCAAAATAGCCTGCCAAGATGTCATACATTTTGAACAGAGGTACCAATAAATTGATTTAAACTGAAATTACGTGGAAAAACAATAATAAGTTGTACTAATTATTAACGTATTTGTAAATCGACCATCCATAGATTCCTGGGTGGAGTAAACACATTGATTTTACAATTAGTAATTAATTTCTTCATGATGACAAATTTATTTATGGCCCATACTTACGGACTGGTGACCATAATGGGTCCCAGTGCTTTAATAAGCCTGACCAGTAACCATGGAGATTCCGGCGTGCCTGCCGAACCTGGCCACCTTGCAGTCTGCGGAGAAGATGTCCGAGGAGACATAGGTTTCTTCACCACCCATGATTGGCATTTTGGCACTCACACTGAGCTTGTTGACGTAGTCTGCGCGGTAGGTCTGGCCGAGCACGCCGTGGACGTTATCGGTCAAGTCGTAGAACCTGAATCCGAGATCAAAGTGGGCGAGGCTATCATCCTCGGTCACTCCATAGTTGTGGATGCGGGATTCCTTCTCGTGATTGGCACCACCTTGGCCATGATGTCGAACACTCCCTTGAGCTGAACCCTGATGCCGTTGGCCATGGCGGTCCGCGTGACGGTAAGGGCAGGAACGTCGGCGGACTTCCACTGCGCGTCAACCTCGGCAGGTATTTCGATAGGAGTGCCGTCGAAGGTGAGCTCGAGGCGGTCAACGTCGTCGGCCCACTTGACGGTCTTCTGGGCGCCCATGTAGAGGCGGTGGTCGGTGAAGCGGATGCCGAGGGCCTGGATCCAGGTGAAGTCGCGGTTCATGGCGGGGTTACTCTTGCCGATGAAGTGGGCGTTGACGTGGAGGTCGGAGTCAGAGACGATGCAGAAGTCCTCGTCCTTCTTGCCGTGGAAGTAGTAGTGGTTGCCGTCGGCGCCCATGAATTTTGGGTCGCCGCAGACGGGACCGTAGAAGTCGCAAACTTGAAAAGAAGTTTAATGAACTTAAGCATGCATGCATGCATGTAGCTAGCAAAAATATGTGTACGCAATAGGAGGACATATCTGTGTATATATACTTACTGCAGAATGTCTTGCAGTTTAGAGCTTCGTCTTTTGAGCATTGGATGAGGCACTCCTCGGAGCATCGTTTTGGGCAGGTTGCGTTGCAAGGCTTGATATGGTCCTTGGGGTTGTCGCAGGTGAGTATCTGGTTCCTCTTCCCCGGGCGGAGCGTCTTGAAGTTTGGTGGCAATCTCGTCGGCGGCCGTCCCTTCGCACCAGCGGCGTCCACGGTGGCTGCCAAGGCGCAAAAAGTCACGAAAACGGCGAGCGCTACCATGAGCTGCTGCCGGGCCATCTTGGCACGGCTAACCGGAGTTCCTGTAGCTAGCAAGGTTGAGAATGATGATCACCGTGTGTTAGTGTGGTCGTGGTTGTGGTGATGAGTTATCGGACATGGGATAGCGCCAATTTATAGGGCAATGCACTAAGCTCCGCTACCCTCAAGATCTGTGAGAGATGAAAAGATTCCACTTGGATTCAGAGTCTGGGAAAGGTGCATATGCGTACGGCTTTTGATCATCCTAATCCGACTCTAGCTAGCTGGCTGGGCTGATCCAGCATGCATCTCTTGGTCAACTGTATAAGGCTCCTGCAGATGCATGAACCCTATCTGCAGATGCCCTTTTTTTGGGCACACGCGCGCACGTAAAGCGGCAGGGCATCGCTTCGGCCACGCGCTGCGTGCATGTGTTGCCCTAGATTGTTGCCCTAGATTGTGCATGCTTCTTCTTCCCGTATGGTTCTTTTTCGTGAAGGATGGTTCGGACATAAGGTTCTGGAAAAATAAATGGCTAGGTACTACTACTCTTCGGGAACAATATCCAGCCTTATACAATATTGTTCTTGAGCGTCACAAAAGCGATACGCTCGCTCGAGTGATGGAGGATAATCCTCCAAATGTGACGTTCTGAAGGGGTCTTGTTGGTCCTAAACTAGTGGCGTGGCATGAATTGTTACAACGTCTAGCTTCCGTCAATTTGACGCAAGAGACTGATGAGTTACGATGGAGTTTACACAAGAGCGGTAAATTTTCGGTGGACAGTATGTATAAATCTTTAATCCAACCAGATGTGCCGGTAGATAATAATAAAAAATCTGGAAGATGAAGATACCACTAAAAACAAGGTTTTTGCGTGGTACCTTCGTCGTGGGGTTATTCTTACTAAAAGATAACCTTGCAAAACGCAATTTGCATGGAAGTAAGAGGTGTGTCTTCTGTCACAAGGACGAGACAATCAACCACCTATTCTTCGGGTGCCAATTTGTAAGTTCTATATGGTCAATCATGCAAATAGGTTTTACTTTATATCCCCAAGAAGTATTGCTAATATTTTTGGCAATTGGCTGAATGAGTGGATGTTAGGTACAAACAACTTATTAGGGTGGCAGCGCTTCCTCGCTTTGGCTATTAGAAATGACATGGTTTTTAATGATAAAAATTGCTCTCTTATGCAGGTAATCTACAGGAGTACAGCTACACTCCGTTCGTGGTCTCAGTTGCAACGTGTGGGCATCGAGACCTGTTTATGGAGGTGTGTACAAGATTGGAGGATATGGCGAGAGACTTTTATCTCAACATGGATGGCAGCATAATTTGCGGATCGGCCTCAACTCCATAGTCGTGATTACAATTTCTCATTTTGATATGTAATCGCTCACTTATTTACTTTCGAACTACCGTACTCGTTTCGGCTGTGTGCACCTTCATTGTGTAGAGCCTGGGTGTAATGTTTAAACCTTTTAAGTAATAAAACTCCCTTATCGAAAAAAGTTTGTGCATGCCACGCCACACAGATACCAGTTACCACGGTAGCTTGTTTCAACAAAAAATTACATTTTCGTAATCTCAACTACGGACGTCCAGTTTGGTCTCTAAATTAAACTACAAACTTGCTAGAAGCGAACTCGGCTTTTACCTTTTCAGGCTTTCATTGCCAAATTAATATGAACCATGAAGTGTCGATGGTTCCGCACATGTTGAACAACAACAAAATTTGATTGGAAAACATCCATGTTTTCACAAAAATATTAATATTTTTCTTATAAATCTGGCAAACTAAAATATGTAGGAAACAAGAAAAATTCATTTTATATTCGTAAAGAATTTATGTGTTTTCTTGAATTATCGACTTTCTAAAATCTTTTGGCTTCACTATTGTTATCATGCATGTGTTTTCGTTATTTCTTATGTGGTTTCAAATATTTCATTTATCTAGTCCATATTTATTCTATGCTAGGAATTATTTTCTGCTTTAATTTTTTGCTTAATAGATATTTTTTTGCTTTAATTTATATGCTAGGAATTATTTTCTCCTTATTTCTTATGTGCTTTCAAATATTTCATTTCAAAAATAATTAGAACATTTTATTTATCTAGTCCATATTTAAATAGTCTTATAATGTCAGGTAAGTTTATATTTCATTTAAAAAAATTATAAGTCAAGAATTTATAATAACTTATTAGAATCTTTTTTAATTCTATTTACATGTACTCATTCTTAAAGTGTGCTCTTAATATACCTTTATTTTTTAGTTATCTCTAATTAATTATCCCAACTAACTTGAGACCTTTGAAAAACATTATGTAACTTGTACTTTATCTAATAAAAAATTTACTAACATTTATCTATAGTTGTATGGTTTTAAACTTCATTTATATCTATGCTTCGGCCCAATTTTTCAAAATCAGTTTTCCAAAAAAATAAACTTTTCAAAATCCGTTTTCCAAATAAAATTAGACTTGTCCCAACTTTTCAAAATCTATATCATTATTTTATCTGAGGATTTTACCTAATTAATATCACATAATATGTTTGTACAAAATAATTGTATCGTTCAAATTATGCTTATCTCAGTTGCAGCCTGACCTGGAACTGAAAAACTGACTTGCAACTATTTTTTTTCAGTTGCAACCCTTGCAACTGAATAAAATCCTAGTTGTAACCTTACTTGCAACTTATTTTTTTAGCCCATAGTAAATTCGTATAATTGCGTCGGTAAAAACGAAACCCATGGTCGTACACGGCAAAACAATATTTTTTGCCTTCGCATGCAAAAGTCAGAAACCAACATTTGACTCGCATGGATCTTAGTGGACAAGATCCAATGGCTACAAAGTTGACTGATATTAAGTAATTATTATAGACTAACACTAGTACAAAACGTCACATTAGAGACGCGGCCTAGAGCCGGTCAAAGCAAGAAAAAAAATGGTCATCTTGGATAAAAGACCTTAGCCACTTGTAATTCTAGGTCCGTCTCTGATAACCCTGCGTCGAATCATATTCCTGACCGTCGCTAAAAGATTACCATTGGAGACGGCTAGGATATTTGATCGGCTCCGCGTCCATGTTAGCCGGCCCTTATTTCGCGCCATCTCTAATTATATTCGGTAGGAGAAATAGCTGAGGATAATCGAGCCGACCGGTTGCCGATTTCCCTGCCTGACTGGGAAAACTACCCCTCCGACGGTTTTCTAAAAGGCCCAACTTTGCAATCCAAGGCGGACAAAGCAAGAGGCCTCCGCAGAAGCCGGGACGGGCAGGTTTCTCGGCCGGCTCCACAAGGACGGAACCTTCGGGGTTGTTCAGATCACCCGAGATAAATTAGCACCGGTTTGAAAAATAGACATACTCCGCGCGCCATTGTCGGTCTTATTTTAGAACCGGCTGTATATTTTCGGGAAGTCCGTATATGTAAGGGAGCGGTGCATTTAACGTCCGCTTCAGGGGTCGACCGGAGAGGTCGAATATGTCATGATTTCCTACAATGCTATGGAAGGACCGAAATTATCTGGGAATTCTGCTCTTATGAAATTTATCTTACACTTATTTTTTTTCAGATATGTTACTTATATTTTCATGTTGATGACTTTTCTAAGTCATCCATGAAAATATTCATAGCATCCACTATTGAAGGACATACACTGCACTGGATTGAATCTGTCAGGATTTCCCTATCAACGTTGAACAAAACTGGTGAAAATGATCAGCTATTATTAAGACTTTCTAAGTTCCGAAATGATCTATATCATCATTACCCTTAATACCTAAGCTCTCTCTGCACAAAAATTTCAATCCATTTGCACAACCGTGGTAAAATGCGCAAAGTTTGTTGCACCCAATAACCCTTTACTTTATCATAAGCTTCTTGAAAGTCAATCTTGAAAATGACTACATCCATTCTTTTTTAGTATGAAGCTCCTATATGGTCTCATACAAAATGACAATGCCATCAAGAATATGTTGTCCAAACACGAAAGCCGTTTGGGTAGGTCGAGTCACCTTATGGGAAATCACGACTATATGATTAGCATCCAATTTCGTGGACATTTTAAAGCTTGTGTTTAGAAAAACATAGGTGATCTTGTCAGATTTGAACCACACTATCCTTTTTGTGGCAATAGAGTAATTACGTCTAAGTTCAGATATAGAGGAAGTTTCCCATCTGTAACAGAATAAACATAGACATTAAATCATCTTTTATCACTGTCCAACATGTTTGGTAATACTCAGCAGTGAATCTGTCCGGTCCGAGAGCTTTAAGGGGATCTCTTTTTTAAATAGGCTCATACACCCCATTCCCTGTCTTGTCAGCATTAAGAATATAATTCTCATCTTGAGAAAACTGGGATAAATCACCAACATATTCTTCCACCATATAGAAATAATTTGGATCGCTGGCCCCTAATAATTTCATATAGTAATCCGTAATAGAAATTTCAAATTCTCCTCCCAAAAATAGTCCCCTCGCCTATTCTAATTGGAAAAAAGAATTCTTACTTAGCTGCCTCCAATTCACTACAAGATGTACATATTTTGTGTTATAAATTCATTTTGAACATGTCTAATCTTAGCCCATTGGGACTACTTGGTCTCCTCATCACATCTATGTTTAGCAATGAGCTGATTAGCCTAGTCGTTGTTGTTTTATGGTGATCCAAATTCATATAAAGATAAAGGCTAACTTCGGACGAGGCCGGAGGCTTGGCCAAGTGGAGGTCGACCTCACCAGACTTAGGGCGTGTTTGGTAACGTCCCAGCTTCTAAAAATCCTCAAATTCTCACTCCCAACTCCATCGCTAGGATTCTCAAAATCATTAAGAGGAGCTGGAAACGTTCGTTGCAGCTTCTGTTTACTAGTTGGGCTGAAAGCCCAAAAACAAGAGATTTGGCCCAGGTACAGAGGAGGAATCACAACAGACTGGGCTGTATGAGCTGCTGCCAATGGCCGAACGAGGTGACGGACTCGTCGGAGCTCCGGGTCAATGCGGGAACATGGTGGCCGGCAGAGCTCAAGAAAGTAGGGGATGGATGGCGGCCTCCGGGGCGACGCCGGGGAACACGACAACCAGGTCGTGGAAAGGGAAGCAGCGACCTAGGCCGAGCTCCAGAGGAGGTCGGGGAAGCAGGGTAGACGGAGTCGAGGGCAGGATGGCCGCGCCGAGGTGGCGGGTTCATGCGTTAGGTCGGGGCAGTCAGACAGAAGTGCAGAGCGAGGCGAGGGAAACAGGAGAGAGAGAGTCGTGGGCAAGAATAGAACAAAATGGTTCGGGACTTCGTGCCAGCTTTTCACTTGGCGGTGGCAAGCGTCCGTAAATAATGAGGAACGCCAGCTTCTCCAAATCGGCAGTGGACCAAAATGCTAGCTCCGCATCTTGTACGTGATTTTAGGCTAGCTTCGCGGATTTGGAGTATTCGGCTAGCTTCTTAGGCAAAATTTGGGAAGTTGGGAGCTGGTGAACAACCGAACATGCCCTTAGGGTTTTGTACCACCCATATATACCTCTTGCAAGCCGCCGGTTGAGATAAGTCGCATGTTGTAAATACCGACATTTGTAATCTGACCCGATCATAGTTAAATGTTGCTGGCTGGCACCCGTGTTTTTTCTCTTCCTTTGTTGGGAGGGTTTTTCATGTTAAATCTCATGTCCCTGTTATTTTGATTTATTTTGTTCGTCGAGCTGCTGCCAATGGCCGAACGAGGTGACGGACTCGTCGGAGCTCCGGGTCGATGCGGGAACATGGTGGTCGGCGGAGCTCAAGAAAGTAGGGGATGGATGGCGGCCTCCGGGGCGACGCCGGGGAACACGACAACCAGGTCGTGGAAAGGGAAGCAGCGACCTAGGCCGAGCTCAAGAGGAGGTCAGGGAAGCAGGGTAGACGGAGTCGAGGGCAGGATGGCGGCGCCGAGGTTGCGGGTTCAGGCGTTAGGTCGGGGCAGTCGGACAGAAGTGCAGAGCGAGGCGAGGGAAACAGGAGAGAGACGAGGCGTGGGCAAGAATAGAACAAAACGATTCGGGACTTCGTGCCAGCTTTTCACTTGGCGGTGGCAAGCGTCCGTAAATAATGAGGAACGCAAGCTTCTCCAAATCGGTAGCAGACCAAAATGCTAGCTCCGCATCTTGTACGAGATTTTGGGCTAGCTTCGCGGATTTGGAGTGTTCGGCTAGCTTCTTAGGCAAAATTTGGGAAGTTGGGAGCTGGTGAACAACCGAACATGCCCTTAGGGTTTTGTACCACCCATATATACCTCTTGCAAGCCGCCGGTTGAGATAAGTCGCATGTTGTAAATACTGGCGTTTGTAATATGACCCGATCATAGGTAAATTTGGCTGGCTGGCTCCCGTGGTTTTTTCTCTTCCATTGTTGGGAGGGTTTTTCATGTTAAATCTCATGTCCCCGTTATTTTGATTTATTTTGTTCGTCGAGCTACTGCCAATGGCCGAACGAGGTGACGGACTCGTCGGAGCTCCGGGTCGATGCGGGAACATGGTGGCCGGCGGAGCTCAAGAAAGTAGGGGATGGATGGCGGCCTCTGGGGCGACGTCAGGGAACATGACAACCAGGTCGTGGAAAGGGAAGCAGCGACCTAGGCTGAGCTCCAGAGGAGGTCGGGGAAGCAGGGTAGATGGAGTCGAGGGCAGGATGGCGGCGCCGAGGTGGCGGGGTCAGGCGTTAGGTCGGGGCAGTCGGACAGAAGTGCAGAGCGAGGCGAGGGAAACAGGAGAGAGACGAGGCATGGGCAAGAATAGAACAAAACGGTTCGGGACTTCGTGCCAGCTTTTCACTTGGCGGTGGCAAGCATCCGTAAATAATGAGGAACGCTAGCTTCTCCAAATCGGCAGCGGACCAAAATGCTAGCTACGCATCTTGTACGTGATTTTGGGCTAGCTTCTTAGGCAAAATTTGGGAAGTTGGGAGCTGGTGAACAACCGAACATGCCCTTAGTGTTTTGTACCACCCATATATACCTCTTGCAAGCCGTCGGTTGAGATAAGTCGCATGTTGTAAATACTGGTGTTTGTAATCTGACCCGATCATAGTTAAATGTTGCTGGCTGGTGCCCTTGGTTTTTTCTCTTCCATTTTTGGGAGGGATTTTCACGTTAAATCTCATGTCCCAGTTATTTTGATTTATTTTGTTCGTCGTTTATTAGCCTATCGTTTATGACAGCCGCTGCTGGATATGCCAAGCGTAGTAGTAGTTTCATCGTTCAGATTAAGCCTATCGATGATATTTGAGAGCCATTTTGTTTCATATTTAAAGGTTCCACACTCGCCAACAAGCCATCCCCGATGGGTGAGTAATCACGCATGTTTAAAATAAACTAGCAAGGTGGCCGTCGCAAATGCGAGGGCAACCTCTTTAGGGTATTGAATCCGCTCATGAGATAAATTTATTGTCATATACAACGAAAACATGAAATTATAAATCAATAGTCTTTCTAGCTGCCACATAACTTGTATGAGGTAGAACATCACATGTGAGAGAAATGTTTCGAATCATTTCCAAAAAATACCATGTCACATATTCCAAAATTTCTGTCTTAGAAAGTATGAGTGTTATTTCTTATATTTCTTCCATGTTTCCTCTTATCCGCCGCTCTTCAACGGAGGTGTTCTACTCTTCCATTGACACATGACCCACTTGGATGTAACTTAGTTTAATTTAACATATTGTTGTTCAGTAATACTTGATGTCACAAATAATATCTTTTAATCCCATTTCACCCCCCGAATTCCCCCACAATTTATTTACACATCCTTGGTATCCTAGTTGTACTACCAATTCGTCAGGGCAATTAGTTTATACACATGATAAAAAGTAAGACAATAAAAATTATTACCGCAAGGATGCGTACACTTAAACTTTAAAGAAATGGAAACCATCGCCGACATGTATTGAATGGATTACATAAGGGAAATCCATATGAGCTCCCCAAGTCATCAATAAGAGATATTTTACAAAAATGTTAAACTGAGATAAAGTTCTTCTTTCAAAATCATTGTGGTTACAAATCATTCTAAAATTATTCAAACTAACAGTCCATGGATTACGTATGTCCAATGACCGCCTGACTTCTCCACCTCAGTGTACATCTTGTGATTGCCTCTTTTTTGCTGGCGCCAACAATGACATCATGTAACTAATGTACAATTTGGCAAATGTACGTATTTCAAATTTATTGTATGTATTAGTAGTCTATTTGAAAAATGTTTCATATTCCATATAAAGTATATGTAGCCTAAACACACCATGCAAACACTTATTTGGTTAATTAATTGTCGCATATTTTCCCCACACAAATTATTTTAGTCTAATACGTCAAGCCATTACCGTTGATTTATCATTCACAATATATGAATGGTTGTGTTAAATATGTATATCCCGTGATAAAGTTATTAGACAAAAGTGATCTTTTCATTTTACAAAACAATTTATTAGTAAGGATCCGAGTATGGCATACTAAGAAGCCTGCTGCATTATGGTTTGTAGCTTTCAGACTCCATCTTCTGATCACTCATTGGTGTGTTTTTCTCATCAAAAGAAAAATCTAAAAATTGATGGTTGGCATATACCTACATATTGTGTTATCTTTTTACCCAATCACATTCGTGGCAGCAAGGACTTGTTTTTGCTTTAATTGTGACATGTCATGCCAAATGCATGCTCATCTTCTAACATAGATAGTGTAGTCATTTAAGGGCCTAAGGCAATTGCAATATAAACATGTTCCATAAAAATTGATAAACTACTCTCTCACGCTCACTTTGGATAATGCTTGTTATTTTATCACGTCAAAATTGTTCTGAAGATCCACAACAAATTATCACACTTGGCATTGGCCTATCTGGAATACACGGATCTATGCATATTAATTGGGTAGAGTACACTAAATGTTAATGAAATGAATTGATTTCACAATTCTTTTGCCAAGATGCTTTTATGTCAGAGAAAAACTGTCGATATTTTGAGATTAGAAATTGAATGATTTCTGTGTCGCTACCAAACCTTGTAATAATAGATGGTGTGAAATAATTATAATTTTGTCTTCCAACGTTTTAGATTTGTCTATTTAGTACCGTTACAATCTGAATTAACAAAATACATCCTCCATTGAAAATACTTGACATAGACGTGTCTAAATACGGATGTAGACGTATTTCGGTGTGTAGATATATCCGTATTTAGATAAATTTATGTCAATTGTTCTGGTCGGAGGGAGCGCCTATATTTAAAAGTGCAAATTCTATACAGCTTGACGTTAGATTTTTTGTGCAGTACTTTTAAATTCTCAAATTTCACATGCATGCGTTGCTTTGTGGGACCTACCTACTCTGTCTTGGTACAGGACAAAATAATTAGATCTGACATAAGTACAACGAATAGCATCTGGACTTTTCTGTGTACTAGTTGGAATGTACGTGCAACGCACGTCTTTACAAGTAGTAAGGAATATTGTAGGGTTTACATGTATTACTTCTTTTGCACTTTTGCATCAGTTCCCGAATTTATATTGCCTAGAGAAAGATTCTTATGTAAATATCATAAAGCACATAAATCTAACACCAAAGCAAACGGAACCGGTGCCCCACGATGAAGGGGTGTTTTTAGCGCGTATTCTTAGCACAAATTATGTCATAGCTCCAATGTCACACCCGTATCTTTCAGCACGACCTTCACGTGGCGCTCACCGAAGATACACCTGTGGAAAAGGAAGGAGGAGCACTTGTGGTATCACGTCGGCGCAGCAACGTAGGAGTGTAAGGTCGTGGACTGCTCATCACAAAATCTCAACGACTGCGTACCGCCTGAGTTTTGACCAGAACTTCATGACAACATGGGGATACCGGCGGTGGTAGATTTTACACCAAAATTCCTAAAAAAATCACCCAGATCCACATCGTGATGCCACCGTCGGCCTCATGCTCCACGTTGCGCGTGTCCGCCGTCGACTTCCCTGTTCCACCTCACGCGCAAATGCCGCCAGCCTCCCTGCTCCCCCTCACGCGCTGTTGCCGCATCCCTCGCTCTGCCTGTGCATGGTCGTCACCTCCCCTACACATCGTGTGTCCGCCGTGCCTCGCTGGGGTGTACAGCGTGCTTGGTGGAGACTTGGATTGTTGTCGGCACCGCTGGTGTCGAGAGCATCGCCTCTTTAAACTCGTTGTATGTCCCTTTCATCCGCCGGCTTGATGGCCTCGCCGCCAATAATTCTCGGTAGTGATTCCATTGACATGCAGCAGTCTACAAAACAGATTGATAGCCATTTGTACTTTCTGCAAGTATGAAATATGCATGTCAGAAGTATAGTCAGTCAGGACAAGGTTATCTGAAAGCTAAACGGCTAATCACCAACGACAAAGCTGCCATTGCTAAATAATCAGGGTACATCAGTACATGTTACATGAGTGACCAAACTTAACTTCAAAGTAATGACACGTTTTAGAAAATCTGTGCTGCACATTGCTCTGAATCCAAACGTGGAGCGGCCTGACCCTATAAAATACCAAAGTCTGTGCTAACCCTCGTATGCACCCACACGCGCCGCCACGTTCAACATGTCTTCGGCGCGCACCACGTGAACCACAACCGTGTACTGCAGCATGTTCTCCAAGGGGATGAGCGTGTACTGCGGCATGTTTTCTCCAAGGGGATGAGCGCGTCGGCCGGCAGCACCAACCCCTCATCCATCTCCGTAGCGTCGTCAGGCTCCTCTATGAGCACCGCCTTCTCCCTTGGGAAGATTTCTAGGTCCTCCGTCCAGGCCACCATTTGGAAGCAGCCGAGGTCGTCACGGTTCGCCGTGGATGAACCGAGCCGCTCAATCCATGCACCGGAGCCGAGGATGGCGACCGCGGTCGTTTTGTGCCATGCGTGCGCCGGAACGCCGGTGAGCTAATTGTGAACACGGTAGCGCATCGATCAACGCACGGCCTGGAGCTGCCAATTCCAGGAAGAGAATCTCAGGGAGAAGTCCTTGCCATCCACCACGCCGGCCGTCCCGAACACTGAGGCTGCAGCACACGACCAGGAAATCTGCAGGCCACGCCCTATGGATCGTGAAGTTATCCGCCGCCCTGTGAACTTGCGCGGTGATCGCAGCCGCCGCCACGGCGCGGGACACCTTGGGACGCGAGCTGGGCACGAACGCCACCATAGCCCACTTCAGAGCATCCTTTGCCGCTGCAATCCTAAGATCCGCTGCGGATGTCTTCCTCGGAGCCGAGCGCCGGTCGCCGGAAACCGGAGCGTGTGCAAGCCTCCGCTGCGGCGCCGCCGTGGGTCGTCTGCCTGTACGTGCACGCAGTGGAGGCCGGTCTTCGTTCGCTCGTTCAAGCCGGTCGCCGCGGCCGTTTAGCAAGATAAGGTGCCGTGCCGACTGCGACGGCCACTGGTGGTAATTTCTTTTAGCGGTGGTAAATCTCGTAATTATCACGAAACGAAATAAAACGAACCGGTACGATGGCATTAGCAGTATTATGTGATTTGGTGGGAGGGTAAAACGGGTAAAATTTTATTTGTATTGAGTTGTCAAACATTGGAGCGATCTGAACCGTTGGCCAAATATTGAAGGGCTCAGATTCAATATATCAACACAAGTTTGCTCTTTTAATAATACTAATAGCCTTGCACGTGCACGCACGTCTCTACAATACACATCTTATAACTCAGTTGAACGACACATTCACATGTTTTCTTTCTCTAAGTTTCGTAGCGCGTTTAACCGCGCCGCCGCCTCGCTTGGTTCCCCGGAGCCCTACCCTGAGTGCCGACTCTGCTTGGCACATTGCAAGGTCGCCCATGATAACAAAAATACAGATTGTACAAACATCTCCATTTTATATTTGCCTCAAATTGAAAATAGGTGCTTAGGAAAGAGTTGCAACATTTCTGATGCTTATTTACCTCAAACTGGAAGTACGCAGACTAATAACATATGCCAACGTGCAGCTAGAGATAATCTTCATTCGTCTTGTACAAATATTCAGCATCTAGCACACCCATAATCTTTATGCCAATCTTGACCTATTTTGTCTTGATACACCTTCTCCTTCGGGGGCAAAGGATTGAAGAGGGATGTACTTGCTTACTAAGAAGGTAACTGATTACTCGCCACCAAGTCGAACACTACAATCTGACATGTTAGTTTCATCTCCGGATGGAGACATGATCCTCTATCTCTCACGTTGAACGAATGAGGCAGGCCCGTCGGATCCCGACTGGTTTCGCCTCACATAAGCTCTCACTTGTCTCGTATCCTACTTGCACGACCTGGGGATGTACATTACAGATTACACCAAGAACCGGCCGGCGCCCGTGACAACTTTAGTGTGCGCCTCGTCGGACCCGGCCGTGTACCGTCAACATTCGCGACCTCAACGCGATCAATCACCATATCCAAGCATTTTCTTTCTCTATTTTCCATGATTTTCATGGAGAAGATCACTTCCTGTACGCCGTTGGGAGCACATGCTCTAGTGGGAGGCCGAGACACAACTCGGACAACGCAGTCGACAGCTCCGGAGACGGCGCCGTATGCTTCACGGGTAAGCCGATGCAGTGGGGACCATCCTCCGCCTGACGGGTGCGGTGGAGGGCATCAACGGCCATTTGGGGGCGCTCGGAAGCCGATGCGTAGCGCCCTGCGCACCATCCTTCGCCGCGCACACCGGCTGGACCGACGAGCATAAGCTGCACAATGACCACTCCGACGGCAAGGACCGCCATCACAGACAATGGCACCGCAGCAGCCACGGTGCGCGCGTTTGTCGGCCTGCTAATTACCACTATGAATACAGCGAGACTGGTATCGCTGATCGATGCTGAACTGGGCTAGGCGGCGCTATGCTAGGAACCTAGGATGCAACAATGATGTGTCAATTGATTGGAAGCGGTCTACGTTTTTTAAATGGCTTCTATGCGTTGTTGTATAGGAGACTAACATAAGATCGAGTCCTGTTACGGTATAGATTGGATTGGACGCAGGGGAACCGTTCGGTCAATCAAATCTAGCCGGTGGCAATCCACATGTAATTATCACGAAATTGAAAAGGTGTGTTGAGTTGTCAAACATTGGAGCAATCTGGAGCGTTGATCAAATATTGAGCGGTTGTGATTTAATGTATCAACACAAGTTTGCTTTTTTAATAGTAATATAGAAGTATAGATATAGATAGACTACAAACGTATCTTCGTTTTTTCTTTTCTTTTGCAAGACCCTACAGGTCCGTAGCCTTGCCAACACGTTGCAACCTGGTTCACTTTTTTTTGGGCCACCTATACGTTTCAGGTAGGGTAGAGTCTAGACCGGACACGTTCACAAACCTTAACCGTCTCAAACATGTTACGTAACAAATAACTTCTAAATAAACCTTAGCCGTAAATTTTAGATCTAACTACCACAATAATTTAGATGATATGGACTAACGTGGTGTCTTTATTTTGCATACGTATTTTGTTTTTAGTATATACTCACTCCGTTCACAAAAGGATGTCAAAATCTTTTCTAGATTTATATGTATCTACACACTAAAATATGTCTACATACATACAAATTTAGAAAAAATTGAGACATCCTTTTGTGAACGGAGGGAGTAATAGATACGTTACGTGTGTTTAAAAGCCATTTTGTTACATATTTAAAGGCTCCACACTCGCGAACAAGCCCA
Source organism: Poa pratensis (assembly GCA_947311845.1). Taxonomy (NCBI): domain Eukaryota; kingdom Viridiplantae; phylum Streptophyta; class Magnoliopsida; order Poales; family Poaceae; genus Poa; species Poa pratensis. The sequence goes on from CAMZMU010000127.1 coordinate 5,376,169, forward strand.
TCCCGATGGGTGAGTAATCACGCGTGTTTAATATAAAAATATACGTTACGTATCATGTTGGCATCTGTACGGTGTTCTTGTAGAATAACCAACTTAATTATTTCTGGGCTAGACAACATAGGCTAGCTAGCCGTCGAAGCGTGTTGTTTAACTGGCCCTGGTAGTGATCATGGAGATTCCGGCCTTGCGGCCGAACCTTGCAACCTTGCAGTCGGTAGCGAAGATGTCGGAGGAGACGTAGTTGGGGGCACCACCCATGATCGGCATGTTGGAGCTCACGCTGAGCTTGTTGACGTAGTTAGTGCGGTACGTCTGACCGAGCACGCCGTGTACTTCATCGGTGAGGTCGTAGAACTTGAAGCCGAGGTCGAAGTGCGCGAGGCTATCGTCCTCGGTCACGCCGTAGTTGTGGATGCGGGAGTCCTCCTCCGTGATGGGCACCACCTTGACCAAGACATCGAACACTCCCTTGAGCTCGACCTTAACGCCATTGGTCATGGAGGTTCTGGTGACTGTCAAATCGGGCACAGTGGTGGACTGCCACTGCGCATCAATCTCGTCGGGTATTTCGATGGGCATGCCGTCAAAGGTCATCTCTAGGCGGTCAAGGTCGTCGTCCCACTTGACGGTCTTCTGGGCGCCAATGTAGAGGCGGTGGTGGGCGAAGCGGATGCCGAGCGCCTGGATCCAGGTGAAGTCACGGCTCATGGCGGGGTTGCGCTTGCCGATGAAGTGGGCGTTGATGTGGAGATCAGCGTCAGAGACGATACAGAAATCCTGGCCCTTCTTGCCGTGGAAGTAGAAGTTGTTGCCGTCGGCGCCCGTGAATCGCGGGTCGCCACAGGCCATGCCGGGGTAGAAGTCGCACTCTTGAGAAAAAAAAAGATAATTTATGCATCCATCTCAATATATGTCGTAAATATAGGGCCAAGGACATGTATACTTACCGCAGAATGCTATGCAACCTTCGCAGTAGAAGATACACTCGTCGGCACACTTCGTGGGGCAGCTGATTAGGCCCGGGCATGTCTTCTTCTTGTTTTTGGAATCGGTACAGTTGGCCACCAGGAGCCTGTTCCCAAACTTTCCAGGGTGGATCGTCCGGTACTTGGGTGGAAGCTTCGGTGGCGGTGGCGGTGGCGGTGGCTTGTTGGCGGCATCAACGGCGCCGGCGAAGGCGCACACGGCCACCACAGCGGCGAGCACTAACAGCAGCTGCTGACGAGCCATCTTAGTAGCTAGCTTGGTTGAGATTGATGGCCGTGTTAGTGTGGTGGTGGTGTTGGACATGGATGGGATGGTGCCAATTTATATGCTGGCCGGACACTTGGATAACAGTGCTCGCTTATTGCTCTGATATTGGGCATGGATTAAGGGTTTGGGAAAGGTGCATGCGTAAGGCTTTTGATCACCATAATCGAACTCTAGCTAGCTGACCTTCGTCTCTAGGTCAACTATATCGGGTTCCTTCTTTCCCAATAAAACAAGAAGTGACTTAATTGACAGATGATTCGATGCCGTGCTTGGGATGGTACGCATAGTACTTGATTAACATCACATCACGCCAAAGCTACTCGAACTACTTCTATCAGTCGCTGTTGCGCATCAGCGGTATTACCCAAGCCGTTTTTTTTTATTTTGGTGCGTGCCCTACTTCGCTTCGCTAGGTTTTACTTAGTTGTGTCCTACTCGATTAAGTTTTCTCGATTTGCCTTATTTCGCTCTTTCTAGACTGGCACGACGTGTGGGTCCAGCACGTGTGAACCCATGCTGCTCTATGTCCCCACTTAAAAGTTTACAAATGGGACCAATGCAGGTGAGTGCTTACATGAAGCCGTACGTGTGCGATACTGCTCGACGCCCCGATTTTGCGCGCCTTGAATGGCATTCCCTCTGGCCGGCAAAAAGCAGCCTTGTCGCCTATGCTACCGGCCTGGCCGCGCATCTGCGATCCGTCGTCTCTCTTGCCTAGTCAGTCTCGCCGCAAGCTGCGTCTGGCGAGCCGAATCAGTGCCCCGGTCACCACTACCGTCGAGGCACAGACGCAGATGGCTAGAAAAGGAGCCATTTTTCTCTTCCATTGCGTCCACGCCGCCCACTGATCTCCTCTCCCTCCTCTTCCTCTCCTTGCAGTCCACTGATCTACTCTTACTCTTTCCATGGCTCGTGGTGGTGGCCGCTCCACTCTGTGACGCCCCAAAATCGGTATCATGCGGATTTCAGCAATCCCGCCAAAACCCGCATAATAACGATCTTAGGACGCCCACCAGACAAACAAAGTGGTCCCAACATGCTAATGTTAAGCATATTCTAAAGGAAGTTAATAACAGAAAATATATACTTTCATGTTGTAGCTAGTGTGCAACTACATAAGTAAATATTTCGATTAAAATTTGACGAGGGAACTATGGTTGGGAGGAGAAATTGGAGTAACTCTGCTTGCCCACTGACTGAAGAAGCACCCTAAGAGGTAAGAGCGTACAACAACAGCGGGGTTGGCGCCACTCCGAACCAACAATCCCGTCTGCTCTCTTCTCAAGTCCTCTCGTTCAATTAATCAAAGTTTTAGAAGGCCGTTAAAGACATCCATTGTGATTGAGTAGTGAGAAGTGCACTTCTAGCGAAGGGGGGAGCAAGAGCGGAGGTTCCAACAATTGTTGGTATCTTTCATCCATCCAGGCTTACCCGTCTCATAATTGCTCCTTCGTTCCACCGATCCCAATAACTTATCTATGGTGAAAGAACATAATAGTGATTTATCCCAGTTGTATCAAGATGGCAGTGATGAAAGGTGACTTAATGTCTATCTTTGTTCGGTTAGAATTTACAAACGGTGGAACTTCCTCTGCGGCTTAACTTGTAGATAATTGCTCTATTACCAAAAAAAATGGAGAATGTGGTTCAAATCTAACAATGGCTTTCATGTCGATCGGGATGACATATTATAAAGGTAGTTTACATTTTTCATGAAACCATACACGAGCTTCATACTAGGAAGATGGATGGAGCCATTTTCAAGATTAACTTTCAAAAAGCTTAAGCTAAAGTAAAGTGGCCTTTGGTGCAACAAACCAGGCATGAAGGGAGTTTGACAACGGTGCAAATGGGTTGCACAATTTTTACCGGGAGGAAGCGTAGTTAATACTTGAGAGAAGCTTACGTTCGCTTGTAATATGTTCATTTAATCAATAATATATGGATTGTATGCACTAACACAATTGTTAAACTTCAGTCACTGTTTCTAATTTAATTTTATGAACTGGAGTAATAGTAAAATATTGGAAAAAAAAGTCAAACATCGTTTTATACTCCAGAAGGGGCAGGGCGTAACTGGGCATTGCTTCGTGCGTGTGCTAACGTGGGCGGTTCGCTGGCCTGCCACCACAGTTTGGTCAGGATGACTTAACGGAATTGAAGGGACTCCTCGCCTTTTTCACTATGTCAACTCCTTGACTGTATATGAAATTTCGTAGTCCGAGAGGGTACGTAGCTAGCACACATCTGCATGTGAGCCTATAACCGGCTCCAAAACATCACACGGCTGCCACCTCTCGAACTCTGGCAGACCAAACTACCAAAGGCCGGCATTCCGGCGAGCGGCGGCGATATCGATGGCGCGGCAGCTCGTGGCTCTTCTCGTGGCTGGTCTGGTGGCCACCGCCGCCGCGGTGGTGCCCCTGTCCAACTACGGATTGATAACCCCACGGGCACGGATGATACGGGGGAAGCGGGATGAGGCCAACTGCGGCAAGAAGAAGTGCCTGAACGTCAAGTGCGATAGCCGCTGCCCCGACCAGTGCTTCGTCCTCTGCCCCAGCTGCAAGACGCTATGCAGTAAGTACATGCGCCTACAACTAGGATTCCCTAGCTTCTTCGATCTAAACAAACAATTCGTCATGGTGACTCTGTTCTACTTGGCGTGCAAGTCTGCGACTTCTACCCCGGCGTCTCCTGCGGCGACCCGCGCTTCACCGGCGGCGACGGCAACAACTTCTACTTCCACGGCAGGAAGGACCAGGACTTCTGCGTCCTCTCCGACGCCGACCTCCACGTCAACGCCCACTTCATCGGCACCCACAACGCCGGCACGGGGCGCCACTTCACCTGGATCCAGGCCCTCGGTATCCGCTTCGCCGACCACCGCCTGTTCGTGGGCGCCAAGAAGACCGTGAAATGGAACGGCGACATCGACCGTCTGGAAATGGCCTTGGACGATGAAGACATCGAGATCCCCGCCAAGCTCGGCGCACGGTGGGAGTCAACGTCGGTGACCGGTCTGAGCATCACGAGGACCGCCATGGCCAACGGCGTCAGGATGCAGCTCGAGGGGGTCTTTGACATCATGGCCAGCGCGGTGCCCGTCACAGAGAAGGACTCCCGCGTCCACAACTACGGCGTGGCGGAGGACGACTGCCTCGCTCACCTCGACATCGGGTTCAAGTTCCACGACCTTACCGACAATGTGCACGGCGTTCTTGGTCAGACGTACCGCCCCGACTATGTCAGCAAGCTCAGCTTGCGCACTAGCATGCCGGTCATGGGTGGCGCGACCAGCTATGTATCATCGGACATCTTTGCTACTGATTGTCCGGTTTCTAGGTTCGGTCGCCACGATGGCATCTCCATGGTCGCTACCACGGATAGTTGAAGTTCTTTGCTCACCACTAGCCAACATACAGTGAGAGAAATAAGTTGATCATGTACAAGTGTGCCATATAAATAAGCTATGTATTTTTTTCATTTTTTTGACAAACCCCGTACAGTTTATATGTATCTATCTACATTCACATCCCTAGTATTGTCGGTCGGTTGTTGGCTGGGCATACAGTGAGAAAATCACAAGTAGTATTTTTTTTCTCTATGGGGCTAATTCCTTATGAACTTCACAGAAGTGCAAAAAATGTTGTATTTGAAAAAGGGGGAAATTAAATCCCTAATGAAGCAATGCACGAACAATCTCAATTATTTGTGACGATCAATGGGATTGAAACGATCGAGCAATTATTGAGTACTATTTAAAAAAGAGAAATTTATTAGCAGGGAAAACATGATCTGGACACAAATAGGCCGGAATATATCTCCCTGCATTATCCAAAAGGACCAAAACAATGATGCATAATGAGTTTTTGGATCGGTAAAGTTGGATTAGTCGGTCCACGTTCAGACGAAACCGATTGTACAAAGTAATGTTGCCATGATATAATATAAGTAGAAACATAACAAAGAGTCAATTCGCAAAAAAAACATAACAAAAATTCAGATGGACTAAAGCAGGACTCATCTTAACCAATATAGTTGCAGTTGCACCTTCAAATTATCACAAAGGGGAAATGTCGGTCCATATCAATAGAAACTTTAAACTAAATCAACCCAAAATGTAGCACGAAAATATGTCTCATCCCTATTTCGTGCATCAAGAAAGCACCAAAAACCATAATTTATTCCTAATAAGCAGACCGATGAATCTAGTAGCAGAAGACCACGTGAGAGACGCCCTCCTTGTCCTTCTCCCACGAGACAGCAACCTCCAGCTTCCCGCCATCTCCATATTCAAACGCAGCCTCGCGCCCGTCTACGGTGACCCTCTCCGGCCTTGCCAACGAGTACACCAGCAGCTTCCCAGCTCCCTTCACCCTCGCCCTCACCTCCGCATCATCGGCATCGCCGTTGATCACATCGACGACGGTGCCGCCACAGTTGAGCATGTCCACCACCCCGACCGCCGCAAACTTGCCGCCGGCCACTTGCATCACGGGAGCAAACGTGAAGATCTCAAACGAGGATGGCTGGAGAGTGAAGTGGATGGGCTCCGACTTGGGTGTCATGAGGGACAGCTCCCCGGAGTGATGATTGTGAACGGCGTACTCTGCCGCGTCGGCCATGGCGGCCGTTTCTTCCCTCTGTCCCCACTCGAGGTCGGTGGGCTGGACGGAGCCAGATATCGGCTTGTAGCAGTGGGCGTAGCCTCGGACCCGGCGCTCGGCTGAGTCCCACCCAGCTCCCTGGCAGTTGAACGCCCCAATCACACCTCCAAACTGCAAACATGTTGTAGGTTCAGATTTCAGAGAAACATACGGTATTCTTAGTTTCAGAATTCAGAGACATGTAAGCATAAAACCAGGCTGCAGACTGAAAAGAAACTGCAAATTTCAGTACATTATTAACATGTTACACCTTAGGAATGCAGAAACATGTCATGGCATAGTTATCATGGAAAGAAATTCAGTTTCAGATGATGCAGAGATGCGAGATTAAAACGAGAATGCAAAGTGTCATGGCATAACTAACATGTTACAGTTTCATGATTCAGAGAAAAAAGTTCAGTTTCAGATGATTCATCAGAGATTGCATAGTGTGATTGGATAATTAACATGTTACAGTTTATTAATCGGATGAATAGGACATGATACACATGGAAACTTTCAGTTTCAGAGACCAAAACGAAATTGCAAACTGAAATAGTTAAGTGAAGCGGTTGTACCTTGTTGAGATTCCACATCTTCAGCACAGTCTCCTGATCGAAGAGGGGTTCTTGAAGAGGCAGTCTCTCGTGGGCAGAGCGTAGTGCATGCATAACGGCAGGGTGCCGTCGGGGAAGACGAGGGTTCTGAGAAGAGCAAAGTCGTGGCATCCCAGCGAGTCACTCACGTAGATGGGGCTGCCGGAGATGGCACGGGAGGCGGCGTGGAAGACGGCGCAGACGTGGTCGGACTGGAACATGTCCCAGTCAGGGCGAATGAACTGGCCCATCCACAGGCTGTTGTAGGAGCAGTTCACCATGTGCACGCCCTGCAGCCAGTACGCGCCCATGGGGTCGCCGTTGGGGTCGGAGAACCAGAAGTCGTCGCCGGCGCGCGCCATGGACACCTGCCGCGTCCCGAGGAAGAAGAAGTCGTTGCACTGCTGCATGCTGGCGATGATGCCCGTGCCGGCGAAGTTGGCGGCGATGGAGTCCGAGAGGCCCGCATAGTAGGCCTTGGCGAGCTCCACACGGCCGCCATGGTCTGCGCACACATACTCCAGGCTGTTGAAGACGTCTACCTTCACGCCGGTCACCCTGGCGCCGGCGAGGTAAGAGTGCATGGCGTCGTAGAGCTTGCCGGCGTGGTGTGGATGCACGAGCCCGATGCCTCCCTCAACTATGCGGTCGACGGCCAGGTCGTCCATGGTGCCGGCCAGGCCAGGGGAGAGGCGAGCCGGTTCGACGACCGTGTCCAGGGACATAGTGCCTGGGCGCACGCCGCCCCATCCGCCGCACAAAGCCTGCCACACGTACACATCGTCCAGCGCGGGGAACCTCTGCCTCTCCTTGAGAAACGCCTTGAGCCCTACCTCGCCGCCATTGTAGCCCTGGCCGGATACGCGTAGATTGTCGAGGACGCGTGCGCTCTTGGCGAGGAGCTCCTCCAGCTCTCCACGCAGCTGTTTCAGCTTGGTGTCGAAGCTAGACAGATCAATTGTGCCGCCCTGAGCGGCCGCCTTCTTCTTCGCCTTGACCATGCCCTCGACCTCGCAGGCCTTGCTTACCACGATCTTGGGCAGACCCTTGTCGCAGAAAACCTCCGGCGGGGAGCGCAGCAAGTCTCCCTCCTTGTAGCGGCGGAAGCGCTCGCCCTCATCGAAGCGGTAGAGGCGCCCCGTCATCTGATCACCGCCGAGGACGAGACCCGGCGCGTCGACGTGGGCAGGGTCTTCGTCCCGGTTCACGCTCTGCCAGCCGTCGTCGATCACGATGAAGCGAGGCGTCACGCCCGCATCCGCGAACTCGGACACGCCCTGCCAGACGCCGGCGGGGTCGACGGTGAGGTAGAACGCGTCCCAGGTGCACCACCCGAAGCCCTCCGCCATGGGCGGCAGGTCCTTCTCCTCAATCAGCTTGAAGGTGCCGAGGTGCACCCTGGCGGCAAGATATGCCTCCCTCATGACGACGTAGGGGTCGGTGCCAGCGTGCACGTATGCGATGCGGCCGAAGTCGGTGCCCGTGACGGCCGGCGAGCCGCTCTCGGCGCAGATCACGAGGCCGTCGTCCTCGTCGCCGGCGCCGTGGGTGGGGAAGATGGCGGAGCGGAAGCTGCCCTGCACGAGCGGGAGCAGGAAGACGCATCCGCCAGGGCCGAGCTCGGGGGCGTCGAGAAGCACCCACTGCGTCTCCGGCTGAAGGTCGCGGCCGTGCTCGCCGGCTCGCATGGTGCTCCACCACGTCTTGAAGCGGAACACGCTCAGGAACTTACGGTCATCGAGACGGCCGAGGCGGCAGGCCGCGCGGTCGGTGGCGTCCGGAGCGGTGAAGCCGAGGAAGGCGCCGCGGCCGGTTGCGGCCGTGGCCTGGTCGAGCAGGTGTGGCGGCGCGTCGGAGCTGGACTTGTCGAACTCGAACAGGGTGAGAGCGACATTGGATGGAACGTCGGAGAGATGGACGGCACCGCCGACGGCGAGGCTGCCCTCGTGCAGAGAGAACGCGAGGTTGGATGATGATGTCATTGGCTACTGATTGCTGAACCAAGACTTGAACGAGAAACAACGGTAGATCGATGAACAATGGCTAGGTGATGATGCATATAAATAGGTAATAGAATGGAAGGAAATCATGCAAAAGGAGGATGAAATCACATCTTTTTTTTTTTTGCGAAACACAGTACAACGCAAGCGCTCATATACACGCGCACACACTCACCCCTATGAACGCACGCACGCACACCCTACCCCTATGAGCACCTCCGAGAGACTGAGCCGGCGGGTCGAGTCTTGAGATTGACGAAGTCACCACGGGCGCCTCGCTGTCGACGGGAACGTCGCCTCCCACTGAAGAATATTCCGCCTTAAATGAGAAACACCAGCGTCAAACCTGGGGTTTGAACTCTGGTGGGTTGGGGGTACAACCACCCACCTAACCATCTTGCCACAGGCAAGTTCTGATGAAATCACATCTGATCTTGTACAAAATTAAGGACGTGCAAAAATCCGGGATTAGAAGGAAGATTTGTTGCGTGCAAATTAAGTCAGATCAATCGATCCGATAGATAGCCCGGGCCAGGAATTCATTCCACGTAATTAAATTGAGTTTTAGGTGGAACTTGCATGAGTCAATAAATATTCTTTCCATTTTAGATTATGGATATTCCGCCGAATTTTATTTCTTCGCCTGCATCTTTTCTGCTTTCCTTCTCAAAACGACACAATTTACGGTGGGGCTGCAGCGCGCTCTTTTTTTTTAGAAAAGGAGGGTGCGATTCCCCGGCCTCTGCATCAAGTGATGCACATAGCCATACGCACTTATTAATTCCAACCAGAGTTACAGAGTACAATGTTGAGCACAAAACTGAAATCAACCTGTCGACAACAAGGGTCGCTACCACTATGATGGGGCTGACTAACACCAACGCACATCATCTAAAACCCAGTTCAGCTAAACACTCAACGCACACCGACATGTACGCTTTAGTCGATGCCGCCGTCTTCCACGAACCCATCTTCAGAAAGGATCAACACCATGACCTTGCAAAACCGGTCTGCCGTCGGCATCGCCACGATGCCAGACAGCGCCACCAAGCGTGAGTCCATCGACCCGAAATCGAGACCCCGCAGCGCCACGCCGCCGAGACACACCGACATCGACGTGGTTGATGACAACCGCTCCGCCAGCTGACCCCCTCCAGGTAGTTCATGTTCCAAAACGATGCCCTCAAGAGGGTGAACGACACCATAGGTGACGCCATCGTCCGATCTGGAACAGATCTAGGGTTTCCCCCGGAACAAAACGGATGAGAGCGGAGCAACGATGCCTTCAACAAGGTGATGACGCCCGAGGACGCCACCATCGTCGGCTCCAAAAACGGAGCCCGGTTCTCACCGGCCAACCCGCCCCACATGTCGTCGATCTACCCGAAGAAGTGCCCATGACGTCCGCGCCATGGCCGATCTCCTCCGGCGAAAGGGAAGACCACCAACGCCATGTCCTCGTGTCGCGTGCCAAGCCCGGAGGTCGAGTGTCGTCGCCGGCGTTGGTGAAGATGCAGATTAATTCGGCCCGCCGAAACCCATTTGGGTCGCGAGCGCCTCCGCCTCCCCTGCATAGCCGCCGTCGCCGCCGCCTACACGCCACCCTCGGCCGCCGCTGGCTCGCGGCACCGCCTACGAATCGACCGAGGCAGTGCGCCGCCGCCCCGATCGATCTTCAGCCGAGGAGATCCGCCGCCACGCCACAGGGGCTTTGCCCTGCGACGCCAAGGGCGACGGCGGCGGGTGGGGAGGAGAGGTGGGGGAGGTGGAGGGCTGGGCGGTGAGGGCTCCCCGGTGCGGCGCGGGCGCCGCCGCACGGGAGGAGAGGGTTACGGGAGGCGCGCTCTGCTCCGATCACATCGCTGGATTTAGCTTGTGATCGATCAGGATATTGTTTTATCAGGATCTCTTTTGTGTTAAAATTTGGTATGAACTTTCTCACTTTGATTTCACGGGAAACTCCTCATTTGGATGTATCTTGCTTTCATTCAGTGTCTTCGCCTATCTTTAGAACACCGGATCATGTTTAGCATCGCCTATCTTTCATTCAGTGTTTTGCTTTCATTTGGATGTTTCGCAAAAAAGAAAGAGGACAGAAATGTTGATGACAGCACCCATGTCGCCTTCACAGACAAATTTAAGACCCTCTTGTCGCCCCCGTTACATCATGGCGTTTGGATGCTTATGTGAAGTTGAATAAGACCAAATGCAAAAAAAGGCCAGTGCCAAGATACGTGATGTATGGTTCTCGGCTTATTGGACTTTTGGGGTGAAACTTATTTTGGCCGACGTTATTGTTGATCCGTTCCTCTCAATTTCGTGAGTCAATGGGGGAATTTATGTGACATCGCGGCTTATATGTCTGAGTGGTTGCAAAACTGGCGTGTTGGGGTAGCCATTATACAATTTTTGTCTAGTTGTTCCAATTGCAAAAATCTCGCATGTCGGCAAGTTTTTCTTGACATTCCCTGCGTGACCTCCAGCTTGTGTGGGCCCTAGTGCGTTGCCAAATATGGGGTAACATGTTTGGACCTTTAGAAATATAAAATAGAATTTAGCAAACTCTAAACATTAATTTTTGGGGATTAATTAAAGGTCACAAAGTCTTTTGTATAAATATTTTTTTTATAATATTAGTGTTGGAATCTATTTTCTTGTCACAATACAAGTACCGTATGCTGTTTTACTGTAATTTTATGATATCTTTTCAAAAATAATTAAGACCATTATGAGTTTGTATACGATTACAGAAACATGGATACATGCAGCAAGCCAGAAGATGGTAGCAGCCACATGCACATCATGACTAGCACACCTATTTCATATATATTATTATTTTATCACTGGTGCCCGGGACTTTCCGTATTTCAGTGGAGATTTTTTGCACCCGGGCACTAGTGATCCCTCCCGTTTAAAAAATTCTAAAATCATATTTCTATGTTTCAAAAAATTCTGAAAAAAATCCGAGTGCATCCAATGATATATCCCTCTAACGTGCAAAATATCAACTTCAAAAACTTTGTATTTTGAGATACACAAAAATGACAAATTTGTAGATCTGAGTATGTATATTTTCAAATCTTTAAATTTTATAAATTTTTTATTTTTTGTAGCCCATAATATAAAGTATTTCACACTAAAAATTTACACGTTTGTGGGATGCACCATTGGCAACATCATAATTGTTTTCAGATTTTTGTGAAACTCATAAATATGATTTTCAAAAAAATTAAACAGGAGGGATCCCTGGTGCCCGGGTGCAAAAAGGACTTTCCGTATTTACCACATTTTTTTATCTCCTCCTCTCACCTTGGCCCAACTGAAGCCCAGCCGGTCGACCGTGCTCCAGCCTACTTCATCTGCACAGCCAGCGGGAGCTATTCTCAAAAGAAAAATCTGCTCAGCCAGCTCGTCGCTGGCTCAGCTCCCATGTGTGCGATGCGGCCCAAGCACAGCCCGGCGGCCTAGCTCTTGCGACAAAAATCTAAAAAAAAACTCTTGTGACAAGTCCCAAGTTTTCGCCCACCGCGGTTATATATAGTCCAGCTGCTGTACATCCCATATTATTTTGTCCCATCGCCGGCAAAGTATGCCGACGAGCAGGTTCATGTGGGCCGTATCCCTCGTCGGTTGTTTTGCTGACACTACCTCCATTTCATAAAACAAGAGTTACAAATATTACTAAAGGTCAAATTTTGTTTTGTTTGACCAAACATATACTCCCCCGTGACGACTGATTAACAAAGAAATTGAAAAACCGACGACGCGGCAGGTACCGATGGGGATTTTTTTCTTCTTTTTTTATTACTAAAGGTCAAGCGAAGACCGATATAAAGACGCCACCCGGTCAGAATAAAATCTAGCGGTGTGTTTGACCGCTTTCCATCGTTTGCATGTCTTCTAATTATTATTGTGCCTTGGCGAAAAGTAATACTTGACTGGTCACAGTGGAAAGTATCATATAGTGGTATCATGCATATGATGCTTCTATGTTAGTAAGTTCATAGTGGATAGTAACATAAGTGTAGTACTCCATAATGTAATAGTGTATTTATTAGGCTTATAGAGTCATTTTGCATTGAAATGCGTTATGCGTTATGTTACGGTATCTACTCCCTCTGTTAGGAATTTTCGGATTTACCCTGTGTTTTGGCGTTGCTTTCCAACTTTACCCCGAACAGTCGGCCCACGTCGACTTAATTAGGCTGCACATGCACCTCGTCTTCCACTCGTTCTCTTGTTGCATTCATGCATGGACTAGAGATGAGAGAGCGGGCTGAGAGGCGAGGAAGCGAGCGACTAGGTTAAGGCAATGCATACATGAATTTTGCGGGGCGGTGCTAAATGCACCAGGGTTATTTCAGTCCATCTAGTACAGAAATTAGACCTCCAAACCTCTCCTTGGTATCCGTGATACATCCAAAACGTAGGGTATAGACGTACAAAGGAAGTAGATACCACGTTAAAATTTTGTATGCATGAAATGCATTATATCACCACTGTGATAGTTTGCCCTTAAAATTCGAGTCCCTGTGCGGTCGCACTCCCGTTGGAGAAGAGGTGGCGTGCCACTCAAAAACCAAGAGCGACTATCCCGGTGCACGCAACGCGCGTTCGAAGGGAAGTTCCGCCGCTTTTACATCGATCGGCGATCGAGCAACGAGCTAGCTCCTCTTATTTATAAGTTCCCGGCCGAGCAGTAGCTGATTAAGCGATCAACCTCATTCGAAGTAGTACTAGCTCACAGTCCAGTAGCTATCCTCGCTATGCATGGCCCGGTCGTCGTCGACGGGAGTGTCGGCGGTGCTGCTGATGCTGCTTCTGTGCGCCGCCGCCGTGTCCGCAGCGGCGGCGGATCAATGCATGGGGTGCTCGCCGCAGCCCGCCTGCGACGCTAGATGCCCACCGCATGCCTCTTCATCTGCAGTCAGTGCAGATCCGTATGCCGTAAGTACATCCATCCATCGTCCGTCATGTAATTCCTGGACAGTTTACTACAGTACGTTCTATAAACAAAAAATACTAGCCAATCAACATATACAGAACCACTAGAATAAATACAATATGAAAAATATGATTTATGGTTGAGATATTAATAAGTTAACCTTCTTCTTTCTTTCCTTCTCCAAGTGTGCGACTACTATGCCGACATCCCATGCAACTCTGTGCTTCACGGGCAGGACGAACTAAACACCATCCTTCGACGTGAGCACAGAGGAACATACTAAGTTGATATGCAGCAGAACGTACGTTACTGATGACGCAAACACTCGTTTGCAGGATACGTACATGTAATGTAAGAGGAATTAATATGTTGTTTGTGCAACTGATGTTCCAAACTAAATAAACAGATATCAAGATCTTTTGTGTTTTTCTGTTATGTAATGTATAATTAGCTAGCAGTCTATGATTGTTTCCGTGGTAACACACGGAGGTCATGCATGTTGCTCGTTTTATAAAGTTATTTTTAAGGGTACGACTAATTCTCATTCAATGAGAACTTAGTTCTCAGTCAGATGAAGTCATCAAATTTCTTGCAACTCATACCTAGCACGAATCACTAAGCAAACCTATCAGTCTAAAAAAAATCTCTGTTGCAACTCCACCTGCAACTGATAACGTCTTAGTTACAACCCAACTTGGAAAAAAAGTCTACAAAACCACGTATTGGTGACATGTATTGGTGACATGCCACATCAGCAAAACAACTATTCAAAACCGCTCAGGGGGATCAATTTCCCGATTTTGCATAGTTGAGGGGGTTAAGTGTGCCACTTTGAAGTTGGGGGGGTTAGCGTCCGAAACCTGAAAGTTGTTGGGGTTATGTATAGACTTTTTCCCCAACTTGCAACTCATAGACACGACATGATGCAAATCAGACGTGTGGACGACTCGACAGAGCACTGGGAATTAGCAAAAAAAAAAGGGCCAAATTGGGAAAGGCTCCCCACCTGAATATACCTTCACTTAGAGAACAAGTATAGGGCTCACGCCCAGCGTGAGGAGAGGTAATCCCGCCACACAGTGGCTGATCCAGAATCCAGCCAAACCCCGGGCCATATTCATATTAAGTGTTGTACTTAGTAAATATTTTAGGCTAAATTAACAGTTTTTGCTAATGTATAGGTGAAAAAACATCCTACACCCTGGGCCATGGCCCAGGTTTGCCCTAGGTGTAGATCCGCCCCTGACGTGTACCCTAAGGACCAAGTGCTTGCATTGGTTGGACCATAAAGTAATATCATTAACAATTTTACTAACTGTTACATGGGCATGGAGAATTTTATCTCTGTAAAATGGGATCTTGTTTTGAATCACTCGTCGAGACAAACTTAGCCGGAAGACATATCGATAATTGGTATAATAGCTTGCGAGATTAACCATTTTGAACTTTCTAGTTTAGAAAATAATGATATTAAAATGAGTTGTTTGATCCCCAACATGCATTCAATTCTCCCTGTAGGAGAGGACCCATATTCAAAATGACCACACCTAAAACAAAGCTAAGCAAGTTTTATGATTATACTTTTTAATGAAGGATACAAATGATAAAGTTTTCACAACTCACCGTGGAATGTAAATAATATCTTAGTAGCGAGTACTCCAGTGTGGATAACAATAAATTTGGAAGACTTCTAGCATTTAGATATTTGGCTAAAGAGTATATTTAAGATATTTTAGACCAAAATTATGATTGCCTCATTTCAAAAATCTTGTGATTGTGTTCAACGCTATAAATAGCTTCATACATTGATGTGATATGAGTGCCTCTCATAAGTTAAGACAATCTGACCTAGCTATCGATATTTTCTAAAGTTTCATGTCCAGTGTTTTAGTAGAATAAATATACCAACTAAGTAGATGAATACTATTACCAATATTAAAATCAAAATAATTTGTTTGACTCCATGACACATTATTACCACTCACACATAAAACACATCACTCTTCCCCCTATCGATCACTAGTATGTGCGCGCACTTTTAAGGAGAGTGAACATATCTCACGTCCCCTTAAAAGAAGAAATGGAGAAATCTCATTTATATTGTTAAATATAATAAATAAAATTCTAATAGGGGCATCATGATGATTCTAAAATGCATATATATCTCTGGAAAATACTAATACATTGTTGCTCTCGTTAATTATTTCATGTGCACCATCCACGTGGTGAATGTCAAAATTTCAACCCTTAGTGAATGCTAAAAACAAGGCAAAGTAATGGTGTAAATTAAGTTCATTAAATGATTGTTAAATTCTGTCTATAAAGTAATCATTAGCATGCTTAGACAACAAATAATTTGATTCTATTGCCACATTGTTAAAAATGCAAAAGCCATCGGTTCTATTGGCAATGGTGTTCCGAAGGATAAATCGAAGCGAGAACTTGTTGTACTCCACAACAAAAACAAATTAGCACAACTAACCCATGTATAAAATACTTTAGGACGAAAAAATTATATTCAACTTACCCGTGACAAAAAAGGCATATTGCGTCCCAAATGCATCTCATTTCTTATATATTATTTTCATGCATTTATATCAATCCCACATTTTGAGAAATTTTAGATATATTTTTCTATTTGTTTCTTTGAGTGTTTATTTATTTTTCTAGAGTTTTTTCGCATGGACTTAGCACGACTACTAGAGCTCTATTGAGATCATTTTACAGAAGTCATGAGCACAACAGGAAAGACCGCCGGACATCATTTGGAGTATTAAATATGCACAAACATAAGATCCAACATTGAAGAATGTAGGGCTTGTCAATACGAGTTCAGTGAGTCTAAGATCACCGTTCTCCCCCAGTGCATCTCTACGACTTCCCGGCAAGCAAAGTATCGCCGACATCTTCATTTGAACCTGATGACACCCCTCATGCAGGGTGTCGCGGGGTTTGGGAGCATGGACGACAATGCCCTTCCTCCCATGGCCATCTCGTCCTTGAAGATGCTGCCAAGGACGTGGATGACACAGATGGCTGAAAACATTAAAGAGTCGAGAACCTTATATTGCGCAATTGCCACTGGAAATGAATAAACGGCAGCACACTGAAAAAAAACATTTTACTAGACAAATTATGCATATTAAAAATAAACAAAAACCACAAAAAAGGTTGCCACAGGAGTGTAAGCCCCGTTCTGTTAATCCATGCGGACCAAGTGAATAACTGTGGGATTAGCCAATTGACCCAGACTTTCCAGGGCCGGTTAGGCCCGCTCACTTCATCCTGTGGCTTGTGCTGGTGATGTCCTCCGCTCTGGCTTATAAACCGCGTGGAACTCTCTTGAGCTAGCGGTATGGGACTAATCTCAGCGACCGGCTTGAAGTACAACTCTCTCGGGCGAACTGCTCTCCGTCGGGTATATGGGCCATGGCCGCGGACCGGCTCCAAGCCCACGCTGCTGATTGCTAGGGTTTCTCTCCCGCCCGCCATGGCGACCGCTGCCGCCGCCACGCCGCGCCGCCGGCGAGGGAAGGGCGGGAAGGGCCCCAACTCCGACCTCTCCCGCACACTCACCGACTGCACCCGCCGCGGGGACGCCGCCGCCGCCATGGCCGCCTTCGACGCCGCCTGCGTCTCCGGCCCCGACGACCTCCGCCTCGCCGCGCACCAGTACAACCAGCTCCTCCATCTGCTCGCCTCCGCCGACTTCCCGACCCACCCCGCGCCCGCCGCGCGCCGCGTGTTCGCGCACATGCTCGAGGCCGGGGCGCCGCCCTCCGAGGCCACCATCACCTCGCTCGCCCGCGTCGTCGCCTCTGACCCCGAGGCCGCCGACGAGGCCTTCCAGCTCGTGGCCACCATGCGGGAGAAGTACGACGTCGCGCCGCGCCTCCGGTCCTACAGCCCCGTTCTCGCGGCGTTCCGGCGCACCGGAGAGGCCGGCAAGGCCTACGCGGTCGATGCCCACATGGCGGCCGCCGCCGTCTCACCCGAGGAGCCTGAGCTTGCCGCGCTGCTTGAGGTCAGCGCAAAGGCGGGGTATGCTGACAAGGTGTATGAGTATATGCACAAGCTGAGGCGAGCCGTGGGCTGCGTGAGCGAGGAGACTGCGCAGGCATTCGAGCTGTGGTTCCGAAGCGAGAAGGCAGCGATGGCTGGTAAGGCCGAGTGGGATGCCCAACAGGTCAAAGACGCCATTGTGGCGAATGGTGGTGGGTGCCATCAGCTCGGGTGGCTTGGTAATGGCCCCTGGACGGTGCAGTGGGTGACTGTTCGGGCGGATGGCGGGTGCGGCGGCTGCGGATGCCGCCTAGCATCTGTTGATATTGACATGGAGGAGACACGGAACTTTGCTGATTCTGTTTCCGGGTTGGCCCTTGAGAGGGAGACCAAAGCAAATTTCAGCCAGTTTCAGGTGCATATCCTCTGCCCTATATGTTCGTCTTCATAACAAACCCGGAGCCATATTTATTTTCTTTACTTCATTTACCTGCAGTGTGTGATTACTAAGAACTAACTTAGGAAACCTATACCTGTAGATTTTGTGCCTCCTTGTTTTATGTAGAATTGATTAAAATTTGTATACACGGAACTTGTATTATGTTTCATACTCCCTCTGTTTTTGTATACAAGGCCACTATCAAAAATACAATTTCTATCTATACAAGGCCACTATCTCTTCTCGAGAAGAATTGATTAAAATTTTATCTCGTACAATGGTGCTTATTAATGTGAAAGTTACATGCAACCATAGAGAAAAATGCACCGCATACAACATGTTTAATTAGCACGAAACACTAGAGGTTTTCCACATAGTTTATTGTGCTATTTAATAGTTGGCTTTGTTTTCTTGGTATCTAGGAATTGAGATAGTGGCCTTGTATATAAAAACGGAGGGAGTATTATATTTGTCTCATGCTTGCATTTGAAAGAAATTGTCTGTAAAATTTAGAAGATAGTCTTGCTTCTTTCAAGCTGAAAACATGGGTCTATGCCTTCTGTAGGAATGGTTGGAAGCACATAAAGAGTACGATGCTATAGTCGATGGTGCAAACATTGCACTTTATCAGCAAAATTTTGCAGAAGGCGGATTCAGTTTGGTTCAGGTTTGTGCATCATCCTACACTTAATTTTGACATGTTGCTGTCCCCAAAGAGGTCTGGGTTCGAACCAGCCTCCCCGCACTGCACTTTGCAGGGGTAGGACTAGGTTCCTATAATCCCTCCCTAGATCTCACCTTGTGTGGGAGCCTCTATGCACTGGGTCTGTCTGCTGTCCCCAAAGAAGTAATCTATACTAATTCATGTTCCATTTGTCATGCTTAATATAGAGCAGCTGGGTGCAGTTGTAACAGAGCTACGAAATAGATATAATGGAAAATGGCCACTTGTCATACTACATACTAAACGCATCGCGAAGCTTATGGAAAATTCATCCAATAGGCATCTTATCGAAACTTGGAGAGCAAATGGAGCATTGTACACGTCGCCAAGTGGGTCAAATGATGACTGGTAATCTTCCCCGCTTGTATGTCCATCCCGACAAAAAAAAAAAAGAATTCTATTATGGAAGTCAATATTATTGCATTTATTGCTACTGCACTGTTCATTCTAGTTTATACTGCTTTATTACTTGGAATATATGTAAAAAAAGTAAGCCAAAATGATGAATTTGAATCAAACTTAAATTGTGCACTTATTTGGTGTTGCTACTTTGGTTTGAGATATTAATACAAGTTGAATTCACCTTCTTCTGAGTTGGAAGTGTATCTCGTACCATGTAACTGTGCATAGATCGACTAATATGTGTTAATACATGTAACTGTGCATAGATTGACTATCATGTATAGTTAGATTATATGTTGATTTTCCTGTTATGTCTCAGGTTTGTGCTAAACACATCAGTTACAACTTTTCAGGTATTGGCTATATGCAGCAATTGGATTGAACTGTTTCCTCGTGACTAACGATGAAATGAGAGATCACATATTTGAGCTACTAGGATCATCATCCTTTTTCTACAAGTGGAAGCAACGACATCGGGTATGCACTGCAAAGCTGGTCTATTTACGCGATCACCTCATATTCCTACTACTTGTTGATGTGCTAATCTAATTGCACCTGCAGGTCAAGTACACTTTTAGTAAAGGAAAGGCGGTGCTTATGATGCCACCCCCTTACTCTTCGGATATTCAAGTAAATAACCGAGTCAGCTTCTTCTAGAGCGTACTATCTGTTGTTGCTCATTCTATCTTCATTGCAGGAATCTGAGACCGGATCTTGGCATGTGCCGATTGAGGATAAGTCCGGTGACGAGAGGGCTAGGACTTGGCTTTGTATTGACAGGACGGGTTTAACCAAAGAACCTATTGAATCTCCTGTGGCCAACGGAATTGTCCATGTTTTATCTTCATCCGAGGCATCCAATGGAGCTGGGCAGAGGCTACCTGAAGATCAGGCTGCACCAGTAACCGGCAAAAGAAAGGATAGAGATTGATTGATGGTGCCTCCTTCTGTGGCCTGTGGGCAACTGGAGTATGCCGGATTTCTGCTTGGTTCTGTGTCCCACCTTAGTAGTTCAGGAACAGGGATGCCGTGTTAGTGTCATCCCTAATTTGCCTGTTTGTGGGGCCGACAAGCATTGTAAACCACACCTAACTTGCGTGCAGTTGTGCACCAAGCTGGTTCAGATTCATTGTGGTTTTTCAGCAAAGAGAACTCGGTTCCAAGATAGTGTTAAATCCATGATCATATTGTACAACAGTGGAAAGTTAAACTTGGTTATACCGTTTAATTTTTTGGTGATTTCATTTTTTTCCCGGCAATGAGAACGTGAGTTGCATTCTGAACAACAACAGTCATTTTCTGTAATGAAACCAGCAGGAATGATGGTGTGTGTGGTTAATTTGTTGTTACATCATGACTGTACACAGATGCGATATATTTTCAGCATTACAACTCAGTAACTTCAACACCTTCTAGCAATCACAAATTTAAGGATAAAATAATGGTCCTAATGAACAAGGAGATGCTGCCAGTTTCAGAAATGTTGGTTGTTTAAAGAACACAACAGGAATAAACGTTGTCTACTTCTCATTATTGTTTGAAAAGTGAATTTTCAAACTCGTGTATTAAGCCACACTGGATATACAAAAAAAGCTGATACTATCATAAGGGGACAGAGTATGATGTACACACAGCTAAATTTGAAACATTATTTAGAGGCTGAGCATTCAGGTGGTCAAGACCTAGAAGTCTACATTTAGTTTCCGGTCGATGTCTGAGAACGTTTCAAAGAAAGCTTTGAAGTGCTTGTATGTAGTGTCAATGTCTCCTTTGCCACACATTTCCCGAACGCTGCAAACCAATGCAATAATGGTCATATACTTCGTAATTTAAAGATCGAGAGTAAGAAGAACAATAATGGGATACAGACAAATAGAAACATACTATATGTGGCGTATAATTTTCATACATTTGTCATGATTCATTCGCTAACCACTATTCCATAAGACCGATCTGACACAATCCACATATACTGTAACACCCCCTCTCACGTGTGACTTGTATACGTGGACACAAAGGGGGGCTACAATATTTTTTCCATAAAGTGCAGAAGCTAGGACTCGAGACCTTGGCTCTGATGCCAGAGCCAGATTCATGCACCAACCACTATTCCATAAGACCGATCTGATGGAAAGGGCTAGCACAGTCCACAGTGAATCTTGACAACATTTACCATTTCTAACCAATCAGTAAAACATTGTGTTTGCAAATAACTAAAACGAGAAGTCATAGAGGCTGAAACTAGTCTTTTTCAATCAAAAACTTAAATGGTAGGTCTGAAAGCATTATCTACTCTGGCGTTACATGCTAAACCAGTGTACCATAACCAACAGGCACAGATAAAAGAAAGCTGGGAATACCTGTGCATTGACAGCTGAGGAATACCACAGTCAACAGTCCGAATGCCAACACCGGAAGCAAGTATGGGGCCGATGGTTGAGCCACAACCCATATCATTCCTTACAACAAATTCCTGTAGGGTATTCGGTGTATCAGTATCACTTCTCAACTTTGTTCACATACACAAAAGACAGTTTATATCTGATCGTTAAATAAAACTAAGAGGGGAACTCTTTTACTTGATTACTGATCGTGATATTTAACATTATCATTTACAGGACATAGTATTACAGGAAACGGATAACATATTACAAATGAATCATATCATTAGCTCTACCAAGCCACAGTGTAGCACAATCAATTGTTCAAACAGAAGACCTTGCAACAGAAAGAATGCTCTAACAGTTCTTTGAAAGCAAAGAAGTGAAAATACCTGCACTGGAAGGTTATGAATTCTTGCTATTTCTTTGAAGAGAAAAGCTGTTACAGCACTTGTGGCGTAACGTTGGTTAGCATTATGCTTAATAACAAGTCCTTTTTGTAGTTCTGGTCTGTGGTACTCTTCATGCTTGTCGGGATAGTTTGGGTGCAGGGCATGAGCCATGTCTGCAGAAACTGAAAGGAGAACAGAGCTCAATTGGAGACTAGTCACACGCTAACATCTCACAAACCATATATACACAAACCATACCAAGGAAAGAAGAAGTTATTGCACGCTCCAAAGCCCCCTCTCCCATGGACTGATGCATCAAGGAGTCAACAATTCGTCTCATAGCATGAAACATAGTTGGTGCACCTGCCCCTTGCATCGAATCTGAACCCACCTGAACATTGTCAATATTATAGTTATAACAAGTGGAAGAAGGAACCAAGCACTGAATACGAGGAATTACTGTGAGCTATCACTTATCTACTATTTCTCACTCATAGCCTAATAGCATCGAAATAAACTCCAAATGTGTTCTTAGGAATCTGGAATATGCACATATACTTTTATCAATCAGAGCAGACTTGGTCTCAGTACCTCTTCGTTATCAAATAATGCAACCATTCTTATAGCCTTCTCATTTGACAATTCTTCTGACATCTTGGAGGAGTCCATGAGAGATCTAAGAGCACAATAACATGAAGCAAGATTGTCCAATCTACCAGAATAAATGAACTCGTTATTACCCCCGCCAAGGCAGCTAGGTTGGGTATCACACACGTTCAACTCCATACCAATTATTTCATCTATTCACAGCCTATTTCCTCTGACAGAATCTGTGGATCAGAAAGCGAAAAGAGAGCTGTAAGTGCAACTTTAAGACCTCTTCAAATTCAAACAGAACTTTTTCTGAACTGAAAGAAGAAATCGTAGAGAAATGAGAGGAGTTACTTGTAAAAGCAGCGGATGATGGACAATCTTTGTGGAACTTGAACCCTTTTTTTCATCAGAATTCACAGTAGTATCTTCACACTTTGTTGCAAGAAGTGGAGCTAGATGATTCTCCAGATTAGGCTTGAACCCATCAGAATTCACTGTGCTAAAGGAAAAAAAAGGATCACTCAGGCACGAGGAACGGCAGAATATTATTAGAAGTAAACAAGAACGGGGAAGCCTAATTGTAATAGATCCTTCGCTGTAGGCTCAGTGTACTGAAAAAATGTACGGAAAAGCTTTCAACACAGATGAGGGGGTTAATTTAGAAGAAAAAAATTGGCATAACTACTTGGCACTTTGGCAGGATCACATGAGGCTGCAGTACTAAAGTCAATGGATAACTCATTGAATTTGCTCAATACTCGAAAACTACAAATAACTGGCTTTTAATTATAAAATTGAAATAGAGCAGTGCAAAAGAGGAAATGAGAAATAACCGGTCAAGATGTATAGCCAGTGTTGGTACACGTATCAATGGTCTGCTCACTTTGACAAGCTTGTGCTTAAATGAACCATCTGCAGCCTTGAGGATGACTCTCCCAGCTAATGTTAGATCTCTATCAAACCATGTATGCCACAACCCGCCTCCATAGGTCTGCACATTTATCATTTGATGACCAGATTTGAAGGAGGCAGACCGTGGTTTCAGCTTGAGACATGGACTATCTGTGTGGGCTGCAATGATATTGAAACCATTGCCAACTCTGTACCTGCGGAACAAAGGAATTTCATGTATTTCAGATTAAATATGCATTTGTACTTTGTCAGTCACAAAATATGGATTTTCAACAGTGTTTTTGGTACTAGGCAATAATTGTTAGTTTGAAACTTGTGTTATTTGCTCTCATTTAATAGTATATGCTGCCATGGGGTATCACCCAACCACCCAGGCTTTGACAAATCTTCAACTTGGGAGGAATACAGGCATGGGAATAACCAAATGCTAATGCTACTAAAGTTTCTTCCTCTTACAGATATCTAAATCAGTCAAACACTATGGTCACACTTGATGCTACAACAGAACTTCCTTTGAGCAGCTTGAAGCGCCAATATGAATAAAGACATGCACAGAAAAATCATTAAACTTCCCAGTAATAACGTAAATGCGCTTCCAGTAAGGAGAAGTGTAGCTCCTCAAACTCACTCACTTTTCGCCAACCGCAAACGCAACCAAGCAGGACATGTTGCGGGTGAAGAAGTAGCGGCCACCGGGCTGCAGGTCCCAGTCATCGTTCTCGCTGAGCAGCTCGAACCCCGCAGCGAGCAGCTGCCTCTTGGCCTCAGCTGAAACCATGGACAACGCAATTATACAAACAGGAGGACGACGTAAGCGTTTTGTACTAACGAATTCAAAAACGCCACGGTCCATTGCTTATGCACAGAATTCACAAGGTAGCAGCATTCAGCGGTAAGATCGAACAGCTCCGGTGCATGGTAACTTGGTAAGAATGCCAGATACCAAGAACTGGCGTCCGTTCCCATTGGGGAATAGGAGCGAACAGGTTCAGGGCCTCCAGCACGGTTAGATATGAGATGTTCAGTGTGGTGCGGTGTGTGGGGTATGCAGCAGCAGCAGCAGCATGTAGAGGACAGACGCTCAAGCCTTACTCACCGGTGGCGTGGAACTGCGTCCATGACTCGTTGAGGTAGTCGAGCAGGCCGCCGACGATGGAGGGCGAGGGGGCGGCCGAGTGGCTGGAGCAGAGGAGGCGTGTGCGGGCAGCGGGGGCTGCGTTCGGGAGGGGGCGGCGCCAGGGGGAGGAGACGGCGGCGAGCGTATGAGGCGGCGGACGGAGGAGATGGAGGCGGAGCAGCGCCATCGCCGAGGAACGGTGAGGACGACGTATGGTACACGAACGGTGAGGATGGCGTGGCGAGAAAAAAAAAACTTTCTGTGCTAGTACCGTACAATTCGAGATTAAAAAGAAGGAAAAAATCGGCTACAATTCCAATTTTTACAAGTTCTTATTCGAATGAGAATTAAAAAAAATTGCATGGAATGAGAATTAATTTAGAGATCATTTGATGGAAGAACTCGAACATGGGTTACAAGTGAGATTTGCCGAAGTTTTTTCCTAATACGGTTGGGACGTGAGATTTGCCGAAGAACTCGATCATTTGATGGACGTGAGTTGCAACTGAAATCCGATTGAATAAGTAAAAAGTCCATTTTAAACCCTGAATTTGTAGAGATCGAGCGGTTTGAACATTGAACTTCAAATCCCGGGCGTTTGCACCCTAAACTTAGCAATCCCGGTCTAAAATTAATCTTGGACATGTTTATCGGAAGAAAAAATAAAATTGCTATTGTGGTTGACGGTATTGGCCCACAAGGTTCATTTTAGACCGGAATTGCTAAGTTCGGGGTGCAAACGACCGGGATTTGAAGTTCAGGGTTTAAATCATCCTACCTCTACGAGTTCAAGGTTTAAAATGGACTTTTTCCATTGAATAATGATATCATCTTATTGAAAATTAAATCCGCCTAAGAATTAGTCGCTTCCAAATTCCAAACGTGTTGGTTCAACACCAAAGTTAAGGCTTTGTTTCTGATAACGAATGTTCAGAATCCACATGTCTCACACAAGTAAGTAGCCCATCCAAGTTTGCCTTAAGAAAAACTGAAACTAGAGAACACAACCCGTCACCCCTCCCCCAGTAAGCACCATACAATTCGAGAACAAATTGAAAATATTCAGCTATAATTCAAACGCTTCCAACTCCGTACTACTCGCTCCATTCCGCAATGTATTATGTTTAAGGATTTATTCCGACCAAGTGAAAGCATGCAACAAAGTCATTTCTACCCCACCTACTTGCATAAATAACAATTAATGCCCTCTCGCACTATAGCGACCACACCGATAGATTACAGCATTAGAGCGAACATAAAATTTGAAATAGATGGTGATGACGCTCGTCAGGGTTCGTCGCCCCATCCAAAATTTGAATCGCCAGATCGTCGCTGGTAAGGAACACTTCGCTGTGTTGTCGTTGGCTCTCCCACTGCAGATCCTATGCCCAAGATTGTTGCTAGATTTCATGGTGGCTATGACTAAGACATGACTTGATATCCTGCAGTCCAGATCTGTGTCGCTTCTCTCCCACTGCAGATCCTATGCCCAAGATTGTTGCTAGATTTCATGGTGGCTATGACTAAGACATGACTTGATATCCTGCAGTCTAGATCTGTGTCGCTTCTCTCCCACTGCAGATCCTATGCCTAAGATTGTCGCTAGATTTTATGGTGGCTATGACTAAGATATGACTTGATATCAGACTGATTCAACAGTCAGCCTGCATTCAATCTATAACAAACTGTAGAATCCCAAGAATACTTAAAGATCTAATTAAACGAGTTTTGGAAGAATTTGAGGGATATGATTCCTTTAAGCTCAACAAGATTTTCCTAAGCCTACAATGCTGCATGATTGAAATAATAAATAATTGTGGAAGAAGTGGTTACAAAATCCCTCATATGAATAAAGACAGGCTGGAAAGACTTGGACGACTACCTCTAAGGCTACAATGTCCCGCATAAGTCTATGCTAATGTCCTACAAGCGCTAGGCTTAGGTGTGCAGTGATTTGAGCAGTGCTACTAGCAGAGAGAAAAACTGCAAACAAGCAATGCTAGTGCAAGCAAACAAGCTATTGCTACCGTAGTTATACTTTCAGCTACTGTACGGAGCATATGTTGTGCAAACATGTTTGTAATGTATGGATTATATGCTGTGATGACTTGTTTGTAATGTATGAAGTATTTTTTGTGAGAAAAATGTTTGTAATGTGGAGTATTTGTGTTGTTATTGGAGTAAGCAAGTTAATTTGACTGAAAAGGGAAGCAAGTGGCAGTAGCAGAAGCAAGCAAGCAACTGCTACTGCAGTTGTTTTCAGTACCAAAAAGATAGTATTGTTAGTGTATTTTTTTCTATTGGTGGGTTGGATATTGGATATAGTGTATGGATTTTGTGGAAGTAATTTCTATTGGAGTTGTCCATGTATTAGAAGAGCAAATGAACTTAGGCTGATATGGGATTCAAATTTCAAAGACTATATTCAATGCTCAAGTTCACATTGCTGATCCAAAATTTAGAAAACCATTATGTTTCATGTGTGCTTTCCAACCAGGTTTCCCTTCTTTTTTCCTCTTAATTCTATGCTTTATATGGAATTTTATATATCTATTTTATTTTTCTTTGTATTTGAAGGTTTTTTCCTTTTTACCTATATTTCACCTTTTTAAGGATTTTTCTCGAAATTTATTAGTTATGTTTTCACTTTTCTTTTGTCCGTAAATACATTAATCTTGCAACGTGACCCAATAGTGTGAGTCCGGTGGTGCCTGGCAGTCTGGCACCGTCCTAATGTGGATGTGTCTCCTTCATGCCTCAGTGTCAGACATCTTTTGAGTTTTGAGACTACGTGTATAGGTTGGTTGTTCAAACATTTCAAAACAACTTATATAATTAATCTGGTGCGCGGAAATACCTCTAGATGAAATTTCATCGACGGGATTTTAGTATTTTTAATAGACACTTCATTATAATCTTTTCCTCAAAATATTTTAAGCATTTGAGTAAAACACATGAGATCAAATATATTTCAACCTCTATGTTTTTTACTAACTGCCTGATGCTGATACTTTTAGAAACCGCATTTCATTCAGAACAAAGTCATACACATCTTACTAAGGTTACAAGGCAGTGGCCATTTTTTTATAATAACTGAGTAGAGTGAACTCAGAACAGACTTGCTCATATTACATAAAACCTTTGAGGCATAAGTATAAAACCAAACTTTATGGTGCAAACACCCTGTTGCACACATAAGTAAGACTAGCAGTATGGATTGAATATTTACTCCAATAAAACTTCAATATTAAGTACACTGAATGTTTAGCACAAGATGTGACAATGTCCTCTCTTGGGTTGTGTCGATTCAGAATCACCTATTCATAACACCAGCAAACATATCATGTGCACAATATGCATTTTCCTTTCATGGCTAAACTGCTCATCGCACTAGAGTAGCTAGATAGATGCTTAGAAATGCGTATTGTTGTTGGATACCACATGCTACTAATCATCCATACATAACTCTAGCTAGACACATACACTCGAATACAAGGTAGAAAAATGGGCTGAAAGAGTGCACATTTTATATCCATGCATGCTAAATATCAAGGAAAATGGGAGAGTTCCTTAGACAGTATTGGACAAAGATAGACAGTCTATGAGAGTATGGGGGTATGGCAAAGTATGGGGGCATGGCACCAATCCACACCAATACCTCCTGGCACGTTCGATGCTTCCATCCGTGAGATGATATGCTCCAACTTTAAAGTGACATCTGTTGGCAACATCAAAGCCCAGGTAGATGGTGTCAGCACTAATGGAGCCAGATGGAAAAACATCTGGAGAGACCGAGAGGGAGCAACCCATGCCCATGAACACTGCATTGCCACCCAAGCTCTTGACCGGGAATAGTGTCCCAGTGTCCAAATCCACTCGGTACGCATCGAGCTGCTAAAGTATAAATTATTTGATATTGAAGAAATAAACTATGAAAATATTGTGGATCTATTAAAATGTATTATATACTTGGCAACCCACGGTGAACCAGAGGAAAATCCCTTGTCGCAATCACACATTCACACTAGGGATATCAACTTTATATTTGCAGTTCTCAACTACGAGCAAGCGGCAATGCTAGGTATATTTGCTCCATTTTCATGGCAGCTTTATAATTTCCTTTTGTTCATCACAACATCCATAAGGGGTTTGGAATGGTGGGCATGACATCATCCTTGTATCAAGACATATCTCCATCCTACTACCTAGAGTGTATTCCTCCAAAAGAATTTTGGCATGACGCCACAAGTCTCGTGTGGAACTAACGCTGAAGTTTTCATTGCTGTTTGATTAAAAAAACTGTTTTTTTCTGTCAAATCCAATGTCTTTTAAGTTCGACCATTTTCATAGACAAAAGTATAAACTCTACAACATTAAATAAAATACTCCCTCCGTGTCAAAATACAAGGCGCACTATTTTTAAGTTGGTCTTTACCGCTCAACCTTGACCATCAATATATAACAAAAAAAATTTGAATGAAAACGTATATATGATACCATTGGATTCGTCTTGTAAAATTCTTTAAATTTATATATCTTTATAATAATTTTAGATAAATATTATAAGTATAAATCATGGTCAAAGTTACACGGCGTTGACTAGCGAAATTAAAGGGCGCCTTATATTTTGAGACGGAGGGAAGGGAGTACACTATACACATTTGGTGAATCTGCTAAAATTGATTTGATATTTCGCAACCAAAGGCAAGGCTGATGGCTCCACCACATATTTATTAATGCATTTTGAATTCCTGTAAAATATATTTCCATCTTTCCTAAAATCATCCATTAGTTTTTATAAAATGATCAATGTTTTTTCTCAAAATAAAATAAAATGAAGTGATCAATGCTTTGACTTTTGTTTTTGAGAGAAACATCAATATTTGGACATGCACGGGGATGAAGCCCCGTTCTACCTGGGCCAGCACGATAAACCGGGCCGGGCCATCACAGCACGTCCCGTCGGCCCACTCAACAGAGAACCAGGGGTAGTATAAGAGCGCCTCTCCTCCCGAACCCTAAGCGCTGGCGCCTCCACTTCCCCGCTAGTAGCTCTCCCTCGTCTCCTCCCGCGCCGCCGCCGCCGCTGTCGAAGGGAAGCCAAGATGTACACCGCCAGGAGGAAGATCCAGAAGGCCAAGGGCGTCGACCCCACCGAGTTCGAGGACACCGTCGCGCAGGTCATCCCCCCCTTCTCCACTGTTCCTATTCAATCTCTAGAACTTGCTGCTGCCCCGCGTCTGGATTCGTGACAAGCTCGTGGTCGACCTCGTGCAGGCCTTCTTCGATCTGGAGAATGGCAACCAGGAGCTCAAGAGCGACCTCAAGGACCTCTACATCAACACCGCCATGTAAGTTACGTTGCACTTCTCGTCGTTGTTCTCCGTGATTCTGCCTCTGACGCGCGCAATGGTGTGGTGTGTTGTGTTTGTAGCCAGATGGACGTGGTCGGGAACAGGAAGGCCGTGGTGATCCACGTGCCCTACCGCCTGCGCAAGGCCTTCAGGAAGATCCACGTCAGGCTCGTCAGGGAGCTTGAGAAGAAGTTCAGTGGCAAGGTGAGGATACTTGAATGCTCTCTTGAGTCTGCACCTTCTTGTATAGCGCATCCTTGTGCTGCTACACAGACGATGGAGTCAGTAGTACCATTGGGTAGCAGCGCTAAACAATTTGATAGGTTATATAGGTGGAGGTTTGCTCCATGTGTGGTTGCTAGAATCCAGTTCTGACAAATTTGCCATGTTACAAAGGGGCATTTACAATTTTACTATGCGCTGCAGAACTCGAGTATTAGGACGCCCAGCAGAACCGGAATGATAGTGAAATTGCGCAGTAGGTAGTTGTTATTGTTTATGACAAGTGATTGAAAGTCGTCAAAGTATTACTGCTGGAAAACCTGCTAGTCTGGCCTTCTTTACTATCTGCTCTGCTGCATCCAAACTTGAGTTCTACTGTTTTGAGCTGCATGCATATGGAACCTGATGTAAATCCTTGCACTTGGTCCAGGATTGTTCCCTATACGAAATGTAACAGTTCATTCACTTTAACATGTGGCTGTGTTTGTCTTTTAAGAGTTTGTTAGAAACTGTGAAAGGCTCAGCAGGAATCAAAAATAGTGAATTGATCATGTGCTTTTACACTTATGCAGGATGTTGTCGTCGTTGCGACAAGGAAGATCGTGAGGCCACCTAAGAAGGGTTCGGCTGTCCAGCGCCCTCGCACCAGAACCCTGACTTCTGTTCATGATGGTATCTTGGAGGATGTTGCATACCCGGCTGAGATTGTGGGGAAACGTATCAGATACCGTTTGGATGGAGCCAAGATCATTAAGGTAGCAGACTCTGCAACTTCCTACAATATCGTTTATCACATTAATCCTATTGAGAAGTTACTGCTAAGCATATACTGCACTTGTAGTGCTACACATGCTATTATTTTACATGTTGATTATTTCGAACTTATTGCACTAGCACCTGCTAGTACTGATCCTGCTGTTATGTTCTTTCAGATCTTCTTGGACCCAAAGGAGCGCAACAATACGGAATACAAGCTGGAGACCTTCTCTGCTGTCTACCGCAGGCTCTGTGGAAAGGAGGTCGTCTTTGAATACCCTGTGACCGAAACCGCCTGAAGATTCCATGCTTTGGATATCTCCGTTCTAATGTCTTTCGGACTCCAGATGTAACCATAGTCTTGGTAACAAGCTGGTGATTAGGGAGTTTGCTGGAGATTGTAGTGGATGTGAACGATGTTAAAGTTTTGAGCATTTATGTTATAGACCCCTGCTCGGCTACCTTGTTCAATTTTATTGTTTATTTCTGATGATGCTCAAGGTGTCCTTGTTTCAACTTGGTTGTTGGATAGTTTTATCCTGTGTCATTGTAGCTAGGAAAATCGGTAAAGACTGCCAAGTCTTTCTAGGACTAACAGTCGCACTAATTGGATGCATCTGAGACATCCTATCACCCAAACTTGACATCTTTTTGTTTCCCACGTGTTGCTCAAAATTCGAAGTGT
The DNA here is from genome assembly GCA_947311845.1 of Poa pratensis. NCBI lineage: Eukaryota > Viridiplantae > Streptophyta > Magnoliopsida > Poales > Poaceae > Poa > Poa pratensis. The sequence goes on from CAMZMU010000127.1 coordinate 5,407,593, forward strand.
CTGTTTCAGCAACAGAGGTTATGGGCTCAGGATTAAGGCTCTACTGGTAACAAACTCAGCACACAGAGAACGATTGAATTTGTCAGACCATATATCATGCATTAGCAGTAAATCGACGTATTTGCTGAAGGTCATAGTTTCATCATGTTTTTTAGTAACAAAAGTTTGACAGTTCACATGCTCGTTTGGTAACCATCATTTGGAAATTCTATACCCAGCCTATTTGGCTGCCATGCACTTGGAATTCTAGCTAATGTCTATAGCACGCTACCTATCCCTAACCCTGTCATTATTCTAGAAATAATTTCCCTTCATTTGTGCCAAATCAAATGAGGGGTGCCAAGTGAGATCGGAAACATATAGTTGTAGTTTCATATAACAATTTCTATCCTGCAGATTACCGTGTGGTCCTCTCCACCTGCCTTCTCGACTGTCACACACCAACGACATACCATTTGTGTTGTAGTAATACTACCTTGTCTCAAAATGTAAGACGAGTTCAGCCTGCCAAAACGTCCTATTTTTTTTTTTTTTGATACATACCGTCCTATATTCTGGGACAGAGAGGAGTAAAAGGATTAAGTGGATGCATAGTATTGCCCATAAGTATGCTGTATGCAGTCTATTTAACGTTTAAAACATATCATAGTCGCTGGAAGAGTAGTGCACACCACCGCATGGTGCTCTCCACACTAGCGACATAGGCATGTTATTGTGTAGTAGCATATGGGGTAATCCCTGAACCACAACTATTATGAGATGTGAGATCTTCACATTTAGTAAAATGATTAAGTCGATGTATAGTATTGTCTATAAGTACGTAGTACAATTATAACAAATCATAAAAAAGCCACTTCATATATTGTAGATGGAGAGAGTACTATAGCTAAGCAAAACTAACTGTTTTGAGAGATTAAATTATAACAAATCATAACCAAGCAAAACGAAGTTGGTTATTAAGATCTTTAAAGCCGACTAGATTATGTTTTCAGCATGCAACGCTTGACATACAGATATTCTCGAAGTTCAAGAGACTGCAGTAAGACAATTTTAGAAAAGAAATCTGAACCCTAAAAAAATGAAGAGATCGTATAAGAAGTCTTGCTACCAAAATGGTATAACGGGATTCTATAGAATCAGACAGAAAGTTCAGTTGTACTCAAAATTACAGAACTAGTGGTCCTGGTTTTTCTCTCAACTGGCCAGGAACACAGAAATATAGTAGGCACAAATTGGTTAGTTAATGGAGGACCTAGAAAAAAGCAAATGCAAAATAGCACCACTCCATAGAAAGCATATGCAACAAAACAAAGTTCAATCTCCCCATAAGGAATCATTAACTTCAGCATCAATCGTACAACAAACGGTTTCTATGAAAATAAGCAAGCAGTAACTGAGATATTCGGGTTGTGAATGCCAACCATATATCCCTTTGCATCAACAAAGTATTTGATACCGGTTAACTCATACCGACTGATTTCCTCTTTTGCAAATGACAAATAACCGCAGACTCGATTCAGCTAGAAGCCTCAATATCATTCATGCCCGACGCTCTCATCATCACAAAATTCCTCTTCTGCAAATGATCAGCAACCGCAGACTCAGTCCAGTGAGAATCATTAATCGTGTCCAATGCTCTCATCATCATCACCAACCAAAGAAGGAGGCCAGGCCATATCATACAGATGGACATCGCCATCGAAGCTGCCCTCGAGCAGTAGCTGGAGCTCCATGGTGGCCAATGAAAGCGAGAAGAACCAGCAGTGTAGCGTGCCGACATGAGTCATGCATGTCGACGACAAGTACACGAGTCCAGGCCTTACTTGCACGATCTTGAGGTCGAGCTGCACTTGCAGAAAGGAGGCGCCAGTCAGCCGGTCGAGCTCTTCACCCAGAGAGAGCACAGTCGGCTGCCCCCAAGTCTCTGTCCCCTCCAAACTAGGACGCCGGATCCAGACATGAATACAGAAATCAGATTCGTAGACGACGCAGAGCTCACCGAACCCCGTCTCCCGATGCCGAAATTGTGGCCGAGGATCGCAATTTGCGGGGGCAGATCCACGAAGGAGACGTCCATGGTGGCGGTGTCGATCCTCACCATGCGCGCCTCGTCTTGGTACGGCCAGAAGACGGAGCCGTTCACCAGGGAGCCGGCCATGAACTTGAGGCTGCAGTTCCCGCCGACGCGCACCCACGGCCGGACGGACCACTTCCAGGTCCGGGACGAGAAGACGGCGGCGCGGAGCCTGTCCCGGTCGGAGCAGACGCAGGTCACCCGGAACGACCAGGGGCTCTCGTCGGAGGACAGCAGGTGGAAGCCGAGGACGCCCAGGTCGCGGCGGCCGCCCCCGGGCCTGGGCAGCGGCGGGAGGACGTCGAGGGCCCAGGTGACGGGGTTGAGGGCGGCGACGGAGGGCCTGTCGGGGTTGCCGTTCCAGAGGAGCACGTAGCCGCCGCGGCAGTCGGCGAGGCTCCAGCCCGTGGGCGAGGGCGGGAGCGAGGTGAGGAAGAAGTCGCCGCGGCGGAGGGCGGCGCGGGCGACGGGGTCGGAGCGGCGGCGCAGGGGGAGGAAGGAGGGCGCCGGGTGGAGGGCGCGGAAGTGGAGGCGGAAGGGCCGCGAGGAGCGGACGGCGCGGAGCCATGGGCGGCAGGCGAGCGCGGCGCGGATGAGGGCACGGAGGTCCGGGAGGCGGAGGAAGATCTCGCGGAGGTCGTCGTCGCTGAGCGAGAATAGGCACGAGCGGCGCAGGTGGTTCTGCTTCTGGATGACCCCAAATGAAAAAGGCCCGTTAGGGTTACCGCGGAATTCCGGCCCGAAACCTTGTTAGTAACCACCCTCGTGCCTACCAATTTTTATGGGCTTTGCAAATTCTCAATCGCATGAGAATTAGTTTAGTTCTCAATCGCATAACGTTATCGGTTGTAAGTGGAGTTGAAACCGATTCGTACCATTTGATTTGCTTTGTAATTGGTGCAACTTGCAAATGGGATTTGATAACGTCATGTGATTGAGAATTTGCAAACCCCATAAAAATTGGTAGGCACCGTTTGGTTTGCTTCGTAATTCGTGCTAATCATGAGTTGCAACTTGACATGCAACTGGGTTGATGACGTCATCCGAATGAGAACTTCGATTGAGCGTTAAAGAGACCCAATTTTTATCCCTTTCAATAAAAACTTTTCGGAATTCTAGAATATTCAGATGTTACAAACTTAAACAATATTTAGTTTACAAAAATATCTTCTCTTTGATCCAGCTATATCAGCTATTTTCACAATATAGTAGAGCTAAAACTAAATACAACTTTTGAGAGAGATCATTGGCTAATTTAAGTGACGGGTTATTTTTTTGACATAATGCAAAGATAAACCACTAAAACTCAGTTAATCTATGGCTTCCAGTTGTGATTGAATGTAACAGCCCGGAATTTGAGAACCTAAAAACCCGAATAAAATTTTCGCTTTTGTATTGCATTGCATCATGGCATCAATATTAACTTGCTAACCAACACACAAAACGGGTTTGACAACATTGAAAACCAAAAATGCTAAAACTTAAGCGCAATAAGTTTGACAAGTTTTGGTGACAAATAAAATTTTTGTTGGAGCTTTTATATTTGTCCAGGAAGTTCCAAGAGATCAAGTAATATCCTGCCTTTGTTTCAAAATTTCTAAAGTAATTGCATTTGGAAGTTTAGCTAAAATGTCTAAACCAAACTCTATGAACAAAGGTTGACCAAAACATTTTATTTGCCAACCCCAATTTTTGTGGAGTTACTAAATGTTAAGGGGAGCATCCCCAAATTATTTCATATACACCTGCTGCTGTTTTAAAACAGTACTGAAAAGGACCCGCTTGTAATTTCTGAGAGGACATGTCCGTGAGAGAACTAAACTCCCAGGGACCTATTCGTAAAACCAACACCACCTACCTCTGTAGCGACCGAGCCATGGCTCGGGCCGCACAGCTCGTCGCCATGGCCACGCCGCGATGCCGCGCCCGGGCCCCCCTGCCCTGCCTCTCCTGCGAAGAAGAGCACCCGAGGCCCCCACCTGCTCCCTATCCCCTCGCCTCTGCTTCCTCTGCTCTCCCCATTTTCTCTCCGCACGGGCCGCCACGGCCGCCGCCCCTGCCGAGCTCGTCGCCGTCGTTTGAAGCCTCCCCGTACAAATCGAACACCACCACGGGACCCGCCTCGCCGTGCTGATCCTCCACCCCGGAGGAATCGTGCTGCCGCGCCGCCGTTTCGCCGCGCCGCGCGCGTCTTCTCCGCGGCCGTCCGCGGCTCCGCCACCGAAATCCGTCGCCGTCGCGTCTCCTCCGCCGTCCCCGACCTCCCCACTGTTCTCCTGGTGAGCACCCAGTGCCGAGGCACCTCCCTTCCCTTCTCCCCTTGCTTCCACCTCGCCGGAGCCGCTCGCCACCGTCGCCGTTTTTCGTCGCCGTTCCTCTTCTCGCGAGACCGGCCGTAGAACCGGCCAAACCGGGTTGCGTGCCGTTTTCCTCGGGCCCCAGGCCGGCCTTTGGAACGGCCCAGCCGGGCTGGGAGCCGGCAGGCTCTGTCACCTGCCCGGCCTCACAATCGGCCCAAACCGGGCGGGCTGCCGGTTGCCTCTGCTAGCAGGCCGGCCTGCCAGCCGGCCCAACCGGGCTGGAGGCCGGTTCCACTGTTTTTTCTTCCTGCTGTCATTTTCTATTTCTCCCTCGTAGCGTGTGTTCCCCGCTACTCTCTCCCGCACTTACGGACATCGATCCTCGATGATTCCTCCATGTTTCATCGCTCTCTCGCGAAGGCGAGTAATTAAAATATTATTCGTCGGAATTAAAATATTTAAAAGTAATTAATTAAAAGAGGAGTTTATAAAATTAATAACTTTTGATCGGGGCCTCCGAAAAATGTGTCCCTTATACCAAAATGTTCAGAAAAGCATGAATCCTCCGGAATCATCATCATCATGCATAATTGATCACACTTACAATGTTGCACTTCTAGGAATATTAGAATCACTAAGTAAATACGGGGTACCTCTCTTCCGAGTAAAGTAGGTCTTCGCCGTACCCCATTTAAAATGCTAGATTGCCTATGTTAAGTGCAGTGCATTAAAATGTCATGTCATCATGTGATTGTGTGTCGCATTGTTACACATGTGTGGTGATTGATTTGTTCTTCCGTGTTTGTTTCGATAGATCAAGCCGCCGGGGTTACTCCACAATACCCCGAAGATCCGTACTACTCGCCGTATCAACAAGGCAAGCGTAATCCCCTCCCCTCTGAGCATATCTTATCCTATGTTTCCGCAAATATTTTCTCCACTATAATATTGCATGCGGTTCTAAATGTCAATTTTGCTGGATTAGAGTATCCTATAGTTGCATTAAGTTCCGATGCCAATACCTGTTTTCCCTCCTATTATCCATAGGTTTGTATTGTTGGCCGAGATACTTGCTATGCCATGTGGTTGCTTAGCCATGCTTAGTTAATTGCATAGCTATACAATGGATGGTTTATGTTGGAAACAGGTGTTGAATGAGAGTGATGATGGAGAAATGGTGGTAACTGATAATAAAATGCTTAAAGGTGGGGATGAGAGGCCACTGTGGTTGTGGTGTTTTGTCTCGTTCTCGCCGCCTAGGTGCGAGTTCTATACCTCTTGAACCAAGACTGAGCGTGCAACCATGCGTGAGGCCTATGCATTCGCAGTGCAGGAACCCTCATAGACTAAATAACTCGAGCGGGGCTAGCCAGGGTCCTCTAGTTCGGGCTTCCATTTGCGCGTGCGTGAGTTGGTGGCTGAGAATGGTATGAGGATGGTGGTGTTAGGAAAATGAGTGGCCGTGGGGCGGGGTGTTGTGATCCTGGCAGTCCTGCCGCCACTGATGATCCTGGAAAGTCCTTAACGAGGGAGAAGTCGACACCGCTCCCACCCAGCCGGCTTTCCAAGGAAGAGAGCTAATGATCAGGTAATGGGCCGGACGGTACGCGTGGCAAACATTTGTACACCCCTGCAGGGTTAAATCTTTTCGAAAAGCCGTGTCCGCGGTTATGGACGAACTTGGGAAGTGAAGGTAAGATCATAGAATAACTTTAACGGAATGATTAAAAACTGGGTACTAGAGGTACCACTCACAATGCAAGGTGAGCTTCCTCGAGGGTGATTCGGGGAGGTGCCTTTGATGAACAGGTACAATGTTGATGATGGTGAGATGGTGAGAAGTGTGATAAGAGAAAGAGTTACTTCTTACCTCTTTTAAAATATTCTGATTAGTCGATGCCATGGAGTTTGTTTTATAAATAAAATCAGCTTTATGCAAAACAGCCATAAAACTTTGAAAGCCTCATCGAGCATATATTAGCTCTTAATCTTGCGAGTTCGTCGAACTCAACGTCGTTTGTTTTGTTTCAGAGGAGGACTTCACCGACCTCGAAGGTGGGTTCTTTGTGGACGTCGACGAGTAGTCTGGGGTTCCCAGGTGGCAGCTTGGGACATCCGGAACAGCTGGCGCTGTGATGTTTATCTGTAGGCCTCTTAGGCCATTTTGGATCTTGTTGTTTAGAACAACCTATTTGCTTCCGCTTGATGTAATGTTGGGTCTGTGACCTCTGGTTGTCATTTGCTATCTTTCTCTATATAAGAGTTGAACTATATGATTTGTGTCGTAGAGTCTGTGATGTGCCAGTTGTTCCACAAGTCTTGATCTTACTATTATGCTTGATAGTTGTGCCTGTGTTAAGGCATCAATCGGGGTGTTGCGTTGTCTGGATGAGGTGTACCAGCAACGCCTGCCAAAGGTTTTGGCCGGGGATTGGTAAACCCGTAACCTCCGGTTGTATCGCTTAACCGGTGACACACAGCATCACTGTATAGCAGTCGGGTCGGGGCGCCACAAGTTGGTATCAGAGCAGTACTGCCTGTAGGAAACCCTTCTACTGGTCGATGTTGAGTCTAGTGTTTGTGAAAATATTTTTAACCTAAAAATGAGTTGTGAAAACCATCTTAGGATTCTTTTTACTCCTTATCTGGTTACCCTCTAATCTCGGAGCAATCTTACCTCGATTTGAGTTTAAAGGTTTTACTTCTCACCTGTTACTTCAAAATGATTAGAAACGGGGTGGGTTCGACCTTTAGTGTTATGTGTCACGTTGCTCCCGCTGCGTTGCAATCCCAAATCAACTCAGATGTTTCTACCAAGTCAATCTTTGATCCTTTCTTTGGGTTTTAACCCACGGACTTGAACATAAGGTCCCGGATTGTGTCAACTAGAGTGTGTTAAGTTGTGATTTCTTAACTCTCACTAGTAGCACATGATGCTGATCTTTGACCCAAGTTCTATCTTGTTGTTCCTTCTCGCAAAGTATTATCGTCCCTAGTCTGTGTACTTGTGTAGACGCTAATGCTATTGTTCGACCATTCGGAGAAGATACTAACCGTGTCATTGTCAAATCTCCAGAATGGCTCGAGGAGGGAGGCCGTGGAGGCCGTGGTGGTCGCGGTAACCACAATGATGATGAGGATGATCTGCCGCCACCACCCTCGATGGCTGAGTCTTGATGGCCATTGAGGAGAACCGTGGGCGCAATGAGCGCTTGCTGAACAGTTGGTGCAGCAGAATGCACGGAGGAACGAGTGCAACACTCTCACCGAGTTCCTGCGCTCGCAGCCACCCACTTTGCTGATGCTAAGGAGCCACTGGAAGCTGATGATTGGCTTCGTGCTTTGGAGCGCAAGTTCTCCGCGCTTCATGTCCATTGGCGGAGCAAGTCAACTTTGCCACCTATCTCTTGGTTGGTGCTGCTGGCTGTTGGTGGGAAAGCCATGTGGCTTTGTTTCCAGCCAACCATGTCTTCACTGGGCTGATTCCGCACTGCCTTCCGAGCGGAGTACATTCCCCAGCCGATCATGGATTGAAGAGGAGGGAGTTCCTGGATTTGCAACAGGGACGGATGGACCTCCGCACTTATGGTCGTGAGTTCAACCATCTCTCTCGTTACGCCCCAAGGGACGTGACCAATGATGCTGACAAGCAAGAGCTGTTCCGCAAGGGTCTGAATCCGCAGCTCCGCTATGAGCTATGCCCTTCAGGTTCCAGACCTATCAGGAGCTGTTCAACCAGGCTTTCACTCTTGAGCAAGGAAGAAAGGAACTTGAAGCTTCCAAGAGGCCCGCACATGGGGACCACCAGAGTTCCTCGGGTTCTGAGAGCAAGAAGCGCAGGGTGTTTGTTCCCTACAGCGCCGTACCTCGTGCTCCCTTCATGCCGAGAGCAGCAGGATATAGGCCACCTCCTCCGCGCCCACTACTTCGACACTTGGGATAGGCGGAAGTGGGTACCGTCCTATGCTACCTGCTCCACCTGGAGTCACTTGCTACACCTGTGGCCAGGCTGGTCACTACTCCAGGGAGTGCCCCCAGAAGGCACCTCTCGCGATAACTCCTGCACGAGCCCCTGCCACTCCAACTGGCAAGGCTGGACCTATTGTGCGTGGTCGCCTGAACCACATCTCTGCTGAAGAAGCTGAAGAGACCCCGGCGTTCTATGGGTGAGTTACGAATCAACGGCAATACAGCTACAGTTTTGTTTGACTCTGGAGCATCGCATTCATTCATATCCATAGCGTTTGCAAAAGAGCACAAAATACCGTTCGAGAAAATGAGCCGTCCTTGGTGATCGCTACTCCTGGTTCCAAATGGCAAACCGATGGGGTTACTCCTGAGGTCCAGATTAATATAGGTTCCTTGTCTTTTCCTTATGCCTTGGTAGCTCTGAAGTCCAAAGGCATTGATGTCATATTGGGCATGAACTGGCTAGCCAAATACCAGGCTAATCTCGACTGTGCTGCCAAGACCATTACTGTGACCGCTCCTTCCGGTGACATTGTGAAGTATTGGCCTGCAACATCAATACCTCCGTCCGCCATCGTACCCCGCTCACCTGAGATCCTCTTTGCTTTATGGAAGGCGAATCCCCTCCTGAAATCCAGGACATACACGTGGTGTGTGACTTCCCGGAAGAATTGCCTGGCATGCCTCCTGACCGAAGTGTGGAGTTTGTCATAGAGCTACTTCCCGGTACCGCTCCAATTTCCAAGAAGCCCTACCGTATGCCGGTGGAAGAGTTGGCTCTGTTGAAAGAGCAAATTGATCAGCTGTTAGCAAAGGAGTTCATCCAGCCTAGCAGTTCACCTTGGGGTTGTCCGGTACTCTTTGTCAAGAAGAGGGATTCTACCGTGCCTCGTCTAGTCTCTGACTATCGACCGTTGAATGCGGTGACAATCAAGAACAAGTATCCTATTCCTCGCATCAATGATCTGTTGGATCAGTTAGCTGGTGCAACGGTATTCTCCAAGATGGATCTGAGGTCAGGCTACCATCAGATAAAAATCAGAAAGGAGGATATTCCAAAGACGGCTTTGTTACTCGTATGGCTCATATGAGTATACCGTCATGTCCTTTGGTCTCACAAATGCCCCGCTACTTTCATGAGGCTCATGAACTCCATCTTCATGGATTATCTTGATAAGTTTGTCGTCATTTACATCGATGACATCCTCATCTATTCCAAAACCAATGAAGAGCATGAGGAACATCTTCGTTTGGTTCTGACAAGACTTCGAGAACACCGCCTCTATGCCAAGTTCTCCAAGTGTGAGTTTTGGTTGGATAATTGTCTTCCTTGGTCATGTGATATCTGCAATGGTGTGGGTCATCCCGACAAGATTCAGCCATTCTGGATTGGAAAACTCCAATGTCAGTCAAGGACATTCGTAGCTTTCTCGGATTGGCGGGTTACTACCGCCGATTCATCGAAGGTTTCTCCAAGATAGCCAAGGCCTGACTGACCTTCTCAAGAAGGATAAAAAGTTTGTATGGTCGGCCGAAGCTGAAGAGAGTTTCCAAACACTGAAAGCCAAGCTCACGTCCGCTCCTGTGCTTGTCCTGCCGGACACAAGCAAGGATTTCGTCGTCTTCTGTGACGCCTCTCTACAAGGTTTGGGCTGTGTGCTAATGCAAGATGGCCATGTGTGGCTTATGCTTCTCGCCAACTTAAGCCGCATGAGCTCAATTACCCAACTCATGATCTAGAGCTTGCCGCGTGGTCTATGCTTTGAAGCAATGGAGACCATACCTGTTTGGTAACCGTTGTGAGATTCTCGGATCACAAGAGTCTGAAGTACCTCTTCACCCAGCCGGATTTAAATCTCAGGCAAAGGCGTTGGTTGGAGTTAATCACGGACTATAATGTGAGTCTGAACTATCAACCCGGCAAAGCAAACGTCGTGGCTGACGCGCTAAGTCGGAAGTCCTATTGCAACAATCTGATGATTGAAGAGGCCCAACCTGCTCTATGAAGAGTTTGCCCGTTTGAACCTGGAAATTGTTCCCTCCGGCTACCTTGCAAATCTGGAATCAAATCTACTCTTGTGGACCAGATTAAGGATGCTCAGAAGCGTGACAAGGGTATTCTAAAAATCAAGGAGAACATTGCTAGCGGGAAGGCAAATGTTTTTCTGTCAATGAATGGAGTTGTTTATTTTGGTGACCGCTTGGTAGTGCCAAAGAAACAAAATTGAGAGGGTTGATCCTCCAAGAAGCTCATGAATCTCCTCTCTCTATTCATCCCGGTAGTACCAAAATGTACCAAGACCTTCGGCCACAATTCTGGTGGACTCGTATGAAACGAGAAATTGCCAAGTATGTTGCTGAATGCGACACCTGTCGACGGGTAAAGGCTGAACATCAAAGACCTGCCGGCACTCTTCACCCTATTGCTATTCCCGAGTGGAAATGGGATGAATTGGTATGGACTTCATTACTGGTCTGCCGAAGTCTCCAAAGGGACATGATGCCATTTGGGTCATCATTGATCGACTATCAAAAGTGGCTCACTTCCTCCCCGTTCGTGTGGACATTACAGCTGCCAAGTTGGCAGACCTGTATACCTCTCGTATCGTCGTCCTTCACGGCATTCCCAAGAAGATAATTTCGGATCGTGGAAGCCTATTCACCTCCAAGTTTTGGACTAGTTTCCAAACTGCTATGGGAACTCGTCTTAACTTCAGCACCGCTTTCCATCCCCAAACTGATGGTCAGACCGAAAGAGTGAACCAAGTTCTGGAAGACATGCTTCGGGCATGTGTAATCTCTTTCGGCAAGGATTGGGAAAAGTATCTCCCTTTCGCGGAGTTCTCCTACAACAATAGCTATCAAGCTAGTCTGGGCATGGCTCCATTTGAGGCTCTTATGGAAGAAAATGCCGCACTCCTCTAAATTGGTCCGAGACCGGAGAGAGAGCACTCTTTGGTCCGGATGTGATCAATGAAGCTGAGGAGAAGGTCAGAATCATAAGGAGAATCTGAAGATTGCTCAGTCTAGGCAGAAGAGCTACTATGATAAGCATCATCAGGAAATTCACTATGAAATTGGTGATAAAGCTTATCTCCGTGTCTCTCCCCTCCGTGGCGTTCGCCGCTTCGGAATCAAAGGGAAATTGGCACCTCGCTATGTTGGCCCTTTCACCGTTCTGGCCAAGCGAGGAGATCTATCCTACAAGTTGGAGTTACCGGTCATCTTCCCAAATGTGCATGATGTGTTTCATGTCTCCCAACTTCGCCGGTGCTTCAAAGATCCTATCCATGGGGTCAATCATGAGGAGCTGGATCTCCAGGAAGATCTCACCTATCGCGAGCATCCTATCCGTGTTCTGGATGAAGCCGAAAGGAAGACTCGTAACAAGACTACCAAGTTCCTCAAGATTCAGTGGTCGCACCATTCCGAGGAAGAAGCGACTTGGGAAAGAGAGTCTAGTCTTCGTGAGGAGTATCCCGACTTCTTTTCGCAATCTTAGAATCTCGGGACGAGATTCCTGTAAGGAGGGTAGAGTTGTAACAGCCCGGAATTTGAGAACCTAAAAACCCGAATAAAATTTCCGCTTTTGTGTTGCATTGCATCATGGCATCAATATTAAGTTGCTAACCAACACACAAAACGGGTTTAACAACATTGAAACCAAAAATGCTAAAACTTAAGCGCAATAAGTTTGACAAGTTTTGGTGACAAATAAAATTTTTGTTGGAGCTTTTATATTTGTCCAGGAAGTTCCAAGAGATCAAGTAATATCCTGCCTTTGTTTCAAAATTTCTAAAGTAATTGCATTTGGAAGTTTAGCTAAAATGCCTAAACCAAACTCTATGAACAAAGGTTGACCAAAACATTTTATTTGCCAACCCCAATTTTTGTGGAGTTACTAAATGTTAAGGGGAGCATCCCCAAATTATTTCATAATTTTTGGAGGTGGATAACTGCCTCAATTAAATCATATACACCTGCTGCTGTTTTAAAACAGTACTGAAAAGGACCCGCTTGTAATTTCTGAGAGGACCTGTCCGTGAGAGAACTAAACTCCCAGGGACCTATTCGTAAAACCAACACCACCTACCTCTGTAGCGACCGAGCCATGGCTCGGGCCGCACAGCTCGTCGCCATGGCCACGCCGCGATGCCGCGCCCGGGCCCCCCTGCCATGCCTCTCCTGCGAAGAAGAGCACCCGAGGCCCCCACCTGCTCCCTATCCCCTCGCCTCTGCTTCCTCTGCTCTCCCCATTTTCTCTCCGTACGGGCCGCCACGGCCGCCGCCCCTGCCGAGCTCGTCGCCGTCGTTTGAAGCCTCCCCGTACAAATCGAACAACACCACGGGACCCGCCTCGCCGTGCTGATCCTCCACGCCGGAGGAATCGTGCTGCCGCGCCGCCGTTTCGCCGCGCCGCGCGCGTCTTCCCCGCGGCCGTCCGCGGCTCCGCCGCCGAAATCCGTCGCCGTCGCGTCTCCTCCGCCGTCCCCGACCTCCCCACTGTTCTCCTGGTGAGCACCCAGTGCCGAGGCACCTCCCTTCCCTTCTCCCCTTGCTTCCACCTCGCCGGAGCCGCTCGCCACCGTCGCCGTTTTTCGTCGCCGTTCCTCTTCTCGCGAGACCGGCCGTAGAACCGGCCAAACCGGGCTGCGTGCCGTTTTCCTCGGGCCCCAGGCCGGCCTTTGGAACGGCCTAGCCGGGCTGGGAGCCGGCAGGCTCTGTCACCTGCCCGGCCTCACAATCGGCCCAAACCGGGCGGGCTGCCGGTTGCCTCTGCTAGCAGGCCGGCCTGCCAGCCGGCCCAACCGGGCTGGAGGCCGGTTCCACTGTTTTTTCTTCCTGCTGTCGTTTTCTATTTCTCCCTCGTAGCGTGTGTTCCCCGCTACTCTCTCCCGCACTTACGGACATCGATCCTCGATGATTCCTCCATGTTTCATCGCTCTCTCGCGAAGGCGAGTAATTAAAATATTATTCGTCGGAATTAAAATATTTAAAAGTAATTAATTAAAAGAGGAGTTTATAAAATTAATAACTTTTGATCGGGCCTCCGAAAAATGTGTCCCTTATACCAAAATGTTCAGAAAAGCATGAATCCTCCGGAATCATCATCATCATGCATAATTGATCACACTTACAATGTTGCACTTCTAGGAATATTAGAATCACTAAGTAAATACGGGGTACCTCTCTTCCGAGTAAAGTAGGTCTTCGCCGTACCCCATTTAAAATGCTAGATTGCCTATGTTAAGTGCAGTGCATTAAAATGTCATGTCATCATGTGATTGTGCGTCGCATTGTTACACATGTGTGGTGATTGATTTGTTCTTCCGTGTTTGTTTTGATAGATCAAGCCGCCGGGGTTACTCCACAATACCCCGAAGATCCGTACTACTCGCCGTATCAACAAGGCAAGTGTAATCCCCCCCCCTCTGAGCATATCTTATCCTATGTTTCCGCAAATATTTTCTCCACTATAATATTGCATGCGGTTCTAAATGTCAATTTTGCTGGATTAGAGTATCCTATAGTTGCATTAAGTTCCGATGCCAATACCTGTTTTCCCTCCTATTATCCATAGGTTTGTATTGTTGGCCGAGATACTTGCTATGCCATGTGGTTGCTTAGCCATGCTTAGTTAATTGCATAGCTATACAATGGATGGTTTATGTTGGAAACAGGTGTTGAACTGAGAGTGATGATGGAGAAATGGTGGTAACTGATAATAAAATGCTTAAAGGTGGGGATGAGAGGCCACTGTGGTTGTGGTGTTTTGTCTCGTTCTCGCCGCCTAGGTGTGAGTTCTATACCTCTTGAACCAAGACTGAGCGTGCAACCATGCGTGAGGCCTATGCATTCGCAGTGCAGGAACCCTCATAGACTAAATAACTCGAGCGGGCTAGCCAGGGTCCTCTAGTTCGGGCTTCCATTTGCGCGTGCGTGAGTTGGTGGCTGAGAATGGTATGAGGATGGTGGTGTTAGGAAAATGAGTGGCCGTGGGGCGGGGTGTTGTGATCCTGGCAGTCCTGCCGCCACTGATGATCCTGGAAAGTCCTTAACGAGGGAGAAGTCGACACCGCTCCCACCCAGCCGGCTTTCCAAGGAAGAGAGCTAATGATCAGGTAATGGGCCGGACGGTACGCGTGGCAAACATTTGTACACCCCTGCAGGGTTAAATCTTTTCGAAAAGCCGTGTCCGCGGTTATGGACGAACTTGGGAAGTGAAGGTAAGATCATAGAATAACTTTAACGGAATGATAAAAACTGGGTACTAGAGGTACCACTCACAACTGCAAGGTGAGCTTCCTCGAGGGTGATTCGGGAGGTGCCTTTGATGAACAGGTACAATGTTGATGATGGTGACGAATGGTGAGAAGTGTGATTCAAGAGAAAAGAGTTACTTCTTACCCCTCTTTTAAAAGTATTCTGATTAGACGATGCCATGGAGTCTTGTTTTACTAAATAAAATTCAGCTTTATGCAAAAGAGCCATAAAACTTTGAAAGCCAATCATCGAGCATATATTAGCTCTTAATCTTGCGAGTTCGTCGAACTCAACGTCGTTTGTTTTGTTTCAGAGGAGGACTTCACCGACATCGAAGGTGGGTTCTTTGTGGACGTCGACGAGTAGTCTGGGGTTCCCAGGTGGCAGCTTGGGACATCCCGGATCAGCTGGCGCTGTGATGTTTATCTGTAGGCCTCTTAGGCCCTATTTTTGGATCTTGTTGTTTAGAACAACCTATTTTCGCTTCCGCTTGATGTAATGTTGGGTCTGTGACCTCTGGTTGTCATTTGCTATCTTTCTCTGTATAAGCGTTGAACTATATGATTTGTGTCGTAGAGTCTGTGATGTGCCAGTTGTTCTACAAGTCTTGATCTTACTATTATGCTTTGATAGTTGTGCCTGTGTTAAGGCATCAATCGGGTGTTGCGTTGTCTGGAGTGAGGTGTACCCAGCAACGCCTGCCAAAGGTTTTGGCCGGGGATTGGTAAACCCGTAACCTCCGGTTGTATCGCTTAACCGGTGACACACAGCATCACTGTATAGCAGTCGGGTCGGGGCGCTACATTGAAATATTTCAAAAGAGGAGGTTTAACATGGTTGAGTTCAACGCCATAGTTGGCGGGTACATAGCTGCATCAGTCGGTGGGTATACAAATTTACATAGAGGACCTCCAAAAAAAAGATAACCAAGGCCTCACCTTTCATAGAAAGGGTCCTAACAAGGTTACATAGAACACAAGGAGTCCACCGACGTCATGGTCGAGCTCAAGACCACGACCAGCCGACTACAGCAACAAAACCACTTGGAGGCAGGCCAACACCGCATGTCGCGACGGAGCTGCAGTAGATCCTCCAAATAGACACACCATCCCAGAGGAAGAAGTGGCTCGCGCGCAACCACCGCCCGAGTGCGGAGTGGTCCGGCAGCTGCCGGTAACAACAACGACATGTCGTCATCGTCCGACCTCCATGCGAGACCATCAACATGGTAGCATCCTCCAGCAAGGAAATCCTCCTCGACATAAAACCAGACAACCATATATATATAGGGCAACACACCACATTTGAAAGCTACTATTACCTATAAGATTTATAATAGGGGGCGGCCTCCTTTCCCCTTCCACTCCAACTAGCGAAGCCGCCAGAGGGAAGAGTGACAGGAGCAGGAGATACTTTGGTGACTCTCAACACATGAACAGGGATAGGAGGAAATAGAAGAGGATGTGTAGCTAGATTCATGGATGCGTTCACAAGTACAACACGAGAGCTCCTACTCTACACTTTAGGTAGGAGAGGGTGATGTCACATAAGCACACCATAAATGGGATACCCAGGCTAATAAACACATATAGTTTCTACTTTTCATAAAATAATATATCTTGTTTTAAAAACATACTGTCATGATTTTTATATAACTTTATACTTACATTCGGTTTAACAGGTCAAAATGATGTTTCATCCAGTTCTAAAAAAACATGGAGTTTAGAACATTTGTTTGCTTATATTGGATAAAATGTGCACATCGATCACAAAAAACTATGTCACAAGTTAACTTTCTAATACGACTTTAAAAATATGCATGCTTATCAAACAATTAACGGTCTATGAAAAAAGTATGTCATAAGAGAAATTAATATATCATTTAAAGATTTGTATGAGTAGACGTTTTTCTAGTAAATAGATGATTTGCTTGTTACTAGTGAATTTGGGGGTATACCCGCTCTCCCCGTCTTCCGACGAAACTCAACAAACTAGTAGCAAAGTGCTAGGGACGTAGCTTGAATTCGAACTTTTTATTTGATTTCGTATGTCTTGAATTTAGTGTTCAATTTGACTGGTTTTGACTTTTGACCCTATGCAACAGAAAAAGACTTTTTTTTCTGCGGGGAGAGAGAGAAAAAACTTGTTTTGATCCTGCTTTTTGAGAGAATAGCCAAAATGCCACTAGTGAAAACCGAAGATGCCAAAATACCACTACCAAAAACCAACTTGCTAGAATAGCACTTCTCATTTGATTTTCGGAAAATCTATTCGTAAGGCGCCTTACAGGAGGCCTAACTCGACGCACGTACGCGGACCGTCCGATCGCGGACGGACGATTGAGATATCTCGCGTCGCGTCGCGGACGGTGTGCTCCCGATCCACATTCTCTCTCTCCTTTTTTTCTTCTCGTGCAGGCCGACGCCAGGAGCACGATGCGCCAGCGAGCTCGGACCACGCCGCTGCCCTTGTCGCCATCGGCCTTCCCGCGCCGGCATCCTCCCCGCCAGCTCCGCGCCGACGCCCTCCGCGAGGCCCGCGCTGTCGTCCGGCCACAAGGACCGCGCCGCCGTTGACCTGGCCGGGGGACGCCACGCGCACACTCACATCTCTCTCTCCCCCCTCTCTGTTCTCAAGCAAGAATCGACGGTCCATGGACTGCTGCTTCCCCTGCCTGGGCGCCAAGAAGATGAAGAAGCCGCCGCCGCCGGAGAAGCCCCAGATCCCTCCCGCCCAAGGTGATCTGCCCGTACCATCGATTCCCTTTCCTGCTGTTTTCTTTTCTTGCTCTCGTGCTCTGCAACCATCGGGGATCTTTTCGGCTCCACTCGATTCAAAGAGTACTCTGTTGATTCTTCTTGAGATTCTGTCAAGCGATTTGTGGCTCCGACTCAGTCTACACTGCTAGCTGTTCTTGGTTCACGACCTGTCTTGTCCCCCAAATTCCTCTGTTCCTTTATCTGACTGATGATTCTAACGCACGCGTTCTGTTTGTGCCGTTTCTTCAGAGAAAGCGACGGGTGCTCGTCGTCGGGGTCGAGCGCGATGCGGCAGGTATCGCTGACGGAGGCCAGGAAGGAGTTCGTCCTGAGCAACGGATCCGAGCACCGCCACATTGCCGCGCAGACCTTCACCTTCAGAGAGCTCGCGGCGGCGACCAGCAACTTCGGCGGCGACCGCGCAGACCTTACAATTAGATTTTCCCGTACAAGTTACTTGTCTTTGCTATACACACACATAGTTGTACCTGAAAAAATTATGAACACTTTTTATGATGTGCTTAGGGAAACTGCTGGTCCTGGATATGAAATGTGTCGGCTTCGGTGGATCGTCGGTTGAACCACCCAACAACATACTCCATTTGGTATGTCTCCCCCACGAGCGCCCCTCTCCTTGCCGTTCGAACCCGCTGCCGGAGACGCGCCCGAGGCCGCCGCCGACGTCGCCCCGTCGCGGTACCTCACGGGGGCCAGCACCTCTCATGGTGTCTTCCTCCCCCAACGCCACGGCTGCTCCTGGCCGCCGCCGACGTCGCCCCGTATTTAGTACTAATAAATTTACCTACCCTGTACTGATAATGTGGCGCCCCGACCTGACTGCTATACAGTGATACTGTGTCTCCGGTTAACCGATACCAGCAGGCACACTATCAAAGCATAATAGAGAGATCAAGACTTGTGGAACAACTGGCACATCACAGACTCTACGACCCAAAATCATATAGTTCAACTCTTATAATAGAGAAAGATAGCAAAAGACAACCAGAGGTCACAGACCCAACATTACAACATGCGGAAGCGAAGTGTGTTGTTCTAAACAACAAGAACCAAATTATGGCCTAAGAGGCCTGCAAATAAACATCCAGCGCCAGCTGTTCCGGGATGTCCCAAGCTGCCACCTGGGAACCCCAGACTACTCGTCGACGTCCACAAAGAACCCACCTTCGAGGGCGGTGAAGTCCTCTCCTGAAAATAAGCAAACGACGTTGAGTTCGACGAACTCGCAAGATTAAGAGCTAATATATGCTCCATGATTGGCTTTCAAGGTTTTATGGCTGTTTTGCATAAAGCTGATTTTATTTATGAAAACATAACTCAAAGGCATCGACTATTCAGAGTATTTTTAAAAGAGGTAAGAAGTACTCTTTTCTTGATCACCTTTCTCAACAACAACCATCACCAACCACTGTACCTGTTCATCAAAGGCACCTCCCCGAATCACCCTCGAGGAAGCTCACCTTGCTTTTGTGAGTGGTACCTCTAGTACCCAGTTTTTAATCATTCCGTTAAAGTTATTCTATGATCTTACCTTCACTTCCCAAGTCGTCCATAACCGCGGACACGGCTTTTCGAAAAGATTTATCCCTGCAGGGGTGTACAAAGTGGAAGTCCCCGGAGTCCCGAGGGGCTCCAGCTCCTTCGCCACGCGTACCGTCCGGCCCATTACCTGTACAATTAGCTCTCTTCCATGGAAAGCCGGCTGGGTGGGAGCGGTGTCGACTTCTCCCTCGTTAAGGACTTTCCAGGATCATCAGTGGCGGCAGGACTGCCAGGATCACACACCCCGCCCCACGGCCACTTATTTTCCTAACACCACAATCCTCATCTCAGTTCATCCCACCATCATCACGCACGCGCAAATGGAAGCCCGAACTAGAGGACCCTGGCTAGCCCCGCTCGAGTTATTTAGTCTATGAGGGTTCCTGCACTGCGAATGCATAGGCCTCACGCATGGTTGCACGCTCAGTCTTGGTTCAAGAGGTATAGCACTCGCACCTAGGCGACGGGAACGAGACAAAGCACCACAACCACAGTGGCCTCTCATCCCCACCTTTAAGCATTTTATTATCCGTCACCACAATTTCTCCACCATCATTCTCATTTCATCACCTGTTTCCAACATAAACCGTCCACCATATAGCTATGCAATTAACTAAGCATGGCTAAGCAACAACATAGCATAGTAAGTATCTCGGCCAACAATACAACCCTATGGATAATAGGAGGGAAAACAGGTATTGGCATCGGGAACTTAATGCAACTATAGGATACTCTAATCCAACCAAGATTGACATTTAGAACCGCATGCAATATTATAGTGGAGAAAATATTTGCGGAAACATAGGATAAGACATGCTCAGAGGGGGGATTACGCTTGCCTTGTTCAGGGTACTGGTAGTACGGATCGTCGGGTATTGCGGTGTAACCCCGGCTGCTTGATCTATCGAGGCATAGCAACGGAAGAACAATCAATCACCACACAAACTTTAGCAAATGCAATGCACAAACACATGATGACATGTCAATTTAAATCCCCGAGAGGAGGATGATTCAACTATTCAATTTAAACGGAGTTTGGGTGCTTAGAGGGGTGCACTTCGAACATACCGTGGAGTTAAATCAAGATTCATCTTTACTTGTTAATTAGCATAGATGATCCTATGGTTAACTTGCATGTGAATGGCATGATCATGTGATGAAATGCATGGTTTAGGTGATTTAAACATTAGTGTAAACAAGTTCCAAAAATTGGGCTGAAACCGGTTAAAACGGAGCATCCGGAATGAAATCCGGAAAATTCTGGGTTTTATACCGGGTCATTCCGGGTTTTATACCGGGTCTGGCACCGGGTTTAATTCCGGGTCATTTCCGGGTATGATCCGGGCGAAAATGGTCGAGTCCAGTACCGTTTTTCTTAACCCGGTATAGATTCCGGACAATTCCGGGTCTGGTACCGGGTGAATCCGGGTTCAGTTCCGGAAATTTCCGGGTCTGACACCGGATTTGTCAACGCGACGAGAACTAAAACTACTACGGTGAATCCACGAAATGGAGGGGGAGGAAGGGAGAATGGGGGTGCATTTGGAAGGCTTGCTCACCCTGAACTCGTGGGGGTGCTTGGAAGGACCGGAGATGGACGGAGACGGCCGGAATCGTCCGGGAAAGCTTCCGGCGGTGGTTGGCGAAGAACTTGGCGGCACGGTTGGTTCGAGGCGTCCCGGCTCGATTCCTTCGGTGGAGTGGTAGAGGACGACGAGGCGGAGCTATTGGTGGTCTTCGTTTCGCTCGGGGACTCCTCAATCAACGGCGGCGAGCTCGGCCATGGGAGCTAGCTCTTGGAGCTCTTTGGGGAGAGAAGAATGGAGAGGAGAGTGAGGAGAGTGAGTGGGCTGGTTGGGGCTTTTCTCTCCTTCACTTTAGTGTCCTTTTCTTTTACATAAAACCCCTGCGCTTTCGTTTTCCTCACAGACAAGTCCTTTTCTCTTTTAAAAGAAAGTTAGTAGCTCCTTTCTAGATTTAATTAAGGCACTAACTTATTTTAGAGAAATATGACAAAATTTGGGGAGGCTCCCCTTAGCTTGTAGAAGCTCCACGAATTTTGGTGTGACAAAAATAAAAGGTTTTGAACCACGTTGGTTCATATAGGTTTGGATTAGGGCATTTTGCTAAATTCAAAATGTTGCTCCTTTGGTAATTAGAGCAAGTGCAAAATATTACCTGGAAGTTTGTTGAAACAAGTTTGCATTGTGGTTTTCAAATGGTGCTAAACCATTCAGTGTGTTGCCCAGCAATTTAATATGGATGCCATGATGCAATTAAACACAAAAGCGAAAATTTTACTCGGGTTTTTAGGTTCTCAACTTTGGGCTGTTACAATTCTACCCTCCTTACAGGAATCTCGTCCCGAGATTCTAAGAGTAGGAAAGAGAGAAGAGGGTTACAACGGTACTACACGATCTTCTCGCTTCAGGTGGCTTCTTTCTTGAGTAGGTTGACCGGGGCATCCTGAAGATCTTCATCGGCTACACTTCAAGGTCACTATCAATGTACACCATCGGAAAGAAGGAAACCTCTCCGAAAGAATGGAGCTTGGTGAATATACAACGGCCGAGTACCTCCTAGTAGAATTTAGGATGAGACTTCAAGCATCCCTTGGATTGACAGTTAAGAGACACTTTCGTGTGACGGGAGATTGATAGGGAGCTTCCAGTTGGTAGACAACTGTTTTCTCAAAAGATTCAGAATATGAACTTTGCACAAGGCCTTCACCTTCTGAGGGAGGGTGTCGAAACAAGGTTCCAACGGATAAAGAGGCAACTCTACCAAACAGCTTGAGTAGAACTTTCCTCACGGAGGAGCATTTCGGATGACATGGGAAGGGTCGGGAAGATGGACATAGAGAACTTCAGAAACTCCGCAAACGTTAGTATCAGGAACACTTCTTGATTTTCCAGACATCGGGACAAACTTCTTGAGGATCACCAACTGTCGTTTCTGTTTGAGATTTAGATCTGATCGGGTGTAGAGATACTTCAGACCCAGCACCGGTAGGAATAGGAAGCTTTGCAATGCATACCAACGGGTTACAATTGCTAGGAATCCCAAGAGTTGGACTACCAGGTCTAACTCCAAAGGAGGAACGAGATTGCGGAACCCGCGAAATAGCAACTTGTCAGGAGACAGCCGCCCCAATTGAATATCTGACAGCGAGACACAATTTAGTTCTTGATGGGAAACACCATAGAAGACAAAGGAGTTCTCAGACTTCCTCTCTTTCTGGAACAATTCCATCAGTGGCTTCGGATGCAACGATGAGAATACCCGAGGGATGGAGGTAACAACGCACCATTCCGAGAATATTCCACACATGCATGATCGAGTTGAGATGATTTCAAGGAATCAGACAATCCACTCAGATCCACGGCGACTTCTTTCAGCAATTGCACGTGACCCAGGGAAAGTCACTTCTAACCTCTAGAACCCATACCTTGTGGAGACACAAGGTTAGTTCCAACAATTTTCCAATGTTAACGCCCAATATCCAATATAAATCTCCTCGAACATGGAGAAGATAAGAAGGTAGTTGATGGGCTCAACAACGAACTTATCCGGGTACTCCAAGTCGGTATACTCATATTTCACCAGAACTAGGCATAAGTATTGGTCAGACTAACATCTTTCTAATCTGAGTTTAACCTACTGAATGTGTTAGTCTGAGTTTGATTTAACGATAGCCCAAATCAAATCAAAAATTTGTAGGATAGCATATCCACAAAGGAGATACCACCTTGCTTCGACACAGGAAGCTAGACATCCATTGAGAAGTGAACTATATTAGATAGAGCTTTTGGTCTTTTAACTCTCCAAGTGGTCTAAGCTCACCCGAATAATTCAGGACATCCAGCACGATTTTCTTGGAAAAAGGAGTTGTTCAGAGAACCCGCTTACTCATAAGCTCAATTTTTCTTGGAGAAAAGAGTTGTCCGTGATGTTGAGCTTGGACAGGCGACAACCTGGCGACACTTCTGGAAGGAACAACAGGATATCACGATCCATCTACAGGATATCACGACATGGCAGTGGATCTTGAGTTTGAGAGAGGATCATGCCGTTCAGTGCACAAGGAGATGGTTTTGGGAGCTTCGGCATGAACCTAGCTCTTTGACCGAGGGAAGGCACCGGAGAGAACAAACTTGGCAACACAGTCAAACTCAGCTTATTGATCGGATAACCAATCATGCTAAGGAGGATAAAGAAGGTCTTTGGATTGCAACGCAGTAAGAACTGCTGAGAATATCCGATAGCCACATCATTGCTCACGAATTATCATTCCCGAGTAACAAGTCACTCGGAGAACGAAGAGTAACAAGTGTGAGAGCATCACTTCATCAAGAGGATCATGATGTTAAGTACGATACTTTGATATAAAAGAGTGTGACACTCTAAGGTGGAGCAGAACCAAGAGCTAGACAAGCCCCTTATTCTGCAGATTACAATACCTTGACCTGGTCCGAGAAGTGGACAAGATACTGGAGTTTTACTTCTTCTAACAAGACGGAGTGGAAAGTCCCGACGGATCAAGAGGGTGACTTGCATCGGAACACACCAATGCACGGAAAAACATGGCGGTCAAACGGAAGACACATGATGGGAAGAAGATCAAGGGTAACAACCATGCTCGGGAGAATCCTAGGATGTGTAAGATGCACCAGTTATTACTCAATTGTGATAACCATGCCCAAAAGGAGAGATGCAGCAGAGTCAAGAACATAGTTGGGAGACTCGTTAGGAGAATCCTAGCTGTAACCCCGATGGTTCCAAGACAGAACCTAGAGCAAGGCTAAGGAAGAGATGAAGTTACATAACCAGCTGAGGTGCAGTAATTTAAGGTTCAACTATTTACCACACAGACCACGGAAAGACTTGGGTTGAAGATCAGCATCATGTGCTACTAGCGAGAGTTAAGTAATCACAACTTAACACACTCTAGTTAGCACAATCCGGGACCTTCTGTTCAAGTCCTTGGGTTAAAACCCAAAGAAAGGATCAAAAGATTAAACTGGATAGGAATACAAGGGTCCGTAAACAACTGAGTTGATAGGAATTTTCGTCGTACTCCAGATGGTTTCTCAGCACATGAAGCTTCGGATTGTAGCGCGGCGGAAGCAACTGGGCACATAACACTAAAGGTCGAACCCAACCCCGTTTCTAATCATTTTGAAGTAACAGACGAGGAGTAAAACTTTAAACTCAAATCGAGGTAAGGTTGCTCCGAGATTAGAGGGTAACCAGATAAGGAGTAAAAAGAATCCTAAGATGGTTTTCACAACTCATTTTTAGGTTCAAAATATTTTCACAAACACTAGACTCAACATCGACCAGTAGAAGGGTTTCCTACAGGCAGTACTGCTCTGATACCAACTTGTGGCGCCCCGACCTGACTGCTATACAGTGATACTGTGTCTCCGGTTAACCGATACCAGCAGGCACACTATCAAAGCATAATAGAGAGATCAAGACTTGTGGAACAACTGGCACATCACAGACTCTACGACCCAAAATCATATAGTTCAACTCTTATAATAGAGAAAGATAGCAAAAGACAACCAGAGGTCACAGACCCAACATTACAACATGCGGAAGCGAAGTGTGTTGTTCTAAACAACAAGAACCAAATTATGGCCTAAGAGGCCTGCAAATAAACATCCAGCGCCAGCTGTTCCGGGATGTCCCAAGCTGCCACCTGGGAACCCCAGACTACTCGTCGACGTCCACAAAGAACCCACCTTCGAGGGGGTGAAGTCCTCTCCTGAAAATAAGCAAACGACGTTGAGTTCGACGAACTCGCAAGATTAAGAGCTAATATATGCTCCATGATTGGCTTTCAAGGTTTTATGGCTGTTTTGCATAAAGCTGATTTTATTTATGAAAACATAACTCAAAGGCATCGACTATTCAGAGTATTTTAAAAGAGGTAAGAAGTACTCTTTTCTTGATCACCTTTCTCAACAACAACCATCACCAACCACTGTACCTGTTCATCAAAGGCACCTCCCCGAATCACCCTCGAGGAAGCTCACCTTGCTTTTGTGAGTGGTACCTCTAGTACCCAGTTTTTAATCATTCCGTTAAAGTTATTCTATGATCTTACCTTCACTTCCCAAGTCGTCCATAACCGCGGACACGGCTTTTCGAAAAGATTTATCCCTGCAGGGGTGTACAAAGTGGAAGTCCCCGGAGTCCCGAGGGGCTCCAGCTCCTTCGCCACGCGTACCGTCCGGCCCATTACCTGTACAATTAGCTCTCTTCCATGGAAAGCCGGCTGGGTGGGAGCGGTGTCGACTTCTCCCTCGTTAAGGACTTTCCAGGATCATCAGTGGCGGCAGGACTGCCAGGATCACACACCCCGCCCCACGGCCACTTATTTTCCTAACACCACAATCCTCATCTCAGTTCATCCCACCATCATCACGCACGCGCAAATGGAAGCCCGAACTAGAGGACCCTGGCTAGCCCCGCTCGAGTTATTTAGTCTATGAGGGTTCCTGCACTGCGAATGCATAGGCCTCACGCATGGTTGCACGCTCAGTCTTGGTTCAAGAGGTATAGCACTCGCACCTAGGCGACGGGAACGAGACAAAGCACCACAACCACAGTGGCCTCTCATCCCCACCTTTAAGCATTTTATTATCCGTCACCACAATTTCTCCACCATCATTCTCATTTCATCACCTGTTTCCAACATAAACCGTCCACCATATAGCTATGCAATTAACTAAGCATGGCTAAGCAACAACATAGCATAGTAAGTATCTCGGCCAACAATACAACCCTATGGATAATAGGAGGGAAAACAGGTATTGGCATCGGGAACTTAATGCAACTATAGGATACTCTAATCCAACCAAGATTGACATTTAGAACCGCATGCAATATTATAGTGGAGAAAATATTTGCGGAAACATAGGATAAGACATGCTCAGAGGGGGGATTACGCTTGCCTTGTTCAGGTACTGGTAGTACGGATCGTCGGGGTATTGCGGTGTAACCCCGGCTGCTTGATCTATCGAGGCATAGCAACGGAAGAACAATCAATCACCACACAAACTTTAGCAAATGCAATGCACAAACACATGATGACATGTCAATTTAAATCCCCGAGAGGAGGATGATTCAACTATTCAATTTAAACGGAGTTTGGGTGCTTAGAGGGGTGCACTTCGAACATACCGTGGAGTTAAATCAAGATTCATCTTTACTTGTTAATTAGCATAGATGATCCTATGGTTAACTTGCATGTGAATGGCATGATCATGTGATGAAATGCATGGTTTAGGTGATTTAAACATTAGTGTAAACAAGTTCCAAAAATTGGGCTGAAACCGGTTAAAACGGAGCATCCGGAATGAAATCCGGAAAATTCTGGGTTTTATACCGGGTCATTCCGGGTTTTATACCGGGTCTGGCACCGGGTTTAATTCCGGGTCATTTCCGGGTATGATCCGGGCGAAAATGGTCGAGTCCAGTACCGTTTTTCTTAACCCGGTATAGATTCCGGACAATTCCGGGTCTGGTACCGGGTGAATCCGGGTTCAGTTCCGGAAATTTCCGGGTCTGACACCGGATTTGTCAACGCGACGAGAACTAAAACTGCTACGGTGAATCCACGAAATGGAGGGGGAGGAAGGGAGAATGGGGGTGCATTTGGAAGGCTTGCTCACCCTGAACTCGTGGGGGTGCTTGGAAGGACCGGAGATGGACGGAGACGGCCGGAATCGTCCGGGAAAGCTTCCGGCGGTGGTTGGCGAAGAACTTGGTGGCACGGTTGGTTCGAGGCGTCCCGGCTCGATTCCTTCGGTGGAGTGGTAGAGGACGACGAGGCGGAGCTATTGGTGGTCTTCGTTTCGCTCGGGGACTCCTCAATCAACGGCGGCGAGCTCGGCCATGGGAGCTAGCTCTTGGAGCTCTTTGGGGAGAGAAGAATGGAGAGGAGAGTGAGGAGAGTGAGTGGGCTGGTTGGGGGCTTTTCTCTCCTTCACTTTAGTGTCCTTTTCTTTTACATAAAACCCCTGCGCTTTCGTTTTCCTCACAGACAAGTCCTTTTCTCTTTTAAAAGAAAGTTAGTAGCTCCTTTCTAGATTTAATTAAGGCACTAACTTATTTTAGAGAAATATGACAAAATTTGGGGAGGCTCCCCTTAGCTTGTAGAAGCTCCACGAATTTTGGTGTGACAAAAATAAAAGGTTTTGAACCACGTTTGTTCATATAGGTTTGGATTAGGGCATTTTGCTAAATTCAAAATGTTGCTCCTTTGGTAATTAGAGCAAGTGCAAAATATTACCTGGAAGTTTGTTGAAACAAGTTTGCATTGTGGTTTTCAAATGGTGCTAAACCATTCAGTGTGTTGCCCAGCAATTTAATATGGATGCCATGATGCAATTAAACACAAAAGCGAAAATTTTACTCGGGTTTTTAGGTTCTCAACTTTGGGCTGTTGCAGATAAAGTTACCAACCTAATACATATAAAGTTACCCACCCAATATTGATATAGTTACCCACCTAGTACTGATGGAGTTACCCACCCTGTACTGGTAAAGTTACCAACCTAGTACTAATAAATTTACCCACCCTGTACTGATAAAGTTACCAACCAGTACTGATAAATTTACCAACCTAATACTTATAAAGTTACCTACCCAATACTGATGAAGTTACCCACCCAGTACATATGAAGTTATCCATGTGTTCTTGATATTGTTATCCACCAGGAAATCCATGTAGTTAACATGTCCTCTAAATGATAGTTACGAACGCAATGCCCATCTTTTTTATGTGTAGTTTCACTATGAAATCCACAGTTATCATCATAATACTTATACACGATAAATTTATCATCTCAAAGTGATGTGGTACCTTTAAATCTCGTAAAAAACTAAAAGAACAACAAAAAAATGGTTCTATTTCGACCCGAAAACTAATTGCTAATATGGTGGATAACTTAAGTATTCAAGCCTTGGTAACTTTTATGTTACGAGGGTGGTAAATTTCGGGCAAAAAAAAAAGTCATCGGAACATATCGACATGGGATCTAGTTTTGAAGATCTCGTCGCGACTAGTTCAACGGTAAAAACGGATCATAAATCGGATAAACGGTTTGAGCTACGAAACATTTTAAAATTTTGGATTTCGCAATTAATGCGTGATGATGTCAGCAATTTCGTCTTTTAGTGCATGCATGCAAAACATGATTGTTTCTCACACAGTCACATACGCGAGATGACTAATTGAGAGTGCATACATATTAGCTTAATGGAATTATCCTAACGCCTTACGGTTATGCCAAATATAAGGCGCCTTACACATAGTCGTTCCCTTTGATTTTGCATGCCAAAATAGCACTGCCGTTAGTTAGTTGTCAGTTTTTTCAGAATTCCAAATTTGCCCCTGCAAACCTAACTCTAAGTCTGCTCTTCCAATCACTGCCGCACGAGCGTGACCATGGCGGCTCCAGGAAGCAGCCCGCGCCGGCGCCTCCCTGCCGCTCCCCTCCGCCGCTCGTCGACCTAGCCCCGCCGCTGTCCGCCGTCCGTCCGTACGTCTCCCTCCTCCCCACCCCTGCCGCCCCCTCGCAGAGCGTGCTCGGCCGTCCGCCTGCCGCCCTAAGCTCCGGTGGCGGTCGGCTCGAAGCTGCTCGTCCGCCACGGCTTCCGCGCCGCTGAAGTGACCTCCGGTCGGCTCGCACTGCTCGTCCGCCACAGCACCTAGCGGAACTGCCTGCAGGCTGCAGGAGCCTGTCCCTCAGCGACCTCGTCCTCGACGGACTCTCCAACAAAGGTATGCATTATTTCCACCCATTTCTCTCTATCATTGCAGAACATGGGAATTCAATGGATGAAGAACAAATTTAGTAGTATTTGCAAATTTAGAAATTGGTGTGTTGTGTTTCCGAGTGGATTCGATGGATGATTTCAAGGTAGAAATAGATATGCAGTCCTACTTGATGTGCAGCTGCTTGTTCCTCACATGTTGTGTACATGCTTAGAGATATTGTTCAGGGACACTGATTAGATTATTAAGGATTTATGACCACTTTCGTTGCTGCTCATTTTGGCGAGGAAGACAAATTCAGGAGTCAGATACCTACGGCCTTGCTAGAGTGTTTGTTACATTTGTTCAAATGATGTGCAACCTGTGGAAGTGTGCTGTTTTGCTGTGAAATTGTGTTGTTTTGCTGTCAACTGTGCTGAAATGCTGAAATGTTGTCATACTCGTATGTGAAGAGGTAAGAGCACATATGTCTTTTTTTAGGAGGTTAGACTGAGTTAACAACTAGTTGTATTTTGGCTACAAAAAACTGAATGGAGTGTTATTTTGGTAAGTTGGTTTTCACTAGTGGTATTTTGGCAACTTCGGTCTATTCTCTCCTGCTTTTTCTCACTCGATCCCCTCTGCTTCTTCCAGCCGCACGCCTGAGCCTGATCCAGCGCCGCCGCTGCCCAATTCCGCCACCGCAGCCGCAGTCGCATTCCGATCAACGACGACGTCGTCTGCTATCAAACCATGAGTCATAGGTGAGTTCCTGCCACTGAAATTCGTTTTCGGGAGCGATTGGTTCCGATCTGATTCGTGCTCCCTGCAGCTGCAGCTGCAGGAGGGACTGGGCGGCTCTTGACGATGGGCCGGCGGGGCTCATCGCCGAGCGCGTCCTCGCCTACGACGTCGCGGACTACGTGCGCTTCCGCGCTGCGTGCAGCTCGTGGCGGCGGTGCTCCGCGGACCCGCGCGCGCACGGCGGCCTGGACCGCCGGTTCCATCCCTGGCGGTGGACCATGCTGCGGGAGGAGGTCCCCGCCCCGGTCCGCCGCTCCTTCCTCAACACGTCCACCGGCGAGTGCGTCCCGGTCGGCATCCCGGAGCTCCGCGACTATGAGCTGCTCGCCGTCACCCCCGAGGGCCTCCTTGTCCTGGTCCACAAGCAGCCGCTCACCACTGTCCGCCTGCTCAACCCGCTCACGCGCCACCTCGTTGAGCTCCCTCCGCTCACCACCCTGCTGCCCTTCACGGACCACCACATGATTCACGATCGCGATCCCCGTTTCAGCGCAGACTTCGCGGCGGGGGGCTCCGGTATTGCCTACGATGATT
Organism: Poa pratensis; assembly: GCA_947311845.1. NCBI lineage: Eukaryota > Viridiplantae > Streptophyta > Magnoliopsida > Poales > Poaceae > Poa > Poa pratensis. The sequence continues at coordinate 5,437,626 of CAMZMU010000127.1, forward strand.
CAACAGTGGTGCTCTGCCTCGACAGCCTCTGCGTGCTCGGCGTGGCCTAGCCCGATGAAGATCACTGGACGTTGGTGAAATTTACCAATCATGGGATGGTGCCCTTGATGTTGGCAGGCCGCTTCTACTGCGTTGACTTGGATCACGGTGTCATGGTGCTGGATACCAGTCCAGATCATCCACCACGGATGGAGGTGGCTGCCAGTCTGAATATGCCTCATGTGTCCTCATTCTGGCATGGTGTGCACCTCTTCGACAACTTTGGGGAGCTGATGCTGGTGCACCGTCGTAACGACGCGTCGTTGAGAGTGGGGAATGACTCGGGGTGGCAGTTCGATGCGTACCGAGTGGATTTGGATACCGGGACACTGTTCCGGGTCAAGAGCTTGGGCGGCAATGCAGTGTTCATGGGCATGGGTTCCTCCCTCTCGGTTTCTCCAGATGTTTTTCCATCTGGCTCCATTAGTGGTGACACCATCTACTTGGGCTTTGATGTTGCTGGTAGATGTCAGTTTAAGGTTGGAGCATATCATCTCATGGATGGAAGCATCGAACGTGGCAGCAGGTATTGGCGTACATTCGTGGGATGCCCCCATAGTGTGCCATGCCCCCATACTTTGCCATGCCCCTATACTCTTGTAGACCGTCTATCTTTGTCCAATACTGTCTAAGGAACTCAACCATTTTCCTTGATATTTAGCATGCATGGATATAAAATGTGCACTCTTTTATCCCATTTGGTTAGCTAGTTTTTGCGTGAATGTATCTAGCTAGAGTTATGTATGGATGATTGGTCTTACTTAGTAGCATGCGGTATCCAGCAGCCACACACATTTCTAAGCATCTATTTAGCTATTTTAGTGTAAAGAGCAGTTTAGCCATGAAAGGAAATGCATATTGTGCACATGATCTTTTTGCTGGTGTTTAGAGTAGGTGATGCTGAATTGACACAAGCCAAGAGAGGACATTGTTGCATCTGGTGCTTAACATTCTGTGTACTTGATACTGAAGTTTTATTAGAGAAAATATCAATCTTTTTGCGAACAAGGTGTTTGCGCCATAAAGTCTGGTTTTATAGTTCTGCCAAATAGGTTGTGGAAGTTGTGAAGTTACAAGACATGTATTGACAAAGAGCCAAACAAAACTAATGGAAGCAAACAGTATTGTAAGTCCCTGTTATCCGTGCTTGTTTACGTTTATCAAGTGTTGGAGGAACATAGACTCGAGGTGTTTGAGGTCAAATCTGTCATGCCTGTAATCAGAAATAAGATGATTGGATACTGCATATAATATCTCTAGCAACCCCCAAAAATTGACCCAATATTGCTGAAATGTTTCTTAAATATATGTAGAAGCTTACACTGACTTTTTTAAGTTTGATTGCTCACGTTTTCTTTTGCACTGTTGCTACAGATACCTAGTGAACAAGTATTGTACTAGTGTTGGTATCTGGGGATTTTCCACCTCTTACATATGATGCACTACAAAATGACCGTCCCTACGTCTTTGGATGGTTCTCTCTCGTTGCTTCATTTTAATTAATCACATAAGTGTCAGGTGAAAGAAAATACAGTTAAAAATACGTTCATACATCCAAACAAACATAAGGACACGTCTTATTTTGCAGGGAAATAAAGAGTCTTTGGTCCTTGCTTTTGTAGACTTGTCCTACCGCAAGTTATACATATGTCAGTACGGTGACAACCCAATTAAAAATTAATGTCAGTGTAAGGATTTCTCTAGATCTTAACCAATATTCCAGGTTGATAAGAAAAAGGTATAGTTTGCTGTACCATAGACCTGTCCTAAATCACATGATTGTGATGGAACTATCTTTGATCATAAGTATTGTATATAGTACTCAATTTAGAATATGCATTATCACAAAGAGAGACCAACTTACATTTTAACACTGAGGAAGAACGTTGCTTTTTAAGAGCAAAAAAGCTTCTTTGAAAGATTTACATGAAAGGTCAAAATGTTGCATCATCCTGGAGTAAATATCAGTTTACTTAATTATCAGAGCATATTGCCGTTCACAATTGCTTTTGGCTCTCTCTCTAGTAAGAGGCTTTCTAGGTTTCGTGGGAGATTCTGCATGAACCTGCTTAACCATTAACATTAGCCATCTGTGAATCGAATGATATGGCATAATAGTGAGGAATGATACAACAGTCTAGATATTTTGTTGATACAGTGGAATCAATTTGTTATGTGATGCCTTCTAATTTAGTATTTGCTCCCTTGTAATGGCAGCTTATCTACACCTTTGCTTCTCTGAAAAAAAAACAAGATACACCTTCGATTTTGGGCCTAATTCTTTCCTAATAGCATGGAACTGCAAAACTGGCACTCTTCTTCTCGCCTTGTGTAATACTGTAATATATGAAGATCAGCATCAGTTGTTTTGAACTGCATCTGGTTTTTTTATTTGGTTAGTTTTCCCCTGTTTTTTAGTTTTATTCTTGCTGACGCTGATTCGATCATTCGAAGACCCCTTCATCTTGCTAGCTGTGTTATAGTTGTATTAGTGGATTAGTGCAGGGAGATTTAGGAGCGCAGCCATAAAAAGACAAGCGCCTAGTCAGCCGGTGATCTGTCGGTGATCTGGATGCTGTAACAGTTATGGTGTTGGCTGATGGTCGGTAACCGCTTTCGCCTTTCGATATGTGCTGCATTAACAGTTCCCTCCGCTGGGGGGTGTTCCAGTGGTTCCGGAAACGCTGAATATTGTGTTCCATTCAGTGAAGTCATGAAACAGGGGCCGGAAGGTAGCCGACGGGACGAGCGCCAAGCGTTAATTGTTCGCTTGCGAAAGGAGTGTAATTTTAGATGATGATTATTGATGTGGATACTGTACGTTCCATGTGTTTTGTACACTCTGTAGCATCGCAGTGTTGAATCATGAATCTGTTTGTTTTGTCGCCGTAATGTTCTTGCCGCTGAAAGAGCACAATTCTTCTTTTCCGCTAAATGTTGGTATAATAAAATATAATTTCTTGATCATGACAAGTTGTTAAATTATTATTTTTGTTGCATGTTCAAAATAGTTTTTTTTCAATCACAGTGCCAAACTGCCAAATCCTGGGAGAGAAGCCGCAAGGGAATCCTGGGACTAGAGTTGCAATCGGGACTCGATTTATACCCTGTGAGGCTGTGACTCTGCCCAAGTCGTTATATACCTCGCGGGCAACAACGAACACGTAGACTACTAGACTTGGTAGAGCGCCCGCAGCCGGAATCCTGTGTAGTCCGGCGGCCAAGGACGATGACGACCACCTCTTCCTCCTCCGCTCAAACTATGATCCAGATCCAGCTGAACCGCTCATCGGCCAATAACTGTTGCATTAGAGACTGGGCAAATCTTCCCGACGGGCCGGCAGGGCTGATCGCCGAGCGTGTCCTCGCTCACGACGTCGCCAACTACATCCGCTTCCGTGCCGTGTGCCGGCCATGGCGACAGTGTTCCACCGAACCACGCTCGCACGGCAGCTTGGATCGCCGGTTCCATCCCCATCGGTGGACCATGCTCCGGGAGGAACTCGCCGCGCCAGACCGTCGCTGCTTCCTCAACACATCCACCGGCGAGTGCGTCCAGGTCGACATCCCAGAGCTACGTGATAATACATTGCTCGCCGTAACCCCCGAGGGACTCCTCGTCCTGGTTAACAAGGAACGGCGCGCCACCGTCCGCCTGCTCAACCCGCTCACCCGCCACCTCACCGAGCTCCCGCCGCTCACCACCCTGCTGCCTCCGACGCAGCGCCGCAAGCTTTACGAGCGTAACAGCCAGTTCGACATGGATTTCATGGCGTGGGGATCTGGCATTGCCGACGACGATTTAACGGTGATACTCTGCTTCAGCGGGCTCCGCGTGATTGGCATGGCCAAGCCCGGCGAGGACCGCTGGACGACGCTAAAATACCGCGGTGGGGTGACATCGTCGACGTCCATAATGTTTGCAGGCCGCCTCTACTGCGTTACCCAGGCCGGTGGTCTTATGGTGCTGGAAACTGGCGCAGATCGGCCACCTCGGCTGGAGCTGGCTGCCGAGGTGGATTTGTATGTCGCCACAATTGGGGATAGTGTGCACCTCGTTAACAGTCATGAGGAGTTGATGCTAGTGCACAGTCGATTCAGACCATTGGCGGGCGAGACTGAATTCGTGCATAGCTACGATGCGTATCGAGTGGATTTGGACACCAGGACACTAATTCCCGTCAAGAGCTTGGGTGGTGGCACGGGGCGTGCGGTTTTCATGGGCATGTATTGCTCTCTTTCGGTGTCTCTAGATGGTTTCCCCTCTGGCTCCATTAGCGCTGACACCATCTACTTAAGCTCTGAGGTTAGCCTAGAAGCTAGTGCATATCATCTCCCGGATGGGAGAAGTGAAGGCGTCAGAAGATACCAGGATGGCTCGTTGTTTTCACGGCCACATACTCTTGCTGACTGTCTAACTCTGTCTGTAACTCTATGAGAAACTATCCCAATTCTGAGGTACTAGAAGGAATAGGCACGCTTCTTGCAACCACTTTAACTTACGCCCTTTAGAACACTTTCATAAACACCGACCTAAGATGTATGTATATAGTTACCTATTATCGGTATACATGGACATAGTTTGGATGGAGGAAAAAACTTCTCTTTTAGCTAAATTAAGCTCAATTGTTTTGTTTTCAGTGTTCACTACAATGGGCCAAGATGAGACACCAAGCGGGTGCACTATAATAATAATTTATGCAATATTCTCGATGTTCTTTCTAAAAACTGTTACTCCCTCTTTTTATATACAATGCCACTGCCAAATACTATATGCTTTTGCTTGTATATACAAGGCCGCTATCTCTTCCCAAAATGAAATGATTAAAGTTCTATCTCGTAAAATAGTGATAATTAATACAAACGTTGATTGCAAGTTTGCAACCATATAGAAAAAGCCACCACATGCACTGAATTTAATTAGTTCAGAACACGAGAGACTTTTCACACAATTAGCCATGCTATTTATTAGTTGGATTTGTTTTCTTGGTATCTAAAAAGTGAGATAGTGGCATTCTACATAAAAATGGAGGGAGTAACAAAAGGCTAGATAATTCTGGTGACCACCAACACCAATCATGCACCGTACATGATGTTCCAGAGATATAATCTCGTGAAATATTTCATGGTTTCTAAGATTCTACTTATGATATGTTTTTTCAGCTTTCACTACCTACACAAAATCAGTCACACCCATCTATTTTTTTTGCCTCCACTGTTTAATCACAGATGGCAACAAAACTGAACCGTCACTCATCTAGTAACAACTGTCAAGTTCAATCCATCTAATTTTCAACATTCTAGGTAGCTTGCCTATGTCCACATAATTTCCATATTCTTTACTGAACTGAATTGGTTCATCAGTTTACTTAATCATACACTACAAACTGCTCATGAAACATTTGGTAGATCATACTATTTACAGATCTTTAGCATAAATATTTATAAATTATACAAATTGTGCATTATAAAAACATAGGTAAACTAAACTTTGTTATTAAAAACAGTTTACTATATTAAAATGAATTTGCTACAAACAAACCAACTAATATTTAGTAATATTGCCAGCTATGTGGTTAAACTATGCAAAGAAATATAAAGTTATACCTGTAATACTATAACATGCTAAAAATAAGGCTCATACCAGTACACAAGTTAAGTATAAATTATATTCATTTTCATTCAACCAGTGCCACAAAAGTTTATTGGACATGTCCTAAGGATATAACATGCTAGAATCGCCGCATCATTTTTCGATTGTCACATTCACATTATATATTCTTCTATTCTCGTCTCTAATTGATGTGAGTAGAGAAGACCAAAATGGTATCAACCTCGTAGAAAACAAACTGAGAACCATTCCCGTGGTGGACATCGACGTCCACCGCCACAACATTCTTCGGTCCCTAGCAAAAAAATTATATCAGATGCTTTGGTACAACAAAAATACTAGCTAAAAGCAGTGCACACACATGTAAAATATCTTAAATGTTCAACTTGAAGAAATTTAGCACTTATAGCCGTGTAAATGAGAAAACATAATAGTTCAAAAATTCTAATCTATCGTGATGCATGTGGTGACGCTTGCAAATGACTTTATAAAAATGTACATTAGCCACACTATCACAAGCCGTTTTTAACAAGTAACTAAGAAAATGAAATCTCATAGAGAGTTGTTTGCACACATCAGACTTCATAAATTGATATAAAATGTTCGAGCAATCAAGCTATCCATGTAGTGCTAAAACATGTCTAATGTCGAGCCATGGACACACATCCACATCAGGACGGTACTGTCGTGGTGGGATCACGGCAGATGCCATGGGTATGGCTTAGTTGGGGCCGAACGGTCGTTGGGGGAATCCGGGGAGGGTTTATGCACTCAAGATGTGCACAAGCAAGAACATGCAAGAAACCTCAAGAACATGAACAAGAACCAAGAAAGCCAAGAACACAAAGACACCACGATGTACCCAGGTTCGGGGCCTTCGTGAGGAAGTAAAACCCCTACTCCTGCCTTTCCTCTCTCAATATATCAGTGTAGTTCTCGGGTACAAGGTGCTCCTCGAGCTGTATGATGCTGCCAAGTGAGAGCTCTAGATGGAAGATGAAACTATGAAGGGGGAAATGAGCTAGGGTTTCGCCTTCTCTCCCTGGAGGTAGAGATGCCGCATATATACACAGGCCGAAGTACATTTTTACCCCTGCCTACAACTGACAATGGCATGGCCAAAAGGTAGAAGACAAGCCTCTGCCTCCTGCCAGCTCAACGGCCGAACTGTCAGGCCAGCCAGGCCTAGCTTTCCTCTTCCGGTCATACTTCAGTAGCCTGCCGAGGTCTAGCCTGTAGACCTTTCCCGAAATAGCCGAGTCAGCTCCTAGGCCCCCGAGCTTCCGGGAAACCCGTGGACGGACCTCGCCGTCCTCTGACGTTTGGGGCTACGGGCTCTGCGGCGCCCGTGACTCCTCTGACATGCCTCGATACTTGCTGCTAACCTCGGCTGGCCGGTCACTTATACGTCGGGCCACGCTTCATCTTGGCTCGGGATACTCCGGATCCTATACCTCGGTAGATAACACCTTGTCTTGTGGTAACTAGCTGACTGCCCCAAGGTTCATACCTCGGAGGCTATACCTCGGATGATTCCTCCGACGTTCACCTTACGTCGGATGACGCCTCCTGCGTCTTTGCTTAATTGCTACCTCGGACGGCTTACAGCCTTAACCTTACATGTCTTTACCTCATCTTTAGCCTACCCGGGGGTAACCCCCCGACAGTAGTCCCCGAAGCTGATGTGGTCTTGCAGCCTCGGATGAAAGGCCGCATCAGGTTCAACCCGAACCACATGCGCTACAATGTTTTGCAGGTTACCGAACCAATACTCCGAGAAATCCATCGGTCTGTTCCTCGGGCCATACTGCTTTTCCGAAGTATCCGCCGAGATCTCGGACGTCAACCCTCGATTTCTGCATCCTTACTGACTTCGGTCAGAGAACACTGTTCACGTGTCCCATCCGTCACTTCCTGGTCCACGATAGTCAAAGCACTCGAGTGCTTTCCACCACGCGGCCCACGTCAGCGGAGGTTTCCCGCTTGCGCCGCTTCGCGCTCCAGTAACCGCGCCGCACGACGGTTTGCCTCCTGCAACCGATCCTGTGGCCTGCTTGTCCACCGCTATCTTCGTGCCACGTGGGCATTTGTGCACAAACGATCCCACTCGCCGCTCCGATAACCGCGCGGTAGTGCGCAGTTACCGCCCGCGGTTATAAATACGGGCCCAGGGCAGTGCTTCCCTCTTCTTCCTCATTCACTCGCCGTCTCGCCTCCATCGCAACCAGCGCCGCCGCTTCCCGTTGAGAAGAAACGCGTTCCCGCCGCCGCCGACGAGCAGTTCCTTCGTCGCCGCTGCGACCGCGTCACCGGCGCCGCTCCTCAGCACCTCGTTTTCACGGTATGTACTCCCTTTCTTGATACCCTAGGCATTGCTCTAGGTTTCTTCCTCTTCGCGCTTTGGTTCTTCATATGTTCTTGAATAAAACTCTATTTACCCCTCCGGCAGATCTTACTCGCATACTCTTTTGGGTAGAAATGGTTTCATGCCTCGGATAGATGTTCGCCTAGCATAGATATGCCTCTATGCACATAAGATAGCCACCAAACTCCTCCTGAGTTAGCCAAATATTGTACTAGATTCCAGATTCCCTTTTTCCTTTGCTAAACTTCTGCGCATTCTCTGCAGATTGACTCTGCCGAGATGTCTCCTCCTGAGACTTCGGAACAAACCGAGGTTCCAGACCTCGAACTGGAGGTCGGAGAACGAGCCGGCTGGGAAGGTTCGGATGTAACTCCGGACGAAATCCAGTGGCTCAGGGCGACTCGGCGGATTCCCGCCGGGGTAGAGTGTCGCCTGCCAGAGGGCGAACTCGAGCCTCAAGTCAAGCAAGGGGAACGGGTGGTCTTCGTCGCGCACTTCCAGCGCGGCTTCGGACTGCCCGTTAGTTCTTCCGGAGCTTCTCGACAAGTTCGGACTCCAGGTTCATCACCTCCCCGCCAACGCCATCACCACTCTCTCCTGCATCGTTTCCTTCTCTGAGGGATACCTCGGCCTCGAAGCCACGGTAGACCTCTTTTCTCGCTACTTCCAACTCAAGCGGCAAGTGATCCCGGATCCAAAGAACAAGGATCTGCCCAAGCAATTAACCGCCTGCGGAGCTGCCACCATAGCTCCTCGCCGAAACTCCATCTTCCCACGTATCACTACTCCGGACACCGTTCGCAAGTGGCTCCGGACGTGGTTTTACGTGAAGAACTCCGGCGAAGAGGACCTCCTCAACCTGCCGGTGTTTAACCTCAGCCCTCCTACAGAACAGCTCAACTGGGACTACACTCCCCCTCACACCGGCGAACTCAAGGCCATCCATGGGTATATTGCGAAATGGCAGGACCCGGAGGACCCCGGGAACGACGGGAAAGTCCTGACGGCCGACGACCTGGCCTGCACATTCGTGAAGCGCAGGGTCTCCCCTCTTCAGGCGAGGTCTCACAAGATCTGCCACATGAGCGGTCTTTATGACCCCACCCGTCATACGCACGTTGCACTGGACAACGCCGCGGTAGCTCGGCGAGTCCGAGCTATCACCAAGTCCAAGATCTCCGACGCTTGGACATGGGGAAGGGAACCCCACTACCGGACCAATCCAGCGAAACAGGTACGCTATTCCGACGTTTTCTTCGATACTTCTTTACCACCGAGGTCTTGCTACCGACGTTCACCTTGACAATTTTTCTTCCTAACTCCTTTTCATATGTCTGCCATACAGCTGTTCGCCCGCCAGACCGCCGAGGATGGAGTCCATCCTGCGGACCACTTCGGCAAGGATCTCCCTGTCGAGGACCCACCATCCAACGTGGACCCTGACGACGAGGATTATATGCCCATTGCCTCGGCCCGCATCACCACCGCGGGTAAGCCTCAAGCACAAGCTTCAGTTCAAGAGATTTCGGATGACGAGGAGGGGTTCCTCGTCATGGAACCAATAAACGCGGTACCTCTCTCCCGCCTTCCTCACCTTCCGAACTTTACTCCAGCAACCAGCCGGAAACGCGCTGGTGCCGCAACTTCGGCCGCCGAACCATCCGCCACTGGAGCCTCCGGACCCACTGAGGCTCCGGTCAAGAGACGCCGGCTGAAGAAGTCCGGACTTCCTCCTCATGCCCGGGGGGGCAAGAGGTTTCCTACCTCGGATGGGTAATGCTTTGCTTCTATAGCCAACAATGTTTGTTGTTTAAACATATTATCTCGGTATTAACACTTGACCTTCCTCTTTTCGTTGCAGTGCCCCCATAGACGTGGATCAGGAGGTATCCTCCATGACTGCACCCGTTGGTGCCTCTGAAGCCACGACCACCCCGACGAACTCTCGCCCAGGATCTCCACCGAGGTCTGGCCCGGCCTTGGGGAAATCTGCCCCCACCCGGGTCAGACTTCTCCGCGTCCTCAAACGGATGCCAATCGCGCCAGAACTCCGGCTACCGCCTTGCCGGAGCCTCGACTCTCCCCCCGCAGCCAGACTGCCCGCAACCAACAGCAGCAACAGCAGAAGCATCAGCAGAAGCAACAGCCCAAGCAGCAGCCCCAAAAACCAGTTCGCCAGACTACCTTGCCGTTGGAGAAGGGCAAGGAGAAAGAAAAAGAGACGGTGAAGTCTAAGGTCACCCCCAAACCAACATCTGGGTCTGGCACCCTGACTATTCTTCTCCCTCAAGGATGCAACCGAGGTCTCCTCCCCCGGCGACACGCCGAATTCCTCCATTCGCCGCACCCATTGATGAGACTGCCCCTCCGGCCGAAGAATATGCTCGGAGGGCATCTCTTATATTGGATAACCGGCCTGCTTCAAGCTCCGAGGCTACTTTGGCCTTGGAGGCCTCGGTTAGGGGCATCGAGCAGGGCGGACCGTGGGGATTTCCTCCTCTGCGCACTGACAGTGACCAGAGCCTCGGCTCCTTGGAACACTACAATGCAGACTGGAATTCTGCAGACATGGACGAGGTCTCTTCTGCCTCCTTGACCACCCAAGGGGACGAGCATCCTGCGGGGAGCAGCGCCTGCGCCGACGCATGCTTGAAATGCAAACTTCTGCTTTGCTTGCTACTCGAGCTGTCAACGTAAGTTCCACTTTCTTTACTTTCATGCAGTATCTCCTCTAATATCCACCATCTCCAGTCCCCGAGATTCGAGGTAAACTATTGACGCTCCGCCGGAGTTAAAATTGTTTGGCTTGAATCTTAACTCTCCATTTTCATCCGACGTATCCAATCCATTTTTATCTCACTTTAGCATGCACCTCGGGTACGAGTCCCCGAGACTCCTGTCGAGGCATACCCCGGCAACATTTTCCCAAAGAGTTGACTCCGAGTCCCCGAGACTCTTGTCGAGGTATAGCCTTTCTAACCGAGCTATATTTTTCTTCCTTGCAGAATGCTATGAACGTTCGCACGGATATCTTCCATACCCTCTGTTTGACCACAAGAAACTCCACGACGAGCACAAGGCCGTCCTTGCAGCGAAGAAAACTTCGGATGACCAGCTAGCGCAAGAGAAAGCCGAGGTAGCTCGTCTGGTAAAGGAACTGAAGCGCATCACTGAGCTGCGGACGTCTGAAAAGAGCAGCTGCAGGCGGAAAAGGCCAGTGTTGTTGAAACAGAGAAGAAACTTCGGGAGGATGCCGCCAAGGAACATGAGAATGCGCTCCAGTTAGCCGAGGCCCGCGCCACCTCGGCCACCGAGGCTTATGAAGCCCTTCAAGCTTCGGTTAACCAGCTCCTCCCGACGCTGGAACGCATCAACCAAGAAATGGACAGTAAGCTTCTTGCCCCCCTTATCCTTGCTTTGTCCTCAACGTACTGGCTCTTTGCCGAACTGTTTCTTTCATTATTAACAGGCTATCCTTCTGCAGAGCACTTCACCTACACCCAAATCTCGGCCCGCAATATCACTGCTCAGCACAGGAAGAGGCGTAACGAGACGAACCCCGACTGGACCGTTGAGGACCACATCGTGGCCATCAAAGCTCGGATCCATCCCTTGCAAACCATTGGGTCCGAACTCCTCGACGCAGGTCTGTCTGCTTTCCGAGCCTTATGGCCTCTTGCCGATGCTCCCAATACTACGCCCGAGCTCGCCGCCAAGCTTCGTGAAGCCGAACAAAGACTCCGAGAGTGGCGTTCATCTTCAGCTCGCGCTGGAGCTGATGCCGCTCTCAAATTCATCATGACTTGGTGCGAGAAGATCGACCTCGAAAAGATGGACACTCTTCGCCGAGGCTCGCCCTGGTCCTCGGACCCAATTCTCATCAAGCGCCGCGAAAAGATGGCTGCCTTCTTCGCTGGATATGCCAACACAAGAACTTGAGCGAAGGAGACACCTACTCCGACGCCGAGGATTACGAGCCAGAAGACGAGGAATACGAAACAGAATCCGACGTCGAGGCCGAGCAAGGTGACGACGGTGAAACCCGCGAAGCAGAAACCGAGGCTTCTCCACAACCTGACGCCGAGGTTACTGCCGACGTTGCCAGCACTTCCCAGGCTACCTCGGCTCCGGACGAAATCCCTGCTGCCTCGGCTGTTGCCGACGTAATTCCTGATGCCTCGACCTGAACTTATGCTTGGCCAAAAAACTTCATTAAATCCCCGGTATGCCGGGACGCAGATGTAATCAAACTTAAGTAGTTCCTTTGCTACCTCTATTACTATTATGCTCATCGAACCATGCTTTTCTAAGCTTTATGTCGAATCCTTTTGAATGATTGCTCGAGTTTACTTTCGTGTTTACTATATTTGGCATTCTTTGCTCTTGTCTGCCATTCTGGCGTTCGACAGTCGAGTCACAAGATTGTTGTTCATAGCATACAGTACTTGGTAAATTCCGAGGTATGTTTCAAAGTCATCCGACATAAAAAAGAAGTAAAAACAGGGGTTAGTAAACGACATATGCCGAACTGTCTTTTTGGACCGAGTCCCCGAGTTCATTTTCATGTTTCCCATGTTCTTTCGTCTTTGCTCTTGACTGCCATGCTGGCGTTCGTCAGTCGAGTCACAAGATTAGTTACATAGCATACAGTACTTGAAGTTTGAGACGAGGTTCAAAATAGTTCGGCATACGAACGAAGAAAGAGTACAACAAAAGAAACATGCAATCATAAGAGCGAGGCAGTCCCCGAGCTCACTCTCGAGGTGCCGAAGTTTTTATTTAAAGATCAGCCGAGGTACATACATTACTTCCTTCAACAGTAGAAGGGTCGGAGTAGAGCTACATTCCATGGACGCTGAAGCTCCGAATCGGGTCTATCCAGCCCATCTCCCCTTGGTTCCTGTGCATCTATAAGATAGTATGAATCATTGTGCAGAGCTCGGCTCACAATGTATGGTCCCTCCCATGGAGGTGACAACTTGTGCCGACCTTTGCTGCGCTGACAAGCCTCAGCACTAGGTCTCCTTCATTAAACTTTCGGGGTTTTACATGCCGGCTTTGATAGCGTCGGAGACCCTGCTGATATATTGCTGACCGAGATAAGGCCAATTCTCTTGCTTCCTCAAGCAAATCTACAGCATCTTCCCGAGCTTCTTTAGCCTCGGCTTCTGTGTACATTGCCACTCTGGGCGCATCATATTCAATGTCGGTTGGCAGCATTGCCTCGGCCCCATAGACCATGAAAAATGGCGTATAGCCAGTTGATCTGTTCGGTGTGGTCCTTAGACCCCACAGAACTGCTGGTATCTCATCGATCCAACACCCCGGTGTTTTCAACAGTGGTTCTATTAGCCGAGCTTTGATTCCGGCCAATACCAATGCATTTGACCTTTCTACTTGCCCATTAGCCTGTGGATGAGCCACCGAGGCTACATCAAGTCGAATTCCCTTACTCATGCAGAACCGAGCAAACTCTCCGACAGCAAAGTTCGTGCCGTTGTCTGTAATGATACTATGAGGATATCCATATCTCAGGATTATTTCCTTCAAAAAGGTCACTGCCGTATGACCATCCACCTTTCGGATTGGCTTCACCTCGATCCACTTAGTGAATTTGTCCACCATCACCAGTATGTGAGTCATATTGCCTCGGGCTGGCTTGAATTCTCCCACCATGTCCAGACACCAAACTGCAAAGGGCCACGTGATAGGAATGGTTTGAGCGCCGAAGCTGGCATGTGCTGCTGCTTGGCGAACCTTTGGCACCCTTCACATTTCCGAACTATATCTTCTGCATCGGCATTGGCGGTGGGCCAATAGAACCCGTGCCGGAACACCTTGGCCACCAGAGCTCTTGTGCTGCAATGATGTCCACATTCTCCTTGGTGGATCTCTAAAAGCATCTCCTTGCCTTCAGCTGGTTCGACACACCTTTGCAACACCTCGGTCACACTTCTCTTGTATAGCTCCTTGTTGATGATGGTGTATCCCTTAGCTCTCCTCTGGATTCTCCTTGCCTCGGTTGTATCACTTGGCAAACTTCCATCGGCTATGAAGTTCATGATCTGCTCCGCCCATTCCGGCACTGGATGCAGAGGAAAAAGCCTCTCATCTATCTCCATTGGTTCGGTCGCCATGATCTCCTTCATGATTTCCTCCACCATTGCTCGGCCAGTCCCCGAGTGTTGGTGCGAAGTCCCCGGGTCAGACCCGAAGTTCCCACCATCTATCTCCATAGGAAAGGCTCTATCATTCCTCGGATACTGCGAAGCAGTCCCCGAGTCCGGCCAAACGCATCCGACGTCTACCTCCATAGGAATGGGCTCAGACTCCGAACTTGGCGGTAAGAAAATTGACTCAGAGTCAGGCGAGGGCTTGATTGAAGGAGTTCTCAAATGGTTCAGTGCTATCCCCGGTGGCACCGGTTCTTTGGATGAACCGAGCTTAGACAATACGTCGGCGGCTTCATTCTCCCCCGAGGTATGTGCTTGTACTCACATCCTTCGAAGAACCCAGACACCTTTTGCACATGAAACCGATACAACTCCATGTTCGCATCCAATGCATCCCAAGTGCCGTGGATTGATGCACCACCAAAGCTGAATCGCCGAAGCATTCTATACGCCGGACGCCTATCTCCTTTGCCACCTTGAGCCCATGGATCAGGGCCTCATACTCCGCCACGTTGTTCGACGCCGAGAAATGGATTTGCAGCACATACTTCAACTGGTCTTGCTTCGGCGAGGTTAGGACTATGCCAGCACCTAATCCGACCTTGGTCTTGGACCCATCAAAGTGCATCTTCCAATAATTATAGTCCGGCAAGGGCGGCTCATATTGCATCTCGGCCCAATCGCATAAAAAGTCCGGTAGCGCCTGCGACTTGATTGCATCTCGCCTTTCATAATGCGGAGTATATGGAGATACCTCGATCGCCCATTTGGCAACTCGCCCAGTTGCGTCCTTGCATCCGATGATCTCCGAGATTGGAGCATCACATACCACCGTCATGGGATGCTCTTGGAATAATGCTTCAGTTTCTTAACCGCCAGGTATACTCCGTACGTCATCTTCTGGTAGTGGGGTAGTTTTGCTTCGACGTGGATATCACCTCGCTCAGGTAGTAGATTGGTCTCTGCACCGATTTGCCTCCTTCGTCTCGCTCCACCACCACTGCAACACTTACGACCCGGTTTGTAGCCGCAATGTATATCAACATCGGTTCATTCTGCAAAGGGGACGCCAACACCGGAGCAGTGGACAACATCTTCTTCAGCTCATTGAACGCCGCGTCCGCCTGCGGGGTCCAAGTGAAACTGGTACTTTTCTTCATAAGTTGATACAATGGTAAGGCTTTTTCTCCTAGCCGACTTACAAACCGACTTAAAGATGCAAGGCATCCCGTGAACTTCTGCACATCTTTTAAACAGTTCGGCAACTTCATTCTTTCGATAGCTCGGATCTTAGCCGGGTTAACTCTATACCTCGGCTGATACGAGGAAACCGAGCAATTTTCCAGCCGGGACACCAAAGGTGCACTTGTCCGGGTTAAGTTTCAACCGATACTTTCTTAAGTTTGCAAATGTCTCTTCGAGGTCTTCGATGAGAGTATGCTTCTTTTTAGTTTTGATAACAATGTCATCACATACACTTGCACATTCTTGCCCATTTGAGAGTGTAAGCACTTCTGCATACACCTTTGATAAGTTGCCCCGGCATTTCTCAAACCGAAACACATGACACGATAGCAATACGCCCCGTACGGGGTAATAAAGGCAGTCTTTATTTGATCATCAGTGTTCAGTGGGATCTGGTGAAAACCAGAATATGCATCAATAAAAGACAACAGCTCACATCCAGCCGTAGAATCGATCACTTGATCAATCCGAGGTAAAGGAAAGGGATCCTTCGGGCACGCCTTGTTCAGGTTGGTGAAGTCAATGCACATGCGCCACACCTTGACTATCGCCGGTTCGTCCTTCTTTTTCTCCACGAGGACTGGATTAGATATCCAGTCCGGATGCAGCACTTCCATGATGAAGCCTGCAGCCAGTAACTTCGCCAATTCTTCGAGTACCACCTTTCTTCGGTCATCTGAGAGCCGCCGCGTCGGTTGACGCACTGGTTTCACCTCTGGCCGAACAAACAAAGAGTGCTCTGCCAACTCCCTCGGAACACCTGGCAGGTCTTTAGCCGACCATGCAAAAATGTCCCGATTCTCACGGAGGAAGTGACAGAGCGCGCTTTCCTATTTCTCGTCCATGCCAGCACCAATGATGGCGAAACGCTCCGGGTTCTCCGAGTCCAGCGGGATTTTCTTGGTCTCCTTGGGCACCTCGAATGAAGCGCTCATGTCCGGAGTAATTAGTCCGGACATGCCGAGCTGAGTAGACTGCGCCATTGCCACCACCTTCTGAAGTTGCTTCTTCTCCGCCGCGATCACCAAGGACTCGGCTAAACTAGATCCCGCCGAGGCACATTGCATAGCCTTCTTGTAGTCACCTGAAATGGTTATTATTCCCTTGGGCCCCGGCATTTTCATCTTCAGGTAGGCCACATGAGTGGAGATCATGAACTTGGCCAAGGCTGGCCTTCCCAGCAAGGCATGGTAAGGGCTCTGCAAGTCCACAACCTCGAACTCAAGACTTTCAACTCGGCTGTTATCTCGGGTACCAAAACCCACGTCGACCCAAATCTTTCCCATAGGTGCACAAGAGACCCCGGGCACAATACCGTGAAACGTACAGCTGCTAGGCTGCAACTGGTTCGGTGAGTATCCCAGCTTGACCATGGTGTCTCGGTACATGATATTTATGGCACTCCCATTGTCCACCAAGACTCGGGTGAATCTCACATTGTTGGTCGGCCCACAGAACGTCGGATCCACCACCAGTGCATAGTTTCCAGGGCTCGGCATGATCCGAGGTGTATCTTGCCTGCTCCAAGTGATCTCTTGCTCGGACCAATTCATGTATTTCACCACTGCTGGAGTTACTGCATTCACCTCCTTGGCACGCCTCAGCATACTCTTCTTATCAGTTGACTCAGTCACAAACACCACGTAACTCTGATGTACTTCCCTATAATCATTACCGGGGTTCTCATACCTCTGATTCTCAAAGGACCACGTTTGGCTTTGGCCGGCACCACCGTTGTTGTTGTTGCCCTGGGCACTCACTGCATTCACCGGTTTCGCCTGCACCATCTTCTGGTTTTGGGCCGCATGCACCGGGGTTGAATTTGCTCCGGTTAAGCTCTGATTCTGCGCCGCTATGGTCGGCTTATGCTGCTGCTGCGCGTTCGGATATTGAGGTCTACGCCATTGGTTCGGTGGCCCACTCCGGTTTGTCCCAGCTTTCGCCCCTTCTGCAGCGGTTCGGTGATGAAAACTACACTGCAGAGTGGTATGGTTGGGTGTTTTGCCATTCCTGCCATGATAGATACATGGCCCATTCACCAATGACTCGTAAGTCACAGGTGGTCCGGCCTCCTGCCACTGCTTCGCACCACCGCCCTGACTCTGGTTCTGGTTCGGAGTCCATGCCTGACCCTCAGTCTTCGGTTTCTGGGCGCCTCCAGGTCCGGACTGACTTGGGTTTACAGCATTGACTTGGAAATCTGGTTCTCTCCTCTTTTGCCCGAACTCTTGACGGTTATCAAACCTCGGTCCGTTGTTGCGATTGTTCATCGGATTCCTCCTGTTCCGGGCATTCCCATCCATCAGAGGCTGCATCGGATCGCCAAGGGCATAGGAATCAGCTATCCGAATCGTCTCGGCCAGAGTCTTTGGCATATCTCTCTGGAGCCTCTGCCACAACATGCTACCATACCGACATCCATCAGCGAACCACGCTATAGCCTGTGCTTCGATAACTCCTTCACAGGAGTTCCGAACATTGCTCCACCGAGTCAAGAATTCTCGGTCAGTCTCATTGTCCTCCTGCTTGCACGCCTGCAAAAGCTGAGGTCGGTTTGGCCTCTTGTAAGTGCTGGCGAAGTTGCTATTGAATGCCTCCTCTAAATCCAGCCAGCAATTGATGCTATTCTCCGGCAAATTGTTCAGCCAGATCCGAGCAGGACCTTCCAACATGTGCGGGAGATACCGGACCGCCCATCGGCGATTGCCCCCCGCAATGTATACTGCTGAAACATAATCAGCTAGCCAATCTTGCGGCTTGGTGCTCCCATTGTACGGCCTGGTACTCCGACCCAACTGAAACTGAGACACTGGTGGAGGTGGTTCCTTCATGATCCGAGGTCCAAAACACGCCGGACCAGGAGGACCTTCCTCTTCCAACCTCTCGGACTTGTAAATCCGATCTAGCTTGTATCGCGCGTCACCTGTAGGCAACGTCCGAGCTCCGATACGCTCTCCCAATGCACCATCCACTCTATAGAATCCAGCCCGCTCCATGGCTGAATTTCCATCATCATATCGGTCGCCACCTCGACCGACGCTCTTCGGCTGCGGAACATACTCCGGCTCTTGCTGATACTGCTCCTGCGGCCGGGGTTGCTGCTGATGCCTCGGGGGCTGAGGTGGTTTACCTCGGCCAGCCGACGCTGCTTGCCCACCGTTCTGATTTCCCTGAGCTGAACGGCCTTTAGCTCGGCTTGCATCACCTGGGCCGGGGTCTCCATTGGCTCGGCTAGCGTCACCGACCTTTTGCTTTCCAGCTAACACCGGATCGTACACTTGCAGCTGCATCTCCTTGTTCCGACCTGAAGTGACACTCCGGGCACGTTCGGCTCCTCCGACGTGTGGAGACGAGGCTTGCCCCTTGGACCCCTGGCTAACTGGCCTAATCGAATGGACCGCCTGCGAACCGCCAAGCCCGGCCTTGCGGAGGGCTTCATTTTGCTTGCTGGCCACATGCACTAACTCATTGAGCCGCTTCTGCTGCTCACGCCATGCATCTCCGGTCAACTCCGATAGCCCGGCCCTTACTGCTTCGGCTGCTCTAAGGTTCTTAGCTGGTGAACTATACACCGGCCTACCAGTAGCCGACCTGCTACTTGTTGCCTTAGTCGAGCTCGAGACTGCAGCCCTAACCATCTCCTCATAGAGGTCCTTGCCTCGGTTGAACAGAGCAGCTTTCTTACGCCGCACAACCGGAGTAAAACCATCCTCTATACCATGTGCAGCATTGTACTCCTTTGCTCCATATCAAACTGCTGCCTAGCCTCGGCCAGCAACCGAGCTTCTCTCATCACTCTCTGGCGCTCTGCCTCTAACCCGGCCACCGTATGCTCCACACTTGCCTCTACTGCGAGTGGCCGAGCTAACCTATCAACGATAGATTCTAAGGGAAACTCTTCCCTTGGCATGCCCAACTGCTCATTCTGACTAGGTTTCTCGTACGGAAACTTCGCCGCCCGACCTGATTTCTCAGGCAGCGGTTGGTGTCGCCTCCACCTCGGCTAGCGCGACTTTGCCAGCATCCGCCTTGCTAGCTGCAGGCTGGTACCAGCCACCATCACCTCCACACACCTCGGAGGGCGAGTAACACGTTGGCCCAAAGCCGCCAGGAGTGGAGTTTCGTCGTCCACGAGCACCTGCTCCGGGTACTCGCGAACCACCTCGACAGCAACGTATGTGGGGAAGCTGCCGAGCATCATGAGGAAACCATTGGTGGGGAAAGGCTTGCCGGCGAAGCACCCGCATTGTCACTCACAAAGGCAAACTCGCCGATGTTGGCAACAAGGCCAGAAAGAACACACTCAGAGGAGCCCGTCCGGATGGAAACTCCACCCAACGCCTCAATCTGCCCCACGGTGGGCGCCAACTGTCGTGGTGGGATCACGGCAGATGCCATGGGTATGGCTTAGTTGGGGCCGAATGGTCGTTGGGGGAATCCGGGGAGGGTTTATGCACTCAAGATGTGCACAAGCAAGAACATGCAAGAAACCACAAGAACATGAACAAGAACCAAGAAAGCCAAGAACACAAAAGACACCACGATGTACCCAGGTTCGGGGCCTTCGTGAGGAAGTAAAACCCCTACTCCTGCCTTTCCTCTCTCAATATATCAGTGTAGTTCTCAGGTACAAGGTGCTCCTCGAGCTGTATGATGCTGCCAAGTGAGAGCTCTAGATGGAAGATGAAACTATGAAGGGGGAAATGAGCTAGGGTTTTCGCCGTCCTCCTCCCTGGAGGTAGAGATGCCGCATATATACACAGGCCGAAGTACATTTTTACCCCTGCCTACAACTGACAATGGCATGGCCAAAAGGTAGAAGACAAGCCTCTGCCTCCTGCCAGCTCAACGGCCGAACTGTCAGGCCAGCCAGGCCTAGCTTTCCTCTTCCGGTCATACTTCAGTAGCCTGCCGAGGTCTAGCCTGTAGACCTTTCCCGAAATAGCCGAGTCAGCTCCTAGGCCCCCGAGCTTCCGGGAAACCCGTGGACGGACCTCGCCGTCCTCTGACGTTTGGGGCTACGGCTCTGCGGCGCCCGTGACTCCTCTGACATGCCTCGATACTTGCTGCTAACCTCGGCTGGCCGGTCACTTATACGTCGGGCCACGCTTCATCTTGGCTCGGGATACTCCGGATCCTATACCTCGGTAGATAACACCTTGTTCTTGTGGTAACTAGCTGACTGCCCCAAGGTTCATACCTCGGAGGCTATACCTCGGATGATTCCTCCGACGTTCACCTTACGTCGGATGACGCCTCCTGCGTCTTTGCTTAATTGCTACCTCGGACGGCTTACAGCCTTAACCTTACATGTCTTTACCTCATCTTTAGCCTACCCGGGGATAACCCCCCGACAGGTACCCGTGTCTCCCGGCAGCACACCCACCATGGATCTCACTGCGAGATTCACGAAGGTATTCACATCTTACGGACAAAAGTCAAAACATAACTAATAAGACTCAGAAAATAAGTCTATAAAAACGTGAAAACACTATGTTAACTGAAAAATAAAGGAAATGGAAAGAAATTGTGAAACAAACAAAAGTGAAGTACATATACAAAAACCCAAATAAAGCGTGAAATTAAAAGGAAAGCGGGGGACTTAAGTTATGTTATTACTCTTCGAATCCCATATTATATTAGCCTAGTTTATCAGTTTTTGAAGTAAAAAAACATAAGTAGTTTATCATTTTTTCTAATACACGGTCAATTTCAAGGAAATTTTCTTCCGTAAGCGAGACTCGCAGTCGGACTCGAGTTAGTACCCTGCGATCTTTTCACACCAGGCTTTGCAGGACAAGCGCACACGTAGTACGGCTCGCAGCCGTAATGGAAGCCGCCCAATCTCATGTTGTCCAGCGGCCAAGGACGACATCTTCTTCTTCCTCCGCTCAGACCCGCTGCCCAGCCAAGAAGAGAAGGAGGAGACAGGCTCCTGCCCTCCGACCTTGCACCTCCTCCTCCAGCCAGATCCCCAGCTGGGGGGCGAAGCGCCCACAAACCTGTTCTCCTCCTAACACCAACAGCTATTGGTACGTCAAAACCTCAGGACTTTAGGATTTCGTTACGACTCCGACCGATCTGATCTGCCGGTGTGCCATGTCGTCGCAGGAGAGACTGGGCTAATCTTAGCGACGGGCCGGCAGGGCTGATCGCCGAGCGCGTCCTCGCCTACGACGTCGCCGACTACCTCCGCTTCCGTGACGTGTGTCGCCCGTGGCGACACTGCTCCACAGAACCGCGCTGGCACGGCGGCTTGGATCGCCGGTTCCATCTCCATCGGTGGACCATGCTCCGGGAACAACTTGCCACGCCGTACCGGCGTTCCTTCCTCAACACATCCACCGGCGAGTGCGTCCTGGTCGACATCCCGGAGCTCCACGACAATCTGTTGCTTGCCGTAACCCGGAAGGGCTCCTTGTCCTGGTCCACAAGACGCAGCGCTCTAGTGTCCGCCTACTCAACCCTCTCAGTCTCACCCGCCTCCTCACGGACCTCCCGCCCCTCACCACTCTTCTGCCTCCGCACCACCAGGACAAACTTTCCCAGCTTAAGCTCTATTTCAATGGGCAATTCACAGCGTGGGGCTCGGGCATTGCCAATGATGATTCAACAGTGGTGCTCTGCTTTGACAGGCTCGGTATTATTGGCATGGCCAAGCCCAGCGATGACTCTTGGAATTTGCTAAGATGCTGCTGTGAGATGAGAGTGGCACCTATAATGTTGGCAGGCCACTTCTACTGTGTTAACCAGAGTGGTGTCATGGTGTTGGAAATAGGTGCAGATAAGCCACCACAGTTTAAACTGGCTGCCAAGCTGAGTATGCATGTCTCGTCAGTCACGGATAGTGTGCATCTCGTGAACAATTGCTGGGAGCTGATGCTGGTACATCGTCGGCACCGACGGTTGACAGCGAGGAATAAATCAGGGAGGAGCTACGACACTTACCGAGTGGATTTGGAAAACAGTATAGTATCCTTGGTCAAGAGCTTGGGTGGCGGCAGCGTTGGGCGTGCAGTGTTCATGGGCTTGTATTGCTCTCTTTCAGTGTCTTTAGGCGTTTTCCCGCCGGCTGCTTGAGTGCTGACACCATCTACTTGAGTTTTGACCTTCGTGAGAGAGTGATGTTAACGGCTGGAGCATATCATCTCACATCTGGAAGAGTGAAACTCCCATGTAGCTCGGTGCCACGGCCGCATACTCTCATTCACTGCCTGTCTTTGGCCACTACTGTTAGAGATTGATGATTTACCAACATTGGTTTATGCCATTCTTTATCCCTTTTGGTTTATGTGTCTAGCTAGAGTTATGAATCCTGCTTAATTTGCGTATTGAATCCACCAGCCATACATACAGATTTGTATGCATCTAGCTAGCTAGTCTAGTGTGAGGAGGAATTTAGCCATGCAAAGCAAAGGCGCAGTATGCACATGATCTTGTCAGTAGGTGATGGTGAACCAACACATTTTGCATATTGTGCTAAAAAATATAGTTCGGTTAGAGGATATATGATTCTATACGGGTATCTTTTTATTCATCTGTGCAGCAAGGTGTTTGTGCAGTTGCGGTTTCTCTACCTATGCCAAACAGGCTGCTATTTAATCTGAGATGTGAGTTGCACTTCAGCAAGTCGTCTCTCTGTGAGTCAAAACTACATCACCGTGGAGTAATGGAGTTGTACTAATCAGTTGGCAGTAAGGAAGTGAGGATGATGCAGAGCCGATCAAGCTTAGCTAGTGAAGTGCAATTTATTTTGTTCTTACAAACTAGCAGATGATGAGCTCTTTATTTCAAATTAGTTCGCTGTTATCATGATCTGTATAGGAAGGTTTTTATTGTGTGTCAATGTGATCAGGATCAAGGATTGGGTAACCGAGCGAGAAATCCGGTTACCACTCGGTAACCGGAAATCTCGAGCACCCTCGGTAAAACGTCTTACCGGAAAAAAATACCGAGTTTATTTGAAACTTTTGAATTTGAATTCCATATTCTAGCTAAGAACGTCATATCTGTTCCTAGCATTGAAATATTACTTGGCGTAGTAGTTAGGCTGGTTTTCATGGACCCTCAGGAAGCTGTAGGTTGCCAAACTGAGTATGCATGTCTCGCCAGTCACGGATAGATACATCGTCAGATAACCGCTGATAATTTGAATTCAAATTTTGTTTGAAAAATACGTTCAAAATTAACAATACCTCTGATAATTAGAATTCAAAATTTGTTTGAAAAATTCGTTTGGTAAATCCACGGTATTTTTCGGTTACGCGGTAAACGCAAATCTCGAGCACCTTCGAGATTTTCTTATGTTCGGATATCTGAGGACATTCTTCTTGATTGTTTTTCTTCATGTGTTGCTCTCTCTCTCTCTCTCGGTGCCTATTGGGGTTATCCCCACTGGTTCCATTAGTGGTGACACCATCTATGCAGACAGACGCACCACAATTGCTGTCAGCTTACAGTCTGGACCGACGCTTGGTGGCGCAGCCAGATACTCTTGTCGACTGCCTCACCTAGTGCAATACAGATCATGCTTCTTTTATTTCAGTTTCAAGCATGTACCGATCTTATGCGGGTAAAGAGTTTAGGCATGGAAAGTCGATAATCCCATCTTGTTATTCGGTGTACATGACAGTGCTTATCTTTTTCATTTGCGTCTTGAGGTTGCGAAAGATAAAAATTTGGCTAATCGAATATGTAGCTTTGGTTAACTTGAAAACAAGTGATGCTCTGCTTTCAGTCTTTGACTTTGAAGGTTTGACCCACCTTGCTCTGCTTTCTAAGAACAGCCAATCCTGACGAGTGACAAAGGCAGCCCACATGACAGTGCATTCTTTTCTGGTTACTGTTAACTTACATGAGCACTAGCTGTGCTTCCTAATGACCTGACATATATATTGTTGGTTACGGGCATGTAAGGTTAACTTACCTAAGGTTTTAGATTACTATTGCCATGTTATCATCATAACTTCAGCTTAATAAATGGATAAGGCAAAAAAATTACCTACGGTTTTAAAAAAATAAGTCGGGATGAAAAGCATCTATACCTATATCAAAGCTAACCGAGTTAGCCTTCCCCTCAGCGTGCCCACGTCGACGCTTGCTACATAGACGCACTTCTACAGTGCCAGCGCACGTCCGCGCCGCCCGATCTGCATCGGACGGTCCGCAGAGTCGGTCGCCGTGCCTCTTTTACGAAAAGGATCCTCGCAAATCCAGAAATTTCAACTCAGCATGCCCACGTCGACGCTTGCTACATAGACGCACTTCTACAGTGCCAGCGCACGTCCGCGTCGCCCGATCTGAATCGGACGGTCCGCAGCATCGGTCGCCGTGCCTCTTTTACGAAAAGGATCCTCGCAAATCCAGAAATTTCAACGCACTTACAGATCCCCGCTAATGTGGACTACTGTGCAAATTTCCGCAACCAGAGGGACCCCGCTGCAAAAATTCCCGCACACGCTCCCCTCTCCTTCTCCCTCCGCACGGCGTCAGCGTCGCCGCCGCCGCCGACACGCTGCGCCGCCTCTCTGCTCCTCCCCAATCAGATTGACTCACACGGCGAGCTCGCCCGTCGCTTCCTCTCCTCCTCACCGAAGATCAGCTGCTGGGAGGACGCACATACGCCGTAATCATCCTCGACGTGCTCGACGACCGCCGCTTCGGTCCGCCACCGTCCGCCGCCGTGCGAGCTCGAATCCGGCTAGCTCCGACGACCATTAGCCAGCGGCGCCGCCGCAATTAGGTTACCCTCGCTCGGCCGCGTCCAACGCGCGCACCCGCGCGTGCGAGCTTGCTCGCCACCGGCGAGAGCAAGCACGGCCGAGCCGCCGCCGATTTCGCTGCCATTGACAGGCGGGCCCCGCCTGTCAGGATTCTATCCATTTCCTAATTGATTTCGGTAATTGATAAAAAATCTGACAGTGGGGTCCACTATCAGATATTTAACATTTCCAGTAATTACAGAAAATAATTAAATATTGTAAAATTCATAACTTTTTAACTGCTAATTAGAATAAAACAAATAATATATCAAAGCGATCAGAAAAATCAACTCTATTTGTTTCCACAAATAAAATATTTGTTTGACCAAAACTGAATTACTCTAAAATTGAAACAACAAATAACACATTATTTTATGTAAACAAAATAATAATTAGCATAAAACAAATAATATATCAAAACGATCAGAAAAATCAACTCTATTTGTTTCCACAATTAAAATATTTGTTTGACTAAAATTGAATTACTCTAAAATTTGTCAGATATTTAACATTTCCAGTAATTACATAAAATAATTAAATATTGTAAAATTCATAACTTTTTATCTGCTAATTAGAATAAAACAAATAATATATCAAAGCGATCAGAAAAATCAACTCTATTTGTTTCCACAATTAAAATATTTGTTTGACCAAAATTGAATTACTCAAAAATTGAAACAACGAATAACACATTATTTTATGTAAAAATAATAATAATTAGCATAAAACAAATAATATATCAAAATGATCAGAAAAATCAACTTTATTTGTTTCACAACTAAAATATTTGTTTGACTAAAATTGAATTACTCTAAAATTGAAACAACAAGTAACACATTAATTTATGTAAAAAAAAGATAATGATAATAATAATACACCGATCTCTACCGCGATAATTTTCAGACAATAAATTCATAAATTTTAAACTATTATTCATGAAAAATGCAAATAATATATCAATAAATTTCGAATTTAACAAATTTTCACACCCTTTACACAGAAATTGTATAAAAACAAAATCTATGCCTATATCAAAGCTCATAATAATAATGCTAAACCGAGATAATTTCCAGATAGTACTTAATCACATAATAAAATACTGGAAATTGCAAAGTTCATAACTTTCAATCTGTTATTCATGAAAATGCAAATAACATGCCGAAATTTTTTAAATTTAACAAATTTTCAAACTCTTCACACAAAAATTGTATACAAAATAATAATAATAATTTGCTTTTTTGTATACAAAATAATAATAATAATTTGCTTAAATAATGCATTATCTCTAATTGTTAACTCAGATTAAAGATTTTAATTTGGTGCTTATTGAAATACAATCTAAATGAACTGATTATAATTATAGAACGCAAATCAATAAATGATCATTTCCACTCACTATGGACATACATTAAATATTAACGAAAAAAGAAATTTGTCAGTTCAATTTACTAGATATTTGAAGATACTCCACACGACAAAATCCGACAGATTTCAACATTTCGAATACTGACAGGTAAGAAATTATGCTCAGCACGACTCTTTTCCATTTTATGCTTATTTTAATTGAGTCAACCTAACAAAAGAGTTCAAGGGAATTATATATAGTATTTTTTTTCTTTTAACTATTCGTCAAGCAATTTTTTGCACCTCTACGAACTATTATTCATTCATGATGGAAACATATTCGATGAAAGTCCTACAAAACTTCAAGAAAAATTTATTCCTTTTTGTGCAACATAATTTTTTTTGTAATCTAAAAATAATTTGCTTTCATGCTACTTATATGATGTTAACCTACTCAGATCTTATGCTTCATAACTTTATTGCAATTTCCTTCTAACTGTAAATGTATAGATTTATTGATGCTTAAGAGATGTTCGATTTAATCCAATCAAGTTTCCAGAGGAAATTAATTCATTTTCCATTCTATGTTTATTTTGTAAGATAGAAGATGCTAAATAAAAAAAATACCTTATTGGACACTAAAAATATTACTGTTCACACTTTATGCAAGCTGCTTATATCAAAGTTTGTTCTTGATTTATTTATATGAAATTTCTCTTACCGTTAAGACTTTACATAGCTTAACAAAAGTTTACCACGGAAAGTCTAAATTCAGTGACTCTTTCTAATCCAATTCCGACAGTGCTTTAGGACCTAAGCTGACTGCAGCGAACAATAT
Organism: Poa pratensis; assembly: GCA_947311845.1. Taxonomy (NCBI): domain Eukaryota; kingdom Viridiplantae; phylum Streptophyta; class Magnoliopsida; order Poales; family Poaceae; genus Poa; species Poa pratensis. Next base: position 5,465,002 of record CAMZMU010000127.1, read on the forward strand.
TTTTTTAAGGATACATTTCAATACCATTAATTTTCATATCTTCCATACTAAATGCAATGCACTGACGTCGTATGTTGATTACTCTTTTCCTTTTTCGATGCTTATTTTTTATCGACAGAACACGAATCCGAAGTTGGTTCTGATAACACGAAAGATCCATATTTCGTTGTCAACAAACAACCGGAAAAATATATCAACATGATCACAAAAATAAAGACTGACTGTCTATAACATATGATCAAAAATCAAATTTGAATATTTTGAATACTTAAATGTCCTTTAAATCTGAATATTTCAAAATTTTGAACGCCTTCCAAGTCTGACCATTTTACTAACGTAAAAAAAATCAAATCTGGAAAACTTCCCAATTTGAACATTTTCTGAAATCTGAACAATTTTTCAACACAACCGCTCTGTGCATTCCAATAATTTCAAATTTCCACACTTTTTAAATAAAGACATTTCCAAATTTTAATTTTAACACACGGGCGCGGCGGTGTCGCCGCGTAAATTTTTCCTAGTAACTCTCCAATGACGCCATTCTAGAAAAAACGAGACTCGAAGGAAGCAAAGTCTCTTTTCTGACCTAATTATCATGAGACTATGATTGACAGTGTTACCGGCGCTAAATCATGATGATCCAATCTAAGATTCTTCTCAACGAATTCGCGAAAAAATGTGTTACACATGAAGACATACTCGAGTACCCTTGTTGTTGAGTGTGATGCTGTGCGGAGGGATGCCGTCAGGGCTGAACTAGGTCTTTAATTGTTTCATCGCATAACGCTAGATTTGCATAAACAAGATTCATCCGCATCAAATCCGACAGGGACCCAAATCAATTTTGCTTTCGACTTCCCACAAAGACCAATGAATAATTTCTTGAGACCAGCAAAGATTTGGAATCCCCAAATCCACCTCGCAAGGACACATCCAAGTTGAAACCAATGGCCTTACCCATCCCAAGAATGTTACGCAGTTTAGACGAATTTGCGTATTTCAAAACTAAAATGCATGATAGTCGTAAGTCATGCCCGAGTACAACCAAGAAAGAAAAACAAAACAAAAAACTCGCACCTACAACCAAAATTCTTTTCATTTTCTAACAAAAATTTAGACTCGGTAAATTATTATTAAACATAATATATTAATATAAAATAACACGTGAAAAGAACATCCATATTTGCTTTTAAAGACTCAACTCCAATAGCTACATTATTTTGATATTAAACTCTACATGATGTCCTGGTGGACGCACTAGAACATATGACTGCTTAACAATTTCATTTGCTACTACATCACATGACTAGATTCTAAATAAATAACTGTTGAATACCCCTTATTCAACCCAAATACCAATTATGAACGTGGGAAAACCGAAATAATTGTTGATTGTACTGAACTTTTATATCTTTAGAAATTATTGTTTTCATACTATGCTATTAACGAGTCGGATTTTCTAATACATACTTAGAATACTTAACAACATAACAATGATGCTCATTATTTGTTCTAGTGTTTGAAATGTCCATTAAACATGTGTTGTTTAGAATTTAAATTGTATTTTGTAACAAGATTTTTTCCTTAATTAATTTTATGGAATTTATATAAGTTGTGAATTGGTTTTTTCTTGATCCGATGTATACACAAGTTCCCTTTTCATTGTTTTTTATAACTACATAATATGAATAGTGTATTTCTATTTGTTGTACATGTGTCTGTAGCGTACGACCTAACTAATACATTAAGGTGGTTACATGATTCTTTACTAATTTTTGTGGTAAAATGTGTGTTGCAAACAAAAGTGTGGTCAATAATGTGGTGAGTACATGTGGATGGTATGTACTTGCTACAGAAATAGAGTCACTATAGTAATCATCAAAAGGACTATATAATTTTGTGAAGTTGTAAGAGCAACCAGTCAATCCACGTAGTCACGAGCCTAATGTCATCTAACACCTTCCCCGCTAGGACACACGTATTGACCAAACATTGCTTCGGCGAGGAGGAACATGCACCCCGCAAGTGTGCAACTAGCTAGGAAGGCTCTGATAAGATCCAACTTTACTGGTACATGCAAAAGTGGATTGCCTCTCGACCGAGCCACTGTTTTGAGAATCTTATCTGTTGTTGCGGCTAATCAAATCAAAACTCCACAATATCCACGCGTGGGAAGTGTGGCTTGATGGATTTTCAGCGAAACTCGAACCATCGAGCCGACATAAGCTATTGTTTTTCTCGCATCACATCAAGAGGAATATTTTTCACTTTAACCAAAGCTCATTTTCTCATCTCTTATGTTTGTATGAAAGCATTGAATGAACGGGTCAAATATCTTACATTTTTGCTCTTCTTTGAGAAGTTCAGAATGTTTTTTGTTTTTTCATTCATGTCTGTAAATATGGGCCTGGTCGGAATCGAATTAGAAATTTGCCGGCCCAGCACCCACCCTAAGCAGGCCAGAAGCCACAAGCAACACAGACGGTCTGACAGACCTCCATCCATCCAAATCCACAAGCGGCGGCGACGGCGGCGGCAGCGGCGACGGCGGCGGTCGGTCTTCTTCTCCCGGAGGGCACACTCCTGACCCGCTCAGTCGCCACCGCCTCCATGGATAGCAGGAGGGACTGGGCGGCTCTTCCGGATGGGCCGGCAGGGCTGGTCGCCGACCGCGTCCTCGCATACGACGTCGCCGACTACCTCCGCTTCCGCGCCGTCTGCCGCGCGTGGCGGAGGTGCTCCGCTGACCCGCGCGCGCACGGCGGCCTCGACCGCCGGTTCCATCCATGGCGGTGGACCATGCTCCGGGAGGAGCTCGCCGCCCCGCCCCGGACCACCGCTGCTCCTTCCTCAACACGTCCACCGGCGAGTGCGTCCAGGTCGAAGTCCCGGAGCTGCATGACCATGACCTGCTCGCCATCACCCCCGAGGGACTCCTCATCCTGCTCCAGGACCGCAAGCACATCCGCCTGCTCAACCCACTCGCCCGCCACCTCACCGAGCTCCCGCCGCTCACCACGTTAGTGCCCCCAACCGACCACCGCCGAGAGGGATCTGTTACTAGTTAGAGGATATCATCTCGCAGATGGAAGTGTCGAACTCCCCTGTAGCTCGGTGCCACGGCCGCATACTCTCGTTGACTGCCTTTCTTTGTCCATTACTGTTGCTGACTGTTCATAGTTTAGGATGCATCGTTATGCAGTGTGCACTCTTTATCCCATTTGCTGGTCAGCTACTATTTGAGTGTATGCATCTAGCTATAGTTATGTATGTCCGACTTGTCATCTTATTTTGCATATTGAATAATCCACCAGCCCTACATACAGGGCTGTAATGGTCTATTTTGACAGTCTAGTGCAGATCGAGAGGAGTTCGGCCATGAAAGGCAAAGGCATTGTATGAACATGTCATCTTACTGGAGGAGTAAACACATTGTTGCATATTGTGCTGAAAAAATGTATGTACTTGAAACTAAAGTTTGATTGGAGAAAATATGCGCAGTGTGCAGTCTTCTCCCCTTGTTTAAACCCTTTTCTGTGTCATTCATGCAGCAAGTTGCTTGTTCAGTTTAGCTATGCCAAATAGGCTGCTATGTAATCTGAGATGTAAATATCGAGTTCACAGCATAACTTAGTGTCTCTTTGTGAGTTTATTTTTGTTGGACCTTTATTAAAGATGCATCATTGTAGAGTTGTACTAATCAGTTGGCAGTAAGGAATAAGGATGACGCAGCACTGGCCGAGCTGCATATCTTTTTGTTGCAGCACACCATTAGTTGGTTATTGTTTTTGTCCTAAAATTTGTCAGGATGATCAGCCCTTTATCGATTGGTTTGCTGTTAAACTGATGGACATCCTGTTTGAATGTTGAATTTCTTGTTGCCTTTCTGTGATATTGGATTTGCATGTACACTGACTTGCATCATCGCCTGCCGGCGAGGGGCAATGAGGTGGCTCCGTGGAAAATATGTTTCCTGATGTTGGATACTTGAACTAGACTTCCTGGTGGACCTTTTATGTCTCACCCCTTTACCGTTTTGTGCTAGAATCAGCACAAGTAGGCTCTATTTGAACTAAGAGTGTTTTCAGCTACAAGAAGAAGTATATTAAGTGTTCTGCAGGCTCCATGTTGTGCTCAAAATCGATGTACTTGAGACTAAAGTTTGATTGGAGGAAATAGCGATCCATGTTGCTACCCTTTTCTGTGTCATGTATGCAGCAAGTTGCTTGTTCAATTTAGCAATGCCAACAGGCTGCTATGTAATCTGAGATGTATATATCTGAGTTCACATCATAACTTAGTGTCTCTGTGTGAGTTAATTATCTTGGACCTTTATTAAAGATGAATAATTGCAGAGTTGTACTGATCAGTTGGCACAGGATGATGAGCCCTTATTTCGATTGGTTTGCTGTTAACCTGATGGACATCCTTTTTGAATGCTGAATTTTTATTTGCTTATCTCTGCGATATTGGAATGGCATGTACACTGATTGGCATCATCGCCTGCCAGCGAGGGGAAATGAGATGGCTCTGCCAGAAATGTGTTTCCTGATGTTGGATACTTGAACTAGACTTCATGTGGACCTTTATGTCTGACCCCTTTCCTGTTTTGTGCTGCCTGGAAATGGAATCAGCACAAGTAAGCTCTAATGGAACGAAGAGTGTATTCGGCTACAAGCAGAAACTAGGATGACCTGCGAAACCAATCTTCAGTTAGACGTTGCATCGGAAGTATTCCAGCCAGTGGTTTCTGTTTACGTTTCAACCGAAGGACCGAACATTTCACTTAAAACTCCGCCAAACACACAGCCACGGCCCGTCTGTCGATGGCACGGGAGAGTGTGGATGACAGCGTGCGGCATATACTGGAAGAAGTCGAGCGCGCGGCGGCAGTCGTTAGTGTGGCGGACGGCGTCGGTGACGGAGGCACACCAGAGAGCACCGGGCAGAGATGTGCGCAGTGTGCAGTCTTCTCCCCTGACATGCGACTTAACCTCACGTTTCTAGGAATTTGAATCAGCCTCCAACCAACATTTCTCCATGGTTCCCTTCCCTCCAGTATAAGCTACAAAAAATACTGGACACTTTTTCAATACAGCAATTTTGCCATATGCTATGCAATGTGGGAGTGGGACATAATGCAGGCAGCCAAGTAGCAAAACTGAGACATAATGCATTTGCGTCGTCATGAGAACTACGGCAAAGCAGTGACCCCACCCTTGGGTAAAAAATAAACCGTGACTAACGAATGATGTACACACAGGGAGAATACTGGAGGTAAATTGCAAAAAGTATAGTCTGCACCGGTGATTTCTACAGTTGAAGTGAAAATTCTGATACAGCCAACCAAACGCCATATCTACACTACAATTTCTTCATGTTTATGATTCTACAAACTATTTCGCTTAAAAGACATCCAACTATGTCCTCAACACATTCTTCACCATGCTAACTGTCGAAACAGTAGATGAAAATGGTTCTTCTTAGCGAAGATCGTCTTCTTAAATCAAGACGTCCATGTCTCCAAGGCGAGACCAGACGAAATATGAGAGACACCTCGTGGTAACTTTTAAGTTGTAACCGGGAAACTAACCCCCCTCCATGGAGAGAACCAGACAGTTATTCAAGCCTAGCTGAGTTATAGCCAAGTTTAACCAGCAGTTCAGCTTACAGAAAATATTTTCCACTTACTAAGATTCTGATGCCTCAACAACCAAATAAATAAACGAGCCGCAGAGAAAACAGCCATAACAATAGAACTCGGGACTATTTTAGGTGATAAATTGGATAACCATATTATTGCCCTCTAATTATGAAAAGAACATGATGCATTTAACAGATAGAAGCAACACTGTTTGATAGCATCACAGTCGACCTCTTGCTAGAAATACATATTGCATTTGCAAGAGAATTCAAGAGAAATAGGAGAATAGAAGGAATCCAACTTTGGCACAATGATAGAAGAACTAGGAGAATTTTCAGGACAAGAAAAGCCAGCAGCCGGACAGCATCAGTATGCATTTCATGTACTCCTATGATCCTATCAGGTCTTCTGTGGACATTTTGAGCACTATCAAGTGCATTAACTTAACTAGGTAGATGTTCTTTCATGGCTTGACTCTCCAGTGTTCCTAGACTAGCACCCTGGCAGAACCATATGCTTACAACTAACAAGACGAAGATATTCAAATAGAAGTCGGCACAAAAATGTAACAGCCAACTAAACAGTTGTATTCAAACTTAAGCACGGTAGATACAAATGGTAGCTAAATCAAAAAAGAAAAAACAGACACCTCAAAATACTACTGCTAATCATCTTCATAACCTGCGTATTGCACAAGATGGGCTTAAAATCTGTCAGCCAATGATGCCAATTATGTACATACAAATCCAATGTTACAAAGAATGACAAAAAGAAGTCCACAATTAAAAAACAATTCCTCGCCTATCCTGATCAGTTGGCGTACAAATAATAACCTTTGTAAAACAAGTCATTGTAACAGCAAACAAATTCGAAATAAAGGGGTCGTCATCCTCATAAAATTTAGCAAAACAGTATTAACAATCTACTGGTTTGTAGGAAAAGAAATGCACTTCACTAGCTAAGCTCGATCGGCTCTGCATCATCCTTACTTCCTTACTGCCAACTGATTAGTACCATTTATATAATGATGCAGTTTTAATTAAGGTCCGCCATATCATATCCAAGAAAATCTACTCACAAAGAGACAACTAAATTATGCTCCTGTGTACTCAGTCGAATGAACTAACATCTCAGATTACATGGCAGCCTATTTTGCATAGGTAGAGAAAACGGAATTACAGAAACATCTAGATGTATAGATAAATAAAAAAGGGTATCAGTATAGATTGATACATTCTCCAATCAAACAAGATTTTTTTAGCATGACATACAGGCACACAGCACAGTGTTGTTCCAACATCGCTTCCTTGCAAGACCAGAAAAAAGATCATGTGCATACTACGCCTTTGCCTTTAAGGGCTAAACTCTTCACAATAGGCTAGCTAGCTAGATGGTTATATATCTGTATGTAAGGCTGGTGGATTCCAACATGCAAATTAAGCAGGACTAATCATCTATACATAACTCAAAGTACAAGATAACCAAACAGGATAAAGAGTCAAGAGTGCAGACTGCATTACCATACACCATTATCACTCTTCGACAGTACAAGACAACGATAGACAGTCAGCGAGAGTATGCGGGCCTGGCACCAAGCCACCAAGGTTCTGGCTTGTACGTTCAATGGTTCCATCTATGAGATGATATGCTCCAACATTACACCGCTGTCTCTCGACAACATCAAAGCTCAAGTAGATGGTGTCAGCACTAATGGAACCGGAGGGAAAACACTCTAGAGACACCGCGAGAGAGCAACGCATACCCATGAACACCGCACGCCCTGCACTGCTGCCAAGGCTATTGACCGGGAATAGTGTCCCAGTGTCCAAATCCACTCGATACATGGTATACCTCCAATTCGATTTCCCCGGTGTAGTATATCCGCACCGACGGTGCACCAACATCAGCTCCCCACAATTGTTCAAGAGATGCACGGTTTGTGCGAATAGTGAGACACCAAGACTCAGCTTAGCAGCCAGCTTAAGCCGTGGTGGTTGATCCGCACCCATTTCCAGCACCATGACACCATCAGTAAGGTTAACACAGTAGAAGCGCCCCGCAAACATCAGGGATGCCGATGTCATCCCATGACTGTTGTAGTCCAGCAACGTCCAGCGGTCATCTCCGGGCTTGGCAATGCCAAGAATGCAGAGCCAACTGAAGCAGAGCACCACTGTCGAATCATCCGAGGCAATGCCGGAGCCCCATGCTGCGAAGTACATCTTGAAATAGCTAGTACGATCCAAAATCATGTGGTGGTCTTTGGAGGGCAGCAGGGTGGTGAGTGGCGGGAGCTCAATCAGGTGGCGGGTGAGCGGGTTGAGCAGGCGGACGGTGGTGAGAGGCGGCTCGGGGAGCAAAACGAGGAGGCCCTCGGGGGTGACGGCGAGTACGTCGTGGTGCTGGAGCTCCGGGATGTCGACCTGGATGCACTCGCCGGTAGATGTGTTGAGGAAGCAGCGGCGGTCCGGCGCGGCGAGTTCTTCCCGGAGCATGGTCCACCTCCAGGGATGGAACCGGCGGTCCAGGCCACCGTGCGCGAGGGGGGCAGCGGAGCACCGCCGCCAGGGGTGGCAGACAGCGCGGAAGCGCATGTAGTCCGCGACGTCGTCGGTGAGGACCCGCTCAGCGATGAGCCCCGCTGGCCCATCGACAAGAGCAACCCAATCCATCCTGCAGGCAAGGGGCATGTCGAGTCAGATCGGAATCCTTCTCGTTATCATACCAGTAACAACGTGTACGTACTACTCATTAACAAATTGGTAGTGCCATCTGTCTTAGTCTGTAGCACTCATTGGAAAAATTTCACTTTGATGATTATTTGAAGCAATTGATTTTATTGTTTTCGTAGTGAACTCAGATGGTACTTGAGAAAACCTGCTGACATGATGGTCATGAAATGATGTATGGGTCTGCTTCAGCAGAAATAGTTGCAAGCTGAGCCTGATGTGCAGGCACGTTGAAATCCTATCTAAACCTGATACTGTAATGTTTGTGCTTAGCTCCTGTTTAACTGAATCTGTTGGTGGATCAGAGCTACTGAATCTTGCATACTAGTCTCAGCTAGCAGCAGCTGTTTCAGAGAGTTCGTCATGTTCAATTTATGCATAGCACTGCGGAATCTAATTTGTGCATAGCACCGCTGTTAATCAACTGATTTAGCGTACACGGACGAAGGCGGAACGAGGAGTAACAAAATGAATTCAGTGGCAGCAGAGCAGACTCACCTATCACTGGTCATTTGATTGCAGATCGGAGACCCCGCAGAGACGGCGAGGCTCCGGCAGAGTGGGTGGGGGTCCTCGGCCGCTTCACCCGCCGCCGCCGTCCGTTGTCCTCGTGGACGTGGTCCTCCCCGCTGCTGCTGCTCTGCTAGGGTTTGATGTGGAGCGGCCGGGCCAGGGAAACGAGTGCGTGAGGAAGAAAGGAACAGGGCGATGCGGAGCTAGGACTGCGAATACGGCGGCGGCGGCTCCGTCGTTGGGCAGTGGCGGCGGCGCTAAATCGAGTGAGGCTGGAATGAGGGTGACGACAAAGCAGAGTTTTTGATGTTTTTCAGAGTTTTGGCTCCGGGATGAACAACGAATTCGAACTAAATATGAAATGAAATAGTAATAAGATTACAAAATTTTGACTACTATGGTCTGTGTTCGTGCGAACTTGCGCGCAAAAATAAACATACGTTTCCCTTATTTAGCTAGTAACAATTTTTACTTATTTGACTATATCCTCTCACAAATGAAAAACATGAGCACCTGGGAAAGTATCCGATGAAAATAAAGTTTTAGTGTGTGAAAAGTGAAAATCATAAAAAAATGTTTGAAAGTTTCAAAAAGTTATTAAAATATGCAGTTATGTTGGGAAGGTAGAATTCTCTTTGATTGCAATAACTTTGCCAAGATTGCAAGGGTTTTGATCTTTTTTTCTTTGATGAGGGCAGTATACTAAGATATTTTTTGTGCAATATGTTCACAATTCAATCTTTAGATATAGATATCATGCCTAATACAACTATACAGGTATAAAAAATCGGCTATATGAGCAGTATGGTTCAGTTTTCATGATGAACTCTTAAAAATCAAATATATCTTCCTCTGTTTTCAGAAAATTGTGATCATTTCCTGAAAAAAATATTTTTAGTAATTTTAATTGCTCCGTCAAGTGATGCTAGTTAAATATGTTTTATGCAGTGAAGTACTAAAAGCTGCTTGTACTACCAGAGAGCAACCTTACTAGTTACTCTACTAGTACTTAGGTTTGACTACTGGTCTTGCCAAAAAGCAATTGAGGAACAAATACAATTACTTAAAATGGAAACATGGGCCGAACTGATGGAAAGGGCCGTGCAATACATTATATTTCTAACAGACCATGCCGCTTACATAGCTGACGGGCTGACAAAGGTGCGTGTGCATGCATTTCTACTACAGTAGTACCATAGCTAATATAAATGAACTCTTTTCCCCAAGGCTTCAGTACAATAGTAGTATCTGACAACAAATTCTACAAATCTGTGCATACTGCATACCAATACAATAGGAAAATAATCCTACACGACCTGGTACACTCCTGTCCTCTAGACCAACTCGGCGACCAACACGTGACAGGATGAATCTCAAAGCAACAGGCCCATGAATCCCCTAATTACAGTTATTACCAAATCTCGATTCCCAAGTTGATCAGCCCAATCCGGAACCATCATCTACCTGCAGGGAAGGCACGAGCGGACGGCCAGATGGTGAATGAGAGAACTCCGCACAACTCCCCCACCCTTGGAGGGTACATGGCAAACGATGGCGACCACGAGGGTTACCGTGGCAGGAGCACTGGTCGTCGACGCCGGGCAAGCAGCTAGCTGGATCTGCAACACATTGAGCAGGACAATTACCGCGGCGGCAAGGAGAGGCAAGCATGCCGAGGCTGTTGAAGCAGAGCACCATTGTTGAATCATCAGAGGCAATGCCGGAGCCCCAGGCCGTGAAGCCCAAAAGCTTGCCGTGGTGCTTAGACGGCAGATTCGTGGTGAGTGGTGGCAGCTCTGTGAGGTGGCGGGTGAGCGGGTTGAACAGGCGGACCTCTGCTTCGGCTGCTGGGCCGGTTCACTCCATCGCTCTACTTCTGTGGTGCGTACCACACATTTTGTTTTTACAACTCTTCTTCTTTTTCTGAGGGAAAACTTTGCTTCTTCAGGTTGATTATCCACGACCCCTACTACTACCTTCGGCGTATAGTTTTATTCCAAAGTCAACATATTTCTTTCAATAAAATCGGTTAAACTTACACTATGCTGACTTTTGATTAAAAACATATGCCTTGCTTTTAAAAAGGGAGAGAGTAGTACTTAGTTTTGGCTACTGGACTGGCCAATAAGCAATTTCAGAGACATTTCTTAGCAAGATATTTGGGCCCACAATATCCTGGTCAAACTAGACTTGATCCTGTGATAGACAAGGAGATATTTGTAGAGTATGCAACTTGGTAGGCCTCGATTTTCATCCTCTCATCTATTTCCAAGCTTAGGTACATGGTGTCACCTCTAATAGGAAAAAACCGTTGATAGGCACGGAGAGACATCAATACATGCTGATGAACAAGGTGTGTCTACGGCCACCAAACTATTGAATCGGCATAGAGTACGTACCAGCGTCCAAATCCACTCCGTACGCGTAACGAGTGAAAAATATTTCGTCGAAATTTCGAACGAAATTCGCGAAATTAACGAATTTCTGTACGGGGCGAGAATATATAATCTCGGAAGAAATTTTCGTTTAAATTTGAATAAACATGAACGATTACACATCTTGTAGGCATAGAGCATGTTGAAGACAAGAAAGTCCCTTTAACGTATTGGTTAAGAGGTCAGTTTGAAGTTAGGTAGGTTCTGTGTTCGATTCCCCCTTGTCTCACCTTTTTTTCAAAATTAATTTAAACACCACATTAAAAATCTGACCGAAATATTTGAAATATTTCTTCGAAATTTCGTTAATTTCTCGAAATTCGCGAATCTCTGAGAGGAGCGAAAAATATTGCAAAAACGAAATACTAAACCCTGCGCGTAACCACCTCTTGACCACATCATTGCAGCCAATTGTCTTTGATTTGTTTCTCAGAAGAATTTGATTACTTGGAAGAGTGGACTGTATTACGCACCGTCAGAGAATGAGGAAATTGCTGAAACCACCAACCGTTCATGTTGTCATTGCGTAAACTACTCAATTTACATGTTAATTGCACAAACCACCGACTATTCGTGTCATAAGTTGCACACAGGTCTAATATCAAATTAAGATGAAAAAAATCAGATTTGATGCCCAGGCCCACATGTCTTTATCTAACATGATACCCTAACTAATATGAAAAAGTATATGCAAATTGGATCAGCCATTTGAATATTTTGTCCTTATTTGTGTCGCCAAACGTTGTGAAATTTTAAAAAAAAGTCAAGTTATTGAAACAATAGGAACTAACTCATCTACCAAAGTTTGAAACAATTGGAAAATTTCACACTTTTGGTGAGATTAGGTCAAAATAATTGAACTTTTCAAAAAGATCCGAGACACGCCAACTGATGATAGGTGGACAAGCAGTGCCACATCATCACTGTCCCATGGGCCCAGCCGCCAAATTTGCTATTTGAACCTATCTGCAACCTATTACGTGAATAGTTGATGGTTTGTGCAAAAAAAAAAAAACAGGTAAAGTGTGTAGTTTTTGCAAAACGACATCCATATTTGGTGTGTTCTGCAATTTTCGCCCAGAGGTTTGAAGAAGAGCAGTCCACTTGCTCAATCGACCACATGAATCCTGACTTTTTCATACACGCGCCTGCTGGCATGGCCGTGCGACCCAGCAGGTTTAGGTCAAGTCTTCCCAAACGTATCGGGCCCCTTGCCGATATTAGTTTCTCTTATCCCCAATATGCCTCTCTCTCTCTCTCAACCATTCCTCTCTTGTTGTGACCGCTAGGCGATTTTCCACTGATCGGCTTCCTAGAGGTAACTAGTCTGAATTAGTTTGTTTGGGCTGTTGCTTCCTTGTCAATTTTACTGGGTTCAGTTGCAATTAAAAAAAAAGTTGCAATAAGGCAGTAAGCTGGAGCATAATACGGGGAGTAAAAGGAAACGATTTGATTGCATGTTCATGCAGGTTCAATCTAATTTCAATCTCATGGGTCAACACACGGACGATGAGGACGACTTTGAAGCATCCGGCCCCAAACATATGAGGTCCAAAGCCGCTCGTGGCGGCTGGAAGATTGTTATTGACTGGTATGTTTGTCATCATGGATCATTTGGAAGACGTAAATCTATTGGTGTTATACTGTCATGTATTGTAGTACTATTGGACATACCTAGCTTGCTATGGGTATAAATTAAGGAGCTTGTCCTGATCAAATCATGCATGCGAACATCTGATAGGAAAAATTCGGAACACCGCCGGTGCGTCGCTGCCTGCCTTGTCAAGGGCACTGGCGTGATAGAGAAGGACAGAATTAAGTGCAGGCTGCTCAGGGCTGCTCTGGCGCCGCCGTGGTGGGAGAGTTTCGGTTTCGAACTCGAGGAAGTGCTCAAAACCGAGTCCATCATCAACGACCATTTCACCTACGGCGCCATCTTCAAGCTCAAGGCGCCATCTCGGTCTTCCCCGAAGTACGTGGTTGCCTTCCGAGGCACCATGCTATTCCATCCCAAGGTCTTGCAGGATCTGATGCAGGACACCTTGGTGCTGTTCAACGCACTCGCCGACAACAGGCGATTCAAGCGCACCCATTCGCAGGTCGACAAACTTATCAGCAGCAACGGCGGCGGCGGCTCCGTCTGGCTCGCCGGGCACTCCCTCGGCGCGTCGCTGGCCCTCGAAATAGGGCGGAACATCATGCTTGAGAAGGGGGAAAACGTCCCGACCTTCCTCTTCAACCCGCCGCATGTGTCGCCGGCGCCGGTGATCAACGGGGTCCTCTCGGAGGAACACAAGACTCAGCTCTACACCGGGAGCTACGCGGTGAAGTTCGTGCTCTCAAATGTTGTGCCTGGCCACCGCAAGCGCACGAAGGAGTTGTTCCGGAAGCTGGCCCGGTGGGTGCCGGAGCTGTACGTCAATCCGGCGGACGCCATCTGCCGGGGTTACATCGATTACTTCGAGCAGCGGCAGCTGGTTTATGAGAATCACCCTCGCTTCGCCAGTACGGCGACGAGAACGTCATACCGTGATATCCTCTTCTTCAGGACGCTGAGACCCCACCTTCTGCCGTCGGCGAGGTTGTGGACGAACTCGAGCCACGACACGGAGGCGCATGGGCTTCGGCAGTGGTGGAAGCCGGATAGTGACCTGGAGCTGAGCAACAAGCGTTATACGTCTACCAACTGAAGGCTTCTGCTTGACGCCACTTCAAATATTAGCTGATTGTGTGCATTTCTTGTACTACATTGATTGTGTGCATTTCTTTTAACTCGAGCCACAAGATGGAACTCGAGCCACAAAATGCAGACGGTGTTTCAAATCTTTGTGCGCATTTCTTTTAACTGATTGTGTGCAATTTTACTTCTACTTCCAACTTACATAATGTAGTATGTGTTTATTTGTTTGTCGTTTTGATCTTGCAAAAAAATGCTTGGCATAGCAGATATCAAGTATATGTAGGCTTATATCAGTTCCATTTCTAAAAAGAAGGCAATCATCTATCTATTGTTCTCTCGTCGATTTGGAATAAATAAACCGCCAATTTCTTGCAATGAATAATACAGAAAAGAAGTTTAAGAATATTAGTAAATTACAATGCACAAAATACAAATCGCTAGCTCCTCGACACTAGTGCGTTGCGGTTAGATTTTGGCATTTCAAAGGTGCACGAAAAATAGAAAGAAGGCAAGTCATGTCAAACATGAATAGACATATCCCAAATAAAAGGATTTTAAACCAGATTTTTTTTAAACAAAAAGTAGCATATCCGCCATACAGACGCCTTTGACTTACTCAGTTTCCCAACAACATGCGTGGAACGAGCTGATGGAGAAGTAGTACATGGTGTGGTAATTATTATATATATTACCCTAAGCTCCGTGAATCAGCCGCCGCAAAAGCCATAGACGCTTCCCTTGTATCTCAAGAACCTTGGATTGTATTACTGAATGGAAAATACAGCACCTTCAAAGATCCTTATTGGATGGGGAAGAGCTGACCTCCAAATAATAATGTGCTCATACATCATCATGAATGAATTAGCTAACCTCTTCCAAGTCTAGCTGCTAATTAATGTCAGTTGTTGCTCGCACATTGATATCTAATTTTTTTTTTGTCAACTCAACAACTATACGTGCTCTGACACGCCAAGATTAACTTCTGTGGAATGAGATACGTTAAAATTGTCCACTTGAAAACTTCAAGATTCTTGTCAATAAGCTTATTATAGAGTAAGATGAGAGCAAAAGTAGCTGCGTACCCTTATTGTGTACAAGCTTACATAATATTAGGCTGAGATCCATAAGAGAACAAGGCCTGTGTACAAGCTTACATAATATTAGGCTGAGATCCATAAGAGAACAAGGCCTGATGACTGGCTGGTGCTGCTAAAAAATTGATAGACTCTTCCAAACCTGGTAAGTGTAACACAGTTCAGGCTGCCGTGCTAGTGACTCCTGGTGTTCTTTCTATTAAAATTTACCACACCTTTTAGTAATGAACCCAGAAAATATGACCACATCTTCTTCTCATGTGTGCTCGTTTATGTCAAAGTGAGAATTGCTTTCTTGCGACAGGGTATTGCCTCGCATCTGCATCTGCCTGACTCCTTATACAAATTATGGAAGCCGGTAGTAAAGGCAAAGGACAGGACAGGCGCTGCCTCAGAAATATCATAATGTATATGTTATTTTCAAATGCCACAAAATAGCTCCATCCATACATTGCATTTGATTTTACAGAATAATGAGATCAATGATAATTTTCAACTAAATTTGAACCCTGCTCTTTAAGCAGCAAGAACACTTCAACAGTTTGACAGAATGATGGAAATACCAAAATTACCTATAGCGTACACACGCGTCAACATTAATGTCAATCGGAGACAATATTAAATAAACTTACAGTACCAATAATGATGTAAATTACACTACAGGCCTGCTGCAGAAAAAGTAGACACCTTTGAAATTTTGATTTATTGTATTTATCCTTGGAGGAACTGGAACATGCAGAAGTAGCCCGCCTGCTACAGATTGCAATGCAGCGTCGCATAGGATTGATTTATAGCTGAACATGTAGCTGCCATGATCCTTTTTGTCAGACATTTGTAATATACCAGAAACAAATAAACAGTGGGTTTAATTTGATAATATCCAACACACCTGTTCAAATCACTGTCCTGTGGAGGGAAGCAGTGTAAAAGCCTCTGAAAGAGAAGAGTGTCAGTTCTGTTTCAAGCTACTAGCACGGCGTTAGGCCCAGCATCAAAGGTGCGGGCCATTGTAAAATACCAAATGCGAAATTAGAAATATTCACACAAAAATAGATCACCCAGTACCAATTATTTGCAGTTCAGTACCAATTGTTTGCACTAATATTGCGATGTTGTTGTCTCTTCAATAACATCAGTATACTAAAGTATTTCTTGTGCAATCCTTTCGCAATGCAAACTTCAGATGCTATTCAGTAGATAAAATTATACCCAGCAGAACTATACAAGTATTCCAAAATTTGGCTGTTCCTTCTTATCGTAGCAGTAATAGATCGTGTTTTCATGATAAACACGAAAATGAACTGTATGTTCCCTAAATGGAGAGTTCAAAGCATAAGCATAAAGATATACCCTATATGGGCCACACCTCAACATCGGTCAACTGCCAACTGTCCACCGGTTATACAGCCTACCATTGTGTAAACTCGCGTACGCAGCCACCTCCAAACATTGGCGGATCCAGAGGGTGGCACGGCCCACCCAGAAATTTTGAAGATCTTTCTTTTCCTACTACTGTTCAGGCTCTAGAAACAAGAAAAGAGCCCAATATTGCACATGAGACGCGAGCGAGGCGACGAGAACCAGCTAGGCGAGGGAAGGAAAGCCTCGAATCCTATCCCATAACTAGCGTCTGATTTTTGAACCGAAACAGCAGGTGCTCTACTTTTGCATTATAGAAGGGGGAATAAAATCTGAGTTACAAAGAATGCCGGTTTCAACGAAACCCAGCCACCAGGGTTTTAGAACCCTTTAAACACAACAAAACAACAACACAACAGTACAACTACAACACACACATTACAGCCCAGTCCCGGCTCGTGCAAGGACCAGCAACTCCAGGTCTGCCTTGATCATATTCGCAAGCACTGAGGCCGGCTTTGTTTCGCCTTGGAAAATTCTCCATCCGCGTTCCTTCCAGATATTCCAGAACACATACACCGAGAGCGAGATGGTCAGCTGCTCCTGCGCGTCTTTCTTGCCCCTTCTAGCATTTTCCCACCATTCAGAGATCGTTGCAGCCTCATAGAACTTCTGGGTTGCTTCTGGGTGAGAAATTTGGAACTGCACCCACACCTCCTTTGCATAAGGGCATGCGAACATCAGGTGATTTGCCGTCTCAAGCTGCTGGTCACAGAGACAGCAAGCATCATCATGTGGCCATCCTCTTGCCAGGAGCCTGTCAGCAGTCCAGGTCCTATTTTGCACCAGGAGCCAGAAGAAGAACTTCACCTTCCCTTCCACCTGGATGCTCCACACATCCTGAAGTTCTTTTTGTTGTAATCTGCCAAGAAATTGTGCGTGATATGCAGAGGTTGCAGAGTATTCTTTGCTTGCCGTCAGGTTCCAATCAATCGTATCGCTGACCGAACTGAGGTTAACCCCTTGAATAAGATTCCATAAAACAAGGAATTGTGTTAGTTGAGCCTCACTCCCAACTCGATGCAAGCCCTTCATCCACCTTCCGTTTGTAAGCGTCTCCTTGACAGTGAGATTCTTCCTAGCCGCCAAAGCCGGTAACAACGGTGCCAAGTCTCGAGGGGCCTGCCCATTAAGCCAATTATCTGTCCAAAATTTGGCAATTTCCCCACTTCCCACATGAATCGTAGTACAAGCAGCAAACAGGGCTTTGTCAGAATTATCATAGGGGGTTGGTGTGCCTTTCCACGGCCTATCCTGCTCTGCCCAACGAAACCATTCCCACCTTAGGCGCAGAGCTCTGCTAAAAGCCTGCAGATCCTTGATCCCAAGCCCACCGTAACAAGTTGGTGCACAAACTTTCCTCCAGCTGACAAGACATTTGCCTCCTTTTGCTTCCTCCTCCGGAGCCCACAGAAAGTTCCTGATCAGCTTGTTAATCTTCTTCAACATCCACTTCTCAGGGATAAAAGCTGTGAGGAAATAAGTAGTTGTCGCCGTGATCACACTATTTATCAAGGCCAACCTTCCTTTTCTGTTCAACATTTTTCCTTTCCAACCTTTCAAGCGGCCGACCACTCTGTCTAACAGAGGTTGCACCTCCACCTTCTTAGGTTTCCTGACACCAAGGGGTAGCCCTAAGTATCTGCAAGGGAAGCAGCCCTTTTCACCACCAAAATCCTGCAGCACATCATCAAAGTCCACCGCTTCACATGACACAGGGTAGGCCACACATTTCCCCAAATTTGTACGAAGACCTGAAACATCACCAAAGAGCTGCAGCAAGCGGTGGATTGCCGAAATATCAGCTTTCAAAGTGAAAGGACACGGATGTCGCCTAGAGGGGGGGAGGGGGATGAATAGGCGATTAAAATTCTTTGCGGTTTAGGCTTGAATAAATGCGGAATAAAACTAGCGTTTAATTTATCAAGCACGAAACCTAAACAAGCTAGGTTAACCTATGTGCACCAACAACTTATGCTAAACAAGATAATCAAATATGTGATAGCAAGATATATTACTTCAAGCTCGATGGCTATCACAAAGTAAATAGCATAAGTAAGAAGCTCGGGTATAGAAATACCGAGGCACTTGGAGACGATGATTTATCCCGAAGTTCACTTCCCAATGGAAGCTACGTCTCCGTTGGAGCGGTGCGGAGTCACAAAGTGATCCCCGAATAGCCGTCAAATGGCACACCGTAATCTCCTTCGTGCCTCTACCAATGTAGAGTGCCACGAGCCACTATGGGACACTTGAGGGTGGTCACCGAACCCGTACAAGGATGAGGCACACTCCACAACTTAATTGGAGGCTCTCACCGGAATCCCGCGGCTCCCAAAGCCACAAGACCCACAAGGTTGGGGCGCGTCTCCACAACTTAATTAGAGGCTCCCAACTATCCCGCAAGCTACCAAAACTCCGAGATCAACAAGGACCGTCTAGGGCACTCCAAGTACCCAAGAGGACAAGCTCTAGGGCATCCCAAGTACCCAAGAGTAACAAGCTTCTCAACTTCGATTTCCACGTATCACCGTGGAGAACTCAAACCGATGCAATGAAGGCAAGACCACTAGAGGTGGTCAAATCCTTCACTCCCAAATCCCACCAAAAGCAACTAATGCTTGTGGGGGGAGAAGAGAGGAAGAACAAGGAAGAACTCAACAAATGGAACTCCAAGATCTAGATCCAAAGGCTTCCCCTCACTTAGAGGAGAGATGGATTGGTGGAACAATAGATCTAGATCTCCTCTCTCTTTTCCCACTAAATGGAGGCAAGAATCATGGAGGGATTGAGAGATAGCTAAGCTCAAGAAGGTCAACAATGGGGGCAATTTTCGTGCTCAGCAAAAGCTAGAAGGCTGGAGGTAGGTGGAGGGGTATTTATACCCCTCCCAGAAAAAGAGCCGTTGCAGCCAGGAAAATCGGATATTCTGATATAAGTTAGGATCGGATAATCCGACTGAGTCGGATAATCCGATTCAACATATATCGGATATTCCGAACATCTCCAGTGCCGATGCAACAAAACTGGCTGCAAGAAGTCCTTAGCCAATATCGAGCAATATTTGAAAATCGGATAATCCGAATCAAGGTGGATCGGATAATCCGAAAAGCTCCAGTATGCATTGCTATTAAAGTCCTTAGCCGAATTCGAGTAATCTTGAGAATCGGATAATCCGAATCAAGGTTGATCGGATAATCCGATTCCCCTGTTTGAGCAAAACATATAGAAACAGCAAAACCTGAAATGCAATAACTTTCTCGTTCGAACTCCAAAACAGGTGAATCCAATTCCGTTGGAAAGGTAACGACAAGAGCTTTCCTACAAATATAGAGGGGATACCACACATGGGAAGGTGTGGACCCTATCTCGAAGGTGGACCGATAATATTTCCAACCCGAAAACGCAACAAGTTTTCCATTCCGTTTTCGGAGAACTTGGGCTTGTCATGAAAATCACAACAAGCACCAAAACCTAACAAGGAGAAAATCCAAATAAGAACCAAGAAAGATGATGAAGGCAAGTATGCAAAGGTTTGAGCTCTCTCCAACTGATACGCTAAAGCTCAATCGAGAGCCCCTCTTGATAGTACGGTATCTATCCTATAACCCGGTCTCCCAACTAGTACCATGAGACCGGTAAAATAGAAACCCTATCATACCTTTGCCTTGCACATTCCACTTGAGCTAGATGACGTCGATCTTGATCTCTTCAAGTGGACCACCTTTCTTGATTGCGCTTCGCTTGGTGAAGACTTAAACATTGCTCCCCCATACTCCACTATGGGAGAGCCTCTCTTAGGCACATCTTCACATGAACATTATCTCTAAATGGGTGGCAAGCTTCAAGCCTAGGATTTCTTCGAGATGCTCCTCTTGAACTTGCGCTTGTATCTTTTCTTCTCTTTTCAATAGATGATGTCTTGAAGATAACCATGAATGATCACATAATTCTTTTCTTCAAGACATACTTGCAATATGCTCAACTCGATGATCTTGATGCCAAATACTTCATTATATCAATATATTCATGGCATCAACCTTGAATCCAACATATGGAGTTCAAGCATGGTCTATGGACAAACACTACAAGTAAGACTCAATGCAACCATTAGTCCATAGGGATTGTCATTAATTACCAAAACCACACATGGGGGCGCCATGCCCTTTCACAAAGGATTGACAAACAGGGCCACATCATCAGCATAGAAACTTGTTCTCAGCCTCGCCGCACGCAGCTGCAAAGGTGAAATAACCTCCTGTTCAGTAGCTCTCAGTAGAAGTCTCTGCAGCGGTTCCATTGCTAGGATGAACAGCAAAGGAGAAAGGGGATCCCCTTGCCGCAATCCTCTCCGGTGAACAAATGGCTTTCCTGGGCAGCCATTCACTCTAAAACCCTCAACAGGAACCCCCAATTCACAGAGTCAAACGCCTTTGCAATATCCAGCTTAAGAAAAAGCAGTGGTGACTTCTTCACATGAGCATCCTTGATTACATTTTTGACATATAAAAAATTATCTTGAATAGCCCGGCCTTTGATGAATGCACTCTGCCCACTTGACACCAGCTCGTTCAGCCTTGGAGCCAACCTATTGGCCAACAGCTTGCACAGGATCTTCGTGACACTATGCAAAAGGCTTACGGGTCTATAATCTCTTGCATCCACCGGATCGTTTTTCTTTGGCAGGAGAACAATATTAGCTATGTTCAGAAGGTGCCACTTGTCTCCTTTTAACAAATGCATCTGATTTAAAGCTGCTAGCAGATCAGCCTTTACCACGTTCCAGCATTTCTTATAGAAATTTCCAATAAAGCCGTCCGGCCCAGGGGCCTTCTCCCCATGAGAATTATCCGCCGGAACTAGCGTCTGATCAGCATCCAGCTTTCCAGCTCCAGTGGCTGCCGGCCGCCCGCCCCCTGCCTCCTCTCGCAGACTCGTCCGATCGTCCATCTCGCTGCTCCATGTCAGCGGCCAGCACCAGATCAAACACGAGATCTTGTAGCAAGCCTATCCCCAACTTATTTTTGATCGTTGCTCTTGAACTTGTGCTATAGGCAAGAGGTCCAGAGTGCCTCGATGCCATCCTCGCTTGGTTTGCTTGGATGAAGCTTGCAACCCGTACTGCTATTTTTTATAACCCATTTTTTTTTGTAACTGTTGACTTGATTATGAAGATAAATGGTAATATTCTTGTGTTAGATTTTTTACTGTGTCCACCTCCAATTTGTGTTACAGTCATTGTTGTATTGATACCAGAGGTTTAGATATTGTCTAAAATTAACGATATATATTTATACTAGTAAACATGCCCGTGCGTTGCAACGGGAGAGAAAACTTTTTGCACGAAGAACATGCAATCCAAAATTTGCTTGATATGTATTTTCGCGGGAGGGCAAAATCGGAAAGAAAAATGACGTACCACAAGAAACTTTAATGCTTTTAGTGCGTAATATGTATTTTGGTGCCTCGTGCCCGTCGATCCGGCGGGGGAGAGGCGGGACGGCGGTGGCGTGAAGCGGCGGCGGCGGCGACCTCGGCCGCGCGGGAGAGAAAGGGTTGAGAGGGGAGTTGTGTCAACGTTTTTGCATGGAAGTCCTTGGAATTTCGGGAAATTGCATGACAGTCCTTTGCGGGGGGTTTATGCAAAAAAGGCGCGCCAAAATCCGTGCGGGGGTGACCGGCTGGCCACTGGGTTGACCGGCCGGTGACCGGGCGACGTGTCGCACGCTGATTGGTAGATATTCACCTGCTACAGTGTTTCGCGTCTAGGGGGAGACGTGGGTTCATCTGGATCGTCCACTCGCTCGATCGGACAGCCAGGGATCACGCGCGACGTGGACACGCTGAGAAGCAGCGGATTGTGCAAGCTTTTATATATAGTAGGATTTGGTGGGAGGATAAAATCGGAAACAAAAGTGTCGTACCACAAGAAAGGTTAATACTTTTATTATTATTAGGTATAGATTAGGTATAGATATGTTATTGATATGTTTCATGCAATGGTATAATTGATGGATTGAGGTCAGATTTATATATGGTGTCTTTTTCCGAAAATATGAAGCCAAGATAATTATACTGAATTACAATGTTGTGAATCAGTTCGCTATTTTTATTGTTCATTTTGCTAACCATTTATCGCGCCGAAAAAAGTTGATTGTGCCCACCCTCCAGTTTTTTTCTGGGTCCGCCACTGCCTCCAAACCATGGTGGACTCGTCTCACAACTATAAAAACACTAACATTAATGCAGCAGAAGCAAACAGCCTACCAATATTATTGGTGCCATTGCGAGAGATCGCCGAACTTCAACAGTGTCCCTAGCTCATTGCTGCTACCGCTGAACTCTTATGTCAAACTAGACTAATGTATGCTTAAGATGGAAATATGTGTCTGCTGACCTTAAAATCAGACTCAACAAAGCATGAACAGAAAGAAACAAGCCAATACTAATAAGTAGTTTCATAAATAAATAGAAGAGAGGAGGCAGGCATACAGGCTCACCATCCTGATAAATTTTAGCAAGACAATAATAACCATCTACTGATGTGTTGGAACAAAAAGAAATGCACTCCACTAGCTATTCTGCATCATCCTTCCTTACTTCCTACTGATTAGTACAACTCTACAATGATGCATCTTTAATAAAGGTCAACCATATCCAAAAACAATCATCTCAGTTGAGCAAACTCGATACTTAAATGTGTTGATTCAGCATCATCATGTCACAACAACAGTAAAATGATAGATGCTTACAAATCTGTAAGTATGTCTGGTGGATTCAAATTGCAAATCAAGCAGGACCAGCCATCATAGTATATATAACTCTACTTAGATACATGCACTAAAATACTAGCTCACCAAAAAGGATAGAGTACACTGTACTGCATATGCATAACCATACAGAGATTGTCACTCTACGAAGGTATTGGACAAAGATAGACAATCAACTAGAGTATGTGGTCGTGCCACCAAGCTACAGGGGGGGTCGATGGTTCCATCTGCCAGATGATATGCTCCAACATTGAACAGGTTTCTCTCGTTAACATCAAAGCTCAAGTAGATGGTGTCGGCACTGATAGAACCGGAGGGGAAAACCTCTAGAGACACCGAGAGAGAGCAGTTCATTCCCATGAACAGCGCACGACCAGCGCCGCCCAAGCTCTTGACGGGGACTAGTGTCCGGGTGTCCAGATCCACTCGATACATGGGGTACCGCCAAACCAATTTCCCCGATGTACTATATCCGCCCTGACGGTGAACCAACATCAGCTCCCCAAAATTGTTGACGAGGTGCATGCTATCCCCCATTCGGGAGACACTCAAATTCCTAAAGCAGTAGAAGCGGCCTGCAAACATTAAGGGTGCAGTTGTCATCGCATCTCCACTGTACTTGAGCAACGTCCAGTGGTCTTCGCCGGGCTTAGCCAGGCCAAGCATGCGGAGCCTACTGAAGCAGAGCACCACCGTTGCATCATCATTTGCAATGCCGGAGCCCCATGCTCGGCAGTATGTGTGGAGATAGACTGAAGTGATCCTTCGGAGGCAGTAGAGTTGTCAGTGGCGGGAGCTCGGTGAGGTGGCCAGTGAGCGGGTTGAGCAGGCGGACGGCAGTGCGCTGCGGCTTTTGGACCAAGACGAGGAGGCCCTCGGGGGTGAGGGCGAGCAGCTCGTGGTCGCGGAGCTCCGGGATGTCGACCTGGACGCACTCGCCGGTGGACGTGTTGAGGAAGGAGCGGCGTTCCGGCGAAGCGAGTTCCTCCCGGAGCATGGTCCACCGCCAGGGATGGAACCGGCGGTCGAGGCCGCCGTGCGCGCGCGGGTCGGCGGAGCACCGCCGCCAGGCGCGACAGACGGCGCGGAAGCGAAGGTAATCGGCGACGTCGAAGGCGAGGACGCGGTCGGCGATGAACCCTGCCGGCCCGTCTCCGAGATCCGACCACTCCCTTGTTAGGGCGGGAGAGGAGGAGGGAGCCATTGCGGTGGCGGCGGCGGATCCCTGCTGAGAGCGGCGCGTGGGCGGTCGGGCCGCCGAGAAGAGGTCGGCAACGCGAGAGGGGTGGAGAGGGATCTGGGCGGCGGAGCTAGCTTCAGAAATGCAGACTTCAGAAATAACTGAAATTTCAAGCTTAAACAGAATGAAGAAATTCAGAGAGAGATGATTTGATTTTACTTTCAATATTCAGATAAAATTATTTAGAAAAAATCCAAAAAAATCCAGCAAGCCCTATATATGTTTAATGATGCACTCTTAGAATGTTTCATTTAATTCGGTAAATGGTTTAGGATATATTAGCATTTTAATATTCAAACATGAAAATCTATTTAATGATAAACCTGCCATCCAAATGAAGTCAAACTTTTCATCATACATAATAGAACATATACAACCTACCGGAATTGTTTCGAATTTCCTGAACAATTTAAATTTTAAAAATAAATTTGGGCTGTTGGACAGAAGAAAGAGGCCTAAAGTTGCAGCCTGACTTAAGGCACTAGACCTAGGGTCGATTGGGTTGACCAGGACGCGCGCCGACATGATGGACATCGTTTCGGCAACGACGGTCACCTGGCCGTGATGCTAGCGTGACACTCGTAATCTGGCCTGACGTCATAGCTGAGATCAACTTGGGAGCGACACCATCCAGAGTCAGTCCTAATTTTTTGGAAGCCCTCGGCGAACAAAAAAAGTAGGCCATGTATAGAAAACAGAAATAACATTCATATATATTAATGGATTTCATTTAAGTTGAATCGCTATGTGCACTTAGGGGGCCATTGCCCCCTCCCCCACCTCAACCCGACATTTCTTTATGTAAAACCTTTTAATATTTGGCATTCATTGCTAGATATCCCTTGTATTTGACCCATTTGCTCCCTTTTAACAAAGGAGAGGAAAATATTATGTCCGTTCTTTTCTATAAAAAAAGAAAATAAATGTTTTTAGTAACAACCAGGCTGGTGGTGCTTACAGAATATATCAAACTCGTAGGGAGAGAACGAAGGAATATAGAGTGAATAAAGAAATAGCAGAGCAGGACAATTTCATTTATTAGCGTGTTGTTTGGGGACAACTAAAGAAAAGAGAGAAAGTGATAAGAAATTACAGCATCATATGTATGTGGTACAAAAGTGAAGATTAATTCCGATTGAATTGAATGTATTAGATGTCTTCATCGAACCGTGGTGTGCCCCGCCTTATGGGTGGATATCCAGCGAGTTTGACTCGACTCGTAAATACTTGTTAGTCAATGAGAAAACTCAGTTACTTTGCCCATGTAATCAAGAGGGTTGTTTCAAAATTGTCTCACATCCCACATTCCACTTGTATATGTGTTTCCTTCTGTTTCGAACTGACCTAACTTCAGAATGCAACATACAAGGATAAAAACCGTAAAATGCGCAAGTTAATGTGATCAAATTAAATTTCAAGATTGTTTAATGTCCGTGGGCAAATGTTTGCTACAGCCATAGTAGATTATATCATGTTATCCAAGCCTATTGCAACATTGCAAATAAGAATTGAATCAGCTCACCCTGTTGTCAAAAGCTAAGTACCTCAAACCATCAAACATTCGATAAACTGTGGGAACAAAGCTATCACCCATATTATTCTTTCCTTCACTATAAGCATTGAATCAGGATTCTTAGTACACTCGTCGACCAAGTGGTGAACTTCTTCAATTGAAATGATAAAACTATAAGTTCCTTTTCCTGAAAAAACTAAAATCTATTTTTAGGGCGGGCCTAAGATCTATTGTGTCATCGAAATTGGGCTCTGTTTTTTATCCAAAGCGTCCGAAACATATAAGCTAAACGGACTCCTCAGTTGGGCTCAACGCAAGTAGCATACTGTGGACATGGGCCCTGCGTACATGTCCATTCCATCCAGAAACTCCTGAACAATGGCCAGTGAACTGCTGCCGGCGGCGGCGGCGGCGTCCACGACCACCACCGCCGCCAACGGCGCCACCCCCACCACCTCCCCCGCCTCCAGCTCCACCACCGTATTCTCACTCACCGACGACGACCTCCGCGAGATCTTCCTCCGTCTGCCTGACCTCCGGGCCCTCATCCGCGCCGCGGTCACCTGCCGCCCATGGCTCCGCGCCGTCCGCTCCTCCCGCCCATTCCGCCGCCACTTCCGCGCCCTCCACCCGCCGCCCTTCCATTGGAGACCAGGGAGATTGAGCTACTCTTTGAGGGGAGATTTGATGGTGCTGCCCATCTGTATACTAGGACCTGGCCTCCTTCTTTGGTTGGTGATGATGATGATTAGAGCATTGGACATGAATGATACTGAAGCTTCTCGTTGGATGGAGTCTGCAGTTGTTTGTAAATTCGTCGGTATGAGTTAAGTATTGTCAAATATTTTGTTGATGCAAAGGAATATCTTGTTGGCATTGGCAGCCCGAAGAATGTTCATTGACGCCTTGCATCTTAAGTATCGTTTGCTTATTACCATAGAAATCTTTCGATGATTTCAAACTGTTATTGCTGGAGCTAATGAACTATATGGGGACATTTCATTTCCTTGTGCTGCATACTTTCTGTGGAGTCCTGCTATGTTGCATTTGCTTCTTTCTATGCCCCCATTAGCCAGTTTGTGCCTACTGAGTAATAGTGAACTTATCTGTCTGCGGTTCCAATAAGAATCTCGTTATAAATATTTTACCATTTTGCTAGCAAGACCTGTGAATCGTCGATATCTGTAGAAATTTTATTAATGACATTGCAAATCTATATTCTTTATAATCAATCGAATCAAGGAAGGTCCCATAAGCCCAGTGCATCGATGGGTTGATCAACCACTAGGACGAGTGGCTCCAACTATACGTGTACTATTACTACTACTGATCTGACTTCTGTCACTTCGGTTGCTTTATAGGTAAACACTACCATGACACATATTCACAACTCCTAGGTCATGTTAGTTGGGTTTGATGAATTATTGGTTCGTTTTGATCAGATACAAATTGTTCCTAATGTGAATTGGTGAAGCATTGAAAAGGTGCACCTGCATGTTTCTGTAATTTATAGGGATGCTAGGTATCCAACAGGTGCCAAAAGGTGCTTATATGCTCCCCTTTACTACATGGATTCAAATGCAAGCAACTTACCCCACATGTCTATCTAGCCGGCAACTATCTCCTGATCACATATCCAAACAAGAACATGTGCTACTGTGTTAGCGTTGGCAGGTTCATAATACTTTGAACCCCTCGAAACAAATCATTGCTTATCCCAAAATAATTGGATATGTAAAGGGAAATATATGAATTGCGTTAGCCTTTATGGCACAAACAACTTGTTGCAAGTAAATAAAATAGAATAGCAGTAAAGAATGATATTTTTTCCAATCGAATTTCAGTCTCAAGTACACAGATTTCCTAGCACCACATGCGAGATGCAACAAAGAAGTACACAGATATACTAGCACCACCTGCGAGATGCAACAATGAAGTACACAGATTCCCTAGCACAAATGCAACAATTTGTTTATTCAGCATCACATCCTCATAACACTAGTAGGCTAAAATCCACTCCGTACTAGGCTAGCCAGATGTATGCTTACAAATATGTATGTATGCTGGTGGATTCGGTATGCAAATTAAGCAGGACCAGTCATCAGTACATAACTCTAGCTAGATACAAACACTCAAATGCGAGCTAACAAAAAAGGATAAAGAATGCACACTGCATAAATCATGCTGGCTAAGTTATCACTCGCCGGTATTGGACAAAGACAGAGAGTCAATGAGAGTATGCGGCCGTGGCGGCACCTTGCTAGATGGGATTTCGACTCTTCCAGATGAGAGATGATATGCTCCAGCTGTTAATAAACTTCTCTCACGAATGTCAAAGCTCGGGTAGATGGTGTCAGCTCTCATTGAGCCGGATGGGAAGACGCCTAGAGGCATCGAAAGAGAGCAATATCGGCCAATGAACAACGCACGCCCTGCGCCGCAGCGACCCAGGCTCTTGATGCGGGATAGTGTCCCCTGTCCAAATCCACTCGGTAAGCGTCGTAGCTCCTCCCTGATTTGTTCCGCGCTGTCAATTGTGTGCCCCGACGATGTACCAGCATCAGCTCCCCGCAATTGTTCACAAGGTGTACAGTATCTGCCATTTGCGAGACATGCATACTCAGTTTGGCAGCCACCTTAAGCTGTGGTGGGTGATCTGCACCCATTTCCAGTACCCTCACACCACTGAGGTTAACACAGTAGAAGCGGCCTGCAAACATTAGAGGTGCCACTGCGATCCTACCTCTGCCACTGCCGTATTTTACCAACTTCCAGGAGTCATCCCCAGGCTTAGCCAAGCCAATCATGCCGAGCCAGTCGAAGCAGAGGACCACTGTGGAATCATCATTGGCAATGCCCGAGCCCCACGCTGCGAATTGCTCATTGAAATCGTGATTGTGCTCCAAAATCATGTTGTGGTGCTCCAGGGCAGCAGCGTGGTGAGTGGCGGGAGTTCAGTGAGGCGGCGGGTGAGCGGGTTGAGCAGGCGGACGGTGGCGCGCTGCGTCTTGCGGACCAGGGCGAGGAGTCCTTCAGGGGTGACGGCGAGCAGCTCGTGGTGGTCGCGGAGCTCCGGGACGTGGACCTGGATGCACTGGCCGCTGGATGTGTTGAGGAAGCAGCAGCGTTCCGGCTTAGCGAGCTCCTTCCGGAGCATGGTCCACCTCCAGGGATGAAACCGGCGGTCGAGGCCGCTGTGCGAGCGTGGTTCGGAAGAACACTGCCGCCATGGAGGACACACAGCGCGGAAGCGCACATAGTCGGCGACGTCATATGCGAGGACGCGCTCGGCGATGAGCCCCGCTGGCCCATCAGAGAGATTAGCCCAGTCCCTCCTGCAAATCGGATCAGAATCACAATCACGGTTGTTGCGGTAAACAAGGGGAAATGCTTCTGACGGCACGTACCAGTTGTCGTTGTTGTTATCAGGAGGGCAGGGCAGGTCGGTGCTCCGTGGCCGCTTCGCGCCGGGCAGCTCCTCCTCCTGCTGCAGCCTCGGACCTGCCCGCTTCCCGCCCTGGTTTGAGCAAGGATCTAGCGTCAGCTTCGAACTACGGGAGGCTGAACGAGCTGCATTTGCACTCCTCCCTGGCCGCTTCATGGAGGGGGCAGAGGTGATCTGAACACCTGCTGCTGCTTCTATCGCACGACGGCTTGGCCGCTTCGTCCGAACGGGTCGCGTCCGCCGAGAATAGGATGACAAGGTCAAGTGCAGCTCCGTCGGCTCTCGACGTGGGACTAATACTAATAGCACCCGCCCGTGTACGTACGCGACGAAAACGGAATTCGACTTCTCCACAAACTCCGATACGCACAGCCCTCTGTAAGTCTGTTTCGTTTGGGTCTCGATTTCGTTGGGCCGTTGGCCTTTTTTACTTTTCACGACTACTTCTCGGACTCCTGTTTCTTTCCTACTCCTATTTTATTTTATATATACCCAAAAAGAGAACAAGATAAACAGAGCTTGTTGATATTGTTTGATGTTTCAATCCTTGTTTTTCACTCTTTATCTCTCGCTACAATGCAAGAGAAAACATTAACAAAATTAAACTTAAGAAA
Organism: Poa pratensis; assembly: GCA_947311845.1. Classification (NCBI taxonomy): domain Eukaryota; kingdom Viridiplantae; phylum Streptophyta; class Magnoliopsida; order Poales; family Poaceae; genus Poa; species Poa pratensis. The sequence goes on from CAMZMU010000127.1 coordinate 5,495,098, forward strand.
GTCTGTCGAAACTTCTGAATAATTCAGAAAAAAAGTCAGTGAGATCGGGTCAAAACACATTGGCCGCCTATGAATATTATATGAAATAGCAAATGTGCCCGTGCGTTGCTACGGGCTGACTTTTATTGAATACATGTCTATTTTACTAAGTTGCACAACCCATCGGCGGCCAGCATTCTTCGTATCTCCCACGACTGTTATTGCCTTCACGATCGCAGATGTCACCCTTGTGTCATGCGGCAAATACCGACCGATGGGGGCTACTTCACTATTACATGTGGTGACCTTATCAGACGTGGCCATTGCCGACCAGCGGCTGCTCCTACACAACTACAATCGGTGCAGGCACCTGAAGTGGCCATTATCGATAGGCGGTGGTGGCTCTTTCACATCATCAGTTGTAAACGATCTACCATGTGCGGTTGCTACAAAAGCAAAATATTTTTGATTGCTGAGGAACTATAGTTTTTTTAATATGACATGACTTATATTAAGATATTTTCAGTGCAATTTCCCATTAGTTTATGTTAAGTCACTTAGTTCAAATACAATACAACCAAGGTACTCTCGAAAATAAAAACTGATGTATTTACTTTTGTTGGCAAAGTAGTTTTTCTATATAGTGCTCAAAGACTGTACATAACTTTTTCCATAACAACAGTATGGTCAAATGGCTGGTACTCCCTCCGGACTTATCTTTGGAATTGAAGATTATCATCGCAGCAAAACATTTTATACTACTTTCTACTCTCCCAATGCTGTCTTCCCTCTTGGCACAACTTAAGCACAACGGTGGTGGAAATCAACAGCTGAAAGAGTGGGTAGTAGAGCCAGCTCGTAAGTCGGCTTGTGGACAGCTCAACTCCATCGTTGAAGGCCTATGTGTTTGGCTGCATTATTTCCCAATCACGTTTTTACTGCTACTGTACACGGACAAACTGAAGCGAACTATCTGTACAGCATAGGTTACGTTGACAGAAATTCTCTGCTCTTATATTGTGAGAAAGCTGTCAGCAACGATGATGCCAATTCTTCGGTCTTCACCAACGTTGAGCTGAGCTCCAATTCACTCCAAGATGGCAACAAATGCAGCCGTGCCGGCGCCGCTTAGCCTGAAGCTTCAGAAGCATCTGCCTCGATAGTAAATTTGCGAGTGGGGGAGTAGGAGGAGGACGAGAGAGAGGGCAGCGACTATTACCTCATCCAATCGGCAGTAGGGTGGATGGCAGCTCAGAGGGCAAGGCCTCGACCCACTCATCTCCTTCCCCGGCGAACACGGGCAGCGATCTCATTCTCCTTCTCCCTTTGATCGATTATTAAATCAGTTTGAGTACAAACAACTTCTGTTTAATCTTATCGCAACCATACGTATGAAAAAAAACAATTCCCGGTCAGGAACGGGAACACAAGCAAAGCAAATGCAAAGAAGTGTTTTTTTTTTTGGAACGGGAAAGATTCTGGCGAACGAGCATGCGGCGAGGAACTCTCCGCCGGCGATGGCGAGCGGCTCGTCCCCGCCCCAGATTCTCTGCGCCTCCTACAACCAGGAGAACAGGTACGTGCGGCACATATGCGGCGGAACATGCTCGATTTACGGTTGATTTGGGGACGGATTCGTCGGGCGGGAGCTCTGATTCTGTGTGTCCTCGATGGAATTTCAGCTTGTTCTCTGTCGGGACGAAGGACGGATTCAAGATTTTCGATGCCTAGACCGGGAGCCTGCGCTACGAGAACGGTAAAGACTTGCTCAATCACTCGTGCTGCTCCAGCGCCTCCTCGGCGGTCTGCCTACCTACCTTCTAAGAATTCTCCTCTCTTCAGATTCCAACATTGATCAATTCTTCCAGGACAAGCGACGGGTGGATCCACGCATCTTCCTGCTCTCCGAATTCCTTTCTTTAGACAGGGAGGCGGCGAGGTGGTCGTAGCTGGCGCGAGCAAATCGCGAGATCCTCGTAGCCGAGGTCAGGAAGCCCCTCCCCGCTCGGTGTCCTACTCCTCCCCATACGTGGCCACCTCGTTGAAATCCAGGGCGGACCCGTGGAAAATCGCGAAGTCGTCATCGTTGCAGCCAGGAAGCCGCTCCCGCTCGTCGCCCTCGTCGCCCTACTCCTCCCCATACGCGGCCGCCTCGTCGACCTCCGGGACGGACCCGTTCGGGGCCGCTGCTATGTGCATCTGCTAACGCATCTGGCCACGGGCAGCCACTCTCTCTATGCAGTGCCTGGTCGCCCATCGGGATGGAACTGACGGCCGGCGCGCCGCTGCTGGGCACAGAGATTGGTTCAGATTTCTTTTGGTCGTGGTCTCACGAAAAGTCAGGGTTAGTGTTGGACAGCGGGTTGATTTTCCTAAACTTTAGGGGAATTTCAGCTTGTTCTCTGTCGGGACGAAGGACGGATTAAAGATTTTCGATGCCTAGACCGGGAGCCTGCGCTACGAGAACGGTAAAGACTTGCTCAATCACTCGTGCTGCTCCAGCGCCTCCTCGGCGGTCTGCCTACCTAGCTTCTAAGAATTCTCCTCTCTTCAGATTCCAACATTGATCAATTCTTCCAGGACAAGCGACGGGTGGATCCACGCATCTTCCTGCTCTCCGAATTCCTTTCTTTAGACAGGGAGGCGGCGAGGTGGTCGTAGCTGGCGCGAGCAAATCGCGAGATCCTCGTAGCCGAGGTCAGGAAGCCCCTCCCCGCTCGGTGTCCTACTCCTCCCCATACGTGGCCACCTCGTTGAAATCCAGGGCGGACCCGTGGAAAATCGCGAAGTCGTCGTCGTTGCAGCCAGGAAGCCGCTCCCGCTCGTCGCCCTCGTCGCCCTACTCCTCCCCATACGCGGCCGCCTCGTCGACCTCCGGGACGGACCCGTTCGGGGCCGCTGCTATGTGCATCTGCTAACGCATCTGGCCACGGGCATCCACTCTCTCTATGCAGTGCCTGGTCGCCCATCGGGATGGAACTGACGGCCGGCGCGCCGCTGCTGGGCACAGAGATTGGTTCAGATTTCTTTTGGTCGTGGTCTCACGAAAAGTCAGGGTTAGTGTTGGACAACGGGTTGATTTTCCTAAACTTTAGGGGCTTAAGTGAAAAACGACCACGACGTACCAACACCTCCTCAGGCCGTATTATATAGTAGAGATATATAGCAAAGTGCTCATGCATTGCAACATGTCAACATTCTCGCAAAACATAAAAAATATAACATTCCCGGAGTAAGATTTTTTTTATGATGTGGCATGCCGTAGCGTCGTAGTGGGACTTTATTTTGTCTCGCCCAATGACATTATTCTTACATCGACCAATCTATTTAATACATGTGGAGCGCAACGTCAAAAATCCTTTCACTGCCCAATAGACACGAAAGTATTTGTGTGTTGCAACACTAGTGGAAACAGGGGCTTTGGTGGAGAGGGGTGTTGGGCTCTAGTCCCGGGCGTGGTTCGATCCCGGACTAGAGGAGGGAACTAGTACCGGGCCGGCTGCTCCGACGCTGCGCAGGTCGGGTCCCGGGTTGTAGGGCACCTCTAGTTCCGGGCCGTGATACCACCCGGGACCGAGTCAGTCAGCGGCAAGGTGGAGACAGGAGGGTGGACCTTTCGTCCCGGGCCGTGGTACAGCCCGGGACTAGAGGTCCCGCTATATCATCTCCCACCCCGGGCCAGCCACCATTTTTGAAGTCTCAAGATCATCTCCATTGTTTCCTCTCTCAAGCTCAAGTGTAGCCCCATTTTTTTCCAAGATTTGTCAAGATAGACGGCACCCATCTCTCCAAGGGTTAGCAACACTTGATCCTTTCACCCGGCGGCCAAATTTTAGCCATTTCCATACAAGTTTAGCTCATTTCATTTTTATAGTGCTACCTAGGTGTTTGATGAAATGCCTAAGCTAGGTAGTTCATTTTTTTATGTATTTTGAGCTCAAATTAATTTATTATTTGTGGATTTTAGTGTCGTCTCGGTCCTCACCGCCGTCGATAGCCCCCGCCATCCCGTGACCGGCACCACCTCGGTGAGCCTCTTCTTTTATCTGTTATTTTACAAAATTACTTGTATGATTTGATTGCATAATTATTTTTCTTGTATAATTTTCTTATGTTTTTTATGTATAGTGTCATGGTTTTGATATCCGTCCCCGTCATCTCTCGTCCGGTCTATGATTCGGATGTGGCATATTTTTATCACTATTTATTTTGTTTCGTGTTTATAACAATCATGCCGACCAAATTGACATAGATATATTTTTATTTAGGAGGTAGTTGAACCGGAAATTCCAGCCGACCCTATTGTAGAGTTTTTTATAAAAGAAAACAACGATTTGAAAGCAAAATTGAAGATAAGTGAAGATCTTCGTCTCCAATGCCTAGAAGAGAAGATGGTATTGGACTTGAAGATTGCCGACATCGTTGATGCTCACGGGGTCGAGCTTACCGACGTCGTCGCTGTTCACGAGATGAAGATGGATGCAATGCGCTTGAAGCTTGGTATCATTATGCTGGTCGTTCAATAGTTAACTTAGTTGCGATTCTGATCGCATTTGTTGTTGGATTTAAATTCTTTAGATAGTTGTATTCTAGTTTCAATTAATTTATGTTTTATGAGAACTATGTATTACATTTGGTCACTACTATACTTTGGTTTTAATGTGATGAACTTGTATTAATGAATATGATATGTTTCCTATTATGTTGGTTTATCGTAATGGGTTTTAGCGGTGATTTGCAGATGAGTCATCCGTGGATGTGCGCTGACCGACGCTCTAAAGAGTACATGGATGGCGTGCAATCTTTTCTCAATGTGGCTAAGGATAACAAGGGGCCCAATGGTTTTATGTGTTGTCCATGCAAGAATGTCGGAATGAGAAGGATTACCCTAACACAGACAGAATTCACCTCCACCTGATAACTTCTGGTTTCATGCCCGGCTATAATTGTTGGACCAAGCACGGAGAAAAAGGGGTTATGATGGAAGATAACGAAGAAGAAGAGAACGATGACAACTACATGTACCCTGAATATGTTGGTAACCCAACAGGGGAAGCTGATGATGAAGAGGTACCAGATGATCCCATCATACATGATGATTTACGTGGGGTCATCGTTGATGCACATACCCTAGCAGAAACTACACTTGAGAAGTTGAAGTTGGAGCGCATGTTAGAGGATCACAAAACAAAGTTGTACCCAACTTGCGAAGATGGCAACACAAAGCTCGGTACCACACTGGAATTATTGCAATGGAAGGCAGCGAATGGTTTATCTGACAAGGATTTGGGAGTTTACTGAAAATAGTGAAGGACAAGCTGCCGGCTGGTAACGAATTGCCCGAGAGTGCGTATGAAGCAAAGAAGATTATCTGCCCTCTAGGATTAGATGTGCAGAAGATACATGCATGCATTAATGACTGCATCCTCTACCGCGGTGAGAAGTATGAGAATTTGAATGAATGCCCGGTATGCGGTGCATTGCGGTATAAGATCAGAGCAGATGACCCTGGCGATGTTGAGGGCATGCCCGCCAGGAAGAAGGTTCCTGCCAAGGTTATGTGGTACGCTCCTATAATACCACGGTTGAAACGTTTGTTCAGAAACAAAGAGCATGCCAAGTTGTTGCGATGGCACAAAGAAGACCGCAAGAGCGACGAGATGTTGAGACACCCGGCTGATGGGTCGCAGTGGAGAAAAATCGATACAGAGTACAAGGAATTTGCACGTGACCCAAGGAACTTAAGGTTTGGTCTTAGCACGGATGGCTTTAATCCTTTTGGGGAGCAGAGTAGCAGTCATAGCACCTGGCCTGTGACTCTATGTATCTATAACCTTCCTCCTTGGTTGTGCATGAAGCGGAAGTTCATTATGATGCCAGTGCTCATCCAAGGCCCGAAGCAACCCGGTAACAACATTGATGTCTACCTGAGGCCATTAGTTGATGAACTTTTACAGTTGTGGCGTGATGAAGGGGTACCTGTGTGGGATGAGTACAAACAAGCGGAATTTAACCTACGAGGGTTGTTGTTTGTAACCATCAATGATTGGCCTGCTCTTAGTAACATTTCAGGACAGTCGAACAAGGGATACAATGCATGCACACACTGTTTAGATAGCACTGAAAGTATATATGTAGGTAACAAGAATGTGTACCCGGGTCATCGTCGATTTCTTACAACTCAGCATCCCCTAAGAAAGAAAAGCAAGCAGCATTTCAAAGGTGAGGAAGATCGCCGGCCGAAGCCACCCCTCCAAAGTGGTGAAGATATATATGATGCGGTCAAGGATTTAGATGTAATCTTTGGAAAGGGTCCTGGCGGACAGTCTGTTCCGAATGACGCTAACAACCACGTTCCCCTGTGGAAGAAGAAGTCTATATTTTGGGAACTACCCTATTGGAAAATCCTAAAGGTCCGCTCTGCAATCGACGTGATGCACGTGACGAAGAATGTTTGCGTGAACCTGCTACTTGGGCGTGTATGGGAAGGCAAAAGATACTCCGGAAGCACGAGAGGACCAGCAACTTTTGAAAGACCCAAAGAACCTGCATCCAATGAGGACGGATAAAGGACGTCTACGTCCTGCTAGCTACGTTCTTACCAAAGAAGAGAAGGAGATATTTTTTGAAGTCCTGAGCAGTATGAAGGTCCCGTCTGGCTTCTCGTCGAATATAAAGGGAATAATAAATATGGCAGAGAAAAAGTTCCAGAACCTAAAGTCTCATGACTGCCACGTGCTGATGACTCAACTGCTTCCGGTTGCATTGCGGGGGCTTCTACCGGAAAATGTTCGAGTATCCATTGTTCAGCTATGTGCGTTCCTCAATGCAATTTCGCAGAAGTCAATCAGCCCAACCACTCTATTAAGGTTACAGAAGGATGTGGCTCAATGTCTCGTTAGTTTTGAGTTGGTGTTCCCACCATCCTTCTTCACTATTATGACACATCTCCTAGTACACCTGGTCGACGAGATTCACATTCTGGGTCCTGTATTTCTACACAATATGTTCCCCTTTGAGAGGTTCATGGGAGTGTTGAAGAAGTATGTTCATAACCGTGCTAGGCCAGAAGGAAGCATCTCCAAAGGGTATGGAACAGAGGAGGTCATTGAGTTTTGTGTTGACTTTATTCCCGCATTAAGTCGATTGGTCTTCCTGAATCGCGACATGAGGGGAGACTAAGTGGAGAAGGCACTCTAGGAAAGAAATCATACATATGCAGGGACGGGTATTCTTTCACAAAAGCACACTACACAGTTCTGCATAATTCCACTTTGGTGGCTCCGTATATCCAGATGCACAAGGATATTGTACGCTCTAACAACCCGGGGATGGATGACTCCGCCATTGCAAAGGAACACATGGAGAATTTTGGCGGTTGGTTGGAAACGCATCTGAACAACAACAACACAGTCTCAGATGAGCTGTTCTTGTTGTCTAAGGGGCCATCTTCGACTATTTGGACTTTCCAAGGGTATGAGATAAACGGGAATACATTTTACACGAACGCCCAAGATAAAAAGAGCACCAACCAAAATAGTGGTGTCCGCTTTGATGATAAGAGCACGAATGAGGCCACGGTCACATATTATGGTTGCATAGAGCAGATATGGGAACTTGACTATGGACCTTCTTTGAAGGTCCCTTTGTTCTGGTGCAAATGGTTCAACCTGAGAGGCGGCGGGGTAAAGGAAGACCCATTGTACGGAATGACTACAGTGGATCTCACGAATGTTGCGTACGACAACGAACCATTCGTTCTAGCCAAGGATGTGGCTCAGGTTTTCTATGTGAAGGACATGTCTACCAAGCCAAAAAAAAGAAAAGATAAGGAAGTGAATACATCAGCCGATGAGCCAAAGCGCCACATAGTTCTTTCAGGGAAAAGAACCATCGTGGGAGTGGAGGACAAGACAGACATGTCAGAAGATTACGACAAGTTTCATGAAATTCCGCCCTTCAAAGTGACCACTGACCCAAGTCTCAAGTTATACGCAGACCCTTGTCCATGGTTACGGAGCGATCAGAAGAAAGGGTCTCACAAAAAGAAAAAGCGAAGACTAAATAGGGATGTTGTTCATGATGTGTAATAATTTATTAAACTTTTATATAATTTATAGTATGGAGGACAAGACAGACATGTCAATGAAATCAAGCGTATGGCGGTGGCGGAATGTAGTACTTAATTTATAAATTTTTGATGTAGCATCAAACTTTGTGATGTGAAATGATCCACTGCGCATGTAGTACTTGATTTATAAATTTTTGAATTGATTTTAAATTAAGCGTATGTAGTACTTAATTTAAAACCAAGCGCATGTGATACTTCATTTTAAACCAAAACAGAAAACAGGAAAATGAAAGCAATTTTTACTTAATTTAGACAAGTAAATCAAAAGATATAAAAAAGTAAGAAACCAGAAAATTAAAAAAAATTAACCTCTAGTACCGGGCCGTGCGACCACCCGGTACTACAGGTCCACTGGGCTTGGCGCGCAAATTTTCGCGGCCCTGAGGGACCTAGTACCGGGTGGAGCCACGGCCCGGTACTAGAGGCCTTTTTGGCGCTACTTCTAGTGGCTCGGGCCGAAAATTTGCCCAAGTCCAGCAAATCGACGCTCCGCCTCCGGGCTCCAGACGACGCCGCCCCCTGCGCCGCCAGGCTGCCGGATTTCGTCCCCGCGCCGCTGCCGCCCTCACCGTGGGTCGCCGTCCTGCTCCTGCTCCGGGCGCGGCCGTCCCCGCTCTTCCCCCAGCAAGATCGTCGTCCCCGAGCAAGCAAAGCTCGCCCCCGACCCACGGTGAGCTCGTCCCCCCCGACCAACTACTCTCTCCCTCTCTCAGATCTAGCGCGCGGCGGCGGCGGCGGACCCTAACCACGGGGCCGGCCCGGAGTTGGCAAACAAGAACAGATTTTTAGGGCCTAAAGGGCCGATTTCATTATAATTAGGCCACAACCGGCCGATTACATTGGGGGGGGGGGGAGGCCATTGATAAGGCCATTACATTGGAGGGGGGAGGGTCGCCGGTGCCGGTGCCGCCTAGTCGTCGAGGATGTAGAAGGGCGGCGGGGTCCAGAGATGCTCCGGTGGCGCCTGCTGCTGCGGTGGCGCCTCCTGCTGCTCCGGTGGCGCCTCCTGCTCCTGCTCCGGTGGCGCCTCCCAGCTCCCGCCGGTAAAGACCCAGGACTGGCCAACGAGGCCGGTAGGCAGAGGAGGCGGCGGCGGAAGGTCCTGCTCCTGCTCGCGTTCCATGGCGTAGTGCCACGGCTCGACCTCGTCCGGGTCGTACTCCTGCTGCTGCAGTGGCGGCGGCGGCGGCATCAGGGCCGCGGCCGCGGTCCTCACCTTCTCCCACCTCTTGATCTCGTCCTCGACGAGGCTGAGGTTGGAGGCCTCGTACGCGGCCACCATCTCCGGGTCGTCCTCATCCTCGGGGACCTCCTCCTCGAACCACAGCGCGTCGGGCAGCGCTGGGTAGGCGGATTGGACGGCGCGGGGCGCCGGGGCGAAGTAGGAGTGGCGGCGGTCCTCGTGCTCGTCCTTGAGCCACTGCTCCCAGTGAGGGGAGTCCGCCGCGTAGGCGGGGTCGTTGCGGAGCGCCGGAGGGAGGAGGCGGCGCCGGCGCGCGATCTCCCTGTCCAGTTGCCTCCCAGGGAGCGGGACCGCCGGCACCGGAATCCTCTGCGGGTTCAGGTGCCAGCCCTCGGGGAGGTGGACGTCGTGCCACTCCAGCGTGGCGGCGTTGTCCCAGTGCCACTGGCACTCCGGCTCCGGCACGTAGCGCCGGCGCCGGATCCTCCTCCCTCCAGCGGTGGTGGTGGAGGTTCGTGGCGGCGCGTCGGGTGCGTGGGCGACCCGCACCGGTGGCGCGGTCCTCCGCACGCCCTCGGGAACGACGCCCAAGGCCGCCGGCGGTGGAGGCGGTGGAGAAGCGCGGCGACGGTTGGAGGACTCGCCGGTCTCGTTCTTCGGGGACTTCCCGAACCAGCGCGACATGGCGGCGAGGGCACTGGACGGGCGGAGGGGAACCGTCGGGCGGAGGGGAACCGTGAGAGCGGAGTGGAGTGTCCACATCCGCACGGGCGCGTCCCTTTTTAAAGACCAGGACCGTCGGGAGGGGAACCGTCGGGTGGGCCAGCGCCCGAGTCGCTGGCAAGTGGGCCAGGAGCATTGACTCCGGGTGGGCGGGGGCTGTTCGTGCTCCGCATTGACCACGGGGGGTGAAGGCGAGGCGGCCGGGTGGGAACACGAGGCGGGGAGGTGAAGACGAGGCGGGGCGGGAACACGAGGCAGGGCGGCGGGGTCAGAACTGGGTCGCTGGCGGTGGGCCAGCATTGACCACGCGTGGCCAGTGGGCGGTCACACGTGGCGGTGGGGCGGGTAGGCGCTGGCAGGTGGGCCAGCGATGACCACGGTGGCCACCTTTGACCAGGTTCTGGCCCAAATTTGGGCTGGGCTGGGATTGGGACAGCAGCCTAAGTTTTTTTTGAAAGATTTTTTTCTTTAGATGCAATATTAAATTGTTTTTGTTGCATATTTGTATAGTTCCCTCCTTTGAATTATTGTACTAATGCTATTATTGTTTTATCTTTTTTTTGTATTAGTTAAACAATGGATGTCGATGCTCCCTTCGTAACGAGAGAAGGGGAAGAAGAGATACTTTCCTACATTTTGGAACCCGGTGAATTTCGGCATCCCGCGGAAGGAGCTGAAGATGAGGACTCGGAAATTGGTGGACCCACGCCGTCTGGCGAGGTATATTAAGCCTATGTTGAGCAGATGCAATAACTGATTTGTGCATATATATGTATTCACACATGTTTCATATTTTTAGACCTCCGCATCGAACCAATCCACTAAACGAGGCCATGCCCAAGGGATGGGCAAAGATGAGCATCTCACAATTGACGAGGTGAATGCAACTACTGGCCAACCACTGGCACCCGTGCCGAACGCAGTTAAGTTTGTGCATCAATGCGGAGTCACTGTCAGGGACAACGTTTATATCAGCACTCAGGAATGGATTAAGCCAAAGTTAGAGGGAGTTAGTTACGTCGACAAGAGAACCAAAGATGTGCTTTGGAACAAGCTCATTGCACATTTCACCCTACCGGTCTTGGAAGATGAGGTGAAGACAAAAAAATGACGGACAAAGTCAAGCATTTCGCTCTTAAGAAGATGGCTCAACAATTCAATAACTACAAGAACAAATTATTCCGTGAGTGGGAAGAAGATGGGAAACTTCCGGATTTCACCGGCACACGAGAGAGGCAGCGGCCTCACTGGCCTGCATTTCTGGAGTACAAGAAATCAGAACGAGCTAAGAAAAGGTCGCAAACGAATAAGAATAATGCAGCGAAAAAGAAGTATCACCATAAGATGGGGCCAGGTGGCTACCGAGTTGCCGAGCCTAAGTGGGAAAAAATTGAGTCCGAGTTGCGTGCAAAAGGGCTCACCCCGGTCACAGAGGAATGGGACAGAAGGATAAGGAATTGGCTACTTGCGCATGGAGGGGAGTATGACATGGAAACAGGGGAGTTAATAATTGATGAAAGCAAAGTAGTCAACGGAGCCCAAAAAAAAATTATTGACTTAATTGCCAAGTCTAAAGAGGGAAAGTTTATTTCCGACAGAGAGAAGGACGAGCTGTCAGAGGCCCTCGGGACCAAAGAAAAAGGAGGATCAACACGAGGCTTAGGAGAAGTGCCGTGGATTGAAGGGTTTCCCGAGGACCGTGCCTCTTATAGAAGCCGATTGAGAGCAAAGAGGAGGAAGGAGCAGCAGGAATCAGACCGGTTGATGATCTTAGAAAGAAATCATGACCAGATGGTTGCTCTCTATAAGGAGCAGCAGAAGCAAATAGATCAAATGCGCGAGCAAGGGGCGCCAACTCTTCAGCTGGAACAAGCGAGTCAAGGCGGCCCATCGCATCGCAGAAGCAGCGTGGCTTCCTCGGTTATGGTCGGTGATGATGAGACAAGTTACCCCGTGGATTATATCACGGAGAAAACAACTTGTGAGCTGCATGTCCCAGTATTTAACTTATCCATGAAGGTGGCGGACGGCTATGCATTCTCCATTGACTCTACAGCATCGTGGCTTGGCAATGCCATTCCAGATGGATTTGCTCGTGTCGGCGTGGATCAAGTTGTACAAGGATATGAATCACTGAACCTTGAGTTCCCAAGAGCTGATGATGAGTCGGTGCTAGGGGACGTCGTGGGTGGTCTAATTCTATGGCGGAAGAAATACATCAAGTTTGAAGGCTGGGCGCCAAGGCCACCATCGTCTCCGCCAATTCACGATTCACCACCTGATGACGATGAAGGGGACGACAACCATCAGTCGCCTCCGCATCAGTCGTCTCCGCCGCCGCGTGCGCCGACTCCACCGCGTGCACGACTCCACCGCCGCGTGAGCCGACTCCACTGCTGCGTCAGCCCACTCCGCCGCTGCATGAGCCGACTCCACCGCCGCATGAGCCGACTCCGCCGCCGCATGAGCCGACTCCTGAGCCCCGACATAGGAAGGGCGCCACTTCGTCGTCCATGGGATTCGGGCGAGACCCCCGACGTTCGCCCCTCCCAAAAGTACCCAAAAGCCTTGACGACCTCAGAGCTTGCGACATGACTAAAGAGCAATTGGATGCGTGGGTGGATGCAGACACAAAAAGACAGCTTGCACGGAAAAAGCCCGAGGAAAAGCAAACATTTACTGCAAAGGAAAACAAGTGGGCTATTGGATTCATCACGGAACCATCGCAATATGAGAAAAATAAGCCAGATAACTATTTACGAGCTCTGAGTAAAAGTAGTAGCTCTCCCAAGACGAGAAGTAGTAGTGCCAGAGGGAAAAGAGACGTTGCCCAGCTCGGACAACAGGCAAACCAGTCGATAGCCCCGCTCGTAGTTATACCCAGTGGTCATGGCTCCGTGACGGACCTAATTCCTACTTTATCCTTGAAGAAGGACTTTGCTGCAGCTGCTGGTATTACTCTTGCTCAACTGGACAACGAAAATCTCTTTCCGTCTGATGTAGATGATTCATGGAAATGGAAATGGGGGAGGTCCCTGCTGCGAGGTGATCAGATAAAGTGTCTACCGACATGTATGCGACAACTCCATAGTTGGTACATGAAAACCACAAAGGAATTTGATGACTTTTTGATCTGTGTGAAAGTTACAAAAAATCATTTCGCGGGTGAAGACATGTTCACAATTCAGCTCGAAGAACTCTGGTACTTATACAACCTTGACTCCCTCGACTTGGCTCTCGTCGGTGCCTACTGTCTGTAAGTGATTCAATTCATTTATTTCCAAAAAAGATAAAGTCTTTAGCTCTCAGCTCGTTCATTGCCATCGCTAATTATGCTCACTACGGTATTATGCAGAATGAAGAGTGATGAATGTGGTAGAAAGGGCATCTATGGCTTTGGGTTCGTTAACCCAGTACGAGTTAATGCAAGGACACTAAAAAACCACGTGAAGGACACGGAGAAGAACTTGCTAAATGCCCTAATGAAGCAACATTTCAACACGGAGATAATGTTTCCTTACTTCTTCAGGTAAGAGAGTGTTACTCGCTTGTACAAATTAAGTGTAACTGATGAGTTACTGACGTGTATATAATCATGCGCAGCGATCATTACATTCTGCTAGTCATTGAAGTTGATAGATCAAGAGTTCAAGTCTACGACTCATTGGACTGGCCTGAGGAGAGGTACCAAAGCATTCTAGATACGCTCCAAAGGTAATTTCAAACATTATCGCACTATATCAGTCTCTCTTATTGATTTCAGAGATATCAAGCAACTAATAACTCATTTATTCTTTTTTTTGCCGGCAGGGTTTGGAAACAATTCAAAGCGAGGACAAAGGGTTCAGGTTCATTTGAAGAACAGCTGACTTTTGTTCACCCACAGGTAGGTAGTACGGTCTAGCTAGGTTCGCGCATCTCTTTATTTATAGTTTTCAATACCACTATATGTTGACTATGATTTGATTGAATTCTATTCTCGTAAAGTGGATCGAGAGGCAACCACAGGGGACCAATTTCTGTGGATATTTCGTTTGCGAGTGGATTCGTCGTTCGGTCACTGAGCGGGACCCAAAGAAATTTTTAGACGTACGTGAACAATCATATTCATCAATTGATCTCCAGTGTCATTCATAATTTTTGATAGTCATGATTAATATTCGTATTGATCTCCTTCTTTTATAGGCAGAGCCATTGCGCGAGAGTATGCCACTAAAGAAGCGCTTTCAAGCACTAGCAGAGGAACTTGCGGGGTTTCTGCTCAGCGAAGTCATACCTACAAAAGGAACATACAATGGAGAATAGCGGTGAAGTCCCGGTTATGATCTCCCGTGTAACCGAATAGACGGGCTCTAGTCCCGGTTATGATCTCCACACACGTGTAATCGAATAGACGGGCTCTAGTCCCGGTTATGAGCACCTCCATGTAACCGGATAGACGTGAACATATTTTTATTTATGAACATTTTGATATGTTATATGTAGTTTCTGTTTTTAATTAATTAAACGCATATTTTTTTGCACCATTTCAATATTAAATTGGGAGGAAAAACAAAAAATTACAGGCTGCCACGTGTGAGGTCCTTGGTCCCGGGTCGTATGACCAATCGGGACTAGAGGTCCTCCACCACGCCCGCGCCTCGGCGGCCACGTGGGAGCCTGTTGTTCCGGGTCGTAACGGACCCGGTACTAGAGGGGGGGCCTCTAGTGTCGCCTTGCTAGTCCCGGGTGGACACCCGGTACTAGAGGCCCTTACGACCCGGGACCAGTGGCCCTATTTCCACTAGTGCAATGGGTTAGAAAAGATCTGTGCGACCTAAATTTTTCCCAATTTTGATCGTCAACCTTTTTTGTTTTTGGAAAAAAAGGAAACCCAAAAATATTTTCTTAACCAGACTATTTTTATTTTATTTTATTTTTAATCCAACGTAGACCTACTTGGGCCGGCCAGGCCAGCCCACAGCCAGCCGGCCACACCCGATCTAACCTAGCATATCGCACAACGCGCACACACGCGCACACAACACAACGCTGCCCTAGCTTAGCTTCTCTGATCTTTTGCAATCCACGCCGCCGCCGCTAGCACCCTCAAGTCTCGCCTCCAGCTCAGGCCGCTCCAGCTCGCCATCCTCGACGAGCCCCGCCGCTATGGCCGTCGGCCAGAGCTTGCGCCTCCCTTCTCCGGCGAGCCGCGCCTCGCTCCGCTGCAAGACCAGCCGGCCACGACCCTAGTTTCCTCGCTTTGAACTCGCCCTAACTTCTCGCGGAGACCATGGAGTCTGTCCATCGCGCGCCGGGGTAGCACCAGGACGTCGGCGTGGGCCTTGCTTGACCTCCGCAAGTGCGCCGACGACGGTGCGCGCCCGGCGCCTCGGCCTCGATGAGCACGGCCTGGTCGGTGATGGCGCAGAGCTCGGCCTCGCGCTCGGAGCGGTCTGTGTTGCCGGCGATCTAGACGCCTGGAGCTCGTCCTGCACGGAGATGAGCCGCTGCTGGAGCGCTGACGTTGGTGGCGTCGAAGCTCTGGTTGTCGCTGGATCTAGTGTAGTTCGCCGCCGCTTGGAGGAGAGAGAGCAGAGAGGGGATAAGGGGTTAAAGAGCCATGGTCGCTTAGGTATAAGAGTTGTACGAGAGGGGATAAGGGTTTTTTTTTGCATGGTAATACGATTCTCATTGATAAATAAAAGACGAGATACAAAGTACGTATATACGGATCTTACAGATCTGGAAAAATAGGATAAACCTATGTGACAAACCAACGCCTATCCATCTTCTTCGGCACCACCGTAGCAGCCACAAAGAAAAAAATAGACAGATCACCTTTTCACCCGAGCTCGACGCGGCTCCATCGCTGATCATCAGCTTTTCGGACCTCCAATATAGTCTGCCAAAGGACAAACCATTGCCGTTGAAAGAATCAGACCGGAGCAGCATGTCCCCGGACACGCCATCGAACTTCAGCACTGGCACCCACGCACGACGATGTCGGAGTAGGGAACCAGAACCGTCAGCCTTCAACCACGAACCCACCACAAGGTGCACCATCTTCCAGCTGTCACCAGTGCAGACCACCGTCTGCACGTACTCCTGAACGAATCCAGCTCTCTGCTCCACCTTGGCGTCGGAGACAACGCCGCAGCAACGGGGACAGAGCAGGAGGAAAAAACCATCTGATGGAGTCGTCGCCGCCGCCTCGCCGACACCATCCATGAACCCTAAAGCCACCGATCTGAAAGATCGGCAGGCACACAGTGCCACCAACTCCGAGACGCCGCCATGAAGGACAACGCTGGTGTGGGAGAAGAGTTGAGGCAGATTTATTTGCCCGGTCGCCGCTCCCACCACCCCAACGGCGCGCCATGACAGAGAACTCCAAGCCCTAAGTACCATGCAAAAAAGGGGCCCCCCTCCCTCCTGCCGCCGGAACGGCAAGCGGAAGGAGAGGGGCCCAGCTCTCCCGCCGGGGGTGCGACGACGACGGTGGCAACGGCGGCGGCTAGGGCTGGAGATGCGATCGAGCCATGGTCGCTTAGGTATAAGAGTTGTACTCGTACTCAGCTGTAGCCTAATCGGGATTTATTCGTATCGGACTTGGACGAGAGGCTGCAGAGTACATACCACCACGCGACGTACCACATGAACATACCATCACGGCAGCTAGGCATATTATAGTATATAAATAGATAGATTTAAATCATCTCGTTGCTGATTATGTTGTCATGTCCCCTTTCAACAAAAAACAACAACAACAACAAAGTCTTTCAGTCCCACACAAGTTGGGTAGGCTAGAGATGAAACCCACAGGATCTCGAAACTAACTCATGGTTCGGGCACATGGACAGCTAGCTTTCACGCACCCATGTCCATGGCTAGTTCTTTGGTGATACCCCTTTCAACACATTTAAGTTAAATGAGATATAAAATTCTTGGTTCTTGTACGTCGGAACTCTTATGTACTAAACATAGGAATATGACATGAAGGTTCTGAACTATACATTCAGACAAAAGGTATGTTGTCTAATTTCAATGCGTTTAAGTTACATTAGCACCAGGTTGAATGTAGTTTACATGTTTATGTCATGTATTAAAATTGGGGCTGATCCAAAGACCGATAAACGTTTGGAGGAGAGGGAGCAAAGGTTGGAGCGGGATTAGATCTTTCCTAAGTAGATCAACATCCATACTGATTAAAATAACCTACTATCATTTTCTCCATAAGTACTGATACTGTCGACGTGGGTACTGTTCATGTGAATAGTAATTCACGCACAGGAAAGCTCCTAGCTTGGTTCGGCCTGAGCAATTGGGCCGTGACCAAACTACAATGACAGTTTACATGCAAACCAAAATTTACTTAACTAACATGTGTAACAAAAAAAAAAAAAACTGTAGCCCCTCCTAGAATAATATTTTATGCATGTAAGAATATGACGGAAGATAAAATTGCATAGTGTGCAGTTGTGCAGTTACTACAGAAAGCAGACACAAACATATCATCATAGAAAAACGAGGTCAGGGAAAGCTTTTGATACTGCATTACGTTAACTATTATAGAAAGAGAATCCAATTGTTAACTTACTTTAATCATGTGAACCAAAAGATACTTGTAGCATACTAATTGGCCTTCTAAAACTGCATTATTGAAATCTGGATTTATCCCACGAAGAAGCATCATTATTTCATCCAATTGGGTTAAAGAATATCCATGATGTTCCTTCAAAATCATGCTATAAGCAGGGACTATGTTTCAAAATGATGTCCCTGATTATAAGCATGGTAGACTCAAACTCAAACACCTCTAGACTATGTTTTTCCAAGACTTGTCAAATGTAAAAACATCACGGATAGCAGGGACTTACAATAGTGTTTGCTTCCATTAGTTCACGTGTTCGTCACTTCATAACTCAACACTAACAAGATGAACAACAATAGTGTTTGCGACCAGAATGAACTAGCATTTAGTTGAACTACTAACAAGATTTCTCCATGATCCTTACACTGCTATGAACTATTAATCTTCAAGAAGAACAAACTCTAACACTACAAGCTTGGAATGCCCCATGGTTTCCACCACCAAACAAGTACTAATATTGAAGAAGCATGTACATGATTCAGTTTGGCACCGGGTAATTTCAAAAGGGAGTTTCATACGCTAACTGTAGTAAAATACAGAACAATCCTATACTAACCTAGTGAGAAAGCCTACTGATTTCTAGCATGAATTCCAGAATCAAGGTAATTACTTGTAGTTTCTTACCCAAGAATTCTTTATATAACCATGTAGCTGACAGGGATACACATCAGACGGTGAGATGGCCAGACACCAGTTGATGCATACCTGGTGGAATGCATGGCTGCAGCCTGGGAGAACACGCACGGCACAGCGGGCATACATGGTGTCGAGGCAGCACACCTCTTTGTTGCCAGTCTGTTACCGCTGCCTTGGATAGCAGTACCAAGCTTCCAATATATAAATAAAAATTTACCGATATTTCACACTAAAGAAACATGCTGAGCAGCGCTAGTCAATCATGCTAAACAAGACAGGGGACCAGATATTAGCAGAATTATTATGGAATTTGTTGAGACCAGTCATTTTTCAAGCCTACAGAGTTATGAGTTTGCAAGGCACATGATATAGTGGGCACTATCTTCTGCAGAAATGATGAACTTTTTGTCATGGCATTACATAAAACAAACAAAATATGATCAAGAAAAAAATAGAAGGAATATAATGTAGTCTGATGAATTTATATTCTCTATACTCAGATGTTAGATCTTACGTCAGATTTGTGCTTTAGTGTAGCTTCGGTTCAGTTCTCCTAATCAGATAAGACAGGAGTACAACTTGTTGGCCAACTTTTTCTTAACCACACTTGCCTATGGTTAGCTATAAAGTTAGCTGGAAACCAAGCATGCCCTAGTCACTCAAGGGACTGTCCAGATAAATGGCTACACCACATTCTCTTTGCTAGTTCAGTTCTATACTATTTGTGAATGTTCATTGCCCTTCGTTACATATGTTGCAGACCAGGACGATTGGAAGTTCATATTGAGATAAACCTGCCTGACGAGAATGTATGATAGGCAGAATGACAGTCCCCTTCTAGCTAGAAAAAAAATATATACCCTTCAATAGTGAGCGCTTGCAGATAACATTGGTAAGGTAACAATATTAGGAGAACAAAGAAATAATCCCTCTGTTCCTAAACATAAGTCAACTGGGTGCGTGCACTGGAGAAAATAAAAGGGAACCCAACTTTGACACAAAATATTCACAATTGTTGTTATACATCTGTTCCTATTACCATGATATCAGGACCAGTAGACTTACCAGATTGATGCAACAATTTGTTTATTCAGCATCACATCCTCATAACACTAGCTAGTAGGCTAAACTCCACTTCGTAATAGGCTAGCCAAATGGATGCTTACAAATAGGGATTTGCTCTGTTTCAGTTGACTGAAATCATATTTGTCGTAAGTCGTTTTTCTGTCTGTTGGATTCGCGCCAAGATACGCACTCGGGCGTGCTTGCTGGCGTTTGCTGGCCACGCTGGCGTGTGCGTGGATGCGTAGTTGTCTCGGGTTAGCGGGCCGGGTGTAGTTGGGTTGACGGGTTTGGAGGCCTGTATCCAATTTGTTTTTTTTCCTTTGCGGCGTGTGTGGCTTCCGTCGTCGGTGTGGGTTTTTTATTTTATTTTTATTGTCTCTTTCGAAGCAGATAGAGGAGAGGGGGCAGCGGAACAGAGGATTGGTTCCTCTTCCTCGCCGGTGCCTGGTGCCGCTCGCCGCCGTCTTGTGCCGCCGTTATGCCGGAGATTCGCGGTGGATTGAGGCGTCTCCGGCGAGCTGACAGGTACTACGCGGTGGTATCTCTATTTTTTCTGTGGCTCCGTCGTGTGTTGCGTCTCATGGTTTCGAGGTCGCCGGAGGTGGATGAAGGTGCGGCGGTGCGGGTCGATTTAGGTGGCGTTGTTAGAGGTGGTTTGTTCTGAAGCTCGTGCAGCTAGCTCTTGCGGTGGTGGCGAGTAGTTTTTTTTGCCTCTGTTGATTTTTGTAGTCGCTCGAGTGTGATGGAATGCGCCCGTCGGTGGATCTAGCTACTGTCGCCATGGTTGAAATTGTTCTTACCTCGCGCAGCTAGCCTCCGCGGCAGCGACGAGCAACCGTTGTCTGCAGCTTAGGGGGGAGCCGGGGATCTGTGATGTGGTGCAGCGCAGCCATGTTGCCGTTGTTGCTGTTATCTGAATATCATGTTATGTATGTTGTTCTAGGTTAAGCTTTTGTTATCTAGTGGTTGAGCCCTTTTGTGATTGCTGGATCTAGCTCATGTTGTAGTTGTTGCTGTTGTGTTTTGTAGGTGTTGATTTTTGTAGTGGTTCATTAGCTAAATCAAATCCCCAAGCTGGATGTGGTGGTCACCATTCAATGTTTTCTACTGTAATAGGACTATTCACTACATGAGCAACTTCATGTGTAGCTAAAATCAATTGCTCTCTCTTTTCTTTGAATTTTAGGTGTAGTTTACTGTTTGCACACTAATCTGCTTTTCTATTTTTATTTTTTGTTTTGTTAATGCCTTTGATTATAATCCTATGTGTGTTTTTGGTTGTGCAGGTCTCGTTGTTTGCACTCTGATATTGGGGATGATGGTGCGGAGCTCAGTGAAGGGTTCAGTCTTCCCGGTCTCCGTGATGTGTGTTTTGTGATTTTAGGTTTTGCTGTTTTGTGCTAAAATAGTATGCCGTTGTTCTTTTCTAATTGGTTTTGCTTGTTTCAGGCTACATCACATGGGAGAAGAAACACGTCTCTAGATGATGCTTTGTTTGGTTTCTTCATGAAGCAGGTGTGCTTATTTTTATCCATTTTTTCCAGTCCTCTCATGTTGCTTATAGATTGTGTCAAAATTCCCATTTAGCAAACCCGTGAACGTAAATTTCTTGTCCTGCATCAGTTTTATAGATTTTTGTTAGTTCAATCAGTAGCAATCATTTAAAAAAAATCTGTTGCATGTAATATAATTTTTTGAGTAATTACCTGGAAAATCAGGTCATCACATCTAAAAGTGTCCATGTGTCCATGGTTTCTGTTCGTGTGTCCAGCACCATCATCCTGCGAAATAAACATGCATGATCAGTTAAGCTTTTTTCTATTTCTCTATGTAAGCCTCTCTCTCTCTCTCTCTCTCTCTCTCTCTCTCTCTATGTAAGCCTCTCTCTCTCTTCCTCTCTCTCTCTCTCTCTCTCTCTCTCTCTCTCTCGGTTTAGTCTCTATCTCTATTTTTTTATTTTCATTATCTCTATCTGTCAATTATATTATCTCTATTTCTCTCAATCTCTATTAGTGGCATCTCTCTCTGTTTTCAGTCTATCTCTCTATTAATTAGTTTCATTATCTCTATTTCTCTATATCTGTCCCTCTATTTATCTATCTCTATCTCTATCTCTCTCTCTTTATCTCTATCTATGTCCTTCCATCTCTCTATTTATTAGTTTCATTATCTCTACTTCTCTATCTCTGTCCCTCTATTTATCTATCTCTATCTCTCTCTCTGTCCTCAGTCCTTCTCTATTTCTATTTTCTGTGTCCTCCGTCTCTCTCTCTATTTCTTATTCTCTCTCTCTATTTCTTAGTTTCAGTCTCTGTTATTCTCTATCTCTCCTTCTCTATTTCTATTTTCTCTGTCCTCCGCCTCTCTCTCTTTATTTATATTTTCTGTGTCATCAGTCTCTCTCTCTATTTCTTATTTTCTCTATCTCTCTCTATATTTATTTCTATGTGTCATCACTATGTGTGTGTTAAGTGAATTTACCTGTAAATTGCAGGATTGTTGTGTGGAGATCTGGTTGGTTGATTCGCCCATAAATACAGATTGCTCCATCCTCAGCATCTGTTCCTGTTATGATGAAAGAAAGGTTGGACGAATTTTCGTCAGACAAGAACAAGAGACAGACTGAACATGATTTTTTGGCTGGAAGAGAGTTGTGCATCAGAGCATGAACCTCCAGCGAACCATCCTTTATCAGGTCAGTTCCTTCTATGTCTGGAGGCTTGGGTCTGAGATGAATTATTATCTCTATCTCTATTTGTTGTTTTTTATCTCTTTCAATTCAGTATCTCTCAATTTCTTAGTTTCAGTATCACTAAGGTAAACTAAGCTAAGCTAAGTTATGTATTAGTTTCTACTGCTATCTTTTTTTGCAAAGAACCTACTATATGGATATGTCAGTTGTCCTGCAGTTATGTATTAGTTTAAGAGGGCTGTTTTCCGAATTTTCAGATCAGTTTTACGATGAAGATTACCTGTGTGCTCGAGGAATGCTGGGTGTCTAGTGCTGGATCCTCTTTCTTCCCTGTACATCCAGCTTGGCGAACCAAGCCTGGGCGCCCCTGAATGTTTGGTGAAAGTTTTCTGAATGTGTGCTCGAGGAATGCTAGTGCTACTACTGCATCCGAAATTTCTGAAGAAAGGTGCAGTGACTGTGTTTTCTGAATGTTACCTGTAGGTTGGAGTTCTGCTGCGTCTGCAGTGGTGGATCCCGTTTCACCACTGCGCATCCAGCTTGCTGGAACAATCCCAGCCGACCCTGTTTTTGATGCTTAAGTTGTGGTGTTTTTCTGGGCCTAGGTCGTGTGTGGTTCGGGTCCAGTTTTAATTTTTGAAAACCCGTTATGGAGGGAAAGCAACACCACGGGCTCCCGCGTTGAGAAATTCGACTGACGACTGAGAAATATGACTGACAACTGACGATGTGATTAGCAGGCCAATTTGTCATTTGTCACGTGGCAGGGAATGATTCGCTGAAAATTAGACTGACGACGAAAAAAAATTCAGTCGACTGACGAATAGACACTCCCTACAAATATGTATGTATGGCTGGTGGACTCAGCGTGGCAGCCACTTTAAGCTGTGGTGGGTGATCTGCACCCAATTCCAGCACCATGACACCACCATCACTAAGGTTGACAGTGTAGAAGCGGCCTGCAAACATGAGGCGGTTCCACTGCCATCCCATCACGGTCGTATTCTAGCAGCTTCCAGGAGTCGTCAGCCATGCCAGCCATGCCGAGCCAGTCGAAGTTGAGCACCACCGTGGAATCATCATTGGCAATGCCGGACCCCCACGCCGCGAAGTTTACATTGAAATTGAGATCGTCCGGCAGAAGCTTGTGGTGCTCTGGAGGCAGCAGCGTGGTGAGCGGCGGGAGCTCCAAAAAGCAGTGGGTAAACCAACCGCCCCGATGGAGCCAAACTAGAATTTTCGGCGGCAATTTTGGGCCGCCGCCGCTTCCGATTCCACGCCCCCTCCCCACAAACCCTCCGCCGCTCCTCCATTCTCCTTCCCCGGCTGGCCCTCCAGGAAAGGAGGTCGAGGACGACGAGGGCCTCCGCCGTCATGCCCAGCGAGATCTACCTCACCGCCTCCTCACGCTCTGCCACCTCGCCATTCCGCCTCGGCCGCGGTGTAGATGGGGGGCAATCCCACGGTTCTGGGCGCTGCCGGCGAGGAGATGATGGCGACGGCGGCGCCGGCCATGTCGGGCGAGGCGTCGGCAACCACCTCCCCATGGCGCGGGCCAACCTCAACCTCCTCGCCTCCTTCTCCGGCGGGCTACTGCTCATGTGTCCTGAGGAGGAGGAGGAGATCAAGACCGCCATCCCCGACCTCCTGCTCCTTCACCCACCACCGGGAGCACATCGACCAAGAGGACTTCGCTGCATGCCAGCGACCACCACGCCATCTTCTTCGCCACCACAGCTCGGGGCCTCCAGATCCGTCGCCGACAGCTCGTCCTCCTTCCCCGCGTGCAGCGCCGGAGATGGAGGACAAGGACCTCCTGCCGCACGCCGCCGACCACCGTACAGCTGCCCGGTGAGGCCCCTCTCCTCCTCCTCCTCCTGCACCCAACCCGCACCTCCATTTACCATGTCGAATGTGTAACCAGCATGCTCCTATGGCCATACGCTGCATCTACGGCTAGAAAGCGCGGATACGGCAGAAAAGTTGCGTATCAGGGTTGGATACGTATCGGATACGGGACACATATCGGATACATCAGGATACAGAACGCCTCCATCGAACTTGATGCATTCCAGATGTTGAATGTTGCTCATGTATTCCTCCAAATGATGATCGGAATTGGCAGGCATGTACAGAAAGTCACGAAGACTCCTATATACTACTAGTAATTATCATTCTCGTACAAAAAATCACTAATTTATATATATTATTAACTTAATTATATATATACAAACGTATCCGTGTTTTTGAAAAATCGGCGTATCGCCGTATCGCGGTATCGGTATCGGTATCCGTATCGCCGTACCCGGGCATCCTAGATCTACGGTGTTACTATTGCAGGCTTAGGGTTTCATCCAATAACACTTAGCATCCATGCCATGCCTGTGTCTACAAATGGTCTCGAGTATGATTTATCTAATCGAGTGCAAATTAATATCCACGAATCTGTGCTGGAGGAAAACCCGTCTCTTTCGCCCTTGTTGCTTTAGTCCCTCCTCATGTTAGCTTTCAGTTTTGGTGCAGATATTCGCTGTTGACGTTGAGAAAAAATATTGCTAATGTAATTTAATATGGACCGGAGGAGCAACGGAGCTGACGTTGATATAACTGATAAAATGATTTTCCATTTGTTTGTCAGCCAGTCATGGGTTGCTAGTTGATCTTGAAATATTCAGCTGCGCCCATTTCTCGCTTGATGATTTCCTTTCTCTCCCGTCCGTGTTGAATAAATTAATGACGTGCGTTCTTGTTGCATAATACTAGCACTACTTCCCTACTTTCCATGTTTAATAAATTAATAATGTGCGCTGCTCCTCCGCTGTAGATTAGGAGAAGGAGCTCCTGCCGGTGACCACGGCCGGAAATGAGGAAGAGACGGTGGTCGCCTTCCCGGAGCTGCTGCGGGCGACAACCTCCCAATCTGCTGCTGCCGGCCATAACTCCGTCCCCATCCCGCTGCCGCCGACCACCTCCCCAACCTGCAGCTGCCCGGTGAGGACCTGCTCCTCCTCCTACACTCCCTTGCATCCCTTGTTAACCATATGTTGTGTCTATTGGAACTTAATATCAACAAATCTGCTGGACAACCACCCATCTCTTTTGCCGTTTTAGTCCCTAAATGTTAGCTTTCGATTCTGATGAAAAGATCTTTGTGTTGATGTTGACAAAAGATTACTACTTCAGTACCAATGAAAGGAGTTGATGTTGACCATAATAAAATGCTTTTGCATTTATTTGTCAGCTTAATTACCTTTCATGGTAGCCATGGATTATGATAGCTACTGATGCATGCTAATGGTCATATGATTTCTTCTTTTTAAGGATGGTTAGATTGGTACCCAGTCTGTTCACCTATTGGATGTAGGCTCGTGCTTCCATACACCCCCAAATCTCACAATCACATAACCGTACCGTGCAGTTTTTTTAGCCAACTTAGTTCGACTGGAAAATATCAAGCCGAGCCGAGCCAACTATTTTTCTAAGCCAATTCGAGACGTCGAACTGAACAAATACTGCGCGCGAAAAATAATCTGCAGGAGGCAGGAATCGAACCTGCGACCTCAAGCAACGCGCTAGGGCAGTGCAACTAGGATAGCCACCTGGTACGACGCTGGTTTGTGACATACAAGTAGACTGTTTCTATTAATCCAATGCGGCTGGGATAACCATTTGGTGTAAGGCTGGTTTGTGTCATAGAAGTAGACGTAGAGATTAAATACATAGCGTTTGCTCACAGACTATTAATATTACTGCACCATTCTATTTTTTAAAAAAAAATCAGCAAGTGAACCGAGTGAACCGGAGGTTTAACTGATGAACCACGAACCGAGACCCTCACCGTTTCGGTTGCCGGTCTAGTTTTTAAACTATGTTCAGACTACGGACAGTACGCGATGGCGACAAAGATTTCAAACTTTTTTACTCATAAATTGAGCATCAAATCATTCAAAATTAATTCTAGAAAATTACCAACATGAATATGAAATATAGATAAACTCATTTTCATGAAAAACTTGATAATTATAGCAAGTGTTTCGACCTGCTCGTCATGACCTATTATTTTTTCCTAGTATAGTATGACAAAATTACGCACACGTACTTTTATTTGTGACAAGCTTGATGTTGGCGTTGCACAATGGTTTTGGTCGGATGTGTCTTAATTTGTATATTCTCCACGCCGTGACGGAAAAGATTTGAGTGACTTTCGCCAGTGGCGGTTCCAGAACTTCAAATATGTGATGTCATTTTAAAACTGTGATGTCAAATACATGTAGTTTTACTAATTTATATTTTTTTTTCATGTTTTATGTTTCTATACAAAGAATTTACGACAAAGTTGTATGGTCATTTGACCACACAGCTCCTACTGACTGTACCAACACACGGGCATTATACTAGGAGTGTTAGGGTGGGAAAATATATATCCCAAAGTTTGTAGGGGCACACCTATCTCGCCAGAAGAGTTGCATGTGGGTCCACACATGTTCCGAAGGTAGTAAGAGTAGACCTGGCAGGCTAGATAGTAGTGTTGCATGTGATTCTACCTGTCCCAAAGATGGTAGGGGTAGACGTGTGTGGGTCCACATGTCCCAATCGTGCTACGGTAGACCGATCGGACGTGATAGGAGTGTTTTCATATGAGTACACATGCTTAAAAGATGATAGATGTATAACTAGATGGTTATGAGTGTTGCGGTGGGATGACATATATCCCAAAGGTTGTAGGGGCAGACCTATCTCGCAAGGAGATTTGCATGTTGGTCCACACATGTCTCGAAGGTGGTAAGAGTAGACCTACCAGGCCAGATAGGAGTGTTGCATGTGGGTCTACATGTCCCAAAGGTGGTAAGGGTAGACGTGTGTGGGTCCACATGTCCCAAGGGTGCTAAGGGTTGACCAAACTGGCATGATAGAAGTGTTTTCATGTGGGTCCACATGCCCAAAAGGTAATAAATGTATACCTAAATGGCTAGAAGTGTTGTGGTGGGACGACATATATCCAAAAGGTTTTAGGGGTAGACCTATCTCGTAAGGGGAGTTCCATGTGAGTCCACACATGTCTCGAAAGTGGTAAGAGTAGACCTAGCAGGTCATATAGGTGTGTTCCATGTGGGTCCACATGTTTTAAAGGTGGCATGGGTAGACGTGTGTGGGTCCACATGTCCCAAGGGTGCTAACTTTAGACCAAGCCGGCGAGATAGGAGTGTTTTCATGTGGGTCCACATGACCAAAAGATAATAGAAGTATACCTAGATGGCTAGCAGTGTTGTGGTGGGACGACATATATCCCAAAGGTTGTAGGGGCAAACCTATCTTGTCAGGAGATTTGCATGTGAGTCCACATATGTCCTGAATGTGGTAAGGGTAGACCTAGCGGGTCTAATAGGAGTGTTGCTTGTGGGCCCACATGTCCCAAAGGTGGCAGACGTGTGTGGGTCCATATGTCCCAAGGGTGCTAACGGTAGACCAAGCGGGCGTGATAGGAGTGTTTTCTTGTGGGTCCACATGACCAAAAGATGATAGATGTATATCTAGATGGCTAGGAGTGTTGGGGTGAGACGACATATAACCCAAAAGTTATAGAGGCAGAACTATCTCGCAGGGAGAGTTGCATATGGGTCCACATATGTCACGAAGGTTGTAAGGATCACTAGTAGAAAAAAGCCTACCGCGGACGGTTTTGCGCTACCGCTGGTGAACAGGGGCCCGCCAGCGATACATACGCCAGTGGTAGTTGGTACCGCTGGCGACAGCGTCGTCCGCCAGCGGTATCACACTTACTGCTTGGTGGCCATTTTGACCGTTTTTCAAAAAAAAAGTGAAAAACTCTCAAAAAAATATATCCTCTTGCATAGTCCTTTTTATGTGTACTAGTTGCTATGAAAAATGGTAAACTTGATTTTTGACAAATCGTTCAAAAACAGTCTGCACAAAAAGGTCTATCATGTATAAACATCTATAATTTTCAAGCCAAATGACAAAGTTATGGCAATTCCCACGGCATAGTTTGAGATAAAGTTCTCATATTCGACAAATAGGTGTATCTTGGTATAGGAAGCAATGGTTCTGAAGGGTGTTTTCAAATTATTTTTATAAATATCATTTGTCTTTTTCTAAATGGCAAAAATGACTTTTTATTTGTGAACCAAGTACATAAAATATGGTGCAAAATGGCACTCATCTAATTCTCAAAAAGATTAGTCCACATTTTATGTATAATCCCCAAGTATTAGGAATTTTCTTAATTTCTATCTAATTTTGCCTAGTTAAATGAGTTTATGTTGATTTTCTGAAATTAATGTATACCTACCACCTTTGGCATATGTGGACCCATATACAACACTCTTAACCATCCATCTGTATATATATCACCTTTAGGACATGTGGACCCACATGTAACACTCCTAGCAAGATAGTTGTGCATCTACCTCAATTTGGACATGTGCACCCACATAAAACTATCCTAGCCAGCTAGGTTTACCCCTACCACCCTTAGTTGCATGTGGACACTTGACAACTATGTCTACCCCTACCACCATTGATACATGTGGACCCAGATGCAGCAGCACTTCCGGACTCCAGCTACACATCTATCATAACTGGGGCATGTGGACCCATATGCAACACTCTCAGCCATCTAGGTCCACTCCTACAACCTTCGGGATATGTGGACCCATGTGCAACACTCTTAGCTAGCTAGGTCAGTAGACATGGATGGCTATGGGTGAATAGAGACCTCACTAGGTAGGGGTGGTGCACGTGGGTCCATATGTCATAAAGGTTTTAGGTGTGTATCTAGATGGTTAGGAGTGTTGAAATTGGGTCCACATGTATCAAATGGTCTAGGGGCAGACCTAGTTGTTTTGAGGTGTTCCATGTGTGTACACATGTATGAAAGGTGGTAGGTCTATCACCTTTGACATATGTGGACCCATATACATCACTCTTAACCATCCATTTATACATATATCACGTCTAGAACATGTGGACCCACATACAACACTTCTAGCCAGCTAGTTGTGCATCTACACCATTTTGGACATGTAGCTAGGTTTCCCCCTACCACCCTTGGTTGCATGTGGATCCTTGACAGCTATGTCTACCCCTACCACCATTGGGACATATGAACCCACATGCAGCAGCACTTTTGGCCATCTAGCTACACATATATCATCACTTGGCATGTGGACCCTTGACAGCTATGTCTACCCCTACATAGGAATATTATGATGAAGTCCAAATTTTTGAGTGGTTCTGACGCATACTACCATGTATTCTTGATGAACCTTGCTGATTTTTCTGTCTTGTGTCCTCCCCTTAGACTGGCAAGAAAATGGGTAGACCAATTGACTTTGCTCGTTGAAATTGGGTCCACATGTACCAAAGGGTCTAGGGGCAGACGTGTGTGGGTCCACATGTCCCAATCGTGCTAAGGGTAGACCGATCGGACGTGATAGGAGTGTTTTCATATGGGTACACATGCTTAAAAGATGATAGATGTATAACTAGGTGGATAGGAGTGCTGCGGTGGGATGACATATATCCCAAAGGTTGTAGGGGCAGACCTATCTCGCAAGGAGAGTTGCATGTTGGTCCACACATGTCTCGAAGGTGGTAAGAGTAGACCTACCAGACCAGATAGGAGTGTTGCATGTGGGTCTACATGTCCCAAAGGTGGTAGGGGTAGACATGTGTGGGTCCACATGTCCCAAAGGTGCTAAGGGTAGACCAAACTGGCATGATAGAAGTGTTTTCATTTGGGTCCACATGCCCCAAAGGTAATAAATGTATACCTAAATGGCTAGGAGTGTTGTGGTGGGACGACATATATCCAAAAGGTTGTAGGGGTAGACCTATCTCGTAAGGAGAGTTGCATGTGAGTCCCCACATGTCTCGAAAGTGGTAAGGGTAGACCTAGCAGGTCATATAGGTGTGTTGCATGTGGGTCCACATGTTTCAAAGCTGGCAGGGGTAGACGTGTGTGGGTCCACATGTCCCAAGGATGCTAACTTTTGTATGTGGGTCCACATGTTCTAGACGTGATATATGTATAAATGGATGGTTAAGAGTGATGTATATGGGTCCACATATGTACCAAAGGGTCTCGGGGCAGACGTGTGTGGGTCCACATGTCCCAATCGTGCTAAGGGTAGACCGATCGGACGTGATAGGAGTGTTTTCATATGGGTACACATGCTTAAAAGATGATAGATGTATAACTAGGTGGATAGGAGTGCTGCGGTGGGATGACATATATCCCAAAGGTTGTAGGGGCAGACCTATCTCGCAAGGAGAGTTGCATGTTGGTCCACACATGTCTCGAAGGTGGTAAGAGTAGACCTACCAGACCAGATAGGAGTGTTGCATGTGGGTCTACATGTCCCAAAGGTGGTAGGGGTAGACATGTGTGGGTCCACATGTCTCAAAGGTGCTAAGGGTAGACCAAACTGGCATGATAGAAGTGTTTTCATTTGGGTCCACATGCCCCAAAGGTAATAAATGTATACCTAAATGGCTAGGAGTGTTGTGGTGGGACGACATATATCCAAAAGGTTGTAGGGGTAGACCTATCTCGTAAGGAGAGTTGCATGTGAGTCCCCACATGTCTCGAAAGTGGTCAGGGTAGACCTAGCAGGTCATATAGGTGTGTTGCATGTGGGTCCACATGTTTCAAAGCTGGCAGGGGTAGACGTGTGTGGGTCCACATGTCCCAAGGATGCTAACTTTAGACCAAGCCGGTGAGATAGGAGTGTTTTCATGTGGGTCCACATGACCAAAAGATAATAAAAGTATAACTAGATGGCTACTAGTGTTGTGGTGGGACGACATATATCCTAAAGGTTGTAGGGGCAGACCTATCTTGTAAGGAGAGTTGCATGTGAGTCCACATATGTCCTGAATGTGGTAAGGGTAGACCTAGCGTGTCAGATAGGAGTGTTGCTTATAAGTGGCTCCGCTCTGACTCTATTTGGCATTTATTTCTGATCCAATGACTTTTTTGAATTTATCGAAATGAACACAATTTTCTCTGGACTAGATAGATCAAATTAGGCATGGATGCAATGTTTTGTTGCATTTTGGCAATATTTCGACACCTTCATAATTTTTCAACATAGAAACGATGCAAACAATAGCAAACTAGTAATTTTGTGAATTTGGAGCTTGGATAGTGTCTCGTCAATTTCACTTCACACAACCATTGGAATATTAGGATCACTCCTAAATTTTTACAAGTGGTCCCGACGCATACTATCACAGATTATTGACAAACCCTGATGATATGTATGACATGCGTCATCTACTTCTTGGGACCGGCGTCGAATGGGGTATACCAATTGGGTTTGCTTTACTTATAAGAGTTTAAGGGTTGGCCATACAAACACGTTAGAGTCTGAATTGGAGTCTGAGTTATCACAAGATACGTTGCACGTGGCAGAATATTTTTTTTGACGCATATGTGAGTACAAAATAAATAATATGTTGGACTTGTTAAAAAATAAAAGTGCTTGTTAGGGATGACTAATTTGGTAATACTATATTAGGAAAAAATAATGAACGGTTATTTTGACTTCCGCCGCACGCATCTTGCTCCGCATCCAGCATCCTGACGCAGACACCAGTAACACCGCACAGTACAGTTTTAAAACCGGACCGGTCATCAAAGCAGTCAGGCTACTGGTTCAACGGTTCACTGGTCCGACCGCTGGTTCGTCCAGTTCGATTGGTGAACCGGTAACTACGAAATTATATTAATTTTAGTAGTTAAATGATGAAATATAGGACAAAATGGCTATCTTCCATTTATTATACGGAAACGTAGTATTGCCCTGGTGGTTACCTCGCCTTGAAAAGGTCAAGGCAGGCCCCCGAGGGCGACCAGAGTTCGAATCTCCTTCCTTGC
Organism: Poa pratensis; assembly: GCA_947311845.1. Classification (NCBI taxonomy): domain Eukaryota; kingdom Viridiplantae; phylum Streptophyta; class Magnoliopsida; order Poales; family Poaceae; genus Poa; species Poa pratensis. Next base: position 5,527,041 of record CAMZMU010000127.1, read on the forward strand.
TAATTAAATTTTATTCTCTAAAATTTTCCATCTAAAATTCAGTTAATGTATCCTACTCGGATTATGTATGATTTGATTCTACTCATAGCATGTTCGGAGGCGTAGCTTAGTGGCTGTGCTCCCTTGTCTTTGCCTAGGAGACCCAGGATCGAATCCTGGTGGCCACATATTCCATATTTTTGGTATTTTCTAGACTTCCTTGGGGGCTCACGATCCGGCTTGGCTCAACTCAGTTCCAGGCTTCTTGGCTCGGCTCAGATTCAGGATTCTTGGCCCGGCTCAGATCAATCCTGGCCATCCTTGGGTTTCTGCTCGTGATAACCTTTCGCCGTTGGGGGTGTATGAAAGCACAACCCTTGGAGGTATACGCTATTCTTTTGAGATCTGGATGCATACTTAATAGTGCCCGATGGTCACTATTTATTCTATAGTCTGTATAATAATAATTGATATTGAATAAGCAGCGTCCATTTCTCACTTAATGATGTTTTTCTCTCCTTTCCCATGTTGAATAATTAATAGAATTTGTTCTGGTTCGTGGACTTGCATACTTAGTTAGTTACTAGCACTAAGTTTTTACTTGCCCACTTACCATGTGTTTTTTCTTGCTTAATTGTGTTTTTCTCTCCTTACCATGTTTAATAAAGTAACAAAGTGTGTTATGGTTGCATAATACTACCACTACTTCCCATGTTGAATAAATTAATGATGTGTGCTGCTCCTCCGCTGCAGGTAAGGAGAAGAAGCTCCTGCTGCACGGCGCCTGCCGGTGACGGCGTTCGGCAACAAGAAAGGGATGGTGGTCGCCTTCCCGGAGTTGCTGCTGCCGGCGACCACTTCCCCGACCTCTACAGGAATGGGGATCTATGCCGACGGCCAATCCCTGTGCCGACGGCATTTTATCGGGGCCGTCGGCATAGGTCCCCACCAGGCCAGCCCGTCGACAAAGCCGTCGGCATAGCCTATGCCGTCGGCATAGATTTGGCACAGGGGCTATGCCGACGGCTTTGCCCTCGGCACAGGTAAGTCGTAGGCATAGCTCTTTTCCCCTATTTTTCATCTAATATGGAATAATTCATATCTTTAAATCTATAAATTGAAATTTAACAAATAAAATGTCTAAATAGATTAGAAAAATAGAGGAATCCAAATATGACATCCATTTCATCTTTTTTTTCATGTATATGACTTTTTGCAACATGACACACGACGGCCATTTTGACCATTTTTTCAAAAAAATAAAAGAATGTCAAAAATACTCAAGAAAACATATCCTTTGGCATGGACTCCTTATATGTGTACTAGTTGCTAGAAAAAATGATAAACTTGAGTTTTGACAAAATTTTCACAAAACTTCTTCACAAAAAAGTCAATCATCTATAAACATGTATAAGTTTCGAGTCAAATGACCTAGATATGATCATCCCCGTGATATAGTTTGTGATAATGTGCCAATATTTGACACATAGGTGCATCTTGGTATGACAAACAATGTTGCAGAACTAAGTTTTTTCAAATTATGTTTATAAATATCATTTTTTATTTTTTTATTGTAAAAATGATATTTTTTGTGAAGCAAGTACAACAAATATGGTGCAAAATGGCACCCATCTAATTTCCACACAAAGTAGACCATATTTGATGGATAATCTGGAAATATTAGGAATTTTCTCGATTTCTACCTAATTTCGTCTATTTAAATGATTTTATGTCTATTTTCCGGAAGTAATTCAATTTTGAACTACAAGTATGTGATAGTTTACTCTAAAAAAGTTACAAAAATCGTTTTAAGATACAAAAATAGTGGTTATATATCAGAACCATCGATGATTTTAAAAAATGCGACCGCTTTGAATGAATACACACGACGGCCATTTTGACCATGTTTTCAAAAAAAATAAAAGAATGTGAAAAATACTTAAGAAAAACAAATCCTTTGGCATAGAGTCCTAATATGTGTACTAGTTGCTAGGAAAAATGATAAACTTGAGTTTTGACAAAGTTTCCAAAGAAGTTCTTCATCAAAAGGTCAATCATCTATAAACATGTATAAGTTTCGAGTCAAATGACCTAGATATGGTTTTTTTTTAAAGAGGTGGAGGGAAAGCTTTTGACAGGCGACCATTTGGTTATTTGTGCATAAAATGTGGTCTATTATTTTTATTAAATGATGGGTCCAATTGTGAATGCCCATATTTTGTAGTTTCTTTGCAAACAAACCATTTTTGCCACTCAGAAAATGAAAAATGATTTTTTCGTACGAAACAAACAAAAACTTTTTTCGGCAACATTGTTCGACGTTCTAAGACGCACAATTTTGCAAAACATGAGTCCATTTGAAGAAACTATGTCACAAATATGGGCATAACATTGACGGAGAGAAAGCACAGAAATGTGTGCTTCATTCTTATTGGTGGACCGATTGTGTGATGGATCGATGAGTTGGCAAAACATCCATCCGTCCACAGCATGCACACAGCACCGCATGCAGATCTTTCTCTCTCTCTCATCTCCGCAGCGCACAAATAGGATAAGGCATCTCCTTCCATTATCTCTTCCTTGTCCTCATCTCTTCCCTGTCCTCCACACCACACGCTCGTGACCACGAGCACGACGACGTAGCATAGCCCGAGGTCCGCCCCATGCTCCACTACTGCCGCCGGTCTCGATCGAGGGGGGTGCCAGGCCTCCATGCCGCCGCTCGGTCTGGCGGGGCACGTCGGAGTGCATGTCTACGGCGCGACCACGACCACGACGACGCATCCACGACGGCAAGGCCATGACGGCACCCGCGCATCACTGGATCCCGGCGGAGGGCGGTGGCTAGGCGGCCGAAGAAGAAGATGCAGGTCGGCCACGTGGTGCCGCCGCTCGGCAGGGCTGAGCACGTGGTGGTGCACGACCACGACGGGGCGACCACGGCCACGACGACGCAGCCACGACGGCGCGACCACGACGGCGTCCGCGCAACACCGGATCTTGGGAGCACGCCGCCGTCCTCGTCGCGCCGATGACCGCAAGCCAGAGCAGCGACGCCGTCCTCCCTGCGTCGGACACCGGGGCAAGCCACGAGCACGCCGTCGTCCTCGCGCCGGCCCAGCCCGCCCCAGCTCGTCCCCACGGAGGGCTGGCACACGGATGTCCTCGTCGAGCCGGCGACTGCAAGCCAGAAGAAGCGCCGCCGTCCTCCCGCGTCGGACACCGTCGTCCTCGTCGCCGCCGCCCTATCCTGTCCCCAGGCTGTCCCCAGTGAGGGACGGCGGGGATTTTTTTTACAATGCGTGTCCACCCTGTGCCGACGGCAAAGCCGTCGGCACAGGTCCCCCTGTCTCGCCCGGCTGAGATGGGACCCACCCACGCTGTGCCGACGAACACGGTGCCGACGGTGCTGTTTTGGCCGTCGGCACAGCCTGTGCCGACGGTGTTTACCTGTGCCGACGGTCACGTGGCCTATGCCTACGGGCACCTATGCCGACGACCCTGTGCCGACGGCGGCCGTCGGCATAGGGCTGTGCCGACGGCATCAGGGGCTGTGCCGACGGCAACGGGCCGTCGGCATAGCCGGCCATTCCTGCTGGCCAACGACTACCTCCACTTCCCGATGCCAACGCCTACCTCCACTTCCCGATGCCGCCAGCCACCTCCCCAACTTGCAGTTGCCCGGTGAGGTCCCTCGCCTCCTCCTCCAGCAGCTGCATTTCTTGCGATTTTGTTTCTTTTGCCATGTCGAACGTGTTACGGGTGGAGGGCATGCTTGTATGGATTACCATATGTTGTATCTACGGTGTTATTACAGACATAGGTTTGTTGTCTCGAGTAATTGAGTGGAAATTAATCCACGAATCTGCTGGATAAAACCTATTTCTTTTGCTGTTTTAATCCCTCATCATGCTAGCTTCGATTTTGGTGCAGATTTTTGTGTTGATGACGTTGAGAAATATTACTACTTTAGTACAAATGAACAAAGCTGATGTTGATCACTAATAAAATGATTTTCATTTGTTTGTCATGGATTGTGAGAGCTAGATTCTAATGGTGCTATGCTTTCTTATGCATGGCATTGCACGATTTTGTCACTATTTATTCACAGAGTATATATAATTGTTGAGCTCAAATAAGCCAGGTCCATTTCTCACTTGATGATGTTTTTTCTCCCCTTTCCCATGTTGAATAAATTATTGATATGTGTTCTGGTTGGTTGCAGACATGCATACATACTAGCGCTAAGTTTTTACTTGCCATGTGTGTTGCCTGAAACCATCTTGGCGTAGTGATCATTTTTTTACCCCTGTCGGTTTTTTGTGAAACATGCTCCATGTTCAGTGAAAGTCATTGCTTTGGATTTATTTCCAGGAGGCATGCGCCAGTGCGACACGGGCGTAAGGACAAACTGGATGATCTGGAGGTTATGGTCCTGAAGGTAAATGTGAAGAACCAAGCCTCTCAGCTTCTGTTGTCATTGTACATGAAAAAATCAAGTTTAGATGCATTCATTATGAATTATGTGCCACATGTGTAGTTGATTCTGAATATGTACTTGTTGCTATGTTTTGTTGATATCCATGGTTTACTCAATCTGGTCGCTATTTATTCCAAAGTCTGCTAATAGTTGAACTTGAATAAGATGCGTCCATTTCTAGCTTAATGGTGTTTTTTCTCTCCTTTCCATGTTGAATAAAGTAACGGAGTGTGTTCTGGTTGCATAATACTAGCACTACTTCCTTACTTCCCATGTTGAATAAATTAATGCTCCTCCTCCGCTGTAGATAAGGAGAAGAAGCTCCTGCTGCATGGCGCCTGCCGGTGACCGCGTTCGGCAACATGGAAGAGATGGTGGTCGCCTTCCCGGAGCTGCTGCTGCCGGCGACCACCTCCCCGACCTGTTGCTGCTGGCCTCGACTACCTCCCCTTCCCGCTGCCGCCGGCCACCTCCCCAACCTGCAGTTCCCCGGTGAGGTCCCTCGCCTCCTCCTCCAGCAGCTGCATTTCTTGCAATTTTGTTTCTTAGTACCATGTCAAACTTGTTACCAGTGGAGGGCATGCTTTTATGGATAACCGCATGTTGTATCTACGGTGTTATTACAGGCTTAGGGTTTGTTTTGGTACGAATGCTTGTATCTATGTCTCGAATAATAGAGTGGAAATAAATCGACGATTCTGCTGGAGAAAACCTATATCTTTTGCAGTTTTAATCCCTCATCATGTTAGCTTCGACTTTGGTGCATATTTTGTGTTGATGTTGAAGTTGAGAAAATATTACTACTTTAGTAAAAATGAACAGAGCTGATGTGACCCCTAATAAAATGCTTTTTCATTTGTTTGTCATGGATTATGAGAGCTAGATTTTAACGGTCCTATGCTTTCTTATTCATGCAAGTGCCCGATATGGTCACTATTTATTCACAAATTATGTATAATTGTTGAGCTTGAATAAGGCAGGTCCATTTCTCACTTAATGATGATTTTTCTCTCATTTTCCCATGCTGACAATCCAAATCTGACCTCATTGTCTGGCAGCAGCGACAAGTACCACAAACAACAGTCCTCAGAGAGTCAAGCTGGCGCCATATGGCAAAGCTCTGTGAGTAGAACTCATCAACAGTAGAATCTCCCTGCTGAAGCTCATGCTCCTGGCGAACCACAGACAGATAGAGGGCATCACCAGAGAGCTGATAGCGCTGACAGAGATCAGTCACATCGCAGCAGCAGTGCCCAAACCCATAAATTCATAAGCAAACTGAGGCAAAACACTAGCAGTAAGGACATCAGCAGCACGAGCATCATCATTGCACCACTGAGTGTAAACAGTTAGATCATCACGATAGATGGAAAGAGCACCCGAATAATCTGGTACCTGCTGATCATATGCTTCAACTGCACGATCATCAACTTCCTTAGCTGCATCCCTAGCAGCCTGAGAAGCATCGGCGGGAAGAACAGATGGCACCGGTGGAGTAGGCACCATAGGAGCGACGGGGCACGGCAGACATGAGACCTCGCCAGAGAGAACGCCCCAAAGCATAAGGCCGCGCATGTGGATACGCATAAAGCCCACAAATTCTGCATAGTTGGTGCCCGCAAAGATCACGGTGCACTGAGGGACAGCAACATAGCCCGAAGAGGACATCGTGGGCTCTCTGTTTTTTTCGATTTTTTTTTTTAAGTCAACAAGGAGAGTGAAGATAGATCTCACAGCCTCAGCCTGCGTTCTACATCTCGATACGAGCGGAGGCTGGGCAAGCCGGACAAGAACGGCCGGCAAGGAAGCGGCAGCCGGCGAGGGGCGGCCGACGACTGGCGGGGGCGGCGGCGACCGGCGAGGAGCGGCTGGCAGGAGGGGCGGCCGGCAGGAGGCAGCGGCCGGCAAGGGCAAGCAAGACCGCGATGAGTCGGCCGACCGACGGGCTCAAGCGGGCGACTGCGGCAGCAGGCCGGAGAGGCGGCGGCGCGGCAGATCGGAGAGCAGCACGAACAACTCGTGGAGAGAGAGAAAAAGGGAGAAAACGGCGACCAAGATGGGACGGCCGGGCAAGCAAAGCTCGATTCCGAGCAAGTAGAAGAGAGAGAGCAAGCAGTCGACGGAGATCGACAGCAACGACGACGACGGTGGTGGAGTGAAGCACGGAGTTTCTACGTGCGGGGAGGAGAGCAAAACCTAAGCTCTGATACCATGTTGTGGAATGAGCAACTGACATTAAACAGGGGCCAAAGGCCATTACATGTACATGTGTGCAATATGCAGGAAACCCCTCATGCAACGGAGATATACAGGAAACTAGACTATACATGTCTAACAATCAGGACCAGTAGACTTACCAGATTGATGCAACAATTTGTTTATTCGGCATCACATCCTCATAACACTAGTAGGCTAAACGTCCACTTCACTTCGTAATAGGATAAGCCAAATGGATGCTTACAAATCTTACTATATATAAAAGGCCGAAGAAACCGCGCCCCCTCAGCCCTCCACGACGCCGGCGTCCGTTAGCCGTCCGATCCGCGCGACTGGCGGCCAGGATCGAGCCACGTCGGCCCATCGCACGCGCAGTGCCAGCGAATTTCTACCAATGGGCGCGTGACACGTCGCCCGGTCGCCCCCCGGTCACACCCGGTCGCGCGCGTGCACGAACTTTGGCGCCGAACTTTTGCAAAAAACCGCCCGCAAAGGACTGAGTTGCAATTTGTCAAAACTGCAGGGACTTGGACGCAAAAATGCCGCGACAATCCCCTTCCTCGCTTTTCTCTCGCGCACGGCAGCGGCGCCGCCGCCGACGCCGCCACGCATCCCCGCCGTTACGCCGCTCCCCGGACGCGTAGGAGGCCACGGCGAGGTCCGCCCGTGCGCCCTCCACCTTCTCGCCGTGGATCCGCCGCCGGGACGCTGCGAGGTCGCCGAAATGGCCGCCGCCGCTCCCGCTGCCTTCCGGCGCATTTTGACGTCGCCGGCGGTGTTCTGGCGACCAAAACGGGGCGGCGCCGCCACCTTCGGTCTCCCCGCATCAAGGCACGTGGGAGCGCCGGCGCGCGCGTCCCAGCTCGCCGTCCCGCACCGGCGGCGAGCTCCTACCCGCCGCGGCGACCACGGCCGCGGTCACGTCGGCGTGACACCCTAGCGGGCCTGGGCTAGCCAGATGGGCCGCTACACGGGCCGGGCTGGCTGCGTTTTTTTTCCTTTTTCTTTTTACCCTGTTTTTCTTTTTTTCCCTATTTTCCCAAAGTGTTGCAAATTTTTAAATAGAAGGTATTTACGAATGTGACAACCATGTCGATATTAACACGAACAAAAAACTACGACTATTTATAGCATTTTATCAAATTTGAAGTTTAAATTTTTTATATTTTCCAGTACCTTTCAGGTGAGATCGCTGGATTTTTCCGGATCTGGAGCCTGAATTTGCATATTTTAAAATTTCAGCTCTCTTTCAAATATCACTATTTCCCAGACTTTTAGAAATCAAATAATTCATAAATGCAACCCTTTTTCATATTTCGGTACATCCAAATCCGAGCACGGTTTAAACATGGATATTTCCAAATTACAATTTTCTGCACCGCAATATTTAGGAATACATTTTCAAATTAAATTTTTCTCCACCACGATGTCTACAAATGCTACAAAAACATGAACATGAGCACACCAATAAACGCTTTCTATTCACGTCATAGGATAACATTCAAATTTTCATGTGCCTTCAAAATTTGTGTACTTTCATAGACGTCAAAAGGAAATCAAACGTCGTACGATCAAAACTCAAATTTGAATGTAATTCAGATTTCAAATTTTTACGTGCCTTCCAAATTTGTGTATTTTCGTAGACGTCAAAATGAATTCAAATGCGTTAAAACTATTCAAAAAATGGATGGCTTCCGAATTTGAACGATTTCTGAAATGGGGGCAATCTTAAAACAGAAACTTCATTTGCATTTCATTAAATTTAATGGGTGGGCAAAGTAAATACGTCAACATGGACACAAAAAAAACACCTAACTACAACATATGATCAAATTCCACATTTGAATAATTCAAAATTTTAGCCCACGAGCGCAGCGGAGGCCGCGCTTATTCCCCTAGTATGTATGTATGGCTGGTGGATTCATTATGCAAATTAAGCAGGACCAGTCATCCATATACTGCATAAATCATGCTGGCTAAATTATCACTCGACATTATTGGACAAAGACAGACAGTCGATGAGAGTATGTGGTCGTTCCACCAAGCTACATGGGAGTTGGGCCCTTCCAGATGGGAGACGATATGCTCCAGTATTTAACATCTCTCTCTCACGAACATCAAGGCTCAAGTAGATGGTGTCAGCACTAATGGATCCGGAGGGGAAAACGTCTAGAGGCACCGAAAGAGAGCAGTCCATGCCCATGAACATGGCACGCCCTGCGGCGCCGCCCAAGCTCTTGACCGGGAATAGTGTCCCGGTGTCCAAATCCACTCGGTAAGCATCGTAGCGCCTCCATGATTTATTCCGCTCCGTCGATCGTCTGGAGTGACGATGTACCAGCATCAGCTCCCCGCAATTGTTCACGAGGTGCACACTATCTGCGAATGGAGAGACATGCATTCTCAGCTTGGCAGCCACCTTAAGCTGTGGTCGCTGTTCGGCGCCCATTTCCAGCACCATGACACCACAACTAAGGATAACAGTGTAGAAGCGGCCTGCAAACATGAGGGGTGGCACTGCCATCCCACGCGATTTTTCCACAACTACAATGATCTCCACATACTATCATGACCGTTGATTATGCATCCAACGAACCATATTATTCCTACTATTTTATGTGTTAAAAAACTAAATAATATGTTAACGCATGGTTTTAATTTTTTTTCAATGCATGCACAGAAAATTCATGTTAGTACATGAATCTAAAATTCATGTTACATAAATCCATCAATTATTGATAATGCGTTGACATTTGAAGATTCGTTGATGAATTTGTTGCACGAATCTTGATGAAATGAAGGGTGTGGATAGTATGTGGAGATCATTGTAGTTGTGGTGTTGCATTTTCCCACTGCCATCCCATCACGGTCGTATTTTAGCAGCTTCCAGGAGTCCTCGCCAGGCTTAGCCAAGCCAACCACGCCGAGCCGGTCGAAGTTGAGCACCACTGTGGAATCATCATTGGCAATGCCCGAGCCCCACGCTTTGAAGTGCACATTGAAATTGAGATTGTCCTGCAAAAGCTTGTCGTGGTGCTCTGGAGGCACTAGTGTGGCCAGCGGCGGGAGCTCAGTGAGGTGACGGGTGAGCGGGTTGAGCAGCCGGACGGTGGCGCGATGTGTTTTGCGGACCAGGACGAGGAGTCCCTCAGGCCTCAGGGGTGACAGCGAGCAACAAATGGTCATGGAGCTCCGGGATGTCGACCTGGACGCACTCAACGGTGGATGTGTTGAGGAAGGAGCGGTGGTTGGGAGCGGCGAGTTCCTCCCGGAGCATGATCCACCGCCAGGGATGGAACCGGCGATCCACGCCGCTGTGCTCGCGTGGGTCGTCGACGCACCGCCGCCAGGAGAGGCACACGGCGCGGAAGTGGACGTAGTCGGCTACGTCGAAGGCGAGGACGTGGTCGGCGACCAGCCCCGCCGGCCCATCCCCCAGATCCGCCCAGTTCCTCTCCACGTCAGGAGTGGAGCAGGGAGCCACGAAGCCACGCGCGCGCGCTCAACCAGCCGCGGAGGATTCTTCGTCGTAGGGGTCCGATTCACTCACCGGGGAGAGCGTAGAGGGGACCCGCCGCCGCCGGCAGCAGCACGTCTCCTCCAGTCCTCCTCGGTGGAACGGTGGAAGTGAAGTGGTCGACTTTTTTTCTTAGAGGTGGAAGGGGACGATTGTTGTTGGGCCTTTTTTGTGCTAATGCGTTGGAGCCCACAGATGGTCAGATACTAGGTAGATTTGGTCTTCTTCATTTATTTTTTTGACAGGCACAGTGGTAGCCTATTGCAGTATTACCGTGTTGAAAAGCACAAGTCTGAAGCCGCAACAAAAATAATAATTTAACAACTTGAAATAACCACAGATTTTAAATCCAATTTAATTTGTGTCCTAAGACTATGTCGCAAGAAAATACTTGTGCAGAAATGGGGCAAAAATACTTTTGTTGCCCTTGAGGTATTGTTTTTTAAGTGCCAAACAATCGAGAACAGCTCCAAATGCATTGGAATATACAGAAAATTAAATCAACAAAAATGATAATTTATTTAACCAACTTTCAATGAAAAATAAGATCGTGCTCTTCAAGAAACAAAAAGGTGGAAAGGGCGAACAATTGTGTGCTCGGGTGAGGTGCGAAAAAAGTCCAAAGGAGACATTGTACTGGCCTCGCTTGATTAAAAATATAGCTTGTGCTTGTATATATTTTTATTCCATAATACTGCACGAACATTCAACTAGTTTTGTCAAATTTTGTGTTAGAATCTTGTTTATAGAAAAAACACACGGCGGCCCCAGTGGCGAGAGGCGTCTCCAATAGGTTGCAGCACATTTTTACTGCAGTGTAGAAAAAGACACCAGAGAGAGGCATGGAGGGAAAGAGAAGGAAAGATTACCCAAGTCGTTGTGGGCTCTAACGCGCACACCCAGTTTTCGAATGCCCCACTTTGGAGTTTTCAAAAATATGAAATAAATTATAGACATACATTATACTGTATCTTGTATACCCACAAAAAAATTTATCAAAAAATATGACCATATGTGACCTGGGGAAAAAAAGGAAGACCCTAAATGAATAGTAGCATGTGTTACTCACACTTCATTTATATTTTTCGCATAGGTCACATATGATCATATTTTTGGACAAACATTTGTGGATGCACAAGATACAACAAAAACTATGTACATGATTTATTTCACATGTTTTGAAACTCTAAAGGTGCATCCGACAATTGGGTAACGACGCAACTAGTGCAAATTGTAGTTTCCCTACAGTTTAAGGTTTTGATGCTAAAATACACTGCTGTGGAAAGTCGAACAAAAAAATTGTACCTGCAAAATACAAAGCGAACCAGCCCACTGAAGCCCAATAGCCCATACAAAACGGAGGGATCCATCCCGGCGACCCTGCTCCTGGCGGCCGAGAAATCGGGTGCCCCTGTATATCGACCTGGTGACCGGAGCGCTCGCCAGATGGAGGTTACATAACTCAGTAAGTTAGCTTAATCAGCGACATTAAAATTAAGACAAAATGGAGCTCTGTCAGACCATCAGCTTGCAGGGCCGTCCATTTTCACGATCTATCCATTCTCGGTCGTCGGATCCGCGTGGGCTGGATATTCCTAGGGGACGCTCCACAGCAAAACAAATCGGCCGTACGTGGTTGGTTTGAGGCTTTGAACCCATACAAAGCCCATAGCTGAACTAGGTGAAGCATCAGTCCTTTTTTGAGATTGTTGAAACGTCAGTGGATCAATCGATCCAGCCACCCCCTCACTATTCCCTCCTCGCCTCTTTTGGCTCACTCAAGCGCAACCACCGAAGTATCCCCGTCGCTCCAATCATCGTCGGCGTGCAAGCTTCTGCCTCGCAGCACCTCAAGGCGATGTCCACAGGCCGTGACCAAAGTCACTGACATGATGCACGGATCAAAATACATGCAAGGAGAAAGGAAATAAAAGCACGAGGTAGTAACAGAGATACTCACTAATAGCGCTCGGTCTAGAAATCGAATAGTACGTAAATCTCTGCATGGGCTCACATACGGCATACCGCACAACCTTTCCGTTCTGCTAATGGTAGTGGATGGGTGACGATCTAGACACAATCTCAGCGGGCCACCGACCAGGCCAGGAGCGGCAGGAGGTCGCCGGCCAGGACCGGGACGCGGATGTCGAATCCCCTTCCACTCCGAAGATCTCGCAAGCGCCGCCGCTGCCATCTCTCTCCCTCCCGCACGGCCGCACGCGCTTCGCACCGTGAATCCGGCCGCCCGCATCCTTCTCCCCTGCTCCTCACTCATGGGAACTCCACCTCCTCCGCCCCCGCACCGCGAATCCGGCCGGCCGCATCCTTCTACCCTATCTGACGCGGGTGAGGACGGGTCACGGGAGTGGTGGCGACGCCGTGCTCTTGCTCCGTATGGCATGTAGATCGAGAGGGAGAACCAGAGGAGAACAGGGGAGGCTGCGGCAGGTTTCTTTTTCCTTCGGGTGACGATCGTTTCCACTTTCCAATCTAGACTGCGGGATTGGAAATAAAAAAACGAACCGGTACCACTTACGGGTGGCAAGGTGGGTAATTTTCATCAACTCTAGTGGTAATTTCGATGACGTACGAGAAGAAGCCTTAATGATTTTATTATTATAGGAAACGTGCCCGTTGCAACGGGAAACAAAAACTACTTTAAATCCGTTTAAATTATTATTTCGGTGCACAAATCGGCAAATTAGTAAAATTGCTTTGATTTTTCGTTTTAGTATTATAGCAAACGGGCCCGTGCGTTGCAACGGGAAAAAAATACGTGGTACTTTTTTTACATCCAGAAGCGACGGCGCTGACCCGAACGACGCCATTTTCTGCTCCTTCTCCAACTCGGCACGGTCGCGGTCGTCCTCCGTCTCCGGGCTGTCCGACGGCGAGGTGGACACATAGACGTGCCACTCGTTGTCCATGATCTCGTCGACGGGCGCGCGGCCGAGCGACTTGGTGTCCAACATGCGGCGGAGCGTGGGAGAGTGGCCAGGGGCGCGAGTGGACAGGGCGCCGGCGCCGGCTCGCTCGTTATCCACGGATGCCTTGCGCTCATCCGTGGAAGCGCGTGCAACGAACGCCCACGAACCTCTAGTGAGCTGATGCGTGTAAAGTCACACGTCCGTTGGAAACCCCAAGAGGAAGGTATGATGAGTGCAGGAGCAAGTTTTCCGTCAGTATGAAACCAAGGTTATCAATCCAGTAGGAAGTCAACGTTGCTCCGAAGGTGTTGGTGGAGGAATATAGTGCGGCGCAACACCAGAGATTCTGGTGCCAACGTGGAACCTGCACAACACAATCAAACTACTTTGTCCCAACGAAACAGTGAGGTTGTCAATCTCACCGGCTTGCTGAAAACAAAGGATTAGGCGTATAGTGTGAAAAATGATGTTTGTTTGCAGAGAATGTAAAAGAACAATGATTGCAGTAGGTTGTATTTCAGATGTAAAAGAATGGACCGGGGTCCACAGTTCACTAGTGGTGTCTCTCCATAATAAAATACTAAACATGTTGGGTGAACAAATTATAGTTGGGCAATTGACAAATAGAGAGGGCATAACAATGCACATACATATCATGATGATCACTATGAGATTTATTTGGGCATTACGACAAAGTACACAGAAGGCCATCTAGCATGCATCTGTGTCTAAATAGTCCACATTCAGGTTAGCATCCGCACCCCTTCCAGTATTAAGTTGCAAGCAACAGATAATTACATTAAGTATGGTGCATAATGTAAACAACACTAATATCCTTAAACAAAGCATTGCTGTTTTACCCTAGTAGCAACACCACATCCACAATCTTAGAACTTTTTGTCACTGTCCCAGATTAAATGGAGACATGAACCTACTATCTAGCATAAATACTCACTCTTAGAGTTACAAGCATAAACTTGGCCAAAGACTACACTAATAATGGAGAGCATGCAAGATCATAAACAACACATATATGATAGATCAATAATCAACTTGACATAGTATTCAATATCCATCGGATCCCAACAAACACAACATGTAGCATTACAATAAGATGATCTTGACCATGATAGGCAGCTCACAAGATCTAAACATGATGGCACAAAAGGAGAAGACAACCATCTAGCTATTGTATGGACCCGTAGTCCAAGGATGAACTACTCATGCATCACTCCGGAGGCAGGCATGACGATGTAGAGCCCTCCGGTGATGATTCCCCTCTCCTGCAGGGTGCCGGAGGAGAATTTCTGAACCCCCGAGTTAGGGTTGACGGCGGCGGCAGCGGATGTTTTCTGGAAATATGGCTCGGTGTTTTAGGGTTTTCGTGTCTGGAGGAATAAATAGGCGAAGGGGCGACATCGGTGGGAGCGGGCAGGGGGCCCACCCGCGCCACCATAGGGTGAGGGTGCCCTGCTGCCCCCCTTCGTCTCCTCTTCGGACTTCTGGAACGTGTCGGAAAAAATAGGCATCTGGGATTTTGTTTCGTCCGATTCCGAGAATATTTCCAGAACAGATTTTTTGAAACCAAAAACAGCAGAAAACAGGAACTGGCACTGTGACATCTTGTTAATAGGTTAGTTCCAGAAAATGCATAAAAATGCTATGAGGTGTGAATAAAACATGTAGCTATTGGTATAAAACTAGCATAGAACATAAGAAATTATAGATACGTTGGAGACGTATCATGAGCTAGCCCACATAGATCGATCGATTAGTACTCTACGACGTGAGTTAGCTCTCAGATCAAACGATCGATCTAGTAGTACTCTGTGGTGAGCTAGCTCATATAGCTGCCAGTGTCGGCGAGGGCAGCTGCGGACGTGGTCAGGCGCAGGCCGGTGAGGGCAGCTGCGGGTGTGGCCAGGCGTGTGCCGGCGAGTGGGGCGGCGGGACGAGACGAGTGAGCGCGGGCGCGGCCAGAGGCACGGCGTGGTAGAGTGGCCAGGGGCGCCAGTGGACAGGGCGCCGGCGAGCTCGTCAAGGCCAGGGGCGCGAGTGGACACGGCGCCGGCGAGGTCGTCACCATGAGATGCGGGAGGCAGAAGCTAAAGCAGATCGTCACCCCCAAAGTTTGATCGGCTTGATACGGGAGAAAAACGAACCGGTATATGACTTATGGGTGGTAGTGGTGGGTAAATATGTGATTTGGTGGGAGGGTAAAATCGGCAAAAAAATGACGTACCACAAGAAACCTTAATGCTTTTATTATTACTAGCAAATTGCCCGTGCGTTGCAACGGGTCTAAAAATAAATCAAACATTTAGATGTCCCATTGTACAAGAATTCTCAGAAAAGTAAAAGAGAAGTCACCACTTACTTTTTAATCTTCTCTATATACATCATGGTATCAATTTTATCCAATCCACAACCAAATTAATCTCAGAGTAAAATAGGGAAGAAAACAAGTGGCTATTATATCATTTGAAAACAAATATATATATATTATATGAATTCTAATCTCAGGCTCTGTTTATTGAGCAGTAAAACAAATGGTTTTGTTTCTCCGTCATAAAAAAGAATTCAGCGGCTCTATATTAACCATAGCAAACATGATTCCTCCCGTAAAAGTTTTATGCATGTGTAGCATTATTGTATCCAAATAGCTGGAAAATTACTGCACGGTTGTTTCATGTATTAAAGTATACTGCATTTTCAAGTCTTTTAGAAAACCATTACATGAATTCGGTTAATTAAATACTGCTAGAGATATAGGAAATATGCATTAGGATACTATATAAAGCAAAGCGTGTATCTCTAATTCCTAGCACACGCAGGCAGCGTTCATTGATTGGCCAGTACTTGGATAAGGTTTTGCAGCTGTGCTCGTGGTACCATGGCAAGAAGAGGAACCTGACACAAACAGTTTCTTTCTTCTTCTCTGAAAGAAATTAGCCTGGCTGCTCCCGAACAGCGCACTCTGTGCTGCACAAAGGCAGTGAAGGATGGGCGTCGCTCGCAGCAGGACGATCTTGTCCTCCTCGTGTCCATATGGGAGTTCAGAGGAGAAGCGAGGCGGACGAATTGGAATACCAGAGCGGCGCCGATGGACACCCGCACCTGTCCGGTTTGCGTCACCGGCGCGGCGAGGGGCAGCGGTTCCGCGGTGTTGGGTGCTGGGGCTGACGGCGTCGTACCAGGAGGCCAAGCTCGGCGCGGCGTGGGGATCGGAACATCGGTGGTGCAGGAGGTCGGGCCGCGCGAGGTTCAGCACCGCCAGTCGCTAGATCCATCGGGGGAGGCAAGGCCGCAAGGAGGTAGGAGCAGGTCGAAAGAGCTTTTTTTGTGGAATCGATCCAAGACAGGAAACAATCCAAAGCGAGCCACGTCTTCCTCCTACTCCTCGTCGGCGCTGCCTCAATCCAAAGCGAGCCACGTCTTCCTCCTACTCCTCATCGGCGCCGCTCGTCGGAGGCATCGGCGTGGGGGAACCGTTCCTCGGGATTTGCACGCTCATGTATATACCTCCGGGAGCTCCATGTCCTTGCGCAGCGGCAACATCACCTCGCCGGCAGTGCTACGGCTATTACTCTTGGAGGTTTCCGTGCCAATGAAGTCCATCGCCGTGGACATGGGATCTCCTCTGCTCCGTCTTGATCAGACTCCGATGGCTGCAGTTTTTGGATGTCGACGGGCGGCGGAAGCGCACGGGGCGAAGGGTGGCAGAGCAAGCGGCCGGCGGCGACACTAAGGATCTTGTGGCGTCCTCTGCTCAGCACCGGCATGATGCCGGCCCCTCGCCCTCTGCCCCATCCCCATCCGAGACGCTCCTCCTCAATAGGGGGCCACTCTTCTTCTCCACCACTTGGTGGCCAAATTGGGGAGATCGGGCACGCCTGGCACCAGCCCGGAATGCCGCTGCCGCTCGGTCCATCCCCACCTCGACGCGCCTCCGTTTCCTCTCTAGCTCCCTTCGATGTCCCCTCTTTCTCTCGTATATGGTGCGTTGTTCCGTTCGACGGATCAAGGTCAGAAGGGCGGCCGGTCGAACCGTTTTTTACACTTAAGCGGTGGCAGTGCCCGTAATATTTTCTAACACTTAGGGGTAAAATTGGTACTAAAAACGTGCCAACCATCACCTCTAGCTATATTATATACTTCCTCCGATCCACAATATGTGTCGCTGGATGTACTATGCAGTTGTACGTGAGTAGTTGTTTCCTGCCGACATTTTTATCGGATCGGAGGGAGTAGTAGAGATAGAGATTTGGTATAGATAGGAAATATGCACGTGCGTTGTAACGGGAGATCAAAATATTCAACTTTTTGGTAAAAATAATTTCACACAACCCGCATTTTATAGCAGAATTTGATGTCACTATGTACGTCAAAGGTAAAATATTCAAATTGTTTTTCCTTGATTCTATAAAGCGTCGTGTAATAATTGAGCGTTTTGAGTCCATTCTTATATTTTCTAAGGAATTAGAGTGCAAAGTGCATGTTAAGCGCAATTAAGCATATCGTTTTCCTCCGCTCAGAGCCTAAGCAAGCGCTTAACCAAAAATCCAAATTTAATCTTAATTTCGTGTAGTGGCTTAAACACATGCATCAAGCTTTCTTTTCTAGAATGCAGGAGTAGGTTACAGCGCCCCGGTCCCCCGGGCGTAGCAGCATCACGCAATTGATCGAGCTGTCATCTCTGGTCCTCTAGGGCTATGCATACACATCAACGTTGTGTATTGTCTTGTCAAGTATATATTTATATATCTAGACGAACGAAGTAGCAAAGAGACTTCCACAATCATCGTGTACCACCACACGCGGAAGTACTTGTCCCGTCCACTTTGCATACAGAACCAAAACATGAAAACTCGTGTACGTCAACCTATATACGGTGTTTGAACAACACTGTAGTAAAGAAAAATGTACGTGTGCTTTCTAGTTTTGTACAGTACCAAAAATTCGTCGAAAGTACAATTCGTGAGGATTCCTTTTTTAATTATTCCCAGCAATCATTGCAAACAAATTTGTACTTATACGGAGTACTTGCAGTTGAAAGGGAAAATGATACGGAGTACAAATCGAAAGAAAGATCGTTCTATGATAGCACCATAAAAAATATAAAAGGAATAAAAACTACAAAGATGAAGTCACTGCTAGGAGTACTTGCGCAGGTGGGCTAGTCCATGAATCTCATAAATAATACGCTCTCTTGTGCCATGCAGTTCTTTCTTCTGTTTCGGTAAGCATATTTACAACGTCGTGCAACATAAAAGCAGCCACAAATGAGAAAAAAAATGTTATTTTTCACATCTGAATAAATGTAAAACTCATACACGTCGTATAGAAACCACCTGCTAGAAGCGGACGTTCAGCTCGTCTTCAGCCTGGTCTTGTGGTCTTGCGCACGGGCAACCCCTGCTCTGCACGTCTTTAGCATGGCTCTGGCAGAAGCTCCTCGTCGTGAATCTGGACCGCGTGCCAGCCATGGACACCCTGGTCGACTGTGCTCCGGCGGGGAGCACACCGTGCATAGCAGCTCCATGTAGTCCTGGTCCTTCACCGCGCCAGTTGCCAGGACCATGGTTGTCGCCCACGTCCTCGCCATGGACGGCTGGCCACGCTAGCTACCAGCGCCGAGCACGAACAGCTGCGGCTGATGCATGGCCTGCTCCTTCACCGCTACGGACCATGGATGTCGACCCCTCGACCACATCCTCGCCATTGACGATCACGATCTGGTCGTCGTGGCTACTGGGTACGTTGCCCTGCATGACCGGCATCACCTCGGATGCGTGAGCGAGGTATCTTAGCTGATCTCTTGACTTGGCCGACCCACGCCCAAGAATCGTGAGGTAGGAAACTAACCGATCGGACGCCGACATAGGGCTTTAAAACGAAAGAAAACGAGTCGTGTTCGTATGGCATCATGACTTGGAGTCGTATTGGAAACCGGAATGATCACGACGTGATCGGAGACACCACACGCAACGTGAAACGAACCGAGCGATCTGACGTATGAAACCTATTTGAAGAGTTTTTTTTAACTTATGGGGTGGCATAGGTGCGTAATATGTGATTTGGTGGGAGGGTAAAATCGGAAAGAAAAATGACGTACCACAAGAAAACTTAATGCTTTTATTATTAGGTATAGATAGGTATAGATAAGTGTCCGCTTACTTTTTGCCAACCGATGAAGTCTGCGCTTACTGATCGGATTGAATATTTCGACCAGGCATATGTATTCAGATTTCCCCAGCACCAGTTGCACCTCGTACGTGGAGATATTCCTATCGATTTCAAGTATTATAATAGCTCCAGCTTAGCTGCTTTTAGAAGCTACCCATCCAGCTAGCTTATGCACTAGTATAAATACACAACTCATGGTGGCAGCCAATCTCATCCATCAACACACACACTTCTTTCCTTGATATCGTAAGGCAACATCAGCGTGAATGGAGTTCTTCCCCAAGTTAGTTGCACTTCTCCTCTTTGCTCTCGTCTCCGCCACCGTCGTCACTGCACAGAGAACGCCACAGGACATAGTGGACGCCCACAACGCGGCGCGCGCCGCCGTGGGCGTCGGGCCGGTGTCGTGGGACGCCACTGTGGCTGCATGGGCGCAGTCGTGGGTGGACCAGTTTAGCGCCAGCTGCCAGCCGATGCACAGTCCAGCGGGCCGGCCATACGGTGAGAACATCTACTGGGGCAGCGATGTCAACTTGACGGGGGTGGACGCCGTCAATTCGTGGGTCTCGGAGATGCAGTACTACGACCACGCCACCAACAGCTGTTCGGCGCCGGCCGGTAAGTCGTGCGGGCACTACACGCAGGTGGTGTGGAGGGACTCGACCGCTATCGGCTGTGGCAGTGTCCTCTGCGACGGAGGCGCCGGCGCGATTGTCATCTGCAGCTACAACCCGCCAGGCAACTGGGATGGGCAGAGTCCATACTAGGCTATGTACAAATTGTACATGTGGCTATGTGTGCAGCTTGTACCGTAGCAGCGTACTGCATAAATAAATAATTAAGGGACACTCTTAGGGCTCGGCCGATTGAGAATTCACGTAATTCTTGGCCGACCGATGTCACGCACATTTGTGTTTGTGCGGGCCGAATCCCTCCTCCCTTTCACTCTCGTAGTGTTCTGGGTTTTGATTGTTTTTGTATCTTTCCTGTAATTTGTGACTGGGCTTGTATATGTTTGTATTTGAACCTGTTATTGAAATTGTATCTAAGGGCTAGATTGTATTTGTTGTCCATGGGTTTCTAGTTATAAAAATTACCAGCAAAACGGTAGATCGATAATGTAGTTGAAAGCGTACATTACTTAATATGATCATAGGATTTATTATCTTCATAGAACTAGACAAAAATAACTAATAATATGCATCACTAACTTGGCTTACACGATTGTATCAGTATAGAACATGACAAAAGAGAACCAAAAATCAGAAGAAAAACCATATGCCCCTTCTTCGCCATGTAGAAGGTAGGTTCTTCCCCTCTATCTTGTCGACCTAGAGCTCACATGTTACGGAATAGAAAAGAAGATATGTATTCTGCAGAAAATACTAAACTAGCTAGGTAATCATATCTGACCGTGTGCATGCATCAACATCCTTCTTGTACAAACATATTTCCCTTTAAAAGAGGGAGATGATGGATTCTGCTGCAAATGCTGCTTTAATACAGCACAACTTGATAAATGGATCCTCACGGATTAAAACCTTGTGTTATCGTCACCATCTTCTTCGACACGCCCTGCCCCTTTGCAAAACATGGATAAAAAACTAGACCCATGCCCTCTTGCTTCTAGAATACCTCGATCCATGGTTTCTCGACGATTTGTACTGGTCAAATTCCAAATACATGTGCCCCCTAAAAAGATGATCTTCAACCGGAAAAAGGAATATCTCGACGAGTTGTACTGGTCAAATTCCAAATACATGTGCCCCGCTGAACAATTCAATCCAAATAGTAACCAGAGTCCTAGTATTTTAAAACAAATGCAACTCGTGTGGTAGATGTGCCAACTGTGAAAATAAAAGGTGTTTTATTGGCAACAACTCGTTGAGTCAGTCAGACTGCGTGTCACGTGTAACGTGTTATTTATTGAGAGATTACCTAGGGTGCTAGTGGGATGTGCAAAAACTCAAATGCTCTTTTCTTTCATTTCCGATTCGTTCCACACAAGCACATCCATCCAACTTTATAGCTCCTTGGGCTAGCTTGTATGTATCGTAGATGTGCTGGGTGGGCTTTAAAAGAAAAATAGGTAATACCCTTAATTGTAGATTTTCATGATTTTTTCTAAATTTACTAGCTTGTAATATTGTTATAAGTTTGGTCGGATGAGTACCCGGTAGGACCAAGTCCGACAACCACCGCCTACTCCGCGTCCACGCTCACTCGCCTCCGCCCCTGACCACCTTGGCCTCGACCGGACTACGTCGGAGTTCACGAGAGTCCGTCCGAACCTCCTCAGAACTATTCAGGACCTCTCTGGAGCCGTTAGGAGCAACCCCGGAGTCTGGCCGTGCTCATGATCGATGCATGATAGCACATCCTGGTACTGAACGAATGAATCTAGCAAAGTTGCTCACGCTGTCATCACTGGATCTCTCCTCCTTTTTCTTTTTCTTAGACTGCCTCGTGGACGGTAACAAGAAATAGATGTATGGATTCATGTCTGCTGCGAACACGATCAAGATCGGATCGCTTCCCAACAGACGGCAGCACCCCTCTACGAAGAAGATCTAGGCATGATGGTTACCTGCCTTTCTGCCGGCATATGATCGGCTACACCACGGTGACCGGAGCGCTCACCAGATGGAGGTTACATAACTCAGTAAGTTAGCTTAATCAGGGACATTAAAATTAAGACAAAATGGAGCTCTGTCAGACCATCAGCTTGCAGGGCCGTCCATTTTCACGATCTATCCATTCTCGGTCGTCGGATCCGCGTGGGCTGGATGTTCCTAGGGGACGCTCCACAGCAAAACAAATCGGCCGTACGTGGTTGATTTGAGGCTTTGAACCCATACAAAGCCCATAGCTGAACTAGGTGAAACATCAGTCCTTTTTTTGAGATTGCTGAAACGTCAGTGGATCAATCGATCCAGCCACCCCCCTCACTATTCCCTCCTCGCCTCTTTTGGCTCACTCAAGCGCAACCACCGAAGTATCCCCGTCGCTCCAATCATCGTCGGCGTGCAAGCTTCTGCCTCGCAGCACCTCAAGGCGATGTCCACAGGCCGTGACCAAAGTCACTGACATGATGCACGGATCAAAATACATGCAAGGAGAAAGGAAATAAAAGCACGAGGTAGTAACAGAGATACTCACTAATAGCGCTCGGTCTAGAAATCGAGTACGTAAATCTCTGCATGGGCTCACATACGGCATACCGCACAACCTTTCCGTTCTGCTAATGGTAGTGGATGGGTGACGATCCAGACACAATCTCAGCGGGCCACCGACCAGGCCAGGAGCGGCAGGAGGTCGCCGGCCAGGACCGGGACGCGGATGTCGAATCCCCTTCCACTCCGAAGATCTCGCGAGCGCCGCCGCCGCCGTCTCTCTCCCTCCCGCACGGCCGCACGCTTCGCACCGCGAATCCGGCCGCCCGCATCCTTCTCCCCTGCTCCTCACTCATGGGAACTCCACCGCCTCCGCCCCCGCACCGCGAATCCGGCCGGCCGCATCCTTCTACCCTATCTAACGCGGGTGAGGACGGGTCACGGGAGTGGTGGCGACGCCGTGCTCTTGCTCCGTATGGCCTGTGGATCGAGAGGGAGAACCAGAGGAGAACAGGGAGGCTGCGGCAGGTTTCTTTTTCCTTCGGGTGACGATCGTTTCCACTTTCCAATCTAGACTGCGGGATTGGAAATAAAAAAACGAACCGGTACCACTTACGGGTGGCAAGGTGGGTAATTTTCATCAACTCTAGTGGCAATTTCGATGACGTACGAGAAGAAACTTAATGATTTTATTATTATAGGTATAGATAAGTGTCCGCTTACTTTTTGCCAACCGATGAAGTCTGCGCTTACTGATCGGATTGAATATTTCGACCAGGCATATGTATTCAGATTTCCCCAGCACCAGTTGCACCTCGTACGTGGAGATATTCCTATCGATTTCAAGTATTATAATAGCTCCAAGCTTAGCTGCTTTTAGAAGCTACCCATCCAGCTAGCTTATGCACTAGTATAAATACACAACTCATGGTGGCAGCCAATCTCATCCATCAACACACACACTTCTTTCCTTGATATCGTAAGGCAACATCAGCGTGAATGGAGTTCTTCCCCAAGTTAGTTGCACTTCTCCTCTTTGCTCTCGTCTCCGCCACCGTCGTCACTGCACAGAGAACGCCACAGGACATAGTGGACGCCCACAACGCGGCGCGCGCCGCCGTGGGCGTCGGGCCGGTGTCGTGGGACGCCACTGTGGCTGCATGGGCGCAGTCGTGGGTGGACCAGTTTAGCGCCAGCTGCCAGCCGATGCACAGTCCAGCGGGCCGGCCATACGGTGAGAACATCTACTGGGGCAGCGATGTCAACTTGACGGGGGTGGACGCCGTCAATTCGTGGGTCTCGGAGATGCAGTACTACGACCACGCCACCAACAGCTGTTCGGCGCCGGCCGGTAAGTCGTGCGGGCACTACACGCAGGTGGTGTGGAGGGACTCGACCGCTATCGGCTGTGGCAGTGTCCTCTGCGACGGAGGCGCCGGCGCGATTGTCATCTGCAGCTACAACCCGCCAGGCAACTGGGATGGGCAGAGTCCATACTAGGCTATGTACAAATTGTACATGTGGCTATGTGTGCAGCTTGTACCGTAGCAGCGTACTGCATAAATAAATAATTAAGGGACACTCTTAGGGCTCGGCCGATTGAGAATTCACGTAATTCTTGGCCGACCGATGTCACGCACATTTGTGTTTGTGCGGGCCGAATCCCTCCTCCCTTTCACTCTCGTAGTGTTCTGGGTTTTGATTGTTTTTGTATCTTTCCTGTAATTTGTGACTGGGCTTGTATATGTTTGTATTTGAACCTGTTATTGAAATTGTATCTAAGGGCTAGATTGTATTTGTTGTCCATGGGTTTCTAGTTATAAAAATTACCAGCAAAACGGTAGATCGATAATGTAGTTGAAAGCGTACATTACTTAATATGATCATAGGATTTATTATCTTCATAGAACTAGACAAAAATAACTAATAATATGCATCACTAACTTGGCTTACACGATTGTATCAGTATAGAACATGACAAAAGAGAACCAAAAATCAGAAGAAAAACCATATGCCCCTTCTTCGCCATGTAGAAGGTAGGTTCTTCCCCTCTATCTTGTCGACCTAGAGCTCACATGTTACGGAATAGAAAAGAAGATATGTATTCTGCAGAAAATACTAAACTAGCTAGGTAATCATATCTGACCGTGTGCATGCATCAACATCCTTCTTGTACAAACATTTTCCCTTTAAAAGAGGGAGATGATGGATTCTGCTGCAAATGCTGCTTTAATACAGCACAACTTGATAAATGGATCCTCACGGATTAAAACCTTGTGTTATCGTCACCATCTTCTTCGACACGCCCTGCCCCTTTGCAAAACATGGATAAAAAACTAGACCATGCCCTCTTGCTTCTAGAATACCTCGATCCATGGTTTCTCGACGATTTGTACTGGTCAAATTCCAAATACATGTGCCCCCTAAAAAAGATGATCTTCAACCGGAAAAAGGAATATCTCGACGAGTTGTACTGGTCAAATTCCAAATACATGTGCCCCGCTGAACAATTCAATCCAAATAGTAACCAGAGTCCTAGTATTTTAAAACAAATGCAACTCGTGTGGTAGATGTGCCAACTGTGAAAATAAAAGGTGTTTTATTGGCAACAACTCGTTGAGTCAGTCAGACTGCGTGTCACGTGTAACGTGTTATTTATTGAGAGATTACCTAGGGTGCTAGTGGGATGTGCAAAAACTCAAATGCTCTTTTCTTTCATTTCCGATTCGTTCCACACAAGCACATCCATCCAACTTTATAGCTCCTTGGGCTAGCTTGTATGTATCGTAGATGTGCTGGGTGGGCTTTAAAAGAAAAATAGGTAATACCCTTAATTGTAGATTTTCATGATTTTTTCTAAATTTACTAGCTTGTAATATTGTTATAAGTTTGGTCGGATGAGTACCCGGTAGGACCAAGTCCGACAACCACCGCCTACTCCGCGTCCACGCTCACTCGCCTCCGCCCCTGACCACCTTGGCCTCGACCGGACTACGTCGGAGTTCACGAGAGTCCGTCCGAACCTCCTCAGAACTATTCAGGACCTCTCTGGAGCCGTTAGGAGCAACCCCGGAGTCTGGCCGTGCTCATGATCGATGCATGATAGCACATCCTGGTACTGAACGAATGAATCTAGCAAAGTTGCTCACGCTGTCATCACTGGATCTCTCCTCCTTTTTCTTTTTCTTAGACTGCCTCGTGGACGGTAACAAGAAATAGATGTATGGATTCATGTCTGCTGCGAACACGATCAAGATCGGATCGCTTCCCAACAGACGGCAGCACCCCTCTACGAAGAAGATCTAGGCATGATGGTTACCTGCCTTTCTGCCGGCATATGATCGGCTACACCACGGTGACCGGAGCGCTCACCAGATGGAGGTTACATAACTCAGTAAGTTAGCTTAATCAGGGACATTAAAATTAAGACAAAATGGAGCTCTGTCAGACCATCAGCTTGCAGGGCCGTCCATTTTCACGATCTATCCATTCTCGGTCGTCGGATCCGCGTGGGCTGGATGTTCCTAGGGGACGCTCCACAGCAAAACAAATCGGCCGTACGTGGTTGATTTGAGGCTTTGAACCCATACAAAGCCCATAGCTGAACTAGGTGAAACATCAGTCCTTTTTTTGAGATTGCTGAAACGTCAGTGGATCAATCGATCCAGCCACCCCCCTCACTATTCCCTCCTCGCCTTTTTGGCTCGCTCAAGCGCAACCACCGAAGTATCCCCGTCGCTCCAATCATCGTCGGCGTGCAAGCTTCTGCCTCGCAGCACCTCAAGGCGATGTCCACAGTCCTTGCCCTTCTTTGGATCGGCAGCGATGTCTACCTAGAACTTTGCCCCCAACAAAATCTCCACAAAACCCTATATAGGTTTATTCCGGCGATGGCGCATCTCCCCCTCCTTCCGAGTCGTCCTGCTCCTCCCATTCTCCGACATGTCGTCCTGATCCTTGTACTCCTCCGGACAGGAGCAACGTCCAAGCCAAGCACGCGGTCGATCTTGGCCTCGGTGCAAGTGGTGCGGTGGCCACGAGGGTACCCACGGCGGCGAGATCATGTTAGTTGATGGATTCACCGGCGATGGAGCTTAGAGCTTCTACGCAGAACTCGGACGTTGAAATGGGTGCTTAGGCTATTGACGGTCATGACGGCCAGTATCACGAGAGCAGCAGAGGACTTATATGTCCATGACATTCTCTTAACTCTCAATCTATGTCATTCTAAGTATCCGCACTAATAATATTATATTCCTTCAAACATTAGTCATTTTTTGTTACCGACACGTTAATTCCCCTAAGATTATTGTGTCATAGTCGATCTTGTATAAATGCATGTCCTCGCTTGTGTTAAGGGATTCTGCTGTTTTCTTAATTGGTCACTGAAGCATTTGTTGTTTTCTAAACCTGAATATCTCATTTATGCAATCTCCCTTAACATATACTGAATGAGTCGGTATTATGATTGCGGTGTCTAGATGCTGAATTAAAGAGATGAGTAATGAGTTGGTGCTGTAATCATGCAATTTCACTTGTACACTTAATCCAACAAAGACTATGGTTAACCCTAAAAGGCTGTAATCAGCCCTCTCAAAAATACTACCTAAAAACTTTGAAGATACTAGATCAGATCATCATAAAGAACTCGTCAAAAACTGCCAAGTGCTGAGAGTTTTTGCATTTGTGTGATCTGACCGTAGGCTGCGAATTGGATGGAGATTAGGAGGGTAAAGTTGTAGCGTGACTTTAACAAGTGAAGTCACTGGATCTCAGTCCAGTCGTGATGGGCACAAACGGGATATGTAGCTAGCTGGGAGGCTAGTAAGGACTCTCTCGATAGGACTATTACTATGTTCATACATGTAGAGATTGATTCGAACAGGTGATTTGAAGCTTGCTAGCGTTTTTTTGCTTCTGCTTTCGGAACGAAGGGCAATATGCTGTACCAAGTGTAGGTGCGGCATCGGCCCGCTGAAACGAAGATGACACATACGCCTACCTACCATATCCGCTGCCGGGAAGGCTAATAGTCCACGGCGACACGTTTTGGATTTTTTAATTATAAGTGTCCGCTTACTTTTACCAACCGATGAGGTCTGCGCTTACTGATCGGATTGAATATTCCGACCAGGCATATGTATTCAGATTTCCCAGCACCAGTTGCACCTCATACGTGGAGATATTCCTATCGATTTCAAGTATTATAATAACTCCAAGCTTAGCTGCTTTTAGAAGCTACCCATCCAGCTAGCTTGTGCACTAGTATAAATACTTAGTATAGAACATGACAAAAGAGAACCAAAAATCAGAAGAAAAACCATATGCCCCTTCTTCGCCATGTAGAAGGTAGGTTCTTCCCCTCTATCTTGTCGACCTAGAGCTCACATGTTACGGAATAGAAAAGAAGATATGTATTCTGCAGAAAATACTAAACTAGCTAGGTAATCATATCTGACCATGTGCATGCATCAACATCCTTCTTGTACAAACATCTTTCCCTTTAAAAGAGGGAGATGATGGATTCTGCTGCAAATGCTGCTTTAATACAGCACAACTTGATAAATGGATCCTCACGGATTAAAACCTTGTGTTATCGTCACCATCTTCTTCGACACGCCCTGCCCCTTTGCAAAACATGGATTAAAAACTAGACCCGTGCCCTCTTGCTTCTAGAATACCTTGATCCATGGTTTCTCGACGATTTGTACTGGTCAAATTCCAAATACATGTGCCCCCTAAAAAAGATGATCTTCAACCGGAAAAAGGAATATCTCGACGAGTTGTACTGGTCAAATTCCAAATACATGTGCCCCGCTGAACAATTCAATCCAAATAGTAACCAGAGTCCTAGTATTTTAAAACAAATGCAACTCGTGTGGTAGATGTGCCAACTGTGAAAATAAAAGGTGTTTTATTGGCAACAACTCGTTGAGTCAGTCAGACTGCGTGTCACGTGTAACGTGTTATTTATTGAGAGATTACCTAGGGTGCTAGTGGGATGTGCGAAAACTCAAATGCTCTTTTCTTTCATTTCCGATTCGTTCCACACAAGCACATCCATCGGCTTGACATGATTGATGCTTGGACTTGATGTGGAGTTGTACGTATGGCACATGTGCTTGGCTTAAAAATATATATAGCTGGTACGTATCTTCCCTGAAGATATAACTCTTACAAATAAAAAAACAATAGAGGAGTAAAAATACGTGGGCGCGATTCTCTCGGCTCTGTCAGGGAGAGGGAATAGAAAAAAGGAACGATAGCAGCTCTCGCTGGGATTTCGATCACTGCTCACGATGCAACCACGTCCTCGTACACAACTCATCTACCAAAGCTGGATCTCTCTTCCCTTTTCTTTTCTTAGACTAGGAAATATGTCCATGCGTTGCAACGGGAGATGAAATTGCGTCGTGTAAGCAAACAATGTAAGACAAGACCGGATGATGTTTGACGCAATGATAATGTTTGTCCTGGTTTACTCGCTTGCATCGTCCATTATGGCAACCATCCTTTCCACCATAGGGCCCCAAAAAAAGAGGATAATTTTGACACAATATTTATATCACATGAAAAGGGATTAAACACGAGAACAACGAATATTTAAATTTTGGAAAGAGGCAGAAGTAATAATAATGTTCATACATTAAAACTCAAGTTACATGTAGATCACACAAAGAATTACACTGAAGAAACATCAAAATTGACCAAGTATTTATTGTAGATTGAAGACAGCTCAATCATTTAACTGGTCTAAGAGGTTGTTCAATCATTTAACTGGTTCGGAAAGCATCTTTCTATACTAAACCAACATAATGCCTAAAAATTTACAAACAGTCTAGCGCAATAAACCACACAGGGCTATACTCATAAAAGTGAAAATCTAGCGCCAGATATATTTTTCCCCATGGAAAAGCAGAAAAACATGTACGTTCTAGTTAAACAACGAGAAAATAAAGCACTTCAAACAATCTAGCACCAGATATATTTATGAGTTTTACTATTTCGTTTATTTTGTTATGCATCTCTAGATAATTATCACGGAAATTTGATGACTACATCACAAAGTGAATATTATATCAAATTCCTCGTATGACCTTTTATAATACTAAGCTCGAACTTTATGTATCTCATTCATAAATTACTGGATAAGGAAATGACATTGGAAACATTTGCATGTTACCCCATTCATTATAACATTTCTCCAAAGATTCACAATCTTAACTTAATATAATTTCCACCTCACTTTTCTTGAGAAGAAACTTTTCTCCAGAATCTAACGTGTTAGACACTTGAAGTCAAACTGGAGATTCACTACAAATAATTATATTGGTTTCATGCAAAACCTCTTAATCAATAATGAAACATACTTGTGTAATATTGATTACTTGGAACTCTCATTAAAATAACTCTAAGTTAATTAATGTTCATGCTCCAACCTTTACGACAAAATAATACTATTACATAGTGGGTTGAGAATTGTTTTCGTTTCACGCTTCACACATAGTACTACGACATTTTGACAATTTTATAACATTACTCAAATCCTTGTCTCGCAAAGATTTGATTATCACGATAATTTTGAGTCACCCAAAATTAATCATAAGTAATTTGACTAAGAAAACTATTTTTGTCATAATGTTATAATTTTATTAAGTCCTTCCTTTATGCAATCCAACTACTTTGATCTCTAATTTTGATTCATACCACACCCACTTATTTTATAAAACATTGAAACTTCAATTATTTCAACTATTCCACTTCATTAATATGATATAACTTATCAAATTAAGTCATCAATGAACTATAATTAATTGGGAAAATATCCATCATTTACGTGAATTTAGAAATTCATAAGTGCCTAGCACTTCATGATTTTTTGTTTTATTAAATAACTCGGAGATATTGTAATGTCTTGATAAAACCAATAAAAGACAACTATACAAATTAAATAAATAAGCTAGCTTTATTAAATAATATGGAGATATTCTTATGTCTGATAAATCAATAAAATACATATCTCCAAATTATTTAAATAAGCCATCACAAATATTACTTCAAACTCGAGTAATATATTGAATCAAAATATTGCATGAATTAATAATAAAACTTATTGACATAAGGCAATAAAATAGATCATAACTTTGAATTCCTAATCTTGGAATTCCCACGCGTATCTTATAATTCAAACTGAACAAGGATCACGAATATAAAATATTCATCACAAAATGATCAAACTTAAAATAGCTAATATTTTGAAGTCCTAGTGTAGATTTTTAATATTGAGTTGGACTTCATGGGACGCCCACTCCAAGTGCATTTGCAACATCATTACATAATTCCTTTTCTTTCCAGCAATAGCTCCTTCTAGAGTACCTGCCACTGGTGCAAGGGTGAGCATTAATTCGTATCTCATGCTAATGATTATAATTCTGGGATTGTTTCAATAACTTTGTTATAACTTCTATACCAGTCTTAGTCCACGTGGGATCTCCTGCATCAATGTCAGCTTCCATGTCACAGCCCAATTTTGGGTAAGTCTTTCTATAACAATTCTTAATTCATCAAAAAATTGGAACCAAAAAAAACTTTTTTCTAAATGTTTGTTTTGCCTAAGGTGATGTTTGTTGCTTGATTTTATTGATTATCTTGTTAATTAATAGGATAACTTGTTTGTTTTTCTTGGAAGATTATTCTAGTAAAAATACAACTCCAAATAAAACACTTAAAAACTAAACACAGTCATAAATCCTAAACTCCGACTCTAAGGAAAATCCAATTCTAGAGTACTGTTTTTGTGATCTTAATTATAGAACCTGTGATGTTCTTTAGTTATGATTCATGTCATGGTAGTGGAGTATAGTGTTCATAATTCATGGTAAAGCCAAGATATTTCATGTTGGAAGTCAAGATGATTATGAGATCATGCTCTCATTTGGCTATGAGATATCTAGACTGAAAAACAGTTAAAACATACCATTTCTCTCCATTTAACTCTCCTATCTAGTATACTTTACTGGATGCAATTTTTTTTCCATCCATGTATGAGTTGAGTAATAACTCCTAAAAATTATCTCACTCATAATGGGTCACCCTAGACCTTGTTTGCTTCTGCTAAACATAGCTAGTGGTTAATAGAATTCTCTGACTTGGCAGTTTTTCACTAAGTCCTAAACTCCGAATTTTCTGAAATTCAGTTTCGGCCAAATTTGATTTGGTTCAATTGTGTGAATCACACCTCACTAAAAACTCACACCTGGCACTACCCCTCAACTCACACACACACGTGTTTGTGCAATTTGTGCCCTGGTGTTTGACCAGGAGGTTGATCACGGCCGTGTCGAGCCGGTGATCACCGTGACCACACACACGGGATACACACACGCACACATGGACTCGTGCACGCTTGCTGTGCCACAGCACAGCACACACACACCGCACACCACCCCGAAAACCCGGGCATGCGGGGAGACCAAATCCCGCGCGCATCCACCGTGTCGAGGTGTGCCCTCGGCAAGTCCCATGGTTAGGTACCTAGAATTGATTGTGTGGTAGAGAACGCGTAGTGTTAGTGGAATCGACGGCTGACAAGCGGGATTTACCTAGGTTCAGGGCCCTCGAGTGAGGTAAAACCCCTACTTCCTGCCTGTCTGTATTTGATGATGTGAATATGGGGTTTACAAAGGTCCGGCGAGTTGCTGATCTCGTCGGGGTTTTGGTGGCTATGAATTGCTTGTCCTGATCGATCACCCTCCCAGCCTTTATATAGGAGGCTGGGTCTCGGGATACATAACCGACCAAGATTATATGTATGGAAAGCCTCAACCGACTATAACTTAATCTAGCTTGGAAAGCACTCTTCGTCTTGGGCCTTCCTTCGTGGGCTTCGATTAAACTTGGCCTTCTTTGATCATCACGTGCACCCGGTACCCTTACGCTGGGGTACCCGCAGAGTATAACCTCGTCACACCGTGGCCAACCCGCGCAAGGGCACGGCAATGATGCATTTTGCTATCTCTCTCGACCTCGACTACACCCTCCCTCTCTCACTCGCGCGCAGGCGCAGAGGACCGTGCCGCGCTCGATACCGCCGAGCTGGCCAACCAGAGCACGGCCTGACCACTCGCGGACTGCGTTGTCTTCCCCCTCCCGTTGCAAACGAGTGTTAAAGCCCACTCCCGAGTGTCTCCCACGGCCATTCCACTCCCACCCGCTCACCTCTCCATCCCCAAACACTCCACACCACACCCAAGCTCTCTGGACCGCATCCATGGCGTGAACTCGCCGTGACCAAGCCGTGGAGGTTGCCGGCGTTTCTCTCCCTAACCTTCGCCATTTTGCACTGGCTGCGAGTTGTGCTCAAGGAACACCTCCCGACATCTCCTTTTGCTCTCTTGCTTCCTAGATCAACGGATCCGTGTTGACCCGTGGTGAACAAGCTCGAGTTCATCCCCGACAAGGACACGCTCGAGTACGCCGGGGATTAGAGCCGTGTTTCGAGATCTTCTTCAAGCCTAGCACGCCCTCGACCCTCTGCCACACCTACGCCACTAGCCGCATCATTTCGACGCCCCTGGGTGAGCTTTGCATGCCTTGGCATTTGATCGAACACGCTGTGTGCGCCACCCCTCCGTTCTGTGCATCGTGGGAAGGCAACGAACCACAGCCGTCGATCTGGAGATCGACGGATCTGCTTGAATCCGGCGCTCCCGCGCGCGCAGCCACGTGGGCTGGTTTGCGCTGCTGGGCCGTGAGCAGTTCTAGATCTGGCCCATCTAGATGTTTTTCCTGTAGACTTTATTCTTTTCTGTTATTAGATGTTTCTGCAGTGTTAGTTTAATTCGTTTTAAAATAGTTAAACCTGGAAATTGAGCAAACTAAAAATCACAGAGGTAGCTTAACAAGTTTAGAACCACATCCAACTTACAAATATGAAAAATATTAATTTGTTTGAGCTTGATAATTACTGCACTGCCACTGGTCTAAATCATAGAACTATTTTTAACTTGAGTTATAGGAATCCAAAATTTGTGAATCCAATTGTTCTGGAAAGCCTGTGAGTATAGCTTTCTTCAGAAATTAACCCCATGTGTTTGTGATGCTTAGTTTTGAATTAACATGTGTTTGTTGTTTAGACCAGTGGGGTTTTTAGTCATTTGTTTCATTTTTGTGTTAATCAAAATGGACTAAATCCAATTGCGGTAGCTTCTAATACTTACAGAGAACCAATATCTAGCTTTTCGTAAAATTTGGATCAACAAAACACCCTGGACTAATTAAACTCTAACAATGGTAGTTTCTGCCTATAAACTGCCAAAGCAAATGTTTGTTTCTTAATAATAAAAATGGCTAGGATTGTTTGTACAATTATTGTGGTGCACTAGATTACTTAATATTAATACATGTAATATGTTAGTACTGTTAGTGATAAAATAGAGTTAAAAGTAAAAGTGCTATAAGCGATTGCTTAAAAGTTTATAAGAGATTTCTTAATCATGCTTGTGTGCTTAAAACACTTAATTAAGAACTTAAAGTAACCAAAAATTAACTAAGTTTTAGCTACTGTTTGACTACAGTAGGGTACTGTGCTTGCCTTGTTTGCTAGTTGATTGATGTGTTGGAATGCTTGTCCTGTATGTTGATTGTGTGTTTTTACTTTGCGACGCTAGAAACTTGCAAGGAGGGATTATCTGCTGAGGAGTATTGTGGAGATTATATTGGTTATCAGCAGCAGGAGCAGCCAGCAGATCAAGGCAAGCCATCCCAAAAGCTTGCAACTACACCTATTTTGTTTTACATGTCACTATATATATTTTACATGCATTAGTTATATATACCGGTTATACACCCATGTTCTGGTATATACTCCAGACAGTAGACAAAATGATAGGATACCCTATATCCTTTAAACACCTTGACTAGTATATGTAAGATGAAAATTATAGGAATAAGAACCCTGGTGTTGTTTTTTGGAAAAACAAAGTGTTTTATGAAAACCCTCTTAGGAAGGTGGGACCTTGCCTAATTGGTGGTACGAGATTGAGAAATGTTGAAAGTATTGTTTTTCTGAAAAACGACACATACCCTAGACCACGGTGGAACAGTCCTAACCGTACAACCACATTACTCAACATGGGCACGGGCTTAATGGAAGCTTGTCTGCGTTAGTATGAGATTTTACCTCAATTAGTGAGAGGGTTCGAGTCCCTTCATCTGAAATGTCGCCGTAAGTGGAAACGGACATACAAAGGGGAGATTAATCCGACTCCCGGTTGCAACAGTGGGTCTCCTGTCATGGTGGTGTGATGTGACTAGGGGGAACCGGATCGATACGGCTACCTCACTCGGTGCCGGGGAGATCAAACCCACTGAAGACGTAGTCACATACTTGCATCGGCATAGTGGAAGTTATGGTCGGGTATCTGATGGTAACATATTGTCTAGGACAGTCCGTGAGTGAATCACGGCGGATGTACCAGATGGTGTGGTGAAAGTGTACAAACTCTGCAGAGTCAAAACTTTACGAATAGCCGCGTCCGCGGTCATGGACAGCTGGAATGCCCTGATGTTAGCATAGTGTCGATGTTTTGAAAATGGTGTTGTGTTGAAAA
This sequence comes from Poa pratensis, assembly GCA_947311845.1. Lineage (NCBI taxonomy): Eukaryota > Viridiplantae > Streptophyta > Magnoliopsida > Poales > Poaceae > Poa > Poa pratensis. Next base: position 5,562,071 of record CAMZMU010000127.1, read on the forward strand.
GAAAGTGAGTACTTGGGAAGTACTGGATGACAGAATGATGGTACCTTTGAGGTACGGTGTTGATAAAGGAATGATAATACCTTTGAGGTATGATGTCCAAAAATGAAAGAAAACTCCGAGGAACCTTAGTTCCCAGAAGTTCTGCAAAGAAAACCTAGGATGAAAAATGTCTTGATTAAAAACCTCAACGATACTTGGTATGTGAGAGAGATATTATCTTATCTTTTGAAGTATCTTGTTCAACAAAGATATAGAGATGTCATATATGCCACGGTGAATCTTCCGTCCACCGTGTATACTAAAACACAATTACAGCCTACCTACCACAGCCATAAAAATGCATTTGCATCCTTTAGCTTGTTTTTGGATAGAGTTTGTTGAGTACATTCAAACGTACTCATATGGTTTCGCCCCTGGCTATCGTCTTAGCCAGACCCCTACTACGAGGAGCTTCAGGAGGAAGTTCAGGAGGAGGAGTGTTTCGCTGACGACTAAGCGAACTAGGACGTCTCCCGGTAGCTGCCTGTAGGTGTTGAGGCGCTACCATGGGCTTTACTGCGTTTTGCCAAGACTTCCGATGTTTGCTAGTATTCCTGCCCTGCGTGGCAGCTATTGTGAGCTCGGTCATGCGACCGTTTGTTGTAAACTATTTCAATTCGTGTAATGGATGATGTACTTCTGCAATGCCAACTCGGGTATGTTGTTCACGACAACTGATCATGGGATCGTGAATGTATGCATGCCGGTGTTCCTGGACATTTAGTTGGGGGCCCACATTCCACTTCCTTTAGCAAGGCAAAAAAATCTAAATAGGCCGCTCTTCCGCATGGAGTTGTAAAACCTTACAAAACCATGGTACGCTGGCGGAAGTGATCCCATTACGATGTCACATTAGTGCTCATGAGTCATTGGAAAACCAATATGTCTGAGTCTCTTCTCCAAATATTATGGGTGCACCCAACGCAAGCCGACTTGGTCCTCTTGTCAGATTGTAACACTCATTGTGCAAATGATATGAAAATAGTGCTTTCCGTTCTTCTATCAGATGGTAGGGGTCATGGTTACGAAACCGATAAACCAGCTCAACATCAATACAAGTGTGCATGAGCTCCATTACAACGCACACATCACATTAGATGTGAGGTCCATCATGAACCTCATCTCCAGGCATGTGACTCAAATGTGGTCCATGTTGGTATTCCTTAGAACGACCATCAGCGCATGAAAATATTCTCCAACATTGCTTCCATTTGCAGCCAAAGGCTCACGACTGCTAGCTTTGTCAAAAAAAAAAAAAAAAAGACACGAGCTTCCCAAACGTGTCACGTATAAAAAAAGCTATAGAAGAAGCAGTCATTATCGATCAAGTACGACCTGTGTGGAAATATCCAAACTGCTAGCTTCGTCAAAACCAAAAAAAGACATGAATTTCCCAAATGTGTCACGTATGCGTTTGAGAGCTACCATGCGATAAAAAATAGGAGAGTGGGAAGCTATGAAACATGTGCTGTAAAACTGTATATGCACAAAGCGTACGACATAGTGGAATGGAACTTCCTGAAAGCGATCATGGTAAAACTGGGCTTCGATGAGAATTGGGTTGCCTAATCATGGCTTGTGTCACCTCGGTTCGGTATCAGGTCGGATTGAACAGCTCCTTATCGGACTTCTTCTCTCCATCACGAGGACTTCGACAAGGGGATCCCTTATCCCCATACTTATTTCTTCTATGTGCGGAAAGCCTTACAAGTCTTATTTCGTACGAAGTGGAACAAGGAAACCTACAAGGGGTAAAGGTGTGTCGTAATGCCCCTTCCATATCTTGATTTACTTATTTGCTGATGATTCACTTATCTTGATGAAAGCAAATAGTTCTAATGCGACGAGTTTGAAGAGAGCGATCGACGATTAATGCTCTTCGTCGGGCCAGCTTGTGAGCGTGGCTAAATCTAGTATTTTCTTTAGTCCATGCACTAATGTTGACAGGAAAGTTGAGGTGTGCACCACCCTGGATATCATGACGGAGGCAATCACGGATAAATACCTTAGGCTCCCACCTCTCGTGGGGGTTGGCAGCACGAGCAAAAAATGTCAGGGATGACGTCAGCTTCAAGAGCAACAGCAAAGTAAGCCATCATCAGGCTGAGAATACACTCGAACATTTGTCGAGTCCTCAAAGTAGGCTTCCAAGCTGAACATTCCAAAAACAAGTAGGCCACTTAAGCTGAATAGGACTCCGTTCATCGTCGAGTTCTTGAATCACTCCCATCGGGAGGACATTGAAAATTTTCTTTCGACTGAGAGGGTTTTCAAGATTAACCTCAATTACAAACAATTCAGCTTAATCTCGGGGGCTACTCCCATTGGGAGCGCTGTTCGCGCTCCCGATAGCACAAAGTTCAGGTGCAGTCAAAACCTTATCGACTGAGGCAGTTCAGCCATATACAACATAACCTTAGATGCTCTGTAAGCCCTCAATGGCTGGAGTCGAAGCTTATCAGCTACCTTTCCGAGTTCGAGCCCGGGGACTCGAATTTGAAGTGGACTGGCTAGGTTTTTGCCTAAGTGCATTTAACTGGTCTCGACCATTCGAGTGCATCAGGCCAGCTATGTCATTATCCCTAGCAGTTATTAGCTCTTCGACAAAGCAACACATTTGTGGCAGTCGACATGCGTTCGACTCCTAGCAGAGAAACCTCTCGAGCAGGCGAAAAAGGGCGTGCACATGGAAGGGAGTCCTTACCCGATTCTCCGACTCGACCAAGTACTCGGGGACTTCTGACGTGGGCCTACCTTTTGGGTGCCCCACGGTGAAGATACCCGGTGCACGCCAGGGCCAAGAGTCAGCCATTAAAGGCCCAAGAAGGGCCCAACAAGGACAACGTACGTCCCAAGACAGTCGAAGATTAGGTCGGTAGGAACTGATGGCTACGTGTTGGTGAACCCCAAGAGGAAGGTTATGATGTAGACAGCAGAAGTTTTCCCTTGAGAAATCTACCCAAGGTTATCAATCCAGTAGGACTTGATGATCTATCGTAAGGTTGTTGATGATGACTCCCTCTGGCGCTAGGGAGCTTGCACCAACGTGGAATCTGCACAGACACAAACCAGAACTTTGCCCAACACGAAACAGAGAGGTTGTCAATCTCTCCGGTCTTGCGAAAACAAAGAGTTAAACGTATGATGTGGAAAACAGCAGGAAAAATAGCAAGTAACAGGAAACAGATGATTGCAGCAGGTTGTGTAAACAGTATGAGGAAATTGGACCAGGGTCCACAGTTCACTAGTGGTGTCTCTCTCAGAACAGATAACTAGCATGTTGGGTAAACAAATTACAGCTGGGCAATTGACAAATAGAGAGGGCATAACAATGCAATACATTCCAAGATGTCTACTATGAAATCTAGTTGGGCATTACAACAAAGTATTCCAACAGCATCTATGCCTAAATAATCCACCTTCAAGGCAGCATCCGCATCCCATTCAGTATTAAGTTGCTAACAACAGATTATTGCATGAAGAAAAGTGTAATGTAATCATACAAGTGCCCTTGGACACTGCACCAATGTTTTATCCCTAGTAGCAACAGCACATCTACCATCTTAGACCTTTCTGTCACTGATCCAGATATCTAGAGACTGAACCCACTATCTAGCATAAATACCCCACTTGGAGTCACAAGCATCTACTTGGCCAAATCATCTACTAGCAACGGAGAGCATGCAAGATCAAGAGCACATAGATAAACAAGTTGAATAAACATGGTATCAATATTCATCGGATCCTAGGAAACACAACATCTAGCATAACAATAAGATGATCTTGATCATGTTAGGCAGCTCACAAGATCTAAACATGGAGGCACAAGGTAGAGAGACAACCATCTAGCTACTGCTATGTACCCGTAGTTCAGGGGTGGACTACTCACGCATCACTCCGGAGGCAGGCATGGTGATGTAGAGCCCTCCGGTGATGATCTCCCCTCCGGCAGGGTGCCGGGAAGAGCTTCAGAACTCCTCCGATCTGAGATTGACGATGACGGCCGCGACGGAACTTTTCGTGGAATATGATCGACCGTCATAGGGTTTTCGCGTCGCGGAGAATATATAGGCGAAGAGGCGGCGTCGGTGGCTGAGGGGGGCCACCACGCCATAGGGGGCGCGGGCCCACCCTGGGCCGCGCCCTAGTGTGGCGTGGCCCCCTGGTGGGTCTGCTCCGACTCCCCTTTGGACTCCGTGATCTCCTCGTGATATTATTGACGATGTCTTTTGTTTCATCCAATTCCGAGAATATTTCCTTAATAGATTTTCTGAAACCAAAAACAGCAGAAAACAGGGAACTGGCACTGTGGCATCTTGTTAATAGGTTAGTCCTAGAAAATGCATAAAAATGATATAAAGTATAACCAAAACATGTAGCAATTGATATAATAACAGCATGGAACATCAAAAATTATAGATACGTTTGAGACGTATCAGAACTTACCTAACTTGTAAACCTAATCGATATCGATCTCCCGAGACCTAGCCTCCCATATAAAGGCTAGGAGGGTCCTCTATCGAGGGTACGTTCATACTAGCCCACCAGAACCCTAGCGAGATCATTATCTTGCCGGGATCACCATTGTAACCTCTCGATAACATCAATATCGGACAAGCAGGAAGTATGGTGTTATCCTCCGGGAGTCTGAACCTAGGTAAATTGCCTTACTTGTCAGACGTGGAGACTACCAGCTCTCTCTCTTTCTCCCTCTCAATCAACCTGGGGTACTAGTAGGCTAACTAGATGGAGATTTTAAAGTCATCGTCAGCAAAATAAAAAATATAACCCAGAAACTAAAACAAAGCACCCCTGTAGCTACAAATAGTAGCTACAAAATACAGAAACATACAGTTCAAAATAGCTGATGCTGATCTTCTTCATATCTAACGGTATTACACAAGGCGAGACCAGTCCACAGGAGTGCGCGGCTGCCTTGACAAGCCATCTAGTGATCCAGGTAGGTTGTGTCTGTCTCCAGTTTTTCAGTCTTGTGCACTGTGGGGGGAAGCAGTGTAGGTGCCTCTGAATGGCAGTTTTGCAGTCTGATGCTATTAGTGAAAAAATAGGCCCAGAGTTAAACGTGTAGGCAACCTGCCATTACAAAAGTGCAAATCCCAAATTACAAGTCAGCATAATACACGTTGGATATGTAATACTTATGATCAAACATAGTTCCATCACAATGCATGCGATTTAAGCCAGATCGACACTACTCATTGTTCTTTTGATACGGTCTATCAGTTTTAGACACATGCTGGAATTTTTAGGCAATTGCTCACACAATGATATTAATTTGTAACTAGATCAGGCTGCTACATCATACTGATATCGTATATAACTTAAAATATGACAAATCTACAAAAGGGAGGACGCTGCTATATTTTCTGTTGTGTTTGATAGGCATAAGAATGATGGACATGAAGACAAATACTAAACTGGAGCAACACTTCATTGTGTATCTCTGGGTACAAAGCAGGCGGAAGCATGAACAATAAAACTTGAGAAAGTTGGTCTAAACTTCCACAGATTATAGCAACAAAGTAAGCAATTTTGGGTCAAAAACTATCTGGCATGCTGTAGATATTACGTGCAGTTTCAAATAGTCAGTGCTGACTACACGTCTTACAATTTCTTTAGCACCCTCGTGCAACCTGGTTTGGTAAAACTTTAAGAGCAAACTTATATACATGTTACTGATATTTTTAATTACAAGGTAACAGTCATGCAAACATCTCAGATTACATGACAGACTGTTTGTCACAGTTATAAAAACATACTCCATAAACAAAAGCAACTAGCAGTATAGGCTGATTTTTTCTCCAATTAAACTTCCAAATCTAGTACATAGATTTTTTTAGCACAGCAAGCAACAGTGTATTGAGTCAGCTTCACCTACTCACAACATCCATATAAAGATCATGTGCGTACGATGCCTTTGCTCTTCATGGCTAAGCTAGATAGATGGCTGGTGGATTCAATATGCAAATTAAGGAGGACCATTCATCCATACATAACTCTAGCTAGATACACTAAAATACGAGCTAACAAAATAGGATAAATAATGCACAGTGCATAAACCATGCTGGGTAAATTATCACTCGACAGTATTGGACAAAGACAGACAGTCGATGAGAGTATGAGGCCGTTCGACCAAGCTACATGGGAGTTCTACCCTTCGAGATGCGAGATGATATGCTCCAGTATTTAACATCATTCTCTCACGAACGTCAAAACTCAAGTAGATGGTGTCAGCACTAATGGAGCCAGATGGGAAAACGTCTATAGGCACCGAAAGAGAACAGTCCATGCCTATGAAGATGGCCCTGCGACGCCGCCCAATCTCTTGACCTGGAATAGTGTCCCTGTTTCCAAATCAACTCGAAAAGCATCGCCGACATGATTTATTCTGCGCTGTCAATCGTCTGCCCCGACGATGGACCAGCATCAGCTCCCCGCAATTGTTCACGAGGTGGACGCTATCCGCGAATGTCGAGACGTGCATACTAAGCTTGGCTGCAACCTTAAGCTGTGGTGGGTGATTTGCACCCATTCCCAGCACCATGACACCACTGCGGTTAACACAGTAGAAGCGACCAGCAAACATTACAGGTGCCACTTTCATCTCACTGCGGTATCTTAGCAAATTCCAGGAGCCATCGCCGGGCTTAGCGATGCCGACCATGCCCAGCCGGTCAAAGCAGATTACCACTGTTGAATCATCATTGGCAATGCCGGAGCCCCACGCTTTGAAGTGCAAATCGAAATAGAGATTACGCCCAGAAAGCTTGTCGTGGTGCTCTGGGGGCAGCAGCGTGGTGAGCGGTGGGAGCTCGGTGAGGTGGCGGGTGAGCGGGTTGAGCAGGCGGACGGTGGCGCGCTGCGTCTTGCGGACCAGGACGAGGAGTCCTTCAGGGGTGACAGCGAGCAACGAATGGTCATGGAGCTCCGGGATGTCGACCTGGAGGCACTCAACGGTGGATGTGTTGAGGAAGGACCGGCGGTTGGGAGTGGAGAGTTCCTCCCGGAGCATGATCCACCTCCAGGGATGGAAACGGCGGTCCACGCTCGGCAACTAGCCCCGCTGGGCCATCAGAGAGGTTAGCCCAGTCCCTCCTGCATGCGAGCGCGGCAAATCAGATCGGAGTCACGATCGTCGCGGTGGTAAAGAAGCGGATCAGTGCTTCTGACGTACCAGTAGCGGTTCTTGCTGTCAGGAGAGCAGTGGAGAGCGGTGCGAGCACGCTTGGCGCCCCAGGAACTCGCCGGGAGCGGTGGCAGGGTTGAGCAGCGAGACACCTGATCCCGACGACGTCTCCTCCTTGGAATTGGCGTGGAATCGCAGCAGCACGGGCACGGCTGAGACGGGGTCCGCTTCGCTCGATCGGGCGGCAATTGGGGTGCCTTGTTGCCGTGTGGTGGTGCGGGCATATAACGTGCGGCTTCGAGGTCGGCAAGGTTTGGGACTGATCCGGGTCCGACTGGATCATACGGATCAGATGCATGTTGCCGCATCCGGTCAGTTGGCGCAACCGAATACGAGCCCTCCTTCATCGGCAGCGGACCACGTACGCACGCACACCGATCATGCATCATTGCCTTATCCTTCAACCAACGCACACCTCATCACACCCTCTTTCGATCCGCACAAAAAAGGACATAAAAGGAAAACACACACAGCTGACAAGCCCCAAATCGATGAGAAAGCTCGGATCAAAACACGCCGCAAAGTTCCCATCAGCTCTCGCAGTCGCTCGCTAGGGCACGTAGGTCGCCGATCATGGCCGAATAAACTACTCTAGCGGTTTCATGGCATAAAGAAGCATATCAGGTCCGACGAAACCGAGCGCACCATATCGTCATGTCCCTCCACGTCCGGCCGGCGACGCCGCACATGGCGACCTGTCAAAGAAAAAAAAAACTCCCTTACCCTACAGTACTACGCGTCCTACGCAAACAGAAATCTCTCTATTCATCTCCCTTCAAACGATCCATTAGCTAGTTCAAGTCCTAGGGAAGTACATGATATGGTCGCATCGTATGTATGCTACTTCTAGGGACAAGGCATAATCGCTAAGTAACCTGATTTTTAGAACAAATATGTGGTCTAGCTGAAGAACTATGATGTTATTTCGTTTCTAGCCGAAGAAATTCTAGAGCAGACAAGTTTTTTTAATTGTCCAGTATTCCAGTAATGAATTACGTTTCTGTTTGACCCAACGAGTTTGCAACCCGGAAAACAGGTTTTGTATAATTGTATGCCCCCGATATGAGTTTTGCGGGTTCGGTTTATGTAGGATCGCCTAGAGATGCGCTAAGTTGTTCTTTTAGCATACACGGTCGACTATATGCCGCTGTAACAGGGTGCGCCGCGGACCTACGGGGCTCTGTTGGGCCTGCCCATCAGGTACTTCTCATTTTCTCTTTTCGATTTGTTAAGGGTTTTTTCGTTCCTTTTCTTGAATTCCTAGCGTTTTATTTTAGCAATGTAAATATTAACAGTAAACATATGAATTCATCTTTATACTTTCGTTTTTTAAAACTTTTGGTAAATGCCATTTCGTTTAAAAAAAATAACATGAATTTGTTTTCCAAAATTGTCAACTTTTCATAAAAAATATGAACCTTTGTACTTTTTTGAAACCATGAATAATTTCCTTAAAACTTGTGAATAATTTTTTGAACTAGTTCAAATCAACAAATTTATTTTCTTGAACCCATGAGAAATTAGAGAGGGTGTAAAAATGTGTATTTTGTGATGCAGAAGAGTCTGTTAAAAATTGTTTATATTCCGTGCTTTTGCGCGCAGATTTAGAGATTAATTCATTTCACGTTTAATATCTCTTCACCACCAATAAATATTACCAATATGTTCGGTAATTGTTTAAGTGTGATTAACAAAATGTCAAGCATGGATTTGTATAGGCGTTCATTGCTTGAAGACTATCAACAAAGTTGTCTATTGGATTCATATGTGGTCATTTGTCCTCTAAGAAGACCAACATGGTCATGTGGATTGAGATTGCACTCGAAAATAGCCGCCGTTCATGTTTTTGAAATTCAAACGGGGTTGTTAGTGGTCTTCTAATTAAGTGATTTAGAGATGCATATAATTTATATATTTAGCTGGTTGACTTATGTCTCAATTTTGAGTGATCCTTGGTACTTTTAAACTTTGCAATGAAAATGGGCTGTGTACATCTTTTCGATGTAGAGGCAGGGCATTCCCCATTTTGGAAAACAAAGGTCTCGGATTAAATTGCACAGACACCTTGCTGCAAAAATATATAAGAGAAATAAAAGAAGGTAGCAATGGATTTATAATGTGTCCGATCCAACGTCAGTCCAAGTACATAGATTGTTTTAGACGTTATGCGACAATGTGTGAATTCAACATCATTAGCTCCCCACAAGAGCAGTAGTAAGACAGTGTGTCTGTGTGCATGCCTTTGATGTCACAACTCCTCTTTGTGGTAGATTACAAACACTATATGTATGGTTGTTGGTTGATTCAGCATGCAAATTAAGGACAATAACTCTACCTACCTTCATTCATCCGATAGTATTAGCAAGAGATAGACAGTCAGCAAGCAAGAGTATGTGGTCGCGCGTGGCCATTCGCAAAAAAAAAGAGTATGTGGTCGTGGCACGAACCTAAAGGGGCGTTTGACGCTTCCATCTGTGAGATGAATTCCTCCAACTTTTAACAACTCTCTCTCGTACATGTCAACGCTCAAGTAGGTGGTGTCTGCACCAATGTATTGGCTAGAGATAAACAATCAGCAAGAGTGTGTGGTCGTGGCACGAACCTATTGGGGAGTTCGACGCTTCCATCTGCGAGATGATATGCTCTAACATATAACAGCCATCTCTCATACGAGTCAAAGCTCAAGTAGATGGTGTCCGCACTAATGGAGCCGAAGGGGAAAACATCTAGAGACACCGAGAGAGAGCAAAGCTCTCCCAAGAACAGTGCACGCCCTGCACCGCCCAATCTCTTGACTGGGATGAGTGTCCCTGTGTCCAAGTTCACACGATATGTGTCATAGAACCGACCTCTCAAGCGAGCACGCACCAGCATCAACTCCCCGCAATTGTTGACGAGGTGAAAATTATCCATCATGGGGTGAAAATTATCCGTCATGGAGCTGACACGCATATTCAGCTTGGCAGCCACCTGAAGCCGTGGCGGCCCCATTTCCAACACCATGACACCACCACTGAAGTCAACGCAGTAGAAGCGGCCTTCAAACATTATAGTTGCAGTTTTGATGCCACCACCATCATACTCGACCAACGTCCAATGGTCGTCGCCGGGCTTCGCCATTCCAAGTATTTGAGCTGGTTGAAACAGAGAACCATTGTCAAACCATCTTTGGCAATGCCAGAGCCCCACGCTCTAAAGTAATCTACAAAAGGCCATCACGCTCCGGAAGCATGTGTTCATGGTGCTCAGAGGGCACCAGGTGCTGAGCGGCGGGAGGTGCACGAGGTGGCGGGTGAGCGGGTTGAGCAGGCGGATGGTGGTGGTGGTGCACGGCTGCTTGCTGGCCAGAACAAGGAGGCCCTCGGGGGTAAGGGCGAGCAGCAGGTAGTCGCGGAGCTCCGGGATGTCGACCTGGGCACACTCGCCGGTGGATGTGTTGAGGAAGCAGCGGCGGTCCGGCGTGGCGAGTTCGTCGCGAAGCATGGTCCACCTCCAGGGATGGAACCGACGGTCCAGGCCGTCATGCCCTCGGGGGTCGGAGAAACACTGCCGCCACGAGCGGCACACGGCGCGCAAGCGCACATAGTCGGCGACGTCGTAGGCGAGGACGCGGTCGGCAATGAGCCCTGCCGGCCCATCGGAGAGGTTAGCCCAGTCCCTCCTGCATGCAAGCGCGGTAAATCAGATCGGAATCACGATCGTCGCTGTGGTAAAGAAGAGATAAAGAAGAGGAAGTGCCTCAGACGTACCAGTAGCGGTTCTTGCTATGAGGAGAGCAGGGGACGGCGGTGCCGGTGCTTGCGCGTTTGGCGCCCCAGGAACTGGCCGGGAGCGGCGGTGGCTGGGTGGACTCGCGGTGCGCACGAGAAGATAATCGATTCGCCCGACAGATGATGATGATCGGGTTGTTGCTAATTCCATCCTGACTAAATTGTTCGCCGGATGCTGGGATTGTGGACGTTTTGCTGGCATATAACGACGATTGGGGCTTCGTTGTGGATTTCACGAATCCGAGTCCGACTTCAACTCTAGCTTACTTATCTTACGCTTTTCCCTTCATATGGCAATGTCGTGTAAGTAGTATTTAAAGCAGTCATGCGCGCTGTTTGGACCCAAACCACCGACGGCATCGATCGAACCCAAACCACTGGCGACATTCCTGCCAAGAAAGCCGGCGACGTCGCCACATTTACAACCCACAATCGACAGCGGTAGCCTCCAACGGAGACCCACGTATGTGGTCGTCCCATCGGCAGCCTGCAACCAAGATCCCTGGCCGCCGCCGCATCTGTGATGGGCAGCGACCACCATTAATACAGTACGTCTATTATCAGCTAACCACAGTTCGCTTCAAGAATTGACGGGCAGGTCTCGGAGAATGCAACCTTCATAGAAAAACTGAAAAGTGTACTTTAACTTGGGTTACAACTTACAAGTCTGATATATATGCTGGTGACAAATTCTTGCATCTGGGTATCTTTTCTTGACTGTAACTTCAGCGGGCGTTAGCCAGCCTGAACTTTATAACCAATCAAAACAGCCATACAGAGTGGATCATTTACACAGAAAGGGGTGCCGGAAACAAAAAGAAGGAGGCTACGGTGGGGTCTAGAGAATTACACCAAGAACAGAGAAAATCGACAACATGAGGGGAGGAGCACCTATGAGTCCAAAGCCGATATCTTCTGTGCAACGGTGGCGAATGACAGCCAAAGGCACGTCAATGCTGTTGAAGACAAGGTCATTTAGTCGCTTCCAAATATTCCAGGTGACCGCAGCACAAACAGTTGCCTTAGCAAATTGCATGGTGGAGTCGATCCAGATATCTTCTATTCCAGGTGACCGCATTCCACCAGATATGAATTCGATGCTTATACAATTGGATAAATGTGAGCTCGCGGGCTGACAACGGCAATTGGATAGTCTTGGCCCAATAAGTGTGCATACATGGTTACAAAAAGGGGCAAGTTCAATTCAGACATCATAGCAAAACTAGCAAGTTCCTCACGGTGAAGATGCAAAAGAGCTCCACAAGAATAGCAAGTGGCTACTTTCCAGTTGAATGAATTGTTCCCCGAAAACACTAATACCTGAAACAAATAATTGTTTACATATACTCATAACTCGGTGCTACTGATGCATCACAAGAATAATGCTATTGGCGCATTAACATCAGTGGATGTACCTGTGCTTAATTTCAGGTAGCAATGCTTTCAAGGAATATGCACGGAATTGTATGGATTTATCAACTAACAGGGATCAGTGTGTGCTAAATGTCCAGCTATAAATAAAATCCAGCTTTCCTAGCAGAACAAAGCAAGTATCTTCTAGGCAGTAGCCAGTCTGAGTTGATGAAACACATAACACACTAGAATTGTGTCTAACATTTGACTTGAAAAACTAAACTGGCAAAAGCGACCACAATGAACTAGCATGTGGATGAACTACTATCAAGATTTCTCCATGATCCTTATGCTGTTATGAACTACCAATCTAGAAGAAAAACAAACTTAACACTACTAGGTTAGATTTCTCCATGATCCTTACGCTGTTATGAACTATCAATCTACAAGAAACAAACTTAACACTACTAGCTTAGATTACTCCATTGTAGCAAAATACAAAACAATCATTTACTCAACTAGTGAAGAAGCCTACTGGTTTCTAGCGTGAATCCCAGAATCGAGATAATTACTTGTAGTTTCTGACCCAAGAATCCTTTATATAACCATAAAGCTGACAGGGACACATACACCTCACAGCGGTGAGATGGCCAGACACCGGTTGATGCATACCTGGTGGAATGCAGGGCTGCAGCCTAGGAGAACACCCACATCACAGCGGGCATCCATTCCAGTACCAAGCTTCCTTGATATAAATAAAGTAACCGATACTTCACACTAAAGAAACATGCTGAGCAGCGTTAGTCAATCATGCTAAACAAGACCGGGGACCAGAATACTAGCAGAATTATTATGGAATTTGTTAAGACCAGTCACTTTTCAAGCCTAGCAGAGTTATGATTAACCAGCAGTCTCGCCGTGAAATTGTTTTTCTAATTCATATGTTTTGATGCAAGACAGCCTTAACAACAGATTCAGAAGTATTTAAGGTGACAGTTGAATAAACATATATTGCTCTTTTTATCACTAGCAAATGAACGTGTATTCGATAGGCAGAATGACAGTCCACTTCTAGCTAGAAAACTATCTATACCCCTCAATAATGAGCGCTTGCAGATTACATTGGTAAGGTAACAATACAAGGAGAGAACTAAGAAATAATCTCTTTGTTCCTAAACATAAGTCAATTTGGGTCCATGCACTGCAGAAAATAAAATGGAACCCAACTTTGACACAAAATATTCACGATTGTAGTTATACATCTGTTCCAATAACCATGATATCAGGACTAGTAGACTTACCAGATGGATGCAATATTTTTTTATTCAGCATTACATACTCATAACACTAGTAGCTAAACTCCACTTCGTACTAGGCTAGCCAGATGGATGCTTACAAATCTGTATGTATGGCTGGTGGATTCAGTACGCAAATTAAGAAGCACCAGTCATCCATATACTGCATAAACCATGCTGGCTAAATTATCACTCAGACAGTATTGGACAAAGACAGACAGTCGATGAGAGTATGCGGCTGTTCCACCAAGCTACATGGGAGTTGGCCCTTCCAGATGCGAGATGATATGCTCCAGTATTTTTCATAAATCGCTCAGGAACGTTAAACCTCAAGTAGATGGTGTCAGCACTAATGGAGCCGGAGGGGAAAACCTCCAGAGGCACCGAAAGAGAGTAGTCCTTGCCCATGAACATGGCACGCCCTGCGGCGCCGCCCAAGCTCTTGACCGGGTATAGTTTTCCGGTGTCCAAACCCACTCGATAAGCATCGTAGCGGCTCCAATATTTACTCCGCGGTTTCGCGCTCCGACGATGCACCAGCATCAGCTCCCCACAATTGTTCACGAGATGAACACTATCTGTGATTTCCGAGACACGCTTTCTCAGTTTGGCAGCCACCTTAAACTGTGGTGGATGATCTGCGCCCGTTTCCAGCACCAGGACATCACCACTGAGGTGAACAAAGTAGAAGCGGCCTGCAAACATTAGAGGTGCCGCCGTCAAACCACTGTGGTACTTTACCAACTTCCAGGAGTCATCCCCAGGCTTAGCCAAGCCAATCATGTTGAGGCCAATCATGTTGAGGCCAATCATGTAGAGTTTGTCAAAGCAGAGCACCACTGTTGAATCGTCATTGGCAATGCCCGAGCCCCACGCTGCGAATTTCCAATCGGGCTCAGAAAGCATGCTGTGATGCTTCGGAGGCACCAGCGTGGTGAGCCGTGGGAGCTCGATGAGGTGGCGGGTGAGCGGGTTGAGCAGGCGGACGGTGGCGCGCTGTGTCTTGAGGACCAGGAGTCCCTCAGGGGTGACAGCGAGCAACAAATGATTACTGAGCTCCGGGATGTCGACCTTGATGCACTGGCCGGTGGATGTATTGAGAAAGCAGCGGCAGTCCGGCGCTGCGAGTTCCTCCTGGAGCATGGTCCACCTCCATGGATGGAACCGGCGGTCTAGACCTCCATGCGTGCGCGGGTCAGAGGAACATTCCATCCATGGGCGGCACACGGCCCGGAATCGGACATAGTCGGCGACATCGTAGGCGAGGACGCGTTCGGCGATGAGCTCCGCCGGCCCGTGAGCGAGGTTAGCCCAGTCCCTCCTGCACACAAGCGTGGTAAATCAGATCGGAATCACGATCGTCGCTGTGGTAAAGAAGAGGAAGTGCTTCTGACGTACCAGTAAGGGTTGTTGCTATGAGGAGAGCAGGGGAAGGCCAGGAGCGGCGGTGGCAGGTTGGAGCCCGATAGTCGATTCGCCCAACGGGTTGATGATCCGGCGGCATCCATTCCGACCGTCTTGCTCGCGCAATTGGGGTGCCAAGCGCCGAATGGAGGGAAATCTCGCGGTTGGAGGGGAGGGGATTCAGAAACATGCACATTGGTACCCTCGACTTCATCAGCTTCTTGCGGCTGTGAGGATGAAGCCACTGACTTGGCTAAAACATGGGCCTCTTGGCTTTGGTCAGCACACCCCCTGTACATTATAAAAATGCCATCATCGCATCGTAAAGTTATGAGTCTGATTACAGTGTGCTAATATTTCAAAGATGCCAATATTTGGATCAAACTAGCTGAACTGAACATGTAAACGACAATATTTTCATAACATATCCTTACATCTAAAAATAAATCTTTATATGCACTAACTAGGTAGCTGTGTAAAGAAATTTGTATATACAATAATACTGGCAAATGAATGACACGTACGCCTCTGTAAAGAGATCTGTATATACTAGCAGATGAATGGAATGGATGTACTGTTTCTGTCTAAATACATATGTGCAGTGTACATACGCGCATGGATAACTTAGGAGATAATTGACAAGCATTCCAGGAAATAGATCTGTGCATCACTGATTCAACCAATCGAATCAAACAATATACCTCTCTATGCTTGTACTTGCTCACAAATCAGAATACGGCAAAACAAATTAGACACTTACGGATTGGTCTTGTTGTTCTTGGCATGTACAGCAGGGGAGGGGCGAGCTGATTGGTTCGATCTAGCACTGAGTGGTGTGCGTCCACCCTGGAATTGGCTGCTCCCTGGATGCTGCAGGCGCTCGGCGTCGGCGGACTCGGCTCCAGCCTCACGTGGAGAGTCAGGACTTGAGTCCATCGGTGCAGAAAGGGGATGGATTAATTGTACTGTAGATGGGAATGACGGCGGCGGCTGGGGTAAAAAGTAGGGTTAAAAATGACGGCGGCTGGGGTAAACGAGGGTTTGACCTCGGTTTCGTATATATATATAGGCTAGCGTAATAAACGAGTTTTTTCGTTCCTTTTTCTTTTCAGCTTTTATTTTAGCAATATCTCTTCTCTACTATATAGTACTAGTATGTATACACGTGCAATGCACGTACGTTTTATAATTATACAACGATTTTTTTCGAGTAACTTTATACAACGATTTTGGCTTAAGGCATGGAGTGTCTTGCGAAATAATAAAGCAAATATGAACATTCTGGATGTGCGAATCCTCGTAAGGGCAATACTCCTTTATTAGTGATAAAGAGAGGAATTAGAGTATAGTAAACAAAACATTAATCTATGTAAAAAACCCAATGGGACCCGCACTAATTTAATTTCTTTTCTCCCTTCCCTTGGGAAGGCCCCTGTGCACTTGCTTCAGCTCAAATGGTACGTGGCCATGAGGCTGGTATGAATCTTAATTTTTTTTGCCGGAAGGAAGACCCGATGGTTCCAGAACCTGGTGGAGACAACTAAGGTTACTGTTCACTGCGAATCCCTCTACTCTAAGCCGTTAGATCTACGGTGCCAACGGTTCAGATTGATACTATGTGTCTAGTTCAAGATTGGTACACTATATCTATACTATATATCTATACTCCTATATAGTGTACCAATTTTGAATCCAACTCAAAGTATCAATCCTAACCATTGGTCTCGCAAATCTAACGGCCCATAGCTGAGGGATTCGCCATGAACAGTAGCCTCAGTTGCTTCCATCGTGTTCTGGAACTATCCAGTCTTTGTTCCCGAGAAAGAAAAAAAGCCCATACATGCCTCATGGGCCCATGGCCGCGGACCTTTTGAGCTGCAGGCTGCAGCAAGTTGCCAAAGTGTAAGGTTTGCTTATATTTTTTTAAACAAATCAAATCTCTATCACCATTAAATGGGGATTGCACTTATGTTCGTCCATCCACAGTATTCATTTGTTTTGATCATTTGGCATGATACGTTATGACTTATTTTGCTTTTGCCAAAATCATCTATAATGTTATGACGTGCAATTGCACGTGTATGCATACTAGTAGGAGTATAGATAGATAACCGATACGTCGTGGCCGTTTTGCAGAAAGCCCCCTGAGAAATTTGGAAAACAACCCACAGTCCACACTTACCGGCGACTGCAGCAGCGACTCTGTTTCTAGAAATCACTTCTCTCCGTCGTGCTGATGTTCCCAGCTGCGCACGCCATGGCCTCTCCCCCGTGACCTCTTCCTGTTCCCCGCCGCCACGACCAGCGAGCCGACCTCAGGGCTCTTCCCCGCGTCCGCCGTGTCCCGAACTCATGCCGGCCGGCCGGCCGCCGCGACCCGACCGTCCCCACCCCTCCACACACACCTGCCGCTGGGGCCTTTATTCGCCGCAGCAGGCCGCCGTCCTCTTCCTTGGCCCAGGCACACTTGGTCAGGCCCCTGGCCGCTGTCCCGCCACCATGGCACCGGTTCATTATTTCCTAGATTCCCGACCTCCTCCATCAGACGCCTCCTCGCCTCGAAGGTCTCCTCCTCCACGCCGCCGTGTCGTGGCCGACCCGCCCGCCCAGATCCAGATTGATGGGAACGACAAAGAGGAAGACGATGTCGGTCTGATTCATAAGTTTGTACCAGTTCGAGCACAAGTCACGCGCCGTCGAGCTGCAGGCCGGCCCGCTTCATCAAGCTCCTCTGGTCCATCGGTGGGGAGAGAGAGCGGAGAGCAGCGGCACAAGACGGCAAGGGGCAGAGAAGAGAGTCTGGTGGCCGTCGGCCGGCCGGCTTGCCGGCAACGAACATGGGCGTGGATGTGATGCGGCATTGACGCAGTAGTGGCAGCTCCTCCTCTACTCCTCCATCACCCAGATCCAATTGACCTGTAATCAATCTAATCAATCAAAGAGAGGACAGTCAAATATCAATCACCAGAAAACTGCAGCGAAGATTGAAAAATCGATCAAGCACGCACACGTACTGCGGCCGTCGGCCGGCCGGCCGGCAACACGCATGGGTGCATTGATGCAGTAGCGGCAGCTCCTCCTCTCTTATTCCATCACTGTAACATCCCAAATCTATAATAAGAGTAAATAAGACCCAAAATTCAGAACCAACAAAAACTTTTTGAATTATCTCACAAATGATTGTGTTTCCTTTTAAAATTGTTCTGTTTGACCTTGTGTGACTTGAATGCTTGTGATTGTTTGACTAGTAAATGTCAACCTAAGAACTCAACCTAAGTAAAATATATTTTCAACACTGGTGACCATGTTATGACAAGAAAATATTCCATATGCCTTTCCCATTCTTATGTTGGCCAAAAGTTTATTTCAAAAATGACTTGGTTCTAGCAACAAATAAAATGCCCTTTATTTTGAGACAGTAAAAGTATTTTCAACACTTTCATGTTTATAAAATATGGAGAACTCTCTGTGATCTCCTATCCTTTCCTCAACCTTGACTTTTCAAAATTCCAATCTTTATGAACCCCAAGGTTTCAACTCTGTTTAAAAGAAATTCTAGTGGGAAATATATTACCCACATATTTTTTCCCTTTTCAACCCATCTTTGAAAACCACTAAGTTATGGGATGGTATATCCCTTAAACAACCTCTTGTCATAATTGGGTGTGGCCACTATTACAAAATAGCATTGCTAGTTATGGAAAAAGGTGTGTGACTTATTCCTGTAGTTTGAAGTGTGTGGCTTGTTTGAATTGCGGAAATTGTTGTGTCGATTGGTATTTTGGTGCTGTTGCTATTGCTGTGATTTTGCTGTGTGTGTGATCTTCTTGTGAGGATGATTCCTCAGTGGAGTTGTTACCACTTTAGGACACCTTGGCCACCAAACTTGGAGGGTGACTTGAAGAGGAATAAATCCTCTACAATTAGGCACCCCAAGTTAAAATCCTAAAATTTAGGGAGGTGGTCTCAATAAAACTTCCTCTTTTATCTATTCCTCCATTTTCTAAAAACATAAATATACTTTCTTTATCAAAATTCTAGGGAAGGAGATGAAATGCTAATTCTCTCCATCTCATATCACTCTCTCCTCTAGTAAGCCTACTTGTTGATTTAAAACAAACCCCTCCTTTATTTTATTAAAAAGAAATGAAGGTCATGGGTTAAAATGATCTTCATAAATAATTTTCCCTCCCAAATTCTCTATTCCCCCAAAACAAATGTTTTCTCTATGAAAATGAAACCTATTTGAAGTTATCTTATTTGTCAAAGAAGTACCAAAAGTTCAAAACCATATTTTAGCACTGGTTTTAAAATATTAGAGGGGTATCAAAATATTATTTCCCAAAAATGATTTATTTAGAACCCTATGAACAAAAATGGAGCAAAACATTTTATTTTCAAAAACCAATTTTTGTGGAGCCTCTACATGTATATGGGAGGCTACCCAAATATTTTCAGAATTTTTAAAAATGTATAAAGGCCTCAATTAAATCCCAGAAACCCTACTGGTTTTGAAAAGGAATTAAAAAGAAATGGGCAAGGACCTATCTGTGAGAGCAGAAAGGAATTCAGGGGGCGTTTTGCAAATCCATCATTGACCTCCTGTAGCTGACGGCGCCCGACGCAGCGTCCTGCTGCCGTGCTCGCCGCGCCGCCGTGCTCCCTCCTGCCAGTCACCGAGCCCCACGCCGCCGTGCTCCTCACGCCGCGCCCTGCTGCTCGACAAGAGGGACTCCTCCCGCACGACTCCTCTGCCACCATCTGCTCCCTGCTCCTCTGCCTCCACCTCCCTCCCGCACGTCACCGTGGCCCTCCCTCCTTGCCCTGGGAGGAGATAAGAGCACCACCCCACGCCACCACTCTGCTCCCCCATCCTCACTTCGCCCTCTCCCACTCTCTCGCTCTCTCCCCACTTCCCCTTTTCTCCTCACCACGATTTGAACAACGGCCGAAGCCGCCGACGCGCCTCGCCGGCGCTAGCGAGCTCCCCATCCAAATCCCAGACCCCCAGCAGCTTCGTCGTGTCCTACTCTCCCTCCCTGCGCGAATAATCGGAAAACGGAGCAAGGGATCGTCCCCGTCGAGCTATCCCCTTCCGCTCCGGCCGCCGATGTGTTGAGCAAGCTCACGGGTGGTGCCGTCCACCATTTCCCGTCATTGTTGTGCCTCTGTGCTCCCCGTCTTCTGCTCTCTCTTATGAGCCCTTTCTTTGCCCAGGAAACGCCGGAATCGCCGACGCTGCCGTCCTCGCCGGAGCCCCTGCTCTGTCTCGCCGCCTCGGCGTGTCGAGGAAGAAGGAGAGGCCCGTACCCCTTCGCTCGCGCTCGTGGGCCGCGAGATGGGCCACTCCCTGCGCTGCACAGCCCTGATCCAACAGATCCAGCCCGCTAACCTTTTTTTTTTAGGTGGTTATTCTATTTCCTTATAGATCTATTTCTGGCCCTTCAGTTTAAATCGATTTAAAATAGCTCACATGCATTTTTGGCCAAACCAAAAATCATGGAGGTACCTCAACATGTTTTTAACCAGATCCAAGTGGTAGATCCACTTTTGGACAAATACTTCTAGATAAATAAAATGGAAGGCAAAAACACTGGTTTTCACCAAAAACTAAATAACTATTTTTCTAGGATAGCCAAAAATGCAAACTCAACTGTTTTGAAAAGCCCTGAGTGTTACCTAGCAGTAGCATTTGGCCTCTTGTGCAAATGATGTTCCTAAACAAAATGGCATCCACTTTGGTTTGTGACCAGTGCGCTCTTCTAGGATTTTTGTAAATTAATTGGTGATAGATTTTGATGTGAATCCAATTGTGTAGCCTTCTGTATGACTAGGAGTACCTAATCCTAGATTGGTATGATTTTTAGAGCTGTATTTTATTTTTGGTGTGCATAGCTAGTTTTAATGCTTTCCTGTGAAATCTTGGATTTAGTTTATTTAAGTTTGTGGAATGTGTTAATGTTTTATTTGTGATTACTAGCATGCATAGGTTCTGTACTCTTTGTTATGAGTGTGTTATCCCTTATAATTAGCATGTTAGGAAAAGTTTAGTGTTGCATGTGTTCGTTAGGAAATAATATCACTAGTGTGAATATTTCCTAGAATATCCCTAGTGTTTAGGAATTGTCTGTGGATGAAATTCTTTGAGTGGTTTGGTTTTTGGAAACATTGCTTCAACATCAGTAGCATTTCATGGCTACTGATATTGTAGCATGTCACCCCTTGTTACCTATTGTTTGATCCTTAGCAAAGCATGTTTAGTTGGGGGAATAGTTATAATTATTTAGGACTCACTAGCACGAGTAGCCTTATGTTGTGTTGTTGTTTTAGTAAGCTTCCTATTGTAGCCAGAAGATATTTAACCTCTTAATGCCTTGTTATGGTAGTGGAACACCCACTGATTCCATTGCATATTGATTGAAGAATAAGTTTCTCAATCATAAGCATAGTTCCGATAGCCTTTTATCTACTGGGTGTGAGTGGTGGTTTTCTCTGTTAAAAATTGAGTGGTTGTGTTGTAGTGAAGTATTTCCTGTTTAGATAAAATGCTTGCTGTTCACCCTTGCTTGAGATAGCTTTGTGATCTAGGCACCTAGCATGCACTAGTCTAAGGCCCTTATAAGCTTAGATCCTAGTTTGTTGCTTGAATAATTGGTTTGATGCTTGTGGTTGTTATCTGTCTGTGCACCACTTGTGATTCTGTTTGGTGTATTGATTATTGTTTATTTCCCTGTTTGCGACGCTAGATAATAACGCTACCGGAGTGGTTTTCGGAGAGATTTGATCGAGGAAGGATTGGATTTTTATTATATTGATCAACGAAGAGAAGTCCAGGGACATTTTGCTGAAACCAGGCAAGCTACTTCACTGAGCTTGCACCTATATACCTCTATTTTGATTCACTGTTTTACTTATAAGAGCATAAGTGTTTTATGTGGCGTTGCCACGAAACTATGATTTGAAAAACCCTTTTCCAAAACAAGTATATTATTGAGACACCCGATATAGAGGTGTCAATGGTATACATGATTTCTAAATGAATTTGTTTTACTCAAAGCCTTCTATGAAAACCTTTTGGTGGGATTACAAACCACCCAAGTTTTGATTAAAAGTATTTTTGCTATGAAAATTGAAATGATTGTGAAAACCTTTTTAAAAGTTTATGAAAAACTATTTTGCCACCTATGTAGAAATCAGTTGTTATATAAAACTATAGGATGGGAAAAACATGTTTATCAAAACTCTTTTAAAAATACTTGGATAGACCTGCCGGAAGGTCGGTGCTCAGTTGAAGAAGGTTGGTGTTGTTTTTGAGAAAAATGCACATTGTGTCCTAGTACTATGACGACCAACCATTATCCTGTGCGACCACACTTACCCACATATGGGCAAGGGCGTAGTCATATAATTTGCTCGTGTTAGTACTGGATGCCTCAACAACGAGGATAACCTCGTTCCATGAGGGGATGGTCTGAGGACCTACCCCCTGACCTGGGTCCTCTTCAGTGTTGGTCTACCGGAAGCCGGTATGGACGTGTTTGGAGGAAGAGGATTGAAGGGCTCCCTTGGGTCCGCCGGGCAGAACTACGAGTCCTCACACTTAGTTTCTGAGGATTTGAGTGTCGATGGAAAGTGTCGTAGGCAGGGTCCTATACTAGCATGAGCAAAGGACAGGCTATGGCCGGGAACTCAACTTCGCATACCTCTGGTATGGCGGGACGTGGCTGACACGATGAGTGACCGGATGGGTGTGGGAAAAGCGTACTACCTCTGCAGAGGGTAAAACTATTCGAATAGCCGAGTCCTCGGATACGGACAGTTGGAAGGCTGTCCTAAGACCATGTGCAAGTTTTGAGAAAGGTGTTGAGTTTTGGAAGGAAGTTGGCTGGAAAGGTTATTTCGTACCTGTACCAATGAGTTGGTTCGAGGTAGCGACGGGCTTGGAATCAGGGCAAGAAGTTGTTTTTCGAGGAAAAAGTTTTAAAAGAGATTTCTTACCCTTTTAAAAGAAGGTGTATTTTCGGGAAAAGATTTAAAAAGACTTCTTACCTTTTTAACCAAGATAGTGAGAAAACTACTTTCCAAAATGTCTTGTCTTCAACAGGATTTAAAAATCTATTCTTCTCCTTTTTAAATCATGATTTAGTGTGGTTTTTCTCCTAAAAATAAAAGTCTTTGAAAATGAAAAAAAACTAGTGCATGTTCCTGTTGGGGTAGTTTGCGAGTACAATCAAATGTACTCATATTGGTTTCGTCCCTGGCTATTGTCTTAGCCAGATTCCAGAGAAGAGCAGTTCGACGAGGAGGAGTTCACTGACGTCTTTGCGAACTAGGGCGCTTCCCAGTCAGCTGCCTGTAGGGTAAAGGCGAATGACTTGGGCTCCACGTTGTTTGGTGATTCCGCTGCAAGTACCTGTTGAAGCTGATCACTTCAATCACGTAAGTATATTTATTCGGTATTTGGGTGTTCTGTGATACCAACTCAAGTTATGTGCAACAGCACACTGATCATGGGACTGTTGCAGGAAACATAACGAGTATCTCGGATAATTAATCCGGGGTCCTCACAGACTTGGTATCAGAGCCATCCTGACTGTAACAGACCTTAGTTAGCATGGACGTTAGTTAGGAAGAGAATATTTTGTTAAAAATATGTTAACACCAAAAATATATCCTTATTTAGGGAAGTCCAAAAATGACTCCCGCTCTTCTCGCCTTCTCAATTAATTTCTGAGACTTACCTTTCTATTTTAAAATTTACCAAGGATTTCTCTACTCCCTCTTACCTGTTCAAAATACTTGACGATGTCCAATGGAGACCTAATTAGCTAGCACCTACAAGAAGAAGCTTCCATCGCAAATACTCAACATTCAACATCAAGGTGGTTGATATGCAAATGCCAAGATCGTCGACACCAACAAAGCAAGAGACCTCCGAAGACCTCAGCTCAGCCTCAGCAATTCTACTCAAGTTGCTACTTCGACAATCTCAGTTTTTCCAGCTGAAGACTAAGGCGACGAAATGAGGATTTCAGCACCCCTGTTTAACCAAGACCCATAGGAAAAACATATGATAGGAACCTTGGTTGTTTCACCCCTATTACCACGCGTACTAGACATCCGTTGGTACTAGACGTACCTTGTGTGCACCTTGCTTGTGTGTACTCTGCTTGTGTGTTGTTTGTGAGGTGGAAAAACGTAGCTTTACAAAAAGGAAAAGTTTAGTTTCCTTTTTGCCACCTAAGTGCACCTTGTTACGGATGTAAACCCGCCAAGGAAAAGCTTTCTAAAATATTCTTCCCTCTTATCTAAATCATCTCCCAAACAGAACTGACAGTTCCTCAAGATACCAAAAGACCCCCGATCTTTAACCAAATAGCCTGAGGTTTTGTATCCTTTCAAAAGTCCGACCTAGAAAACCCTCCAGAAAATTTTGACCTAGTAAGAGGAACAAGATACCGAATACTCTCTACTTCAACCTTGAGGCCCAAGACTCTACGACCTTCTGCAAGACGGATAGCGGCCTTCATACGTCGTTTTGAGCAACCACATCAAGCTATCGAGAAGGATGAAGATTCAAGACCCGACGTTCGATGACACTAGTTGGATTCTGTCAGACTAACAAAAGATAATGAAAGCTAACATAACTAACATAATTTATCTAACTTTAAATCTCTCATCTAACCAAGTTTTGCAAAGCTACTAACTGCTTTTTCTAGACAAAGGAAATAGGTGCCATAGGACGACTCAAAACTATTTGGTAGAAAGGAGAACTTTAGGAGGATATACAAGTGTTGAACTATGAGATTATTAGTTAAAAGGGTCCCTTAAGAATCTAGTTGAGGAGATCAGAACTTGTTGGATGATATTGGTAATATCAAAAAAATTTGGGGTTTAGAATAGAAGTGAAAACTTGGAGTGGATCGATAAATTAATTGGATTTGGACAAATGATATATCTGAATTATGCTTTGGGGCTAACCAGTTGTGGTCCCCAACCATTGGTGGTTATCTGGAGCTAGAAGATGTGACCCTTGATTTAAGGTTTAGAAATAAAGGTGAAAGTTCTTGGATTTTTAGGAAGCACTTGCTGATAAAAGGATAATTGGATTGGTTAGAAGCAAGTAGATTAAGAAAAATACTCCGGTGTGGAAATGTCTAGGGTGATTCTTGGCGCAAATGACCCTTGCAATAAACTCTTATGGAATTATGGGAAGTGATCAAGGATGAGTTAGCCGATGAGTAGATCGTTGTATGCAAGAAATAATTAGTGGAGGATAAATGAATGCTTATCGGATTCTAGGAGTCAATATGACTTGGTCTAGTAGCCAGACATTCTAGGTGACAGTAGTTTTCAGAGCTTGTCACGCTCTGTTTGGATTATTCTTAGAAAAAAATCAGTTATCTTTGATTACGAGATCAAGGCCCCAAAAGTGTTGAGATAAAATCTGAATTTGGTTAGAAAGTGGGTCAATTCTTGATGATATGATCACATGATTGTCGGATGCTTTATTTAGTTTTGATGATATGGTCGTAGGAAAATGACAACCGACGGAGTCAGACAATTCGAGATATGCCTATCTGGAGAGAAAAATCAATCAGGAAATGATAGGTGGAGCACAATGATTTAGTGATAAAAAGGCAATGGGAAGAATATGCCTAAAAAGATTTGATGGGTACCCGATAGATTGAACTATACCATGATAAAGAGTTTATGCCCAAGGAAGATGAGGGTGGATTAATAATTTTAGCTTGAGCAAGGACCATGTTTTAAATTAACTGATTGATAGTAGTGGCCTTACCAGAAATATTGGAATGGTATTTTGAAAAAAAAATCGAGAATTAGAGACCTAGGTAAAGTTGATCGTTCAGGATCATAGGTATAATAAGTTTGATGTCTAAGGTATGGCACCCAACTCCCTTGAAAACTAACATAAGCCCCTCAACCATAAAGTTTTCCCGAAGACCCTAACTATTTTGGAGCACTCTAGCTTACTTATGAAGACACCTGCGAAGCTGTGTGAAGACCCGGAACCAAAGAAGCCATCTACCAGACGATCTTTGAGTATTTGGAAACTCTTATGTCAGAATCTACTATTCTTAACCTCTCTAGAAATAGTGCGATCCTCCAATGTTCGGGTTATATAGAAGTAGTTTGGTAACAAGCCTCATGAACTTGTTAGCAACTCACTTTTGTATGCTCAAACAATGGAGTGTCATACACAAATAATCGGAACATCAGATAATTCAGTACATCTCAGCCTCTGGGAAATGAAAAGTGATTTGATGACAAGACTAGCTACCTTGTTACCAAATTCTTCTTGTATGACTAAGGCAATTTGATGTCATAGAAGACACCCACATTCTTATACAACTAACCAATAGACGGCCTCGCAACATCAAGCTGTCAAGATCTCACCTGGCAACCTTACCAAAGAAGCAACGACCTCGGAAGAGAAGTCAAACCCAAAACCCGTGCCCTCAAAACTCCCCGGTACCCCCGGGCAAATCTCGAGGACGAGATTTATTTTAAGGGGGGAAGGATCTGTAACATCCCAAATCTATAATAAGAGTAAATAAGACCCAAAATTCAGAACCAACAAAAACTTTTTGAATTATCTCACAAATGATTGTGTTTCCTTTTAAAATTGTTCTGTTTGACCTTGTGTGACTTGAATGCTTGTGATTGTTTGACTAGTAAATGTCAACCTAAGAACTCAACCTAAGTAAAAATATATTTTCAACACTGGTGACCATGTTATGACAAGAAAATATTCCATATGCTTTCCCATTCTTATGTTGGCCAAAAGTTTATTTCAAAAATGACTTGGTTCTAGCAACAAATAAAATGCCCTTTATTTTGAGACAGTAAAAGTATTTTCAACACTTTCATATTTATAAAATATGGAGAACTCTCTGTGATCTCCTATCCTTTCCTCAACCTTGACATTTCAAAATTCCAATCTTTATGAACCCCAAGGTTTCAACTCTGTTTAAAAGAAATTCTAGTGGGAAATATATTACCCACATATTTTTCCCTTTTCAACCCATCTTTGAAAACCACTAAGTTATGGGATGGTATATCCCTTAAACAACCTCTTGTCATAATTGGGTGTGGCCACTATTACAAAATAGCATTGCTAGTTATGGAAAAAGGTGTGTGACTTATTCCTGTAGTTTGAAGTGTGTGGCTTGTTTGAATTGCGGAAATTGTTGTGTCGATTGGTATTTTGGTGCTGTTGCTATTGCTGTGATTTTGCTGTGTGTGTGATCTTCTTGTGAGGATGATTCCTCAGTGGAGTTGTTACCACTTTAGGACACCTTGGCCACCAAACTTGGAGGGTGACTTGAAGAGGAATAAATCCTCTACAATTAGGCACCCCAAGTTAAAATCCTAAAATTTAGGGAGGTGGTCTCAATAAAACTTCCTCTTTTATCTATTCCTCCATTTTCTAAAAACATAAATATACTTTCTTTATCAAAATTCTAGGGAAGGAGATGAAATGCTAATTCTCTCCATCTCATATCACTCTCTCCTCTAGTAAGCCTACTTGTTGATTTAAAACAAACCCCTCCTTTATTTTATTAAAAAGAAATGAAGGTCATGGGTTAAAATGATCTTCATAAATAATTTTCCCTCCCAAATTCTCTATTCCCAAAACAAATGTTTTCTCTATGAAAATGAAACTATTTGAAGTTATCTTATTTGTCAAAGAAGTACCAAAGTTCAAAACCATATTTTAGCACTGGTTTTAAAATATTAGAGGGTATCAAAATATTATTTCCAAAAATGATTTATTTAGAACCCTATGAACAAAAATGGAGCAAAACATTTTATTTTCAAAAACCAATTTTTGTGGAGCCTCTACATGTATATGGGAGGCTACCCAAATATTTTCAGAATTTTTAAAAATGTATAAAGGCCTCAATTAAATCCCAGAAACCCTACTGGTTTTGAAAAGGAATTAAAAAGAAATGGGCAAGGACCTATCTGTGAGAGCAGAAAGGAATTCAGGGGGCGTTTTGCAAATCCATCATTGACCTCCTGTAGCTGACGGCGCCCGACGCAGCGTCCTGCTGCCGTGCTCGCCGCGCCGCCGTGCTCCCTCCTGCCAGTCACCGAGCCCCACGCCGCCGTGCTCCTCACGCCGCGCCCTGCTGCTCGACAAGAGGGACTCCTCCCGCACGACTCCTCTGCCACCATCTGCTCCCTGCTCCTCTGCCTCCACCTCCCTCCCGCACGTCACCGTGGCCCTCCCTCCTTGCCCTGGGAGGAGATAAGAGCACCACCCCACGCCACCACTCTGCTCCCCCATCCTCACTTCGCCCTCTCCCACTCTCTCGCTCTCTCCCCACTTCCCCTTTTCTCCTCACCACGATTTGAACAACGGCCGAAGCCGCCGACGCGCCTCGCCGGCGCTAGCGAGCTCCCCATCCAAATCCCAGACCCCCAGCAGCTTCGTCGTGTCCTACTCTCCCTCCCTGCGCGAATAATCGGAAAACGGAGCAAGGGATCGTCCCCGTCGAGCTATCCCCTTCCGCTCCGGCCGCCGATGTGTTGAGCAAGCTCACGGGTGGTGCCGTCCACCATTTCCCGTCATTGTTGTGCCTCTGTGCTCCCCGTCTTCTGCTCTCTCTTATGAGCCCTTTCTTTGCCCAGGAAACGCCGGAATCGCCGACGCTGCCGTCCTCGCCGGAGCCCCTGCTCTGTCTCGCCGCCTCGGCGTGTCGAGGAAGAAGGAGAGGCCCGTACCCCTTCGCTCGCGCTCGTGGGCCGCGAGATGGGCCACTCCCTGCGCTGCACAGCCCTGATCCAACAGATCCAGCCCGCTAACCTTTTTTTTTAGGTGGTTATTCTATTTCCTTATAGATCTATTTCTGGCCCTTCAGTTTAAATCGATTTAAAATAGCTCACATGCATTTTTGGCCAAACCAAAAATCATGGAGGTACCTCAACATGTTTTTAACCAGATCCAAGTGGTAGATCCACTTTTGGACAAATACTTCTAGATAAATAAAATGGAAGGCAAAAACACTGGTTTTCACCAAAAACTAAATAACTATTTTTCTAGGATAGCCAAAAATGCAAACTCAACTGTTTTGAAAAGCCCTGAGTGTTACCTAGCAGTAGCATTTGGCCTCTTGTGCAAATGATGTTCCTAAACAAAATGGCATCCACTTTGGTTTGTGACCAGTGCGCTCTTCTAGGATTTTTGTAAATTAATTGGTGATAGATTTTGATGTGAATCCAATTGTGTAGCCTTCTGTATGACTAGGAGTACCTAATCCTAGATTGGTATGATTTTTAGAGCTGTATTTTATTTTTGGTGTGCATAGCTAGTTTTAATGCTTTCCTGTGAAATCTTGGATTTAGTTCTATTTAAGTTTGTGGAATGTGTTAATGTTTTATTTGTGATTACTAGCATGCATAGGTTCTGTACTCTTTGTTATGAGTGTGTTATCCCTTATAATTAGCATGTTAGGAAAAGTTTAGTGTTGCATGTGTTCGTTAGGAAATAATATCACTAGTGTGAATATTTCCTAGAATATCCCTAGTGTTTAGGAATTGTCTGTGGATGAAATTCTTTGAGTGGTTTGGTTTTTGGAAACATTGCTTCAACATCAGTAGCATTTCATGGCTACTGATATTGTAGCATGTCACCCCTTGTTACCTATTGTTTGATCCTTAGCAAAGCATGTTTAGTTGGGGGAATAGTTATAATTATTTAGGACTCACTAGCACGAGTAGCCTTATGTTGTGTTGTTGTTTTAGTAAGCTTCCTATTGTAGCCAGAAGATATTTAACCTCTTAATGCCTTGTTATGGTAGTGGAACACCCACTGATTCCATTGCATATTGATTGAAGAATAAGTTTCTCAATCATAAGCATAGTTCCGATAGCCTTTTATCTACTGGGTGTGAGTGGTGGTTTTCTCTGTTAAAAATTGAGTGGTTGTGTTGTAGTGAAGTATTTCCTGTTTAGATAAAATGCTTGCTGTTCACCCTTGCTTGAGATAGCTTTGTGATCTAGGCACCTAGCATGCACTAGTCTAAGGCCCTTATAAGCTTAGATCCTAGTTTGTTGCTTGAATAATTGGTTTGATGCTTGTGGTTGTTATCTGTCTGTGCACCACTTGTGATTCTGTTTGGTGTATTGATTATTGTTTATTTCCCTGTTTGCGACGCTAGATAATAACGCTACCGGAGTGGTTTTCGGAGAGATTTGATCGAGGAAGGATTGGATTTTTATTATATTGATCAACGAAGAGAAGTCCAGGGACATTTTGCTGAAACCAGGCAAGCTACTTCACTGAGCTTGCACCTATATACCTCTATTTTGATTCATCTGTTTTACTTATTAAGAGCATAAGTGTTTTATGTGGCGTTGCCACTAAAACTATGATTTGAAAAACCCTTTTCCAAAACGCAAGTATATTATTGAGACACCCGATATAGGGTGTCAATGGTATACCATGATTTCTAAATGAATTTGTTTTACTCAAAAGCCTTCTATGAAAAACCTTTTGGTGGGATTACAAACCACCCAAGTTTTGATTAAAAGTATTTTTGCTATGAAAATTGGAAATGATTGCGAAAACCTTTTTAAAGAGTTTATGAAAAAAAAAACTATTTTGCCACTCTATGTAGAAATCTCAGTTTGTTTATATAAAACTATAGGATGGGAAAATCCATTGTTTATACAAAACTCTTTTGAAAATCCTTGGATAGACCTGCCGGAAGGTCGGTGCTCAGTTGAAGAAGGTTGGTGTTGTTTTTGAGAAAAATGCACATTGTGTCCTAGTACTATGACGACCAACCATTATCCTGTGCGACCACACTTACCCACATATGGGCAAGGGCGTAGTCATATAATTTGCTCGTGTTAGTACTGGATGCCTCAACAACGAGGATAACCTCGTTCCATGAGGGGATGGTCTGAGGACCTACCCCCTGACCTGGGTCCTCTTCAGTGTTGGTCTACCGGAAGCCGGTATGGACGTGTTTGGAGGAAGAGGATTGAAGGGCTCCCTTGGGTCCGCCGGACAGAACTACGAGTCCTCACACTTAGTTTCTGAGGATTTGAGTGTCGATGGAAAGTGTCGTAAAGGCAGGGTCCTATACTAGCATGAGCAAAGGACAGGCTATGGCCGGGAACTCAACTTCGCATACCTCTGGTATGGCGGGACGTGGCTGACACGATGAGTGACCGGATGGGTGTGGGAAAAGCGTACTACCTCTGCAGAGGGTAAAACTATTCGAATAGCCGAGTCCTCGGATACGGACAGTTGGAAGGCTGTCCTAAGACCATGTGCAAGTTTTGAGAAAGGTGTTGAGTTTTGGAAGGAAGTTGGCTGGAAAGGTTATTTCGTACCTGTACCAATGAGTTGGTTCGAGGTAGCGACGGGCTTGGAATCAGGGCAAGAAGTTGTTTTTCGAGGAAAAAGTTTTAAAAGAGATTTCTTACCCTTTTAAAAGAAGGTGTATTTTCGGGAAAAGATTTAAAAAGACTTCTTACCTTTTTAACCAAGATAGTGAGAAAACTACTTTCCAAAATGTCTTGTCTTCAACAGGATTTAAAAATCTATTCTTCTCCTTTTTAAATCATGATTTAGTGTGGTTTTTCTCCTAAAAATAAAAGTCTTTGAAAATGAAAAAAAAACTAGTGCATGTTCCTGTTGGGGTAGTTTGCGAGTACAATCAAATGTACTCATATTGGTTTCGTCCCTGGCTATTGTCTTAGCCAGATTCCAGAGAAGAGCAGTTCGACGAGGAGGAGTTCACTGACGTCTTTGCGAACTAGGGCGCTTCCCAGTCAGCTGCCTGTAGGGTAAAGGCGAATGACTTGGGCTCCACGTTGTTTGGTGATTTCCGCTGCAAGTACCTGTTGAAGCTGATCACTTCAATCACGTAAGTATATTTATTCGGTATTTAAGGGTGTTCTGTGACACCAACTCAAGTTATGTGCAACAGCACACTGATCATGGGACTGTTGCAGGAAACATAACGAGTATCTCGGATAATTAATCCGGGGTCCTCACAATCACCCCGATCCCATCCACCTCTAATCAATCTAATCAATCAAGGAGAGAGCAGACAAAGATCAGGGAACATGGGGGCGATGGGGCGGTGCAGAAATACATGGATTCAGGGAACATGGGGGCGTTGGGGGTAGTGAGTAGCAAGTGTTCGTGATAATTCCTGAAAGCAGCTTAATGTTGCTATTTTCGTTTCCCTGGATTCAGGGAACATGGGGGCGTTGGGGGTAGTGAGTAGCAAGTGTTCGTGATAATTCCTGAAAGCAGCTTAATGTTGCTATTTTCGTTTCCCCAATCCATTTATGAGATCATGGGCAAAGAGGTTGGGCTGAGGGGAAATGCCCTTGTATGTCTAATATATTTACATGGTATTGGATTTCTTAGCTTCCGTTTATTTGGTGTTTGAAAGTACTCAGCCACAGTTATCTAAGTTCAAGTGAACCGTGGTTTCCTCCCACATATCCTATGTCTGAATCTTGTGCAATTTGTGATTGGCATGTCTGGGACACTTATTTAGGCACTCGATCTTGACCATAGATGTGGATATGATCAATATGTATAGCAAGAGTCAATTGATCGGATGCGTTTTTTGTGCAAGCCTCAAGGATAAAGCAACACTCATTAGGACTCACATCAGTTCTCACATTTGGAGATGCTAATATTGTGAAACTTATATTAAAATATGCGGAGGTACAATTTTTATTGACATGAGAATTGGAAACATGTACAATTGATCAAATAAATTGCATTGTATATTAATCTTCAAATAGTCGGTTACGATGTTGTTAATAAGATAAATGTATTACTATGTTCATTCTGCCATGCTTACTGTACAACACCCAACAGTTCATTGTTTTTCATGATAGAGCCATTCACAATGTACATTTCGTCGTTTGGACCCGTTGCAACGCACGGGCACTTTGCTAGTTATAAAAATACTCCCTCCGTTACTTTTGATATAAGGTGTCTATTTTTTTGAAAATATTCAAAATATAACGTGTATTGTGATTTATGAACAATTTTACCCATCAAAAAACGAATCACAGTCCGGAATGGAGTAATTTGATAGATTGCTTTCGGTTTGTGACAATAGGGACTCCTTTATGTCGATTTTTTTAGGAGAAAATTAGTCCACCACATCCAGGATACTGGCGTCTTAATATCCGTGTCAAAACAGTGCTGATTTAGCAAGCATGGTTTATGCAAGCATACTCTCATTGACTGTCTGGCTTTGTCAAATGCTGTCAAACAGTGCTGATTTAGCAAGCATGGTTTATGCAGTGTCTGTACTCTTTATCCCATTTGGTTAGCTATTGGAGAAAATAATATCACTATGTACTACGATGCTTATTTATTTATGAAGCAAGTTTTTTTTATTTACATCAGTAACTAGCTGCTTGTGCCGTAAAAGATTGTTGTGTAATTTGATAACTAGAAATATTTTATATTTCTTTTTCTCTGCCTTCTAAAGTTTGACTCGAAGTTTGAAATAATTGCCGGACACCTAAATGTCCGGCAGTAAAGGTGTTGTGTGTGCAAGTTTTTTTTATTGACATCTGGAAGAAATATTTTGTATTTCTTTTTCTCTGCCTTCTCGAACACCTAAATGTCTGGCAGTAAAGGTGTTGTGTGTGATGTCCTTCGCATGACACCTTGATATGGGTTGGAGTGTGCCTTCTCGTGGTGGTGGTGGACTGGTGGAGGGGGAGGGGGGATTGTCGCGATCATGACAGGTGGTAGCAGGTTCAGACCATCTCCGGTGGGGTTCCGACCAACACCGGCGAGGAGCACGTCTCGTTCAAGTGGAAGTGATTGATGAGGCGAGGTCAACCGTTGTTGGACTTCTTTTGTTTATGCATTGGAGGAGGCTTGGTAATTCATTCATTAAAAAGAAATCGCATCGCTACGCTCTCCAATGTTAACGAGTTTGGTAAATTTGTCATTTTTTATTTGCTTCAACTACGATATTAATATATTTCATACATACGAAACAAGCAACACAGATTTGAAATTCAAGTTTTAACTTTTCCTGAGAACATGTCGCAAACATATAGTACACTTGTCAAGGGAAAAAAGTTGCTCCTAATGTTTTTTTTAGTGCCAAAGAATCAAGAACTGCTCCATCAAATATATACAGAAAATTAAATCAACAAAACGGCAATTTACTCACCCAACTTTTATTGAAAAAGAAGAATCGTGCTCTTTTAAGAGGCCAGAACATTACACTGACAAAAACGATGGAAGTTCAAAGCTGCAATGCTACAGAGTGTACAACACATGCGAAACCTACGAACGATATCTAAATTTACACTCCTTTCGCCAGCCCCGTGGCAGAATCGATCAACGCATGGCTCTCGTCCGTCAGAACTTTGGGACCTGCCCCAGGCCTGCTGCAGATGAAGTAGCTAACATCGCCCTTGAACCTGTGGCCTGGCGTCTTCATCTCTGGAGGCGCTGCAAGGGCCTCGACGTCCGCTACGGATTGTACTCCGGCGTCGCTTAGGATCGATTTGTCGCCGAGCATATAGCTGCAGCAACAATCATGTTTGTCAGACGCATACATAGTAGTTTGTAATACTACCCAGGAACAAATGAGCACTAGGTTTTATTCATCTTGATAACCACACACAAACACACACACACACACCTGTCCAAATCATTGTCTTGTGGAGGGAAGCAGTACAGGAGCCTTTGGAGGAGAAGGGCCGCCGTTTTGCGGTTCCGTGCTATTAGGACAGCGTTAGGCCCAGCATCAAACGTGTAGGCAACCTGCCATTATTACAAAATACCAAAGCCAAAATAAAGATCCTTCACAGAAAAGTTGGTATGATCCGATACCAATATACTTGATGCTATTTAACAGAATAACAGATATAACACAGAACTATATTAGCATTCAGAAAACCTGTTGCTCCCTAAAAATGAAGAGTTCAGATCATGAACATAAACTCCTATTTTAGCAATGACAATGAATTTACAACGTTGGTGATTTTATGATTAATTCAAATTACTGCATGACTCCATTCGATGATGCTAGTTATGCATGTTTCGCCCAGTGCAGTGAGAACTGCTTCTACTGCCATGTCATAATGAATTATAACCCACCTAGTTGCATATCAGAAGCGTATTTTAGTTCCCTAGGCAGCACAGACGCAGTTCAGAAGAATTGAAAAGGTGTTGAACAGGAACAGAATATACCTGTGGGGTTCCTTCCGCGTGGTTCCACTTTTCCACAAGGCTAATTATCCTGCAGTTGTTGAGAAAGAAATTTTTAACTCTGGCACTTCAGCCATAACAGAACGTTGAAAGTAAGAGTTTACGACTGCTAAGAAATTACCTGTGCGATGTATCATTCATATAGAATATGGGTGGGCTAGTGTCCAAACATACAGCATGGAACTGGTTGCTATCTGCGCAAGTCAACCTGGCAAATGATTCAAAATCACGATTCTTGATAGCCTCTTCCATTTTCAATATCCGACTTGGCACTACAGTCTGGAATACAAGAACAAGCAATGCGGTGCTGTGCACAGTTAGATCAAGCTACAGCTAAAGTGACAGATCAGTATAATTTTAAAAAAAAAAGTGACAGATCAGTATAATTACCAAAATTATTATTATTTTCTCAAAAACTAGAAAACATAATTGTTCGGGGATTTCAAAATTTCAGCGCCATGATTGTGCTTCCTCAATGAAAAATAATATGCCATTCGTTAAAACCATTTCAAGTTAAAAGTTGAAAATGTAATTACCTGGGCCCTGTACTGCAAGAGGGGGCTTGTTTCGACGGTGTCTCGCATCCCACTGGTGCTACTGGTTTCCTTCTGCTTTGAACTGACCTAATAATTCCACAAAGCAACATAATAAGAAAAGAAAAAAGGCTGGGATACATAAGGATGAAGTTTTATGAGTGCCTAGGCAAGGATTGACATTAATTAAAGCATGACTCGATGAGAAAAACAGTGATAAATAATATGAAGCAGATTTTTTTATACAACAGAGAACATATTGACATACCACTGCTATGATTATAACAAGATCATCCCAATGTGACTCGTCAACAAGCTGTACTGCCATACTGTCACTTCCATTGTCATTCTACAACCATATAGTAAAACTCAATTGTTATCCAGTAGAAAAGGGTGCATTTTAATCACTGCAATTTTTTCTGCCATTACTAAAAGATAACTTACTTTTCCCATGCACCACTTCACAAATCCGCCATATATACTGCGGCATGCACTTCCAGACCCCTGCCTGCATTGAAATTTGTCAGCTGGGAGAAGTATAAGTAAAGAGAGGAGATGAGTCCACTAGCGTACTATTTGGTAAAATGAAGTGCAATTGCTACGTTATCTGGTCACAGAAAGATCACAACCAGGGTTATGCTATTATAATGTATCAGTTACAAACCTTGCTATTGAAGAAAGTTCTCCATAATCTTCATTCACGTTCATTAGTTTTCCAAGGGTAAAAACTGCAAACAGTATTTGAATTAGAAAATATGGGTTGTAAACTTGTTTTATTCAAGACCATGCTTAGAATGTCTATGAGAAAATAGTAAAAGTAACAGAGAAGAATCATTTGTCTTGTGTGGTACTATCAAACTTTTAAGATATAAACGAAGCAGTCAATATTTCATATAGAAGAAGCACGCTGAGCAGTGTTAGTCAATCATGGCAAATAAAGATTCAGGGTCAGATATTAGCAATGTTATCAAGGGAACTTGTTAAGATGAGACATTCTTTCAAGCCTAGCAGAGTTATGCAAAGATCAACCATCTATCATGTTTACACTTGTATCTAGAGAAATATCTACACTCCTGGCAGGATAACAATATTACAAGAACTAAGAAATACTATGTATATCCCTAAACACAAACCCAAGTCTCTTGGGTGTGTGCACTGCAGGAAATAAAAGGTTTGACACAAAATATTCACAATTGTAGCTATACATGTGTTGCCATAACCATGATCTCAGGACTGGGAGACTTACCAAGACAAGCAAAGCCAGCGGCCGAAGAGGCCAAGCCAGCAGCGGTCGGGAAGTTGTTGTACGACGCGATGTGGACATGCAGCTTCTCCCAGTCCTCTTTCTTGATCTTGATCCCCTTCTTCTCGTCCTCGACATCCCGCGCCCGCTTCCGGATCTCCCTCAGGCAGCTCTGAAACCTCCCACCGGACAACTCAATCTCCTGCTCAATTCCACACCAAAAGGAGATGATTAAATCATTGCTACCATCATCCTAGCAGACACCAATCAGATTATTTCCAAGTTTTGTTGCATCAGATTAAAGCCTTAATGCGGTAAGTAGAGTTATCTTGTATCGGGCACTTAACTAGAGTCAATGTCCTGACCGCAGGACGGACGACAGCAATATGGTACTATAGATGCTAGTGCAGACAAAATTAGAAGAGAAAGGTGCTCATTAAGTGTGTCTATAAATGCAGCTGGCTTTCAAACATGTACTGATCCAGATCTAAGCAGGGCTAGCTAGTCAATCTGACCAAACGGAGCACTTCTACTCCGCCCAAATCGGGGCGCTGTTCCAAAAACAGGGGACAAAAACTCGTTCGATCTTGAAATCTACAGCCAGCCAGCCAGCCACCGCTGAAAAAACTTCTAGACAGTCGATGCAGTAGGAAGGAAGGTGAGGGAATCGCGGACCTTGCCGTTGAGCCACATGCGGTCGGAAGGGAAGGAGGGGCTGGCGGCGACGGTGGTGGTGGCGGAGAGGTGGTCGGGGTCGAGGGTGACGCTGACGCTGTCGTTGACGGGGAGGATGAGCGCCTCGTCCCGCTTCCCCCAGTACTTGATCACCGCGATGTTGGTCGGCGACCGGCCCGTGGCCGTCAGCACCCACTGCCCCTCCGCCGCCGCCATCGAGGGTCGCGGAGGAGTCTGCTGCAAACAGAGAGGAACGCGCTGTGAGTTCAGATCCGCCGGCGCCGGGGCAGCGACCCCGCGATCCAAGCCGCGGCGGCGCCATTAAGCAAAAATCAAATCTTGGACCTCACTCACAATGGATTCGCGCGGACGCACCTGGGGAGTCAGCGACGGCGGCGTTCGTCTGGATGAACCGCGGTGGCGGAGCTGGCTGCCGTTGGTGGGGCGGAGACTACGAGGTTCGTTTGCTGGAAATAAAGAAGAGGATTTTGCCGCCAACAGTAAAGGAAAGGAAAGGAAATTATTCCATGTCTACATGCGGCAGCAGCCGGGGTCCGTTCAACTTCAAACACGTGCTCGCCAGTTCAAACATGCCATGGACCATCTTCTAACACGAGCACGACCGTGCCCTCTACGCTCCACGGTATTTCAAGTCAGCACCTCGCACGATCAACCGACGGTGACAGCTTCTTTGTTTGGTTCAAAACGAAAAGTGGAGA
Source organism: Poa pratensis (assembly GCA_947311845.1). Taxonomy (NCBI): domain Eukaryota; kingdom Viridiplantae; phylum Streptophyta; class Magnoliopsida; order Poales; family Poaceae; genus Poa; species Poa pratensis. The sequence goes on from CAMZMU010000127.1 coordinate 5,600,560, forward strand.
AATCATGAAGAAATAATAATAATAAAATGAACAAAATGGAAGAGATTTTACATCTGTAAAAACAAATTTAAGGAAAGTTTGAAACAAATGCCAACAAGCATATACACTAATGCAAGAGTTTCACATACGTCAGAAGTTTCGTGATAGAATGGCATTTGTGGTGTTCTGTCCAGAAAAAACAAATCAGTGGTCCAAATGAGATTTTAAAATATATTCTTTAGAACATTGGTTTTTTATTAAAGAATAACGAAATAAACAAATCAGTTACCAAATGAGATTCAAAAAATAGTTTCTAGAGCACTGATTTTATAAGGAAAACAACAAATCAGTGGCCAAAACGCCGTACTGGGAAATTTTTCTTTGAGTTCATCTTTAAAGAAACAAACATAAGACATTTTGCAATCCAATTGTACTTTTTCTTAAACACTACGCACTAAGAACCTCTAGTGACATAATAACATACTAATTATGATTTCTCAACTGGTATGACATAATAACGGTACGTAGGTTGTTACCATCCCGTAATTCTATTTATTTAGAAACAAAAAGAACACTGGGCATCTCCAACCTGATTGGTTGCGCACAAGACTGCTCTAACAGTTTTGTGCGACCAAACGAGATCATCTCTGCGAATCAGGACGCCTGACGACTCGCAGAAGTTGATGCACAATAAATGAAATGATTAGCAGGCTCGACATAATACTCAACTCGACTTTGCACATTAGATGGATGTCGACACATCAACTGGGGTCAGTTACACGACGCCCACCTTAATTTGAGGCAGGCATCAGCTACTCCGGTCAGCGCCGTCAACCACGAGCAAGACACTGCTATTAATATAGTTCTGCTAATATAGGATCAAAACTCCAATCATATGCACATATATAGTAAAATCATATTTACTACTTATATCCCGTCTCCTACATGAACCCTAATTGGGTGAGGTCGTCGTCCGGGATCTCCAGGCCCCCCGAGAAGTCAAAGTCCTGCAGCGCGCCGTCGTCGAGGCCCTCCGTGAACCACGCGCCGATGTCGTTGCCCTCCGGCACGTCCAGGATGTCGTCCACCATCGGGTCCATCCCTGCGTCCATGGGTGCCTCTTGCGTGACGGCGACGAGGGTGTTCCTGACCACCTGGACCGGGTGGACGGGCTTTGGAGGAGGCGGTGCGGTCCACTCCTGGGATGGGGACGGTGATGGGAGGAGGCTGGGCGGTGGCGGCTCCGTGACCCTACCAAGGACGTTCCCCGACGTCGACAGCTGCGCGAGCTTCTGCTTCGGTTTCATCTTGGTCTTGCGCTCGTTGCTGCTCCTCCCGCCGCCAGACGAGTTACGGCCTGATTTGGAGCCGGAGTTCTTGGCGGCAGACCCGTCCCTCTCCCTCTCCCTCTTTTTCAGCTTTGTGCTACCTGCAAATAGAAGCATCGGCACAAAGTTGGAATGACTCTTGAGAAAAGAGTTCTGAAGAAACCATCATGTAGTTCTCCTCAACTAATGTAGCTGCCAAAATAGTCTGCTGGAAATACCTTGGCTCAATGGGCTTCTGTCAAGCTTTACATTCCTCAGCCTATCTGCTGATCCTGGAGTACCACCTGCAGCACAAGAAGGCAGATTATATTGGAAGGCCTTGCCACATAGTGAGTCAATTAAATAGGTGGGTTCTATGGCTTCTTTCGACTTACCGTCAGCTGCCTCACTTTTTGGCAAAGGTGCAGATAGCACGCTCCAAAGGAAAGGCTCTCTGAAGCAGCTTTTCTCCGTTTCCTCAAATTTCTGGCACCGGGCAAGCGTTCGCTTAGCAAAAGCCAATGCAAGCTGCTTTGCAGCTTTACTGGCCGCTTTACTGAGGCCACCCTTATGGCTCGAACTACCCCGGCCACCCTGTGAAACAGATCAAGGTTAAGAAGGTTACTACTTGTATTGGTTATTGAAGAGGTATAACAAAATCCGTAGAAACAAGTACACTGGAAGCTAACCAACAATAATTTTCCTGGTTATACAGAACATACTTAACAAGTGCCAGATTAATGTATCTCAAAAATGAGATATTTAAGACCAAACATTGCTGCTATCAACTAAACCTATTCCTATTGGAAGCAGGACATCACGTCACCCTGGAAAACAGGACACCCGAATCACCCAATTCCTTAAAGTTATTAGCACTAAGAAAAGTAAGCGGTAATGTAACTAAAAGAATATTCAGCTACCAGCAGTTTTTTGTATGCCCTCTCCACTAATTTGTTCATTGCGTGTTGCTCCAGGCTCCTGCAAAACAAGATTTTGAGATTAGATGCCGTAACAGCTTACACTCAGTTTAAAGAAAAAAAAAATAGAACATAGGTAGAACCATTAGTACCTCTCCTCCATGTTTTTAGTATTTCGAATTGCCTTTTCTAGCTTATTTAATTGGCACTTCTTTTGATCCACCTAAAAATAGTAGAGAAACATGCATGTTGATTAGAAAGGTATATTCATTTCCCTGAAATTAGTGTAAGCTACACAAGGATTCTTTAGAGGAAATATGCCAAATTGAATGTTGAACAAAAAAATAAAAAAATTCATTAAACAGTTGATTTTTCTTCTAGTTTCTAAAGCATTAAACCATGGCACATCTTACATGAATGCACGTGTTACAAACAAAACTGCTGTAAATCCGAAGCCAAAAAGAACATACGAAAAATGAGGATATACACGCCACGGAGTTAGTTGAGGTGCACTGCATAATCTCAGTTGGTATAATGCTTCCAAATGACAGACTATGTGTGATTGTTTCGGACAGACTCAAACTATTCTTACAGAATTGCTTATTTGACGAATGAGCACTAACCAAGCTACGCAATATTTTTTCTATGCAAACAGGCCCAAAAAATAGTGAATTCTCACTGGACCCAGCTTATCCGTCAAACTGTGCTGTTGGTGAGACTATTTCGGTAGTTTTGAGTATATAACATGAGAAACACCTACTTCTTTCACAATTGATAGTGCAATATCAAGCAATCCCACCACAATAATCTCATTAGTCTCACTACTTAAGCTTGAAGCCTAGATCACAAGTTCTAGAACTACTAACGCATATGCCAGTTTAGTAGGATCTAGTTGCCACAGTAACTTCATGTGTACTTTAGAGAGAACTAAAATGATGATCTGTTAAATATTATGATCCAATCATTCACTGAGTTTAACAAAAACTGAATAACCACCTGGTCAAATAGTCTTTTCTGAAGCTCCAAAATAACTTTATTGATATCCTCATCCTCTCCCTCATCCAGCTCGGGCTGCAATCAGAAGAAATATTGCCATGATATTTGAGTTAACAAGGAGACATACAAAATCACAGGCAAAGACTGAAAACAGTGAGGTGGTCTATGACGCATCTGTTTCTAGAGGATCATGAAACTATGTTTGCAGTGGGTTCACCCTAGAGGAATATATAATGCAAAACGAGGGTCGATACTCTCACTACTGATCAGTGATCAACACCCAACAAACCGCACCCCCCTCAAGGTGTCAAATTCATGTTCAGTTTTCAGCCCAGATCATGGGCATACATCCAACATTTTCCTGTTTACTACTTGAAGTAATTGGTATAAAATTTATGTCGTGTAATTGTGTAAATAATGTGTTGATGATCTCTTTAAAGTTACTAAAAAAAGCAAAATAGAAAATAATAACACAGTTTACTGAAACCACATAAGAAATGTAAGATCTTGAATACCAGAACCAGAACACTAAGAATCATCTATGATCTGGATAATCATGTTTCACACTATTTCAGAAGATTAAAAAAATCGAGGCATATTAATTACAACTAACTACACGACAAAGAAGTGATCTTCAAATTGAAAATTTTATCATGAATAGAGGGGGTTTTGCTTTTTAGGAACCATACCATCTCTGGAAAAATGTCAATACTGTGCAACTCAACCAAAGTCCTGTCATGCAAAGACATCTGTGCATACTGATATCCATATAATGGTAAAGATAAATCTTTTCCCGGAGTTTGATACTTCTGTGAAACATGTGGCATGGATCCATGCAAAGAGCCATTTTCGGGGTACGCCATAACATTTATCCCATCTGATATATTCTCACTGCAAACTGAATTTTGACTATATGAGCCCCTCAAATTGCTGGAAGCTGTGAAACCATTGGACATGCTGTTATATACTGAGTTACTGCTTGAATGCTTGAAATCAGTGCACATCCCAAAACTGGATTCTACCGCCGTAGCTCCAAATTCAACTGTGGCGGCAGGAGGAAGAAAGTCATTTGGGAACTCAAGAAGCATATCTCCTTGCAAGCCATTGGACTCGGAAAAATCATCGACATCTTCAACAATTAAAGCAGAGAGCAGCCTGCTTGTCAGGGGAGCTATTTCTCCAAATATTCCTTGCCCCTGTGCCTTTTGAGATGCGGTGCTGTGATTCTCGCTATTATAAGACAATATGTCTACAGATTCTCTTGGACCAATACCATTTGCTTCACTTTGATCCAGCAACACAGAAGAATTAGACGCAGGCAGAACCTGGAAATGCTCTCCCTGCAGATGAAAATAATATGTGCAACAAGGGTATCAAACTCAGATCTTTGCAGATCACGATAGACATATAAAGGAATACAGAAGTTGAGGATTTATTGAAAACGTCTTGCATGATAAGGGTAGGGGAGTAGCGGAAGGGAAATTACCGATGATGGTGGGCCATTATAGTTAGTTGATACAGTTAACTTATCTTCATCACGTATATTAGACATGCCCATCTCAATCTCTTCCAAAAATGTAATCTGACCAGAGACTCTTGTAAGTCATAGTTCATCCCAACAAGACAATAGGTCCACTCTATGAACTTATAAAGCAAATAAAATCCAACCTGGTTTTTTAAGAAGGATAAATCTTCAGACCGGATGAAAGTAAGCATTGGTTCTATCTTCTTCCAAAAAGGGCCAGCATATGCACCAACTGCAGAAAAGAATAAGGAATCCATCAATTATGAAACATAAAATCACACTCTTTGCAGCCCAATAAGATAATTATAATATGCATAATTGCGCACCAATAGCACCGCGGGCAGCATTTGCAGCAGCTAGAAGTTCTTCTCGGTCATCTTCTGATTCACCTACAACAGATGGTTTAGCGTCAAAATCAACTTCCAGAAAAAGAAGCCGAGGATATTCAATGGTAGATTAAAAAAGCGTATCAGCAGACCTGTAATATCCATTGACCCACAATTCAAAATTTCTGGTTGTCCAGATGATGCTTTGCGGTCTGAACCTTTCTTTGTTGGAGGACGGCCTAACTTACTGCACCCAGAAAAGAAGGGGCATTAGAAAACGTGCTGACATCAAATTAAAGATCATAAATTTCAGATGCAAAAAATAAACGCGTTCAAATGAAATTCAGTCAGTAAGCACCTTTCATTCTTTTCAGATACAGGTCTTACGCTCTTTACCAACTTTCTCGTTTCAGTGTTGTCCAACTTCTCTTTCGGTATAGACGACCCTTTCACATGCATAGTGCCTCTTCCGCTCCTCCCTTGACGACGAATGCTACTATCTTCAAGTTCTTCTTTCAACGGAATCCTGCTTTTCTTGGATGAGAAAATTAAATCTGTTCCAACGTGAGCTGAAGTTATCCCCTCATTCTCAAAGTCACCACTATTTGTGACTTTTTCCTTACTCCTGTGTTCGGTAGCAACAGACCCTTCGCTTTCTGACAGACAAGCTGGAGATGTAACATTATCCATTCTTGATACAGCTTGTGAACTATTGCTAGCTGCACCCCTTGAAAGTAAAAGGCCAGGTGTTTCTAAAGCTGGCCTAAACGCAACATCAACTGGTGATCCTTCAGAGAGGGGATCATCAAAATTCGACACTGGGGATACAACGTTTGCTCTTCTTGACCGTGACATTTTATGTGGACGTTGACCCACCCAAGCAACAGGAGGTGGAGAGGCACTTGCTGCCATAGGACGCTTGCGATTTGTGGTGCCTCCCAAGGGTGAGGCTTTATTTGTGGATGGTGCTTCTTCCCATTCATCCATTCCACCAGCTGAGCGTAGCAAAGTAGATGATGAGTGGATGCCTACAAGCGAACTGGTTCTTGGTGCTCTGCATGCTTTACCCTTGGTCACAGGACTTAAGGTTCCAGGTTGCATATCCTCAGAAGTATGTGCCCTGGAATTATGATGGAGGCATAACATCAGAAGAACAGTACAACCCATAATTACACACATGTTGCAGAAATGACAAAAATACGTATATGAAAAACTATAGAAGATTTGAAACTACAGGTGCATGTGCATATTATCAGAGTACCAGCACTCTTGCAACACAAAGAGGTTTGAACCATTCAAATCAGTGTGTTCATATGACAGAGTGTGTTACAACAATACTGACACCAAACTAACAATGCTTACTTGTTTCCTTTCACCAAAACTCGTTCTTTGTCTAGCCCAGCATGGCGCTCTCTTCTTTCATTTGGAAGAGAGGGGGAATCCATCTCCGTCTTCTGAAGATACCGTGAGCCAGAACTACTCAACTGAGAACTTCCATCCACCTTGCTACCTCCTGATGCTCCAACAGATGCTCCTCCATGTCTGCCATACAACATTTAAAGGAGGGATGAGAAGTACCCCTGAATGCTGGCATGGCCTGCCATGGTCATGCACCTTACGACAACAATCTGAGGCACACTAAACCTCATACCGCATCTCCATGGTGACTCATCTGAAGCTTATGTGGAAAAACTATAAACAGATAACAAATGTGATGGCAATGCACGAAGATTACCTAAATGGAAGAGCGTCACTAGAACGTCCACGTACTTCACTGTTTGATCTATGTTGAACTGATGGTTTAACATCCCGGTCTATCTCACTGCCTCTATTAAGCATAGTTCCAACAGAACGCTTACGTTTCATTTTTTTCTCCCATCCTTCACCACCAGGAGCTAGGCCTCGTAATTTGTCTTCAGAAAACACTGATGTAGCACTGATATTTCTCACAGAACTTTTTTCCTTCTCCAACGGTGGGTTTTTCTCAGTATCTAGCAAAGGACCTTGCCTTGTAGAAACACTAACTCGCCCTTCCAACTGAAATGTGCAGTCAAAGAGTCAAAATATAAGACAAACGGTAGCACTGGGAACACATGATAAGGATGAACTATACTACTCCTAGTCATAAAACAGAAAAAAACTACTCTTGTCTAACAATTTTTTTTAAAAGGTGTCTTTACTATATTAACCCCTGAGCAGCAAAAGGGAGTCCAGAAAGAAACAAGGTATAGAAACTTTGCTCATTCTTGACACATCTCTAGCTAGGGAACAGGTTCATTCAAGATTAATGTACCAGACATTTCTATCTGCACAATGTTTTAATTCATGAAAGTTGATAGACAACACCGATAGTTGGGCCCTCAGTACATACTTATCAGCATTACAGAAGTTCACAAAGATTTCTCATTTAAGATAAGATCACTTCCACAACCTGCTGTTCCATGTGATTCGCACTGAGCAAACTGATATGGCAAACCAGTTCACATAAATTAATTTGTTTAGAGGAGTAGAAACGAAACCTCTAATATGTCCAAAAACACGACCCAACTAACTACAACAAAATGGGATTACCGTTCGTGAAGTAGCAGAGGTACAAACCCGAGCATCTGCGGTGAGCGAGGAGCGGACGCGCTTGCTCATGGAGGCGCTCTTAGCCCGCTCCTCGAGCCGCTGGACGGGAGCATCCCCGCTGTTCTGAGCCCCCATCCTGAGAGAGCCCGACGCGACCCCCGACGACCGCTCCGCGCTGCTCCTCTGCCGCCGGCGCGTGACCACGTTCTGGTACTTCTCCAGCTTCTGGATGGACTCGTGCATCGACTTGGCCCTCTCCCTGCACCTCATTGCAGAACCCGTGAGCCACAACCGGAGCAATGCAGGCAGACAAGATTAAAACGGATTTTAAGGAGCGGCGGAGCAGCGTGTACTTGGCCCTGGCCGAGGACTCGGCGACGCCGCTCCGGATCCGCCGGAGCTCCTCGAGGGCCGCGGGAGGGCGCTGCGCGAGCGTGGCGAACGGTGGCTCGGCGGAGGATTCCGCGAGCGCCCGCCGCAGCTCCGCGGCGCGGGAGTGCTTGTGGTCGCCGACGGGGAGCGGCTCGAGAGAGAGGTACTGCGCCAGGGACGGCGGCTCCGTGGACGGCGCGCCCCTCGGCGTGCCTGCGGGGAAGCTGGCCCCGGCGGAGGAGTCCGGCCTCGAACTCCCTCCTCCTCCCCCTCCCGACATGCCCTCCTCCTGCTGCTGCTGCTGCTGCTGCTTCGCTTCGGCGTCGACCCCCTAGGAGCTACACTACATCAGGGCATGGGGGCGGGTTCCGCCGGCTCGTAGCGGCCGATTCGGCGGGGGGACACCCGCAATTGGCTGGATTGGGGGAGAGGAGTAAGTGGATTGGGGGAATTTCGGGCGGGCGGGAAGGAAACCCTAGAACTGGAGGTCGCCGGCGGCGAGGGGAGCGCGTTTGGGGGGTTGCGGGTAGAGAAAGAGAGGTTTTTTAGGCACGAGGGGAAATTCGGACGCTTTGACCCATGTGTCAATTGGGTCGCGTGAACTTCTTTGGAAGTGCCAAATCATCATTTCTTTGTACAAAGTTTTTAGAAGAGAAAATTTCAGCTATAGTCACTGAAGTTGAGTGGTGGTCTCACTTTGGTCATTGATATTCCGAATACCCCAAATACGGTCACTATTTTTGTTTAGGTGGTTCATCTTTAGTCACCGTATCTGTTTCTGTACCGTATTTTGTACGTATTGTGCCACTCTGTCCGAACGTTGACTGGTCAGGCAGCCACGTGTGCGGACAGCGTGGCTAATGTGCCAGCAAAACGGTCAGTTTACAATAAACCCCCTCGTTGAGACCTGCCGCTCACCCACTTGGACCTTCAATGGCTGAGGCTCCACGCCCCGCATGTCGAGCGCCTCAAGACCTCACTCTCTGTGGCCCTCCCCCTCTACTTCCTGCTTGTCGGTCACCTCCGCACACATCACCCCCTGCACGGCCGCGCACAACGACATCTTCTACCAGCCCGGGGAGTCGGGGACGGCGTCGCCTGACAGCTCCTAGATCAAAACCTGCAAGGATGAAACTCACGAGGAAATCACAACACGCAAACACTACTCACGCACGCGGCACAGATTGGATTGCTACTGGTCCGTGTCGGGCCAGGATATGTTATTGCTTATATCGGACTAGGGTTTACAGGGGGTTTACATGTGTATTTATAGGACCTAGGGTAGAGTCCTTGCTGGACACGACATACCGTCGTGCGTGCTTATACCCTAACAATCACCCCCCTAAGCACGAACGCTTATGTGACAGCTCGAACTCCAATCCTGTCTCTCATCTCCAGGAACTTCAACCTCCCCAAAGACTTAGTCAGAATATCGGCGAGCTGATCATTTGTGCATACATATTTGACATCAATCCTCTTCTTCTCCACACACTCTCGAATATAATGATATTTCGTATCAATGTGCTTACTCCTGTCATGAAACACTGGATTCTTGCATAGAGAAATTGCGGATTTGTTGTCAACATTCAGCACCACTCCTTCTGGCTCTTGATTGATCATGTCACCAAGTAGCCTAGCTAACCACACTCCTTGCTTAGCTGCGGTAGCTGCTGCAATATACTCCGCTTCACAGGATGACTGAGCTACAACCTTTTGTTTCTGTGACAGCCAGCTAATTATGTTTCTGCCATGGAAATATGCAACTCCCGAAGTACTTTTACGGTCATCGACATCTCCAGCCATATCGCTGTCACTAAACCCCTGCAGATTGACCTTGCCTCCTTCCTCCTTCGTATACACACAACCAAAGTTTGTGGTACCTTTAATATATCGGAGTATATGTTTTACTGCACTCAAGTGCTCATTTGTGGGTGTCTCCATATAGCGACTCACAATTCCAACTGAATATGCTAAATCAGGTCTTGTATTCACCAAGTATCTCAAGCTCCCAACAAGACTCCTATATTCAGTTGCATCAACTTCTGATGTTCCACTCCTTTTACTTAATTTCAAGCGAGTTTCCATAGGCACCTGAGAGGGATTACAGTCCTCCATGTCACATTTCTCAAGGATTTTCTTAGCATAAGCCTCCTGGCACAAAGTGATGACACCAGGTTTTTGCTGTACTTCTATACCAAGGTAATAGCTAAGTAGACCCAAATCACTCATCTTGAATAGATCCTTCATTTGTACCTTGAACTTTGCAATCTCTCCTTCGTCAGTACCCGTGATCAACAAATCATCAACGTAAACACCTACTAATAGATGATCAGCTCCTTTTCCTCGCTTGTATAAGGCATGCTCTAGTGGACATCTTTCGAACCCAATTGACAGTAAAGTTCTGTCCAGTTTTATATTCCATGCACGAGGTGCTTGCTTTAGGCCGTACAATGCCTTCTTCAACTTCAACACCTTGTGCTCAGCTCCTTCAACAACGTACCCAGGTGGCTGCCTCACATAAACCTCCTCCTCTAACTCGCCATTAAGAAATGCAGTCTTCACATCCATATGATGTAATTTCCATGCTTCTTGTGCTGCGAGTGCAATAAGTAGCCTCACTGATTCCATACGTGCAACTGGAGCAAACACTTCCTCGAAGTCAATTCCTTGTTCTTGTACATAGCCCTTTGCCACTAATCTTGCTTTGTGTTTTACCACTTTTCCCTCGGCATCTTTCTTCAGTTTATAAATCCACTTGAGTCCAATAGCCTTCTGCCCTTTGGGAAGATCAACAAGACTCCACGTCTCATTTTCTCTTATAGATCCCAATTCATCATTCATTGCACGACGCCAACTAATCATAGTATTGGCTTCCTCAAACTTGGTCGGTTCTTCATTTTCTGTTAGAAGACATTGACCTCTTCCTCGTCCAATCACTCGAACAGGATTTATCGTGCGTAGGGCTTCTTCTGGATATAAATCCAACACTGACCGTAGCTTCACAGGCGTAGGCGGTCGTGTTCTATCTGGAGGTGCTGCTGGTCCCTCCGTCCCAGGTGTAATGGGAGCATCATCATCTCCTTCTGACTGATCTCCTGCAGTTGTTTCTTCTGATGAAATATCCTGCCGTGGCAGCGTTTCCATCGTTTTTCTTGCCGTGGCAATACTTCCGGCAGTAGTTTCTTGTGCTTTTTCTGCCGTGGCAGCACTAGCAGCAGGTGTGCTCGACGAGCTGGGAAATGTTCCCTGGTCGTCATGTGCACCGCCGTCGCCACCACCACGACTCGTAGGCGTCCCTGGATCATCTGGTTCACCTCCACGTTCTCCCTGTTCAACATAGCTATACACAACATGAAAGATTTCATTAGACACTGGATAATTTGACTCAGCTGCATCCCAGTTCCATGATCTGTCCTCCTCGAAGACCACATCGCGAGTGACGCATGCCCGCTTGGTAGAGGGATTGTACGCACGGTAGGCTTTCGAGCCAGGCTCATAACCAATCATGATCATCGGTGTGCTGCGATCGGTAAGCTTTCCAACATGCCTTGTCACTGTCTTTACATGAGCTATGCAACCAAATGTGCGAAGGTGAGCTACATTGGGCTTGTGTCCATACCATGCTTCATACGGAGTCATGCCTTCAACACTTTTTGTAGGCGCCCTATTGAGAAGATACACTGCCGTCACCACAGCTTCTCCCCAAAATTTTCCAGGAATACCTTTGCTCTTCATCATGCTCCGAGCCATGGCAACCACGGTCTGATTCCTACGTTCCACCACTCCGTTTTGCTGCGGAGAATAAGGTGCAGTCAAATACCGCTTAATGCCATGTTCTTCACAATATGAATTGAACTCATCCGAGGTGAATTCACCCCCCCTATCTGTACGGAATGCCTTCAGTTTTGCTTCTGCTTCGACTTCCGCAGCAACTCTAATTTTCTTGAACGCATCAAGAGCTTGATCCTTTGTTTTAATCAGTACAATCCACATATATCTGCTGTAGTCATCAACAACAAGTAGAAAATACTTATTTCCTGCTGGAGTTGCGGGAGTGATTGGGCCACAAAGATCACCATGAACAAGTTCTAGCACTTTATCTGCCCTGTATATGGCTTCTCGAGGAAACGGTGCTCTCTTCTGTTTTCCAATGAGACATCCGTCACACACTTGCTGCGCATGATCCATACATGGCAGTCCTCTCACCATGTTCTTCTGGCCGAGTTGGCCCAAAGCACGAAAGTTCAAATGCCCATATCGAGCATGCCACATCCATGCCTCCTCCTTCATGCTAGCCATGAGACAAATTGGGTTTGCACGATTTGTATCCAGGATATACATCCTATTGCTTGATCTCTTCACTTTCATCACCAAGTTTTTCTGTCTATCGTACCCCCATAAATATCCATCCTCTAGCACAATCTTACACCCACGCTCCTCTAGCTGACCAAGACTGATTATGTTGCTCTTGAGCTTGGGTATATAGTACACATCAGATAACACCTTATGGTTTCCACGGCTTGACTGAAACATAACAGTTCCACGCCCTTCTATCTTCACCGTAGTACCATCTCCGAAGCGCACTGTTCCTCCTACCGTGGTGTATAGCTCGACAAATTGAGCTTGTCCCCGGTCATGTGATTACTGGCACCGGTATCTAGGTACCAAATACTGCTGCTGGTTTGCCCCCTCTTATCGTGGAGATATACTTTCTCTTCCACAAGAGTGACAGTTTCAGTAGCTGAATCCTTCTGAGGTTTTTCTCCCTCTTCTTGCAGTTCACACAGTTCCAGCATCATCAAATCAGCTGGTTCATCTCCCTCCTGTGCAATGGCAATGTACGCCTTCTCCTGAGCTGGCTTCTCTTGAGCAGGTTTGCGGCAGTCGGATTTAAAGTGTCCATACAAACCACAATTGTGACATCTTATTTTTTGATATCAAACTTTTTCTTTGGCTGTGCTTCGCCATCTTCCTGCCCTTTCTTAGCTGGTTTAGGTTTCCATTGTTTCTTTCCATCACCACCGGAAGGTTTACTAGGGCCGCCCCGCTGTTCTTTTGACAGAGCTTCCCATTGCTGCCTCGTGAGCATCAGTTGCTCACTTTCCTCAGATTTGCCAGCATCCATGCGAACTCTGGCGTCATGAGCTTTGAATCGACCCACCAGATCTTCAATTGTGAGGGTTTTTAGATCGACACATTGCTCAATTGACGTGACGATTTGAAGATAGCGTGTGGGCGCTGCACGCAAAAACCGTCTTACAACAGACAGATCCTCCACCTTTTCTCCATAGCGACGGATCTGATTCACCATGGTGATCACACGAGATGCAAACTGATCTAGAGTTTCATCTGTGTTCATACTCAGATTTTCGTAGCCTTTCATTAGGGTTTGAAGCATCGCCTCCTTCACACGATCATGACCTTCATGCAGAAGTTTGATCGTCGCCCATGCCTCCTTCGCTGTTTTCTTTCCAGCGAGATGTTGCAGAACATCCTTTGGTACCACGGAGTAGAGAGCGGTCAGAGCCTGCCGATCCTTGGTGTACTTTGCCCCTCCCTTCAGATATTCAGCGCCGCCGGGATCTACTGCTTCCCAGTTCTCTTGCGCCTCCATGGCTACCTCCATGTTCATCGCCCACAGGGCGTAGTCCTCGCGATCCAGGCGGGGGTATAGCGCTGCCCCCACCGTCGCCATTGCTTTCGGCGATCCAGCCGCTACTGTGAGATCTTCCTGTTTCACCAACGACATGACCTCCTCCTTTTCTTCTGGAGATCACGAGCAGGAACCCTAGGGCTCTGATACCAATTGACAGCTCCTAGATCAAAACCTGCAAGGATGAAACTCACGAGGAAATCACAACACGCAAACACTACTCACGCACGCGGCACAGATTGGATTGCTACTGGTCCGTGTCGGGCCAGGATATGTTATTGCTTATATCGGACTAGGGTTTACAGGGGGTTTACATGTGTATTTATAGGACCTAGGGTAGAGTCCTTGCTGGACACGACATACCGTCGTGCGTGCTTATACCCTAACATCGCCTTCAGGCTCGTCCAGTACCACCACGACGCCAACCTCGCGTCCTAGCCAAGCTCGTCCCGCAACTCCACCACACCGTCGACGCCAGGTCGGCGATCCTCGCCGTGCCGGCCACCGTGCTACTGCCCCGCGGCGACCTCGCGCTCAGGGTCACCATGCACCACGCTGCCTGGCGCCTGCGACGGCGCGGGTGCCACCGCCTTCCTCTGCACCTGGGCGGTGCCTGCGCCGAAAACCTGCGTGCGCTGCGATAGCGGCAGGCATCGAGAAGGTTGTGACGACGCAGGAATGGGAGACGCTGCTGGAGCGCTTCAAGCAGGCGGGAGCGGGAATGAACGTGGCGGGATCGCCGAGAAGGCATCCAAGTGGGCATATCCTTCGCGCCGGCCGGCATGGAGGCGTTCCAGAGGTCTTCGCCGACGCCGTCGCGTGGCTCTCGCCGTCGGCCCGTCGTCGTGCGGAAATGCCAGTGGCGAGCGCCCAACCACCACCCTGCGCGCCCATGATCGGCGCGGGGCCCAAGGGCGGCACGGGAATGAACGTCGTCAACGGCCAGGGTCAAGCACGTCCTCGTCCACCTTTGCGCCGGGCTCCCCCGGCCGCGCGGTGCGTGCGACGATGAACCAGCCGTCCAGGTCGCCCAGGGCGCGCCGGCCGATGACCTCTGCCGAGATCATGCGCCAACAGATGCGCGTCACGGAGCAGAGCGACGCCCGCCTCCGCAAGACGCTCATGCGCACCCTCGTCGGCCAGGTCCGCGCTCTGTCCATGCATGCGTCATGCGTGTACGCCCGGCATTGACCCGCGATTCAAATGTTGGACTGCTCGCAACGCAATGCAGGTGGGGAGAAGAGCGGAGACGATCATCCTGCCCCTCGGGCCTCGAGAGATGCATGCCTCGAGAGATGCATGCATGGACAGCTGCAAATCCGTTCGTGCGATGAGGCTGTTCGGGCAATTCCGTTCAGATATTTAAGCACCTTGTATCCAGTTTGTTCAGGTTAAGCCAAGAGAAATTCAGAGAAACAGCTCGGCTGTTCGGGCAGCGCGAGGCCAAAATCTGCGGTCTCCATTGTCTTTGGCAGCCCAACAGGTCGTGCAGGCCGCGGAGCCCTGCGCCATCGACACCGGCAAGGCGTCCGACGCCATGCGCGCGCTCTGTGACGCCGTGCTCGCGTTGGCATAGCGGTCCGCACCCGCTGGCGAGGCATGCCACTGGCAGTCCATCTTCGACATCCGGGACGAGACCGTCGTGCTCGATGAGGTGGACAAGCTTCTGGAGCTGATAAATAGCACATGGACGACGCTCAGCATCAACAAGATGATCCACGATGCGTGCCTCGCGTGGGTCCTCTTCCAGCAGTACGTGGCCACCAGCCAGGTCAAGCCGGATCTCGCCGATGCGGCGCTCTCCATGCTCACGGAGGTGGCCGCCGACGCGAAGCAGAAGAACCCGCGTGACGCCGTGTACGCACGGGTGCTCTCGACTGCTCTCGGCGCGATACGCGACTGCTCCGAGAAGTGCCTGTCGCGTCCATCTGGGATGGCGCCTCCACCGGGAGCAGCTTGCGGAGGAAGCCCGGGGTGACTGCGGGGCGAGCGGGAGGTCCGAACGAGGGGTTTAATGCATAATGACTGTTTCGTTGGCTAATGCCAGGCTGTCCGCACAGTTGTCGCACACGTGGCCGTCTGACCAGTCAACGTTAGGACAGAGTGGCACAATACGTACAAAATACGGTACATAAACGGATACGGTGACCAAAGTGAACCACCTAAACAAAAATAATGACCGTATTTCGGGTATTTGGAATATCAGTGACCAAAGTGAGACCACCGCTCAACTTCAATGACTATAGCTGAATTTTTCTCTTTTTAGAATTTAGATTGAACCATATGCTATAAATGTGTTACTCCCTCCGTATCAAAATATAAAACTTTGTAACCTTCACATGAATCTTGCACTAAAACATGTTTACATACATGTATGCATGCAAAGGCTAGAAAGTCTTATATTTTGATACGGAGGGAGTAAATCTTAGCAGAAGAAGATACTCCCTCCGATCCACTCAACTCTTTCCAGCGACAGATAAAACGGATTAGAGGGACTACATCAGGATGCCGGTAAATATGTTGACGTGATCCAATAATCTCGCTTGGCGTGATCAACAAAAAAGAAATCAATACTATGAAATTCTTTAAATTGGACGAGTGAAAATGTATTGGTTGGAAATCGGGAATTCTGCAAGAACGAGGTTGTTATGGTAGAAATAAAAATAATGTGTTTCACATAAAAACTTGTATCGGACGGAGTTGTAGGGTTCTATGAACCGAGGCGAGAGCTTTATCGCTGATGTTTTTATAGAAACACCCAGTACAAACATAGACATACACACATGTACATCACTACCACACATACACATGCACTCACACAACACATGCTTAAAATCGGAGTTGTTGACTTTTAAGAATGACAAAGTGGTCTTATTTGTCTCGCGCTCAAGGGGGCATTAGCTCCAACCAAAAAGATATACCGAATAAATGAGACATATGATTTGATCCTTGGTAGTCTAGGAGTACAATCACTCTCTTAACCATTTAACCATAGGTTGAATCTACTTTTATCAATGATGCAATGATCATAACTGTCAATATCGAATTGATAAGATGAAAGTATACAAACAACATGAGATTAGATTAGGACCATCAATGTTTAAGAAAGAAGAGACATAGCATTAGAATCCTTCCAAAGAAAAAGCTTGCAGAGAACTTGCCTGTGGCAAGATGGTTAGGAGGGTGGTTGTACCCCCAGCTCACCAGAGTTCAAACCCTAGGTTTGACGCTGGTGTTTCTCATTTAGGCGGAATATTCTTTAGTGGGAGGCGACGTTCCCGTCGATAGCGAGGCGCCCGTGGTGACTTCGTCAATCTCAAGACCTGATCCGCCGGCTCAGTCACTCGGAGGTGCTCATAGGGGTAGGGTGTGTGTGTGTGCGTTCATAGGGGTGAGTGTATGCGCGTGTATATGAGCGCTTGCGTTGTACTGTGTTTCTCAACAACAACAAAAACTTGCAGGTGCGCTGCACTGCTCAGACGATCTTCATTATGCCAAACAACTACACATAATCAACATTGTTCTATTCCCTCAAATGTAGTGCAGCGGATAACTAACTTGGTTTACACAGGCACAATCGAAATCACGATACTTGTAAATCTGGACAGAATCACAATACGGAACCACAAGGATCCTATATGGATTAAGGACAAACCCTTCAATCCACACACTAGTTGTATCTGAACACAACTCACAAAGTAAATACATTGATATCTTACACATGGAACTTGTATAACACCCTGTTTGGTTGCACAGAATTCGCCACGGAATTGGAGAATCTGGAATTGAGGGGGCAATTCCGCCGTTTGGATGTGCTCGGAATTGGTCCTTGGAATCGACATCTTAATTCCACGGGGGGGGGGGGGGGATACCTACCAAGTAAAAACACGACTGCAGTTTCCGAGCTCGAGAGGTCGGAAACTCGCGGAATTGCGTCCGCCCTCCCTGCCCTCCCCAGCACCCTATCCACTAGCGACCAAGGGACGGCGACCGGACCTCGTTGCCGGCGGCCGGAGCAGGTGCCCTCTCCCCTGCCCTCTTCCTCTTGCCTGCTTCCTCCTCCCTGCTTCCTCCTCCCTGCCATCTTTCTCGAATCCGCGGGAGGCGAGCCACCGCTCGCCGGTGCTGGTGGCGGCGGGTGGCGGCTGGGTAGGGCCGTGGCGGCGGGGCACGACCGCGGCGGCGTGGGAAGGGCGGCGCTCGAGCCCCGCGCGCCGGTGCTAGTGGCGGCGGGTGGCGGCTGGGTAGGGCCGTGGCGGCGGGGCACGACCGTGGCGAAATCTGGGCAGGGCGGCACTCCAGCCCCGCGCGCCGGTGCTGGTGGCGGCTAAGCGCGACCGTGGCGGCGTGGGCAGGGCGGCGCTCGAGCCCCGCGCGCAGACTCGCTGCATGGCCGTGGCGGCCTGGGATTTTCCTCATGCTATGATTTTCGTCATGCTATGATTTTGTGGCTAATTTGTGTTTGTTCTTGCCCAAAAACTGCAGATTTCAGAAGAATAGGAAGTGTTGATTCTTAGAAAAGGTATGATTTTCGTTACTCTAGGATGTGATATGAGATATGTGTTTTCTTGCTATGAATTGTTTCCATATTTTCATCATGTCATGTTAAAATGCAAATTAGTTCCATATGATCATATCTGAATGATCAAATGCGTGTTGTGTTGTTCACCATGTAGCATCATCATGGCTAGTCAAGAGTTGGTTGATTATGTTACCGAAGAAAACATGAGAAGAAAAAGAAAAATGCTAGTGTTGACAAAGATGTTTTTTGAGGTGTCCATGCTTGCTTTAGCTTATGCTAGTACTCAAAGGGCACCGAGAGATCTAGGAGCCTTCACTGAGTTTGAGGAGAAGGTTGCATATAGGAAGTATGTGTTGAAAAAAACATACAATGGGGCGGAGACAAAATGTTATGATGAGCTACGGTTAACCAAATGAAATTTCCATAATCTTTGTGCTATGTTGCGTGAGTTGTACAATTTGCGGCATGCTCGTCCTAGAAACATAGTGGAGAGGTGTTTTGGGTTGTTGAAGAAAAAATGGGCCATCCTCCGTTCTTGTTCGTTCTTTGCAATAGAGGACCAGGTAATAATTAGTGTTGTCTCAACTATGAAATAATTAAAATGTACCAACAAATGCTAACTATGAACTAAATATTTGCAGATTCGAATTATTAATGCGTGTTGTGTGTTACACAACTATGCAAGGGACACACAACATATGAGGGATGATCTATTGCTGCAGGAGGTCGACGCTGAACTAGCAGCTATGGCTCCTGAACCTGTAGATGATGCAGCTTTTATTAGAAGTGTACAGCAAAGCGATGCATGGAAGTTGTTTAGACAGGACTTTGCTGACGAGATGTTTGCTGAGTATTTTGTAAGACTTAAACTGTCCGCTTTCTCCTATTTGTAAGACATAAACTACCCGCTGTGTCCTATTTGTAAGACTTAAACTACCCGCTTTGTGCTATGTGTTGGAGACATATTTATCATCCATGTTATATTGTTCAAAGTCCAAAATAATTCAATTCCGCATGATGTACATCCAAACAAGATTTGGAATTCCATTCCAGCCTTGATTCTACGGACGAATACCATGCGCATCCAAACAGCAAAACTGGAATTCCATTAAAATCGTTGATTTGGTATTCCATTGACAATTTAATTCCGCGCCGAATTCTACGCAACCAAACAGAGTGTAAGTGACATTGATATATACGCTCGAAGGTAGGCCTTGTACTTGCCTAGGACTAGATGGTTTGAAGGGGAGGATAAAATTCAGCTTCCGTAGGATAGTGCAAGGGTTGCAGTCAGACCCGGATTCATGAGTCCCACGCCTAGAAAAAAGCCCCACGCCTTGCCGACCTCCAAAGCCGTTATTATATCTGCTCGTATCAACACCAAGGTTTTAAATAGCCGGCTATTGCATTTAGCCCCGGTGATTTTGAAAGCTATGAAAGGCTATAGCCGGGCTATAGCGTGGCTATGACCTTATAGCCGTTTTGACATATAATGATAGAAAATTAACTTTTAAGAGCGTGTATTCGTATATATCACTATTTTACTGATACATAACATATTCACATAATAGATACAAATAAATAGAGTACTAAATGTAGTTCAAGATAGAGTTTTATGCCCATATTACATGTCAAAAACAATATAGGGTTGAGTTTTGCTCCAAATATGATTGAGCGGACAATTTTGGTCCAAACTTTTTGGACGTCTAAGCCGAAAATTTAGCGGCTATGGGGCTAAATCGGGACTAAATCAATTTAGCCGGGCTATTAGCGGCTATTATCATTATAGCCTATGAAGGCCATAGCCATAGCGCGAAGGCTCTCGAAAGGCTATAGCCGGGCTATAGCTAAGCTATAGCCGGCTATTTAAAACCTTGATCAACACAGCAACCAGGCACCCCAATCCTGCGAACAGGTCTGTACTGTCAGAATGGAAGTCGCCCGATCATCGTCCCGCCGAGTGAAGCGGATCCCGTCTCGGCCGTGCTGCTGCGATTCCAGGCCAATTCCAAGGAGGAAACATGGTCGGGAGGTGCCTCGCTGCTCTACCCAGCAGCCGCTCCCGGCCAGTTGCTGGGGCGCCAAGCGCGCACGCAACGCCCTCGCCAGCTCTCCTCACAGCAACAACTGCTACTGGTACGTCCAAAGCACTTCCTATTCTTCACCACAGCGATGATCGTCGTGATTCCGATCTGATTTGCCGCGCTCGCATGCAGGAGGGACTGGGCTAACCTCTCTGATGGGCCGGTGGGGCTCGTCGCCGAGCGCGTCCTCGCCTACGACATCGCTGACTATGTCCGCTTCCGCGCGGTGTGCCGCCCGTGGCGGCAGTGTTCCTCCGACCCGCTCGCGCACAACGGCATGGACCGCCGGTTCCATCCATGGAGGTGGACCATGCTCCGGGGCGAGCTGGTCGCGCTGGACCGCCGTTGCTTCCTCAACACGTCCACCGGTGAGTGCGTCCAGATCGAAATCCCGGAGCTTCGTGACTACGAGCTGCTCGCCCTTACCCCGAGGGCCTCCTTGTTCTCGCCGACAAGAAACCACGCGCCACCACGATCCGTCTGCTCAACCCGCTCACCCGCCACCTCGTGCACCTCCCGCCGCTCAGCACGCTGGTGCCCTCTGAGCACCACGACGACATTCTTCCTCAGCGTGATGCCCTTTCTATAAAATCAGACTTCAAAGCGTGGGGCTCTGGCATTGCCAATGATGGTTCAACGGTGGTGCTCTGCTTTAACCAGCTCAATATGCTTTGGGATGGCTAGGCCCGACGATGACCACTGGACATTGGTAGACTACAATGGTACCGCACCCATATAATGTTTGAAGGCCGCTTCTACTGCGTTGATTACAGTGGCTGTGTCATGGTGCTAGAAACGAGGCCGCCACGGCTTGAGGTGGCTGCCAAGTTGAATATGTGTGTGAGCCGCATGACGGATAATTTCCACCTCGTCAACAATTGCGGGGAGTTGATGCTGGTGCACCCTCGCTCGAGAGATTGGAATGTATCAAGTCGGTTCTACGACATATATCGTGTGGATTTGGACACCGGGACACTAATCCTGGTCAAGAGTTTGGGCGGCGCAGGGCGTGCGCTGTTCTTGGGAGAGCTTTGCTCTCTCTCGGTGTCTCTAGATGCTTTCCCCTCCGGCTCCATTAGTGCTGACACCATCTACTTGAGCTTTGACATGTACTCGCTCCGTTCCAAATTAGATGATTTTCATTTGTCTACATGCGGATGTATCTATACTTGTAACATGTCTAGATACATCCGCATGTGGGCAAATGGAAGTCATCTAATTTGGAACGGAGGGAGTATGAGAGATGGCTATTATATGTTGAAGCATATCATCTCGCAGATGGAAGCGTCGAAGTCCCCGATAGGTTCGTGCCCCGACCACACACGCTTGCTGACTGTCTATCTCTGGCCTATACATCAGATGAATGGCCCTAGCTAGATCTATGATGCTTAATTTGCATGTTGAATCTATCTACCTAGTCTAACACGTACAAAGAGGAGTTTGGACGCTCCCGTCCTTATCCCCTCCCCGTCGTGTGCAGGAGGAGAGAGGCGACTTTTTGGGCGAACTCCGTCGATCCGCCGTGCTCGCCGCCGAGCCGCGGGATTCTCCTCCTCCGTCGGCCGCTCCGGCGGCGGGAGGGTGGGGATCCCCGGCTCCGGCTTGTAAATACGGTAGGGTAGGGTGGGGATCCCTCCGTCGGCGCCGTGGAGAAGATGGAGCTGGTGGCGGGCGGTTTGGTGTCGGGAGGCCTTCTCCGGCGGTGCAGCTCCTGGGGGCTCGCCGTCGTTGTCCCCGACTTGCGGAGGCTCGAGGCCCGGCGTGGCGCTCGAATCTTTCGGGTTCTCGTCAGATATGTGCCGGCGGCGGGTCTGGCGCCTGGAACTCAGAGTTGGGCGAGCTCGGCGGTTCTTCTCTGCGTCGACGTCGAAGGCAGCTGCGGCAAGGTGGAGAAGCTGGAGAGAGGGGGCACTCTCCGTGCCCGTTTATCGGCATAAGCTCCGTCGCTGCGCGGCGGACGAGCTTTGCGGCGATCTTCTTCAAGAACGGTGCTCTCGGGGCGAGATAAGAAGGAGGACGGCGGCCTTCGTCTTCGACGCCGGTGGAGCTGCTGCGATCTGCTCTGGCTCTGTTCCCCTACGTATGGTGTGCTGTATGTTGTTCCTGTACTTTGTACTTTGTACGGTGTATCCTGTTGATTGTACGTAGGCTTTCAAAAAAAAAAAGAGGAGTTTGGACGTGAAAGACATGCACAATGTCTTTATATTGCTGTTGTTGGGAGGTAATAATGCGGAATAAACACATTGTTGCATGGTGTGCTAAAAAAAAGTTGTGTGCTTGAGAGTTGAGACTGAAGTTTGATTGTAGAAAAATATCAATCTGAATTTCTTGGCTTTCTATTTCACTTTTTATGCAGCAGGGTGTCTGTGCAATTAATTGTGATGTGATCCTACATTGCGGAACAGGCTCGACTGAAAACATTCGGCATAATTTAGTCACGTCTAGTTTGTTTCCAACACCGCGGTAGATGGTTATTGTCACTGTGCAAAAGTTTGTCAGTGTTGAGCCCATCATTCTGAATTGGTTCGATGTTATTTGCCTTCTCGGATTGGTATATATCGTGATATGACCGGCCTTGGTGCTGAGGATTAGCCAGGTGGATTGCATTTGGTGGTGTGGATGTTACATGTACTCGAATGTGTTACGATGCCATATCTATGTCTAGTAGTTCAATGCGTTAGGGTATTGGTATATGAATCGCTATATTAATCAGCTCAGGCCAAAAAAGAAAGTATGTAAGAAAAAAACATGTGCAAACTCTAGCAGGCCAACCAGACTTACGGCCCGAAACAATAGTAGACGGCCCACGGCACGATCGACGAAGCCCGCCTTTCTCGTATGGAAGGAAACGAATAGCAGTCAAACTCCACATCGACCACCGACGACGTCGTTGTATATATGCGAGGGCTGCACCACACAAACGCACCCACCAACTCGCCCGCGAAGCCGTACGTCTCGATCGTCGGAATGGAAGCCGCCGCCGGATCCCATGATGTTCGTCAGCCATGGAGACTTGATCGTCCCCTGCGCCTTTGCGCCAGCCAGCCAAGCACCGGTGGTGGCCAACAGCTGCTTCCACCACCCACAGAAGATGATGCCCGTATGATTTGCCGCGCTCACCAGAGGGACTGGGCTAATCTCGCTGACGGGCCGGCGGGGCTCATCGCCGAGCGTGTCCTCGCATACGACGTCGCTGACTACATCCGCTTCCGCACCGTGTGCCGCCCGTGGCGGCAATGTTCCTCCGACCCCCGCGCGCATGACGGTTTGGACCGTCGATTCCATCCCTGGAGGTGGACCATGCTCCGGGAGAAGCTCACCGCGTCGGACTGCCGCTGCTTCCTCAACACGTCCACGGGTGAGTGCGTCCAGGTCGACATCCCGGAGCTCGGTGACTACGAGTTGCTCGCCCTTACCCCCGAGGGCCTCCTTGTTCTCGCCGATAAGGAGCCGCGCGTCACCACCATCCGCCTGCTCAACCCGCTCACCCGCCACCTCGTGCAGCTCCCGCTGCTCAGCACGTTGGTGCCCTCTGAGCACCATGACGACGTGCTTCCTGAGCGTGATGGTCTATCTTTAGAATCATGGTTCAGAGCGTGGGGCACCGGCATTGCCAACGACGGTTCAACAGTGGTGCTCTGCTTCGACCAACTAAATATGATTGGGATGGCCAAGCCCGGCGACGAGCGCTGGACGTTGCTCGAATACGATGGTGGTGGTATGACAAGTGCTCCCATAATGTTTGAAGGCCGCTTGTATTGCGTTAACCACAGTGGTGTCATGGTGCTGGAAATGGGGCCACCACGGCTTGAGGTGGCTGCCAAGATGAATATATGGTTCTCTGTGATGCCGGACCATTTCCACCTTTTTAACAATGTTGGGGAGTTGATGCTGGTGCACTCTCACTTGGGAGCTGAATCGGGTCGGTTCTACGACGTATATCGTGTGGATTTGGGCACCGGGACACTAATCCCAGTCAAGACCTTGGGCGGCGCAGGGCGTGCGCTCTTCTTGGGCATGCTTTGTTCTCTCTCGGTGTCTGTGCAGGCTTTTCCCTCCTGCTCCATTAGAGCGGACACCATCTACACGAGCTTTGACATCTACGACAGAGTGATGTTGAATGTTGGAACAATTCATCTCGTTGATGGAAGCGTCGAACTCCCCAACAGTTCCGTGCCACGGCCACATACTCTTGCTGAATGTCTATCTCTAGCTAATACTATCTACAATATGGGGATCAATGGACCTAGCTAGAGTTATGGTGCTTAATTTGTACGTTGAATCCATCAACCATACATACGGAGTTCTAAGCATCCATCTAGCTAGTCTAGCACAAAGAGGAGTTTGAACATTAAAGGCATATATACACGTTTTCTTTCTACTACTGTTGTGGGGAAGTAATGATGTTGATTGGAGAAAATATCAACCAACATCGTTACCCTTTTTTCCTTTATTTATGCAGCAAGGTGTCTGAGCAATATGATCCTAGATTTTCTGAAGTAGCTTGTTCCTACACTGCAGTAGATGGTTACCGCTGTTGCGCAAAAATTGCCCGGGATATTTTGAATTGTTTCAATGTTATCATGATCAGTATCAGGATGGTTATTAAGGTATGCCGATGTGATTAGGATATCTGATGACATTCTTGTTGAATGTTCGACTTCTTTTTTGTCATGTGTGTCAGGGTGTAATACTGGATTTTTGTCTACACTGATAGATCATAGGTTCACGTAACACTTTTAAACATTTTTTTACCCGAACAAGCATGAGGCCCGCTTTTGCA
Source organism: Poa pratensis (assembly GCA_947311845.1). NCBI lineage: Eukaryota > Viridiplantae > Streptophyta > Magnoliopsida > Poales > Poaceae > Poa > Poa pratensis. The sequence goes on from CAMZMU010000127.1 coordinate 5,625,595, forward strand.
TTAATTAAGGTGGAAAGGAAGAAGAAGTTCCTGAGTTACAGAATTTTAGAGTTCAAGAGGTTTAAGCATGAACACCTCATGAACAGAAAAGCAAAACAAAAACAGCTGAAAATGCATCTCCACTTGATTAGCATAAGATGCCAGCAGCCTCGATGTACAGCAGTACAAGTTCTACCTTTGACGTACTACGTCCTGCAAAAGGACCAGCCCAATGTCGAATACCTCTTGAAAAAAGAGTTGTAACGAAACCCTGAACATGCATGATAACGTGAGAGGGTCAGCTGCCATCTGCGTACGCCTAGTCAGAGCGGTCCTACGGAATAGGGGATCGTCCCGATCGTTTCGATGCATCCGATCGATCAATATCGCGCCTGCCAGCCACGCAGGTCTAGAGCTATAACCTAACCGGCGATGGCCGTCCTGGGCGGCGCCCGCGAAGAACGGCCCTGGTCAGATCTCCCCGGCGACCTCCTTGCTGCCATCTACCTCAGATCCGCCTCAGCTTACGACCGTGCCCGCTTCGCCGCCGTCTGCTCGCCATGGCGCGCTGTCGCGGCATGGCACCCTCGGCTGCCGGCTCTGCCGCTGCTGCTCTCGTCAACCGGCCACGACAAGTGTGACAGGGCGGCGCTTGCGTACAGCCCGGAGGAGGGCGGAGCGGTGCGCTCTAATGGATTCCCGTGGGGCAAGCGGGTCGTTGGATCCTACGAGGGCGGCTGGATCGCCGCCCTGTCCGCCTCAGACGACCTGCTGGTCGTGAACGTCTTCTCTAACGCTCGGTCGGTGCTCATTAGCGACTGCTCATTCATCCGGAGAATCGTCGTCTTCTCGAAGGACCCTTCGTCGGGTGACTGCATTATCGCCGCCATGGCCTCAGGCTGCAGGGTTGGACTCCGCTGGGTTGACAACACGGACAGAGGGTGGACGATGTCAGGGTATCTGACAAGCAGGTACGGGGATCTCCTGGACATCACCTTCTCTAACGGCGAGCTCTATGGGGTGTCGTTTGGCGCGCTAAATGTGTTTGACATCAGCGTGAACAAAGAAGGTGCTCTGGGGGCCACCTCGGTCTTCCGAGTCAATGTTGCGATGTGGCGATTGCGCAATGATGGGGATCCATCCGTCATTAAACACATCTTTCAACTACACGACAAGCTGGCAATTGCGTTGGAGGTCGGACCGAGATCCGACTGCATAGATGGTCATCTTTTTAGGGTGTTTGAGCTCGCCGATGCCGAAGACGACCCAACAACATCATGCAGTTACACATGGGAGGAGGTGGAGACCTTAGGCGACCACGCCTTGTTCGTAGGACCAGGGTGCTGCAAGGCGGTGCACATACCGACGGCGGGCCAACGGGGCGGGGTGGAGGGGAACCGCATTTACTACTCAAAGCAACATACATATATGTGCAACAAGGTGGAGTGCTTTGAGGGGTGGGACATGGGTAGTTGCACGGTACATTAATGGAGGAGAGAACGCAACAATCACTTGGAAAATATCGAGTCATGGGGATATCATCTCATGGAGCAGGCCAGCGCTAATGGTTTTCATGATTGCGTGTGGCTCTGGCCTCCCGACTTATAATTACTCATCCATCTTGAATTCAAGATCAAGTACGACACGAATTTATCTTATGTAGAAGTGTGTTGTTGCCATTTTAGGAGAATGACTAGTTACTCATCCACCAAGAATTTAAGATCAAGTACCGCAAAAATTGTCTTATGTAGAAGTGTGTTGCTTCCATTCCTTATATAGCAACCTCGGTGTTACGTGGGGAGCTAATCCAAGTTCGGCCGCGGTCTCCTTTCATACTAGTAGTAGAAAGCGGGCTTCGTGGCACTGCTGGCCGTCAGCTATTTGTTCTTGTTGGAATCATGTGAAAACAGGCAGAGGCCAGCTGGCAAAGGTAGTTGTGGCTAAATCTGTCAAACATAGTTCAAATCCCGTTCCGAGTGAATTTCTCGAATTCTCGCAAAAGCAATTTTTCTATAAAATTAACCCACCAAGGGCTAGTCCTGGTTGGTCTTTTTCTTTTGTTGCAATTGTGTTGGCCTATTCGACGCCACTCCCGGTGAATTCCGATCCTTTGTAAGCAATGTCTTGTCGATCGATGACACGACAACCTAGCTGATGTTGCCTCAAAGGCAGACCTTGTGTAACCTACACCGACTAAATCAAATGTGTGATGTCAAGTTGAGTAATATTATACTTGAAAGTGTACAAATCAAATATCACAAAATAATTAGTGGCGAAACTCAACTAATAATAACCATCTCACATCCAAAAGACAACAACAGCAAGCTCACAAATATTTCGTAGAATCGTCATCGATAGCAGCAAATCAACTCCCAAAGGGATTCATCCCCTTCTTAGGACCGTGTTCATCATTCGGTTGGAACAAAGTTTTATTTGCACATCCACTTAGACTCGATCAGTTCCGCAGGATATCCTATACTGCGCCTACTTTGAAACACCAATATCAATCATCAACGAATGGAATGTATAGAGCAGACCAGAACACCCTGATCAGCATGGTGTAACGACCGCAGGGAACGACGACGCGTCCTTCGCCGCAGAGAAGAGGCGTGAACGTAAAGGACGACTTGGTGGCCGCTCCCCGGTCATCGTCATCACCACCACCCCATGTCTCGACCGTGACCACCAACAACTCATGCACAGGCACGGCCACGGCGCGGCGCGAGAGCTCCAGGAGGCCCTCGTCAGCGACGGTGATCGCGGCACCACTAGACGTGTCGCTGTCGAAGAGCAGGATCTCCTCCGAGAGGCCGGTGTTGCGCGCCGAGATCCTCCCGTCAGGGACGGAGACAAGGGGGGACGAGCAGGGGCTACGCCCCCCCTATGCTCATGATTTTCTTGCTAATTCTAGCCATGATTGCTCCTTGTTTATGCTAGTGTAGCAAGTTTAGCCCCCCTCATACCGTGACACACACTAATTAGTCTAACATCGCCCCCCTCGTGTTCATTTCCTCGCTCCGTCCCTGCCTCCCATACAATCTGCCGTCAACAAAAGGATCCACCACCGTCTTCCTGTCATCCTCATTTCTTCGAGCAGCAGCAGGGTTCTTGATGAGCTGGACCTCGACGGTGGACTCGAGCGCGCTCCCAACCGGCGCGTAGTTGAGCTCGATGGTGCCGTGCGGGGACTCGATCTTGGCGGAGATGAAGGGGGATTCGAATTAGATGACGTTGTGTACTATGGTCTCCTGGCTGAAGTCCATGTCGTCCTCGACGCGCCTCGTCTTGAGCTTGAGGTCGACGTTGAATTCGATGCAGTCAAACGCGAAGAGGGCTCGTGTTGGACCTGTCAGCAGCAACGATTCACCCTGTAAAAATGAACATCGATCGATCACCACAGCAAAAAAACATGTAAGTACTAATTCAGGTTGAATTAAGTGGTTAAATTTAGTACCCGGACCAAGATTCATGAGAATATTATACTTGGGAGGTGATGATCTTGGGGTTGTCGCGATCGCGCCGGAAGTGGCAGTTCCCTTGGTCATCCAGGTCATCCCGGGCCACGACGGAGCCGTAGAGGCTGAGAGGGAACGTTGCCGCGCTGGAGCTGACCACCTTGATGGAGACAACGTTGGCCGAGCACTTTTTTTTGGGGTGAATAGCTCCTATGCGACGTCTTTGTAGCTAATTGGCTGCAGAGCGACATCGTTCGCAATAATAGTTGTGGTGCGACATCTCTCTGCGCAGAAATAGCCCAGGCACGACATGGCCGTTAATTCATTATCCCCACGCAGTAAACCCCGTTGACCGTTACATGGATTAGTTTATTACGAGTGGGACCTCACATGTGCTCTGTAGCGGTGGTAATAGCTCATATGCGACATCTGCCTCTGTTCGTGCCCGTTCGTGGGGGAACAATCTCTGCCACGCGCCGGCGTCCCTTGGAGCTCACTCCTGTCCTGTCCTGTCGTCTTGGCTTCTCCGGGCCGAGGAAATCATCCTTGCGACGGCGGTAGATGGAGCGGGCGAGTCGAGCGGCGGCGCGAGAAGAGAAGCGGCAATCGGAGTCGAGCAGGCGGGCGGCGACGCAGGGCTTGCGGTCGCAATCGCAGGTAAGGGCGACGAGGGAGGGTGGAGGAGGGGGTGGTGCGGGTACACGGTCGCAGAGGAGACCGGCGGCCCGATTCGTGACTCGGGCAGCGGCGAGGGATTCAACCTATCGTCTTTGCAAGCGATACCGGATTTCGGTGGGGCAGGTGTTGAAGCAGGCGTGGCAGCGTCACGGCTACGGCGGCAAGGGTTTTCCACTTTGCCGTCATTCGCCCTCGAGGGTGAGACAGAGGTACCCGAGGTTTGCCTCGATGCGCAACATTGCTGCGGGCGACCAGAGCAGCTCGGGCCGGAGCTCATCGAGCAGGATTTCAGAACGCTCAACCCCGAGGCTGGATTTCGAAGTAGCGGTGAGCCTAGAGGATTTCAGTCAAGTTTCCAGGCTGACGGAGGACAGATTGGTGTGCTCAGAAATTCTCTGCGAGATGAAATTGAGCTAGAGGAATCAGCTACAGAGACAGCTCTAGGGCCATGGCGTTCGGAGGGAAGATGGACGCTGGAAGAATGAGCTGCAGACTGTAGTCCGGAAGTCTGGTGAATTTTGTTAGCTGCCTGAAACTCTTTCAGGCAGTGTTTGCCCAGCGTTGGGAGCGTGTGGGGGAGTACTTTTGTGAACTGGCCATGTAATCACCATGTCGAACACCTTGAGGGCGTGCTCTGCACATGCCGATGTAGGTATTCGCACGTTCTTGTGTTCACCATGTCCAACACTTTTGTGAAACCTTGTCAACTAGGTAAAGGCTTATAAAAGATGTCATCTATAGACAATGATTTACTTATTTATTTACCAAGTGGTAAATAAAGTGCCATTTGTCACTATAAAAGATGTCATCTAATGAAGCATTTTTTGTTTGAATATATCTAGACCTTGTTTATCAATTGGAGTTGTTAGTATATGACAAAGTAAGAACATGTGCACTGGTTTTTTCATTTTTGATTTTTTTGAATTTTTTATGCTTATTTTAAAATCGGTCAAACCCAAGTTTGACCAACATTTAAACAAGTTTGAACTCATTTGAAAGTGTGCACATGAAATAAGTTTAAGAAATGAACATGAACAATTTTCATACATGAACATGAAATATATTTTGAATGTTTTTAAATTAGTTATGCTAAACCGCAAGTGCACAAGTTTTTTTTTAGTTTTGTTTTTTGAATATGTCAAACACGCATTGGCCACGACCCAAATGGTGTTTTTTTCTATTCTCACCGCCTCGCCACGGTCGAACGGCACGACCCAACCAACTAAGGCCCAAACGCCTCGCCATGGCCCAAACTATGAACTCTCATGTTTGAAGAGATGTGGTTTTGGATTTGCAACATGAAATTTTCCAAAAACTCACCAAAGGTTCATTTTGGAGTGACTAAGAAGGATCCAGGCTTAGTTTTCATTTTCATGTTTTAAACTTGTTTAAATTTTGGTCAAACTTATATTTGACCGAATTCAAAATAATCATAAAATATTTAAAAAACATCAAAAAAATGAAAAACCAGTGCACATGTTCTTAGTTTGTCATATACTAACAACTCCAATTGATAAACAAGGTCTAGATATATTCAAACAAAATATGCTTGAATGTGGTGTGAAATCTCAAATCTCAAACTATGAACTCTCATGTGTGAAGAGATGTCGTTTTGGATTTGCAACATGAAATTTTCCAAAAACTCACCAAAGATTCATTTTGGAGTGACTAAGAAGGATCCAGACTTAGTTTTTCATTTTCATGTTTTAAACTTGTTTAAATCTTGGTCAAACTTAGGTTTGACCGAATTCAAAATAATCATAAAATATTCAAAAAATATCAAAAAAATGAAAAACCAGTGCACATGTTCTTAGTTTGTCATATACTAACAACTCCAATTGATAAATAAGGTCTAGATACATTCAAACAAAATATGCTTGAAAGTGGTGTGAAATCTCAAATCTCAAACTATGAACTCTCATGTGTGAAGAGATATGGTTTTGGATTTGCAACATGAAAATTTCCAAAAACTCACCAAAACTTCATTTTGGAGTGACTAAGAAGGATCCAGGCTTAGTTTTTCATTTTCATGTTTTAAACTTGTTTAAATCTTGGTCAAACTTAGGTTTGACCGAATTCAAAATAATCATAAAATATTCCAAAACATCAAAAAAATGAAAAATCAGTGCACATGTTCTTAGTTTGTCATATACTAACAACTCCAATTGATAAACAAGGTCTAGATACATTCAAACAAAATATGCTTGAATGTGGTGTGAAATCTCAAACTATGAACTCTCATGTGTGAAGAGATGTGGTTTTGGATTTGCAACATAAAATTTTCCAAAAACTCACCAAAGCTTCATTTTGGAGTGACTAAGAAGGATCCAGGCTTAGTTTTTCATTTTCATGTTTTAAACTTGTTTAAATCTTGGTTAAACTTAGGTTTGACCGAATTCAAAATAATCATAAAATATTCAAAAAACATCAAAAAAAATGAAAAAACCAGCCCACATAGTCTTCTTATATACATAATAGATTTGTAGAACAGTTATTTGGCTGATTTAGACAAGGTCGAAAATAGCTTGCTTAGAAATGAGGTCGTTTACCCTACCTTTAGAGCTCATTTTTAGCACTTTTTTCATGAAGGCTCGGATTGACGACCAAGTTAGAACAAACAAGTTTATAGTTTGGAAATCATTGCAAATTGTGTTATATCTATATAGTGTCATTCCCCATGCTCACAATTTGGGGTGTATTTTTGTTAGATGGAGGGTTGTAACTATTACCTCCTAATGGTGGTAGATTTGTCGCAAACATGGGCATAGCCTGGTGGCAAGGGTTGACGCCTCCCTTTGCCCACACAAGTTCGAGTCCACATGCTCACAATTTGGGTGTTGCATTTCCTGTTCTAGTCCAGTAGCTCAGTGGGTCGGGCATCTCACTATTATAGAAAATCTATAATAGTGAGTTGTCCCATCCATCGAGATATTGCACTGGGACAAATATTTTGAATTTTTTTGAAATCTTGATTTTTTGTCTTCTCAAAATTCAAATGAGCTCTAAAGGTAGGGTAAACAGCTCCATTCCTAAGCAAGTGTTTTTTTCACCTTGTCTTAATCAGCCAAAACAAACTCCTAGACTTGTTTTCTATCTATATAGTGTCATTCTGAAGTCTCACTATTTTTTTGAATTAATCTTCATCTAATTTATTTTCTTTTGAATAATAATGGTTTATTTGCAAATAAAAAAAAACTCAAGTTTAAAAATGAAAATGAAAAACTAAAATCAAGTTTAAAAATGAAAATGAAAATGAATAATAATGGTTTATTTGCAAATCAAAAAAATCTTCATGTTTTTTTGAATTTTTATGCTTATTTTAAATTCGGTCAATCCTAAGTTTGACCAACATTATTAAAAATGTACAAAGTGCTTACTAGTGTTATCTACACAAGCATGTAACTTTTAATATAGGCATCCTAAAAATATGAAGTAAAATTCTAGTGAAATTGTAGATCTAGGTGTTTTATTTCGAATTAAACTGATAAAGAACAAAACCTAGGGAAAAAACGCTAAATGTGCCAGATCTAGCACTTTTCTAGGCCCAGTAGTAGTATTCGGTCCGCTAATGTTTTTTTGCTGATTTAATTCACGGGACGCCTTTTAACTTTGGGTTGGGCCACGACCCACGTACTAATCCCTTTCTCAGGCACGGCCAAGCCCATTTTTTCCCACCGCTTCGCGTTCCCTCTCCTATTTATCCACACAAGTGTGTCGTACCCTAGCTATTCTCACCCACTCCAGATCTGCACCACTCTCACCGCCGGCGACCAAAACCACGCAATCCAGCCCCGCCGCCGCAGATCAAGCCCCGCCGTGCGACGATGATGAGGCGCGGAGGTTCCATCTCGCGCGGTGGCCATTCCGGTGGCGGATCTGACGAGGAGCGGAAGCGGAATGTGATGTAGTGCAACCTGCCCTAAGCAAGGTGAACTCATTCCTCTACGAGAACCCACTTCGTGTCCCTTTGGATGGTATACTACCTGAGCATCTACCCTTTTGTTATGCTAGGTTTGATACGACGAGTACGAACATCCGGGAAGATGCCGAGGGAGTCCAAGCCTCAATACCATCCAAGGCGTACGCATGGAAGAGGAGGAGGAAGCGTCAAGAAGAAGACAAGAAGGAAGAGGAATCCCCAGGCGGCGGTACTACCGCTGGGATAAGCGGTACTACCGCCCCTGGCCCAGTCAGCTGGAACCAACCCCACGCCAGAGGTACCTCCAGTGGTATCGCCAGCGGTACCAGCCGGTACCGCGAGCGTGGGAAGGATGCGCACCCTCGTCAGCGGCATCAACCACTACCGCCCCGCGCTACCGCTGATTCGACGCTTCGGACGTCTTATCCGGTACCGCCAGCGGTACCGGCAGCGGTACCACCTGGTACCGGGGAGGTGGGAGCAGCAGCGCCTGGCCGCGCCAGCGGTAGCACCGGCTAAGCCAGCGGTACTACCGCCAGTGCGGGAGCAGATTCGTCCGTTCGGCCATGAAACCTTATCCTTTCGCCTTGTTTTGGATCTAGACTATAAATAGCACTCCTTGGACTAGATCTGGGGTTAGACTTGGTTTTGAGATTAGAGTAGAGCTAGACTCCTTCTTCTCAAAGGTCTCCTTCCTCCCCTTGTGGGGATGGTTCGTCCCCTTGTGGAGAAGATCCCCTTGTGGATTCAAGACCTCTACTTGTAGTTTGACTACTTGCCAATCTTTCATCTTCGGGTGACTTTATTGGATCGGTTTGGTTGACCGTGAGAGAAAAAACCTCCAAGATCCCTTCTTGTATCTACTTGCCGATCTCCCACCTTCGTGTGGATTCTATTGGGCCGGTTGGACTGACCGGTAAGGGAAACAATTCTTGTATCTTGTGTGTGTTCTTGTGTTCGGGGCGTTCTTCTTGGTGTTCTTCGTGTTCCTCGTGTTCTTGCGTGCGTTCGTCCACATACCGCGTCAATCCGTGAAGATCGGGCCATCCTAGAGGTACAAACCTCATCAGAATGGGCGGAAAGCGGCCGGCGCACGCCTCTGACCCCGAACGGGCGCGTCGGGTCGCCGTCGGAAGCGCGGCGCCCACAACTACACCAACTACGGGATCGCGGCGCCGCCTGCGTACGCCCGGCGCGCCGTCGACGAGTACGACCGCCAGATGGAGATGGCGGCGGCGGCGCGAGGCAGCCGCTACGAGCCGGGCGGAAGCTCCTCCGGCGCGGGGAGCTCCGCCATTGCACAAGCACCGCTGCCACCGCCAAAGAGGGAGGAGGAGGAGCAGCAGGGCTTGGCACCGCGCGCCGGGCACGTCGGCCTTCTTCCGGGAGACTACGTCGACGACGGCGACCTCAACTGGGTCACCGCCGAGCTGATGGAGCGTACCAAGGACGAGCAGCAGCAGCTCGTCGCCCGCCGGCAGATGGAAGAGGAGCTCAACGAGTTTCGCTTCCGCCATGCTATCGAGGAGTCCCTCGCCGACATGCCGTGGGGCGCCTCCGACTCCGACTGAGCGGCGCCGCTGCCTCGTCGCCGCCGCACCCCTGGGGCTCACTCAAGTGAGCCAATTTTGGATGGATCGAACTAGGGGTAGGAGCTGCGGTGACGTCCTACTCCGTGCCCTGTAATAGCGTAGATATGAACTAATCCGTGCCCGTGTGGCTTTTGCTCCGACGAGCCCTGCCATTAGAACTACTCCATGTGTAATAGTATACTTATATGCTATGTTTGTGTGCAGTTTTAATTCTGTCTGTCTGTTGTTTGAATCCTTGTCTGAATCGGAGCTTCCCAATATTATATGTTATGCTTGTCTGAATCGGAGCTCGCCGGCGTTGCCGTGCTTCGTCGCCGGAGAAGAAGAAGACATGTCCTAACTAACATACTGCGCTTAAGGGCCAAGTCGCAGCAGAGTAATTTGTGCAAACAGCGATGTCGCAGCAGAGCTATTCCTGCCAACGACGTCGCTACCCATCAATTGACGATGAAAAACGTCACATATGAGCTATTTACCCCTTTTTTTTACCGTGAACGGCAGGAGCTCTGCCTTTGCATTATAGAAGAGGGAAAATGGTCCAGTTAATAGGGAAACCGGACCCGAAAATCATACAACACGCGGTTAACTTAGGAAACCGGCAAAAAACACACCCAACAACTCATGGCACATCATCTGTGCCGGAAACAAGAGCCCCTAGACCTAGGACCGGAGGCCATGCCTTGTGTCCAACAAAGATGAACTCCGCAAACACACCCGAACTCTCTCCAATGGCAGCACACCGAAGTGCACCCTCGCAACAGAAGTGGTTAAGCATTGGCCTTAACTAAGGCGCACACTCGAACACCTTGCGTGTGTTCCTTCTTGTACATCTGCAGATAGTGTTGCATCTTCTTATTCAGGTCTTCCTCGGAGGATTTTCCTTTGCTCTTGAGTGATGGAACCTCTCCAAACGCCTCCGCCCGCCTATACTCCGCGCGCTTGGCTACAGAAATGTCGCAATCTTTGTTTTTCTTGTCCAATCGGCAGCTCCGTCGCTCTAAGAGAGAAGGGGCAGCCTCTCCCACCTGCAAAACTTGCGGCGAGCTCTACACAGTGAGAGCAAGCTCTTCGAGGAACTCCCCCCCACGGAGAGGAGGCCCTCTCAAGAGGCTCATCTGCATCCATCTGGATCAACTCCTTTGAAGGCTTCCCGGTGCAAGGAGCACTGGAAACCTTCGGCTCCTCCAATGTCAACTGCTCAACAGGCTCCACCTCAGACATAACCATGTCAAAGCTGGATGGCACCTTGGCCTGCTCCTCCACGCCTTGACTCACCATCCCGGGTAGGACAGAAGCCAAGTCAGGAGGATCATCCGTGGCCTGCACCAACACACCACCAGACTCCATACCACTGGCCACCACAGGAGAAGCAGCTTCACCAAGCTCGCCCGGCCCCGAAGAATTGGCGAGAGCAAGGCTTCCATCCAAAGCCTCCATCTGCTCCGTATGGCCTGAGACCTGCTCGGTCCAATCCTGCATAGCAGCGACCAAGTCGCGAAGAGGCCGGAACACCTCCTCCAGACGAGCGGCAAAGATAGCCTGCAGCTCAGTGCTAAGCGCCTCCGCCTGGGCTGCAAGAAGAGGCTGCAGCAGCTGCAAAACCGCATCGGAAACCCCAAGAGCAGCCTCAGCCGCACCCGGAATAGCCGCAGAAACCTCCGGGACAGCCGCAGCATCGCCCGGATGAGCAACAACCGTCGGCGCGCCACTGCAGGGGCCAGAGACCATGTGCGCAGCAACGGCAGCCCACGAGCGGTCCAAAGGCCGGCGAGGACAACCAGCAGCCGGGCTGGAGCGGAGGGGGTCTTGAACGGCTTGCTGATGCTTCCAGCAGTCGCGCTCGCGGTGGCCAGAGCGGCGGCAGGCTAGGCATCTGATGCGTCCAAGACAACCGGCAACGCGGTGGTTGGGTTCCAAACACCGGAAGCACCGGCCGTGCACCCTCCGCCTGAAGGCGACGGCGCGGTCGTTCCACTCACGCCGAGGAGAAGGGGGCGGCTTGGTCCGCGACCGGTGACAGCGGTCACGCACCTCATGCCACCCAAGCTCGCCACCCCCCACGTCCGGAGCAGCAACGGGAAACCCATCCACCAGCGGCAAGGAGTTGGCCGGGACCATGGCCGGAGGAGGAGGCAAGAGGGGCATAGAGGCCGTGGCAGCGGGTGGCAGAGCGGCATCGGCCGGAGCAGCATGGGCGAGCGGCACTCCATCCCTCGCCGGAGCAACCGCCGGAGAGGAGACTGGATCGGGATCTGGGTCGGGGCAGCCGTCCGCGGGGGGGCTAGGAGGGGGAGGGGGAGATGGGGCAGGGCCCGAGCTGGGAGCGGCGGATGATGGGGAGGCCATAGGGCGGGCTAGGAGGAGGAGGGGCTGACGGGGGGAGGGGGCAACGCGGCGGCGGCGGCGGCCGCTGAGTCGCCAACAACGTCGCGGGAGGTGGCTATCCTGGCTTCACTAGGTACTTGGCCGAGCACTTGAGGCTTGGTACCAGGGCGTCCGTGTGGCGGCCGGGCTGTAGAGGCGACTCCTCCTCCGGGTCGAAGTCGATGAGCGGGGAGAAGAACTGGCAGTCCACGCGGCCACGGGTATCGGCGTCGTGTCCCTTGAGCCATGCGGAGAGGACATGGGCGCGGATGTTGGGTGATGCCGGTGGTTCTTCATTGACGGCGTCACCGGAGGCCTCCCAGAGGAGGAACAGCTCGGAGTCCATCTCCGACTGCAACTTCAGCTTCGCCCTTGGCACGTCGGACATGGCCGACACCGCGTCCTTGAGATCGAACGTCTCGACTTTAAATGGAGGAAAACATTCCAATGGAGGAAACCACGAGCTCGCCAGACCATCGACCTTAGGAGAGTAGAGCGTCGACCAGGTAACTTTGGCAGAAAGTTTGTAGGAATCATCATTGCGCAGGACGAAGGAGTCGCAGCCCGAGGCACATCCATGGAACGAAGTGGCGTTATACTCTCCAGGAGCAACCTTGAGCGACAACGACGTACCATCAATGGGCAACGAAACGACGCGCCGCGACAGCTGAATGAACCCTTGGTCGCTCACCGCTGTCATGGTGTCGTCAGCCTCACTGTCATACAGGACGACGTCGTCCTCCCGAACCCGGAGATGCCGGCGGTGACCTTGCCGTGGAACAAAAACTCGGGATGGTGTTCCTTCCTCGCCTGGCTGAAGGGGAGCCACTCACTGACGTCGTTTCCTCTTCGGCTCACTCTGGTGACAGTCAGGATCTCGTCGATCTTAAGTTCGATCGTGGCCTCCACTGCTTGGTGGACCGGTGCGTACTTCAAGTCGATCGTGCAGTGTCTGCCGGCGACCTTGTTTCTGACGACCTTGTAAGTGGAGGTGGTCACTTGGTTCTTCAAGCGGCATCTGGCGATCTCCCTGTCATCTTCTGGTCGATGACTCTTGCTCTTCAAGTTGATCTCAAAGTGGTCACCTCTCAAATGGGTAGAAAACCGCACCGAATCCGCCCCACCCCGTACTACTGAGACGTTAATCCCCACCCCACCCCAATCCATTAAATTAGGAAATTCACCCGCACCACACCGCACCATGCATGTCTGGCCCCCGCACCCGCACCAGACCACATGGTCCATGCGGGTTGAACCCGCGGGTTCAGACCATGGAGTCGCCGAGACGCCTACGCTGAACGTGAAAAATTCAGAAGTTTTGCAACAAGCTGTTCAGACCATGGGGAGGCGGTCAGGCGGCGAGGCGCTCGACGCTCTGGAGACTCGAGGGCGAGCTCCAGGCCGGCCAGCAGGGCGTGCTCCCGCCGACGCTGCAGGGGAGAGGCACGAGACAGCCGCAGGGGAGAGGGCGAGCTCCAGGCCGGCCAGAATTAGGAGGAAGAATAGGGAATCGTCGCCGCAACAGCCGTGTCGGCCTCGGCAGGGCGGCTTTCGAGAGCACGGGGCTGGATCGCAGCCTCCACGCCACGGCCAGGTCGTGGTCCATGGCCTGGGCCGTCGACCGATCTTACTCGGCGGCCACGGCCAGGTCGTCTGGTCGCGCCCGGTGTCCGGCGGGTTCTTCAAGGACAAGACCTAGGAGGCAGCGGCCAACAAGGACCCGGCGGCGGCGGCGGCGAGGTCGTCACCGCGGTCGTCGACGCTGGGCCGGAAGGCTGCGGCGTCGCCCAGCCGCAGCGATGGATCGGCGAGCTGACCAGCGGAGGTGGAGGGGAGGGAGAGGTGGGAGAAGGCGGAGGCGAGGGAGGAGACGCAGAGCGCCATGGTTGCTGCGGTGCTGCCTGCTTCGGTGGCTGAGGCGTGCTGGATGGATAGGCCCCGAACGCCTCTACGGGTTGAAACCCACGGGTTGAGCCCATTCGTTTTTCTTTTTTTTGAACCCACACCGCACCGCCCCGCTCCGGTTCTACCATAAGCCCGCACCGCCCCAGTCCACTTTTCTATTAAATCCATTTCAGCCCAAACCAATCAAAACCACAACATAATCCGCACCGAAATCCCCGTTCGCACCCGCACCATTCCCAGGCTGACAAAGTGGATATCACGGCGTAAAAGGAGCCCTCTCGATGGTCCGGTAAGGGTTAAGACCTCATCCTAGCAATGCAAATAACATAACATCAGGTGTGATATGTATATGCTGCAGTGGGCATGAAACTGAACTTTGCCACTAGAATTGAAAAAATAAGCGGAACCCAACACATTTTTCTCTCCATAAAGAACTGCGTATGCACCACATGGCAAATGTGGTGAGCAATCAAAAAAATGCAATCATCTATAAAAAGAACCGCCTATGGAGGACACGCTTATTCGGAGAAGTTGCAACTAAAAGCATGATTCTTCAAGGTTCTAAAACCAAACTAATAAATCCCACCTGCGTATGCAAAGAAACAATCAAGTGCCATCTCTCTCAGTTTGTACACACTTATGGCAAGAACCAATGTCGCTGAGCTCGGCCAAATCCTTGCTGGTTTCAGAAAAAATTCAGGTAAGAAAAGGTTCAGAAATACGCTTACGAACCTTTGAGCTGATCCTCTGGCAGTTGTCGCGGCCACGCCGGAAGAGGTAGACACGCCTACCATCCAGGTCGTCCCTGACGAACACGTGGCCGTACACGTCGACAGGGAACCCCGCCGCCGACCTGACCACCCTGACGGCGAGCACGTTCGCCGACGACGCGAGCTCCGGCCCTCCCAGGCACGCCGCGTAGTGCCGCATCGGCAGCAGCGGCGGCGCTGCACCCAACAACCCTCACAGATGTAAACGCGAGCCAAGGCGGAAGACGGAAGAGAAAAGAGCGACTGACATACGAGGTTTCTCCTGGACGGGGACGTCGTTCATCAGTTGTTCTTGGTACAGCCGGTCTAGCTCCTCCCGGTGCTGCCGGATGATCTCCTGCGTCTTCTCCCTGCCTTTCTCGATAATCCTGTCCATGTCCCAGTCCCCTGCCGCTCTCCGCTTCTCCCTCTCCGCCTTCGCGGCGACTGCGGCGTCGTCCTCCTCGTCGTCGACTAAGTACGCTGAGAGGAAGAGCTCCTCGTCGTCGTCCGCCGCCATCTCCATCTGGACGACAGTCTAGTCTCGCCACCGCGTCGATCGAGCCGGCGGGGTTCTACTCAAACACCACAGGATCGACCTTTTATTTGCCCAATTGGCCGGGTACTTAACCGGACCCGATTCCGATTTCGACACGATGACTGATCATTAATTTTCTGTATTCTGATTCGTCTTCTAATTTTCTTTTATTTTTCTATCTTCTATTCCACTCTTCTCTCTCCCCTCTCTCTCCCGTGTTCATGTGTGTTTCGTCACTAGATAATTCTTGGACATTATTTTTGGTTAGAATGTGAGGATCCACTTCAGCTCATGGGTGTTCTACACCCACAATCCAAAAAACGAATTTTAAATGTCAAATAATTCAGACAAAAAATTTATATGTACCTATGAACATTCTATGTTGGTACAAAAAAAATCGGAATGAAAAAACATTTTATGCGGCCGGTGTACAAATCCTAGGTGTTCAAAAATGTCTCTGCACATAACATTTTTTTCTCTTTTTTATACCGGTCACAGAAAATGTTTTTTCAATGCAATTTGTTTTTGTACGGATAATTTTTTTTCCATATAAACACCCAATTTTTTTGTTTGAAATGCTTACAAATTCATTTTGCACAATAGGTTCATTTGCACCGTGAGTCAAAACATTATGTCCGGAATCAACATGCTTTCTTCCACATATAAAAACTAATGCTTTCTTCCATCAATAGGTATCTCGTGTCCCTACATATAACACGGTCCTAGCAATTCAATTTAAATTACCAGAACGTCGAAGGCAAGTGAGTACTTTTACTGTCACTAGTGGGAAAAGGCTTTTCAGCGGCGCACCTTTTTGGGATTCAGTGACACACCTTTTTAGGATTCTGTGGCGCACCCGCCAAATTGCTGGGTGCGCCACAGAATTCTCGCCACAAAAAATTATTCTGTGGCGCATGGGCTTGGTGCGCCACAGAAGTGTCCAGATTTTTTTGTGGCGCACTATCTAACCATGCGCCACAGAATGTCTTCATTGGTTTTAAAAAAAAAGCAGCTGCCCACCGCAGTACAGCAGTACCGCAGCGGCACAGCCCCACCATGGCCTTGACACCGTCACCGGCGAGAGGAACCGCCACCGGGTCGCCGAGCTGGTCCTCCTGCACGCGCCGCCGCCGGGAGGTCGAGCCCTCCTATTCTGCGCGCGGTGGACAAGGCCGGGAAAGGCAGCGTCGGCTGCAGTCTGCTGCGAGCCGGGAGGCCGAGCCCCTCCTACTCTTGCGCCGCCGCCGGGAGGCCGCCCCCATCCTACTCCACGCGCGCCCGACGGGAGGCCACCCACATCTACTCACGCGCCGCCGCCGTGAGGCCAAGCTGGTCGTCCTCCGCCGCGGCCGGGAGGTCCTTGTCCACGGGCGGTCGCCGGGAGTCGTGAGATGGTCCGGAGCTTCCCGGCGCCCCGACTCGCTGGCCACGGACGACGCGCTCTGCACGGACGGCGCCACGGACGGGATCTTGCGCTGCGGCTGCTGCTTGCTGTCGTGGATACTGCCGTGGTGGTGGTGGCGGCTGAGCACGGCGTCTTCGCGTGGGCGGCCGTGTGCGAGGACTAGGCCGGCCGTGGACTGGGCCGTGTTAGGATGGGGATCGAGTAGGAGGTGGTACGGAGAGGAGGGCGCGAGGCCATGACGGAGGAGGCGGTGCGGAGGGGAGGGCGCGAGGCCATGGCGGCGTGCGGCGCGGGGAATCGGGGGCGGAGGGTGGCCTGGCCGGCGGGGAGCAGCGCGGCGGCGGCTTCATCTTGCGAGGACGACGCTGGGTGGGTCGGGGGAAGGAGGAGGTGGGAGGAGAAGCATCGGGCCGGCGGCGGCTGTGCGTGCTTGACTTGTGTGCATGAAGAAAGGGATAAGGCAGAGAAGGAGATGAGTGGTGTGCGTGCGTGAAGGAGAGTAGAAAAAAAAGAGGATAATGCGATGTGTGGCCTGCAGACCAGGTTTGACCAGAGGAAAGAGAGTTTGGATCTCGATCTGAAAAAAATCTGTGGCGCACGGAACCGGGTGCGCCACAAAAATCAGCATTTCTGTGGGGCACGGGACTCGGTGCGCCACAGAAATGTTGATTTCTGTGGCGCACAGGACCAGGTGTGCCACAGAAATTCAAAAATATTGTGGCGCACAGAACTGGGTGCGCCACAGAAATCAGCATTTCTGTGGCGCGTTCTGTGGCGCACCTGGTCCTGTGCGCCACAGCAAGCCATATTTCTGTGGCGCACCCAGTTCCGTGCGCCACAGAATTTCAAATTTCTGTGGCGCGCCAAACAGCGGTGCGCCACAGAAAGTGATTCCAAATAATTCTGTGGCGCACCGATTAAGGGTGCGCCAGAGAATGCCAACCTACCTATAAGCTTTTCCCTAGTAGTGAGTCTTACATTTGACGAATTAATCTTAGAGTGTGATTTTCAGGACTTAGTTTTTTCCACGGCGGGGGGCTCACAGGGACCACATACCAATATCGCGTCCCCTCCCCCATGACATGCGTGCCTACGGTAAGACTAGTCACAATGGGGAGTAACATGGTGATGTTACTAGTTTATGTTACCATCTTCACAATGGGGAGTAACATAATTGTGGTGTCATATAAAATCTTATTTATTACACTATAGACTCATTTTGTCTTGATAAGTGTGATGTTACGGTAACTAGCTACTCACTCCTTCTCAGTTTACAGTGCGTGCTTCAAAAATCATGCATTTCCACCAGGGAGAGAATTAAGACGCATTTACCATAATTACGCATTAGTACTGATCCTCTCAATTCTCTCCCTTTCTGTTTCCTTTCGCACGTGTGAACGCGGGAGAAAAACTGCATGCAGGTTTCCACCTATGAATGCACGAGGACTGTTGATGGAGAGAGTAATTTTCAGGAGTTATTAGGCGCATTGGGTAATAACTGTTGCTATTTTTCAGCTCCTTCCAACTAAACCAAAGCCAATCACGCTACACCTTGGTTTCCAGAGATTACTCAAGCGCGCAGTGTAAACCGAGAAGAAGGGAGTAAGTTACTCTAAACACCTCTCTCCTCATTAACTACATGCCACATAAATAAAATGGTCTTGATATGTGTGATGTTATTAGCTAAGTTACTCCCATTGTAACTAGTCTAAGGCATCTATGGTTCAACGCCCACGGCCTGATGTACAAGGCTCCCAAGTGACCCCATCTTAATCCCGGTTACCAACCTGAGTCTTACCTTTTGGCTCAGCTTTCCAACACCCTCCCCCTACTCTGATCCGTTACAACTATATAGTGGATCTAGATTCCAGTGAGAACCTTAGATCTCATTCGATCCCACCCTGAATCCCTCAGGTCAGTGGTGTTACGACGTGCTTCCTAGATCTTCTCCTCCTTATTACCTCTCCTCCTCGTCCTCTCGCCCAAAGGACCATTGCCGCGAAGTTGGTCGTCTCTTTAGCAAGTGTCCTAACAATGGGTTCATCCGTACAGTTGCAATGGAGATGGCCTCCATTTTATCTACATCCTTTTACGCACTCTGAACTGTAACATTTTTCATATCATTCATCGCTCATAATATTATGTTTATTTTCAACAACTCGACATCTTTTTATTACGGACTTTCGCACAGGGAAATGGGTCGAGATGAGTGAGTGTGCACGCGTGGTCCTCAACAAATAGCGATAACTACTCACTCTGTTTTTAAATATAAAATGTTTTAGTATTTTCTGCCTCACATGTATTTTTTGACAGGAGAGTCTGTGCACGATGTCCGACTGTTTGGATGAGGGGTACTTTTCCCATGAAAAAAAATACTCCGACTAAACGCTCCTTTGTATATCTACATTGTTCCAAAATAACCACTCGGTTTCATAGACAAATATCTACAACACTAAATCTATATAGTACGAAAACATATTTCATGGTTTTCAATATCATAAACTTAAAATAGTGCTGCTATATTTTTCTGTAAACTTAGTCAAACTTGAATAGTTTGAGTCGAGATCGATTATTTTGAACGTTGGAGACGCTTCTTTGTATATCGGCTCCGTGTTCACTCCGCAAACAGCCATATTGCTCTCTCTGACTGAACCCAACTCTGAAACTCTCCAGCGCCCCCGTCCACCCTACACCGACCGGCCGCTCCGGTGGGAAGGCGGCGCTCTACGCTCGATCGCACGGAGCCCCCGCCCGCCCGCCATGACGGAGGTACTCCCATCCCCCTCTCGCTTCCCTTCCGCCTTGCGAGACACTACGAGGCCGCGCGTTACCCATCCTCGGCTCTTAGATTTGCAGATTTGGGCCTGAACAGTGTTTGTTGCGATTGCTCTGCTGCCACGGCCGTCGCCGCAGGAATCGAGCTCTCTCTGGGCTGATTGATTGCTCGGGACCTCCGCGGCGGCGGCGGCCTAGCTTATAGTTTCCCTGGTCTGTCTGGGAGAACTAGGGTTAGGTACTTAGGTTACCTGCTGATTGTTCATGTCGTGCACGGTTGAATGCGTCTTAGATGTGGGGGTTAGGGGTGTGATTACCAATGTTTCTCTATAGCTAGAAATAATAGCTGCGGGCAATTTTTTCCCTTAGAAAAAAATCATCTGCTATATATCTTGTACTACTGACTCTTGTGTTATCAAGCTCTGTTATGTTCTTAGAGACAGACATTCAGCTCTTCTACGTAAGTTCGGGAGTAATCCCTGTATTTTTTTTCCAGTACTGGGTGAGCCAGGGGAACAAATGGTGTGACCTGTGCAAGATCTTCATATCTAACAACCCGTTCAGCATCAGGACGCATGAGGTCGGTAAACGCCACAAGGACAATGTCACCCAGAGACTGTCTACGATGCAGAAGGATGGCGCTGCCAAGGAGAAAGAGCAGCAGCAAGCGGCCAAAGCCCTGCAGCTGATAGAAGCTGTAAGTCCTTTACTCGTTGTATTTGTTTTCCTATGTATAATTGATAGTTAAGTCCAACCGTGATGCCATGCAAGCTGGATGTGTAAGGGGAAATAGTGCTACACTGTTATAACATGCATGATTTCCTTTCTAGCTTTGTATCATCTCTTGTTGCATCTGTTGTGACTTGTCCTGAGTTATGATGCCTCATATGTTTCAGTTTTTTCTCTCTGCAGAAAGCTCAAAAGAGTTACCAAAAAGATTTAGAGAATAACCAGAGAAACGTGGATAGTGATACTTCTGCAGCACTCGGAGAAGGTTGCCTACTTTGATACCTGAATACCTGCATCCTTCGTTTCCCATTGTGTGTGTATTCATATTTGATTTCAGTAGCACAAAGTAGATGTTGGTCTATTATATTCATCTCCCTTGTTCACCCCTGAGCTTTCATTACCTTGCTGACTTTTCTCCTACTGATTCTAGTTGCTTAGTTCCCAGCCAGATGGCCACATCACGGCAGGAGAGTGAAACTGCTGAACCAAGAAATAACCTGATATGATGTCTATTGTTAGTTTTCCAAGCCCCAGTTGTTTTCTTATTCTTAAATCACCATTGAAATATATCTTCCTGCTAGTCTGAAACTATCCTGCTTGCTGTTTATTCCTGTAAGCCAAATGATGTGTCAGCAAATTCCTCATGTTGATAGGACACTATGTATTATTGGGCAACATAATGTGTGAAGACAATTTTTCAATTAGCCGTAAGATGTTAAATATTTCAAAAAAACCTGGGTAATGTTAAATATTTCATAACCAGCCAAGTTTGTGTTCATGTCTGCCGTTGCTAGTATATGAATTCTGGTTCTACCAGGAATTTGGACTTCCAATGGTACTAAATGGGCAATTTGTACCTTTGTCTGGAATCCCTAGTGCGAGTTATGAATTATGCTTTGCATAGACTGATAGACCATCTGTTCTTGCTTGGTACTATGTAAATGCATCATTTTGAATATCCTTCTAACATTTTGAAATCTGGTGTGTGCAGGATGGGTATTCGACTCAACTACAGGGTATTATCATGATAAATCTACTGGACTTTACTACGACTCGAACTCTGGTTTCTATTATTCTGATGGTTTAGGTAAGCAGACACACATCTGGATTTGGTATTCATCCTTTCATGCTTTACGAAAACTATGTGGTCTGTAATTCATATACTTATGATTTTTCCGTGGAGCAGGCAAATGGGTTACCCAGGAGGAGGCATACAAGTCGGTGGAAAGTTCCAAAACTGATGTTCCGCAATCCTCAACTCTGCTACCAAAAACATCTGGGCCTGTCTCGAGTATTAAAGGAGGCCCAGCTCCAGGTTTGGTGGTGACAAAACCACTGAACCCGATGAGACCTGTGAAGGGTGCTCCATCTGGTATTGCTGCTGCAAACAAGAGAAAACGAGAGGACACAAAGAAGCCCAAGGTGGTTTCGAAGGAGGAGCAAGCGGCCCTGAGAGCGCGGGAAGCAGCACAGAAAAGAGTTGATGATAGGGAGAAGCCTCTGATGGGATTATATAAAACGTACTGACCACAGAGCTCTTCAGCGTCAGCGACGCATTCTGTAGTGTACCATAGTACTTCATCAAAGTTCCTAAATTTGGCCAAAAATCCTTGTGTGGATAATGTAAAAGTGACTAGTCCATCCATTACCATTTCCTTGTTCTTCCCCTCAATTGGATGGCATACATGGTAACTGGTAAGTGTAAAATGCTGTCTGAGACAAATTGTATCATCTATCCTCTGACTGGAAGAAAGTCCCAAGTGGCCACGGGCCCACGGCGAGTACACCCCAAATGGTAGATACTAGCCGACAGCTCAGAAAATACTGCAAACAATTAAGATGTGATTGTTTTGTTCAGAGCCCCTGTTGTTTCTTTCGTTTTTGTAATGACATTATATACACAAAGTAACTTGATATGAGCTTCACTAATTAGCGCCGTATGAGCTGCTGAATATGATTACGCTTATCTATGTAATACCTTTGTGGTGAATCTTTTTATGAGTTAATATATGTTTGGGATTGCAATAGTTTTGTTTCAGTTCTGAAAGTAGATGCATATTATGTACCCATTTCTTATTTACTTGTTTTGATCAAGCATGTGTATGAGAGCGTGTGAGGGGTGAAGTGTGCATTAGTTGGAGTAACGGGGGTGGCTAGTGCGGTGAAAGTGAGAGAAGTTCCGCGATCCAATTGGGTATTTTACCTTACTTTGTTGCCTCACTAGGAATAAAGAAAAATACCATGCTACCGGAGATGTGGATGTGACCATAGCCACTACTCCATGACTAGATCTAGCATGTTCTTATTTTAACTTCATGTCATAAACTTAAAGCTATACTCTGTTTTATCTTAATACTATGATAGCTCGATTTAATTCCTATCTTGGTGGAGTATAAGAGAGATTAATAGACAAAAGATCTCTATGTTAGGACGTGATGCCCATATAATTAGTAACTTGTCATGAAAACTTTTTGTTGCAATCTCATATGTCAATTCTAGTGTTCCATTATCTACACTTTATTAAATAGAGAGTGCATTTGTTAAATCATGAACCCGGTCCATTTTTAATCATAAGAAACACATTTCCAACAACTTTTATCCACTTTACATTTTCTGCCATTTGAAAATCCAAAAATCCAAAAACACGTTTATATCTTGCATTCACAATACAAAAACCAAAAATATCATCCATCATTGTTTCCACCATCCTTGCATATTTATTTACCATCATTGCATATTTATTTACTGTTTTGCATTTATTATATTTTCATATCATTTTCACACCTTGTGCTTGACAACCACTTGGTGAGGTTGAGGGCACAAAATAATTTACTTTGTTTTGTAGGTTTTCAAGAGAAGGATAAGAAGATAAATCTTTCACTACTGATTCTCCGAGAGTTCGGCCTTCCTTGCTCAGAATTCAGGTAGGATCGACGGTCGCCGGTGCTGAACGACAAGGAGAGGGCCTGCACGCCAAGGGTGCAGCGGAAAATGGTGCTGGTCCAGGTCGAGCTGCCGCCGGACGGCTGGAGGACTTCCACGAGGACTGTCAACCCAGTCCGGACTCCTGCCTAGGTACTACTGCTCTTCTTCCTCCTTCTCGTTTTGTCTTCTGCATTTGACAGTTGAATTGTTTCAACTGATTCAGTGTTATCAATATGTGTTCCTGAATGCTGGCAGTTGTTTGAATCAGTATATGTACTAGTAGGTTGGACTCTAAAGAAAGTATGGCCAGCACGTTGATAAGTGGATGTACTAGTAGTTACTGTGTATGCAGATGCAGTTTAAATCTTTTTTTTTTTTTGAGGAGGATCCGACGCATATATTAAGAAGCTCAGCACACTTTTACAAAAAGGTCCAAAAGAGAAAGAAAACTACAAAGGAACCCAGAAAAGTGCAAAGAGCACCCCAAGCCTCAGGAAGGAATTACAATCGGACCCCAAACCAAACCCCAAACACCTAGACGACGACGGCGCCGCCGTACCACTCACCGGCGAGAAGAAGGCGCCACCACAGGTTTGTAGGAGACCGCGGAAGCCGTCCGACGCCGCGCGCCGGAACTGAAACTCGATGAACGCGTACGGCCAGCACACCAGCTTCCCGCAACCTCCAAACC
The DNA here is from genome assembly GCA_947311845.1 of Poa pratensis. Taxonomy (NCBI): domain Eukaryota; kingdom Viridiplantae; phylum Streptophyta; class Magnoliopsida; order Poales; family Poaceae; genus Poa; species Poa pratensis. The sequence continues at coordinate 5,649,299 of CAMZMU010000127.1, forward strand.
TCCAGCCGGCTCCGTGCCGTCCAGGCCAACCACCACGCCCAGCACACCACCTCCAGGCTCCACTCCCCTCGCCACCAAGGCCGGCCGGAGTAGAAGCACCGAAGAAATCCACCTGCAACACGAGCACCAAAACAGAACTCCCACCTCCCGCTGCTCCTCCCCCGCCACCACGGCCGTCCAGAAGAGCAAAGCAGGAGAAGGAGGTCCGACGAAACAGCTCCACGACCTCCCCGGCGACGAGGCCGGAACGGGGGAAGAAGGGGAGCACCACGCCCAACACACCGCCGCCATCGCCTCCGTCCTCGACAGCGACGCAAGGGCACTCACACCTACCAAACTACTACCTATCTACACCCGAGCAAGAGCCCGAGCTCCCCCCCCCCCCCACCTCACGGTGCCGGAACGGCGACCGGAGACGGAGGGGAGCGCGGATCTGCCGGCGAGAGGAGGAGAACTCGGGGTCGCCTTTCTATCCGCCTCTCTCTACTGTAGATGGGGACGGGGACAGATGCAGTTTAAATCTATTTGAGTATGATGTATTTTTTGTCCATTAGTATGCATAAATTGCATGGAAACTATATCTCATACATCAAAATTACATTCATAGCATACGTTTTAGTTTCCAAAGTAATTTGGAGATGTATCTATTTTTAAAGTGGGAGATGTACTTTATTTAGATGGGAGATGTACTTTCTGTAATACTTGTATGTAATTTTTGCTTGATCGTATGTAGTTTTCCATATCAGTGCATACCTTATTCTTTGTGTTGGGACATGTAGTTTCCATGCAGGGACATGTAGCTTCTCTAGAACTTATATGGAACTTTCTGCTAATTTATTTTTGTAGTACATATATGTAACTTTTGATATTAAAATCACATCAAATCATTTTTGTTGTTTGTTGTTGGGCATATGCAGTTTCCTTGTGGGGAGATGTAGTTTCCGTACTATCTCCTTATTCTTATTTGTAGTTTCCCATGTGATGCATATGTAACTTTGATATTAAAACTACAATCTGACTTATATGTAACTTTTGAGGTTTTATATTTTTTAAATATCGTTTAGATGTAAGTTTCGATATTATAGATGTCCCTCCTTTATGTAGTTTATTTTGTCGTGGAATAAATTGAGATTCTTTCTAGCTTTGTTGCATGATTTTTTGACATCTCTATCCGAAGCAAATGTCTCATCATTTTTTTTTTGTCATAGGGAAAAAAACAAGTGCACCTTTTACCATCATAAATGTTAGCAGCTATGCACAAAATTTCCTTGAATTTCCGTTTATACAATCGGATACAAACCAACTATGTTTACTAACATGTATGCTTGCCACTTTGTTATAGTCAACAAACCACGGCGGTCTACACTTTGAGGAAGAAGTACAATACCTGAGAAAATACATTCGGTTTTCCTCATCTGTGCACAAAACTCAAAATGTTTCATTTGATTTGGTTCAGTTTTTGTGGGTACACTATGTGCATCTGAAGCGTGGTTCGAGTGTGGTTCCAGTGGGGGTTGAACACTTTGGGCATCTACTTTCGTGGTGTTTTTCTGCTATGCAGATTCCCGTGGGATATGCTACATGGTGTTGACAGCAAACTCTACTTAGAAAGTACATGCCTTTTCCCCTTCGAAATTGGACGTATGGTTTCTATCCTGAGAATTCATTGAATTTTTGTTACACTGAACTTGAGGAAGAACCATGTGTTGTTTCCCTAGTTTGAATCTGGAAAAACTGTTCTAAATTAGGATTTTTTCCGGAACCAAGCTTTAACCTTGTAAATTCTGATGCTTGTCTTTAACTTTGGTACATCTGCTGGAATGGATCTGGCGCTTCTCCATTATTTTTCCTTCTGTAACTATAGTCCTTGCGGCTGGAGGAAGAAGAAAAAAAGGAGCAGGTATTTGGGGAAGGTCTTCTTTACCGTTAGTTACGGGCAGGGCGCACCGTCCCTTAATTAAAGTGTGCTCCCGCGCCGAAAAACCTAAGCGGTAATGGCCGCGTTCTTTTTCTGGTAATGTGTCGCTATCTAATCGTGGGACCACCTTCCGTTTCGGGTAATTTCGGTTTCGGACAGGGGGGCACTGTGTAAGGCTAAATGGTGCCCGCGCACTGTGTAGCCTGGTCCTAAGACGAAACCCGCCCTTATGGTTTGTTCCGGGGTCTGCAGATTGGCCACGGCCGGGCTCTGATGCAGAGTCAGCGCCTGGCTTGTTCCGGCGGCTGCTGCTGCTGATGCCGGCTTTGCAACTCCGGGTTTACCCTTAGACTTGGGCTTGTTCTGAGATCCAGGTTGCTTGGCAACATGGGTATCTTCCTTGCGGATCCGCGTCTTGGTGGATTTTGGTTTTTGAATTGCTGGTGGTGGCTGCAACACTACCTCGGGATTTGGAGGTGGAGTTATAGGCCGCGAAGATGCCGGTCTGCTGCTGTCATTGCCCTTGTTGTTCGCGCTGCTGCTGCTGCTGATCTTGCCCTTGCTCTTCTTGCTGCTCGGGGTGAGATTCGGTATTCTGTTGTTGCTGCTGTTGGTCAGATTCAGGGTGCTCCGGAATTTCCGGAGACTTGTGGCTATCGGGCTCGTTGCCCATAGTGCCGGCCCCAGAGTCAGTAAACTATCTGGAACCAGCGTAACTGTATCTGGAGCCGAGTTATTGGCTCCGAGGTCGGACATCTCTCTCTCATGGGGGTTGCTGGTGTCTTTCCTTGGCTCAAAGTCGGCCGAGCCCTCTTGCCGGGTCATCTCAACATCCGGGTCAGCTATCCCAGATGGAGGATCCTGAGCCGGATTGGCAAGGGAAGGGCCGGCCTGCGAGGCACTAAGAGCCTCACTGCAAAAGACAATTCCGAGATTAAAGTTATCTCGGAAAAGAAAATGAAGAACCGAGACAACCAAAAAATAACTCGGAAAAGGTGACTTACGCTTCTACGGTCGGACGCGGACGCGGGGCTCTGCTGGCGAGCGCCTTGACTTTCTTCTTGGCGACATCCTTCTTGGGCTGTGCTTCCCACCGCGCTTCCTCTTGCCCCTCTTGGGAGAGTTAATGGCACCCGCGTTCACACAACTCGACGTCAATGTGCACTTAAGTCACACTTCTCCAGAACGTGATTATTTGGTTACACAACTCGACAAGTGCGTGCACGCAGGTCACTGACCCCACTTGTCAGTCCGTTTTGGACGGTAAATTTTTAGAAAACCCCCTGAAGTAATATTAATTTTACAAAATGGTTCCCCTGGAGGACCATTTTGTAAAATTAGGAGGACCATTTTGTAAAATTAGAAGGACCATTTTGTAAAATTAATATTACTTTAGGAGGTTTTCTGAAAATTTACCATCCATAACGGACTGACAAGTGGGGTCAGTGACCTGCGTGCACGCACTTGTCGAGTTGTGTAACCAAATAATCACATTCTGGAGAAGTGTGACTTAAGTGCACATCGACGACGAGTTGTGTGACCGCTGGTGCCATTAACTCCTCTTGGGAGGGTCGATGGCGACGGTGACTGCCGGCAAAGCCTCTTGCGTCCTTTCTCCCTGGTTGCCCATGTTAGCTGGTGTAGAACTCGGAGCATAAGTAAAAGCGAGTGGCATGGGATCCAGTACCTCTATAATTTGACAGTCATCACTATCTCCGTCATCTTCGCTCCAATCGCGTATGGAATTTCGGGAAGGAACCTTACCACGGGTGGATTTGAGATCGCGCTTGCTGAGGAAGACCGGATCAATGTCTTCTGCATCCGACACTTCTCTATCCACGCCCCACTTGGCAGAGGGGTTGAGGCCGTCCTCAGAAATCTGGCGAGTAAACCTCTGCATAATGAGAATTCGCAAGCAAAGTCGGAGAAACGCATAAAAGAAGCAAATGAAGTACGAGTTAAAGGAAATGTCGGAAAAATGGTACAAAGACTTACGGGGAACAGGGTGAGCTCGGTCATGTGGCTCCTTGCCCCAAGTCGTATGCCGGGTCGGATCCATGTTGCCTGACATATGGCAGATCTTGTGGAATCAGTCCTGGAGCGGAGAGACTCGGCGACTCACGAAGGTGGCGAAAAGATCATCACCCAACATATCGCCGATGGTCTTAAGACTCTCGAGAGTCTGATGAACCAATTTAAGCTCGGGATTTTCTATGTCGGGGAGCATAAGACCAAATGTCGTGCGAATAAGCCAGAGGACCAGGAACAAATGGCGGAAGCCGGATCATACCAACTTTGGGGTTGTTGTTCTTGACATAGAAAAATGTCTTGGTCCAGCCCTTGCAAGATTACATGCCCTTAACTCGGGGAAACTTGGATTTCCTCCGATGTGTAATAACAGCTGCTCCGAGCTGAGTTAACTCTTTTTCATGAGGAGGGAGTTTGGAGTCAGGAACCTTCTGAGGTTTCCAGGAGAAGTACCTCATCAGAAGATCGATAGTGGGATAAAGACCGAGATATGCCTCGAAAAAAGAGACCACGACGGAAAGAATAGCCATGGCATTCGGAGGAAGATGATGAGGCCGAAAGCCGAATCTCGCGAAAATATCCCTCATAAATTTGCTCGCGGGGAGACCGAAACCTCGGTCAAGATGAGCTCTGAAAACAACGAACTCACCAGGCTCAAGGACGGGAACCAGGTCCTCCTTGCGTGGGAGCCGGTACGTGACTCCAAGGGGAATTCGCTGGGAGGCGTAGAAGGCCTCCACCTCAGCGGCGGTGATGGTGAAGCCCTCCCAGGAGGCGCGGTCAGTGAGGATCTCGGCCGTGTCTTCCTCGCCGTGCTCTTCGCCCTGCTCTTCTTCAGGGTTGTACTCCTCCTCCTCTTCTTCCTCGAGGCAAACTACCTCATTGGATGCCGCCATGAATGAGGAGAAGGCGAGCTCGATGCTGATGGAGGCGAAACTTGACGGAGATGGAGGAGAAGCCGAAAACCGACGGCGCTAGGGCAAATACGAGGCGGCGGCGAACGTGAAGAAGTGAATCTAGGCCTCAGGTGGCCCGGCAGCGCGGCGACGCAGCGCTAGAACTTGAGCAGCGGCGGCGGAGAAGATGTGCGCGCGGAGAAGACGATGAGAAGAGGAGAGCAATGGGGAAAAGTAAAAGAAATTCACCCACGCGCTGCTATTTAAAGGAGAAGGAGGCGAAGAGGCCACGATCTTCTACGGAGCGGTTTCCAGTAACTGCAGTTGAGATCGTGGATGCAGTACCGTAAAACGTGGCACACGGCGCCCACAACCCTTTACTGCGCAAGAGATCGTGGGGTCGAGAAGGGTAACCGCCCAAGGGAGTGTACTCGCCACGCGTCAAGGCATCTCGCTAAAGTGACGGTTCGAAAGACGGGTTGAACAGTGTCCCTGACAGAGCACTATGTCGCCTCGGGCAAAGCGAGGAGCATTGATGACGCTAGGTATGACCGAGATACGGTCCTTTGACCAAAAGAACTTAGCAGAAATTCAAAAAACGGCGAAGTTTAGCTCGGAAACAAGAGCACTCAGAGTCGAAAAATAACACTCGGATTCAAATCGCAAGAGTACCAAAGTTAAGTTGGGAAACTCGGAAAGAAGAGTATCTTGGCTTAAGAGATGAAGTGCTTGGGTCGATATACAAAGTTATGCCGGCTCAAGTATTGAAAGACTATGTTTTGAGAAACCTGCTGTGGATTTCCAGCAAAAACTGTAGAACCATAACAGCTTCGGAGACTAATGTCGGGGATATGACCCGGATAGGGTCAAAACCCAACACTATTGAACACATCTCGGTAAAAAAGTTGATGCGGGGATTGACTTGGTTGATGCTGACCAAGAACCGAGTTACCAAAACCGACTTACCTTGACCGACATTTCGGGAAGGTCGGAGTAATCAAGTTGACTACCTTATGCAGAAAGAAGTATCCGAGTTATCAAATATGTCGGTCCTGGCGGAGCTCGGACCGACCTACAAAGCAATACCGGGCTAAGCAGATATATGCCGGCCTAGGAGGATCACGGCAAGGGAACAGGGTGTGCAGAGTCTTACGGCATTGTCTCGTACTTTATCAAGAGAAGGAACACGGTGCAACGACTCAGCCAATGGGAGCACGCCACCTCAACATCGGTTACAAAGAGGAAGCTTCCTAGAAGCTGCCCAAAGGGTAAAGTAGTAAACATGTATAGGGGCAGTGTTGTAATCTTGTAACATAGCTAAACCTTAGATCTCTAGAGGCTATCCCTCTATAAATAGCACCCGAGACCCCTAGGGCTCGGGATCGATCGATCATCCAATAGTTCTCTCGGGTATTCTTCCTCCTCATGCCAAAGTGCTTGAGGTGGAGATCTCTAACCCTAACTCTTGTTCATCAATAAAGCTTGGTGATTCTAGGGTTCTTGCTTGTGTTCATCCTCATCGTGAGCAACCCGGCTCACGTTCCCCTCCCCGGATCCCTCTCGAACGTCCAACTTACCCCTGTTTAAGCCATCCCATGGCATCTGTCATCTCGAAACCACGACAGGAGGAAAGCCTAGTGCTGAATCCAATGTGACGCCATATGGATAACCTGCAAAAAAGATGAAACTCCGGCCTTATTAAAAATAATATTATTTCGGCATTTTCAAATGGACCAAGATAAAGCTGGAATGCCCATACGAATTCTAGCTTTATTCGTCCTATCCACCCATTAAGAAGATCACGGCGCAGAAGCGCCGCTACAGACCCATCCGAGGATCTTGGATTTTCACCAGGAGCACAGAGACACACCGAGCGCCTCCACATCGACGCCTTCAAGAAGGAGGCGACATCCACGAACGCTGCCGTCGAGGCTCAAAGGGCAGCGGTTTCCCCCGGCAATGTTACTCGGCGGTTCATACACCACGCCACGCGGCTCGCCGGCACCACGTCGTCCCTATGACCGTGGAAATCGGCCAGCACTAGAGCCCCTGGCACACCTACCAACCAAAAGGCTCCCCACCGTCCAGGGCCGCGCCCCGGAATCCATGAGGTAAGAGGGTGCGGCGGCGCGTGATCTAGAGTTTGCCTGCCCGCTCGTGGGAGTGGACGAGGCGAACAGTTTCCATTATCGCTCAACACTGGATGCCACATTTCTTGATCCGCCGGAAGGAGCGGTGCCTGCAGGAGGCGCACGCGTACGCATGAACTCGATGCCATCTCATCGATAAAACCGAGCGATCCAATTATATTTTTACTTTTTAAGTCCATAATAGATTTTTTACCAATGTACAATCAATTTTGGTAGATGATCCTTCTCTTGCTCCTCACCGCCCCTCCTGGTATTCGCGCTGCAGTGGCGCGGCGGCGGCATCGGCTACCCCGCCTGGTGCTGGCCCCTTCACATGGCCGAGCCGGCCGCCGCCTGCGTCGAGGTCCTCGCCCCCGCCTTCCCCTACCTCCGTGGCTGGTCCTTTCCATCCACCCCGAGGAGAGCTCTTCTAAGTTCTACCACAAGCTCGTCCGCGGCGCCCGCTTCGTGCTCTTCGTCGAGGGGAAGGCCGCCAAGCCCATTCCAGTGCGTTCCTCGACTCAGATTTCTCAAAATCCACTGCCAATTTCTACTCGAGTCTTGATTCCGTGCTGTGCTCTGCTCGAGGGAGTGAAGCAGGTGTACAACACCAAGGAGCTCTTCAGCAGGCCTTGAGGTCTGAAGCAGGTGTACAGCACCAAGGAGCTCTTCAGCAGGCCTTGAGGTCTGAATTTTTTCCCCTCGCAAGTCACAATCTACAGCCCATTTCCATGCCTAATCTGATTTGGTTCATCGTCCGACCCGCAGCCGTATCTTGAAGGGAACCTGTCTCGCGGGATTTTTCTACAAGAGTGAAAGGCACCAGAGGTCACGAAGTTGCGCGAAAAGTAAGGATTGGTCACCAAGTTGAAAAACCTCAAAACGAGGTCACGAAGTTGTGGAGTAGTCAATTTTTGGTCATTCCGTCACGGTGGGCATCAAGTTGCTGACGTGGCAGTGTTTTTTTTACAAAAAACACCTTGAACTTTTATATATTCTAATTGTTAGGTCCTTCTCCGGGCATGAAAGGCACCAGAGGTCACGAAGTTGCGCGAAAAGTAAGGATTGGTCACCAAGTTGAAAAACCTCAAAACGAGGTCACGACGTTGTGGAGTAGTCAATTTTTGGCCATTCCGTCACGGTGGGCGTCAAGTTGCTGACGTGGCAGTGTGTTTTTTTACAAAAAAAGCTTAAACTTTTATATATTCTAATTGTTAGGCCCTTCTCCATATTTATTTTCGAGCTGCTCGCCGTGGCTGATTCTTGGGCGCGGCCTATAGCGCCTGATACACGGCGCAGGACATCTCGGAGGCTGTCCTCGTCCCAGGGTAGTGCAACTGGGCCGGAGGCGCCGGCCGGGAAGCCATACTCCTCCTTATACGAATACGCGAGGCCGAGGCGTATAAAAGGAGCAGCAGGGCTGCTGCTTGTAACAACGAAAAATAGAAAAGAAATACAGAGCAAGGCGCGAGACGTGCCTTTGGCAATCAAATCGAAGCGCTGTCCCTGCGGAGCGCGCGCTGCGGGTCGTGGCAGAGCTAGGGAACGCCGCGGGTGCCGGCAGGGAAGCCATACTCCGGACAGGTCGTCGACAAGGCGTCGGAGGGCGCACCCGTGAGCCTCGTCATGCTGGAGCACATCCACCTGCACAAGATAGCGCGGCTCCTCGAGGCCGCAGCCGTGTGTGGTGCAACTGTTGGCGGAGGTACGGACCGCGAGATTGAGAGAGTCCGGCGGTACGCGCGCTCCATCGGCTTGCTCTTCCAGATGGTGGACGACGTGCTAAACGTGACGCGCACGTCGGAGCAGCTCGGAAAGACGGCGGGGAAGGACCAGGCAGCAACGTCAGCAACTTGAAAAAAGGAGAAGGACCTAACAATTAGAATATATAAAAGTTAAAGGTGTTTTTTTTGTGAAAAACACACTGCCACGTCAGCAACTTGACGCCCACCGTGACGGAATGACCAAAAATTGACTACTCCACAACTTCGTGACCTCGTTTTGAGGTTTTTCAACTTGGTGACCAATCCTTACTTTTCGCGCAACTTCGTGACCTCTGGTGCCTTTCATGCCTGGAGAAGGACCTAACAATTAGAATATATAAAAGTTTAAGGTGTTTTTTGTAAAAAAACACACTGCCACGTCAGCAACTTGACGCCCACCGTGATGGAATGACAAAAAATTGATTACTCCACAACTTCGTGACCTCGTTTTGAGGTTTTTTAACTTGGTGACCAATCCTTACTTTTCGCGCAACTTTGTGACCTCTGGTGCCTTTCACTCTTTCTACAAACCTTGCAACTACAAACTATTTGTGGAGCATTCATTGAACATGGAGATGGCTATTCTGATGCGGCCTGGTACGTCTATTCTCCGCTTATAACTACTACTACTACAGAGGCGATTGAGATTGCGTTACAGTGTTACCGGGATAGCCTCTTACCTGCTACACAGTTTGTTCAGGGGAGCTTAGAAACGATTGTCTGTTTGGCAGGAAACAAGGAGCACCTTATCAAATTCACCAGATGGCTCAAGCGATCAGGCAGAATTTAGAACTTGTTGATGCGCTTGATGTTACTTCTTTGCAGGTCCATCGTGCCTTGCCGGCAGCAAGATCTATCATTCCCTCCTTGCAGGTACAACAACAACCATTAATACTTGAAGAGGGGCTGCCTCAACCTGGAGCAACTATCAGATCTGATAGGCTAATCGAGGGATCCAAAATCTTCTCGGATGCAGCATGGAAGACAAAAAAGGCTTCAGGGTTGGAGGGAGCTATTGTGACCGGTCTTGGTGTTTACCGTCAATTGCAGGAACAAGAAACTCCCATAACAATCTTCATTCAGGCTTCTACTGTGTTAGCGACGTCTGTGCTCCAGGCTGAAGCTACAACTCTCCTTCTTGCAGCAAGGGTTGCCAATATTTTCAATGTACAGGGGGTGACTTTTCTGACAGACAACAGCACACTTGCTGCAGCTGCAGCTTCTACAGATGCTTCACTATTGCAGGTTCCTTGGGAGATTAGAAAGTATATTGCAGATTACAAACAGATAACACATGCTCTCCATCCCACAGTCTTTCATGTCAAAAGAAATCTTAATGGAGTTGCACACAAGTGCGCGCATCAGGAGATTAGACAAGATGTGTCTAGCCCTATCTTTAGTTGCATACATTCAGCTCATAGGAACAGCATTTGTCCAGTTTACTCAACTCTGCACTCTCTTCATCTTCAGGGCATTGTAATACATGTTGTACACTGTCTATGAGTATGAATGAAATTTTGGCGCCTCCGGCGCCTTCACTTGTTCAAAAAAAAAAAAAGCTAGTTCAGGGGAAAGCCTCTTGCAAATGGTGCCAAATTTAAGGCCACGTGATGTGATGATGGGGATTCTTTTTCTTTTAGAGTCGTGAAAATGTACTTGTCTACTGTAAACTAAATATAAATTTCCACTTGCTCTCCGTAGCCTTGGAATAAAAATACTATTCATATGTGATAACCCACTTGCTTGCTCGCATCCCTATCATGTCCCACTTTCCACACTCAGCTTGGAAATGCTCGCCCCTCGAAAAATAAACAATAAGCTACTTAGAGACATCATTGCAAAATATCCTGTGCTTTCGGGTAGCCGTTTGGAGCACAAACGAGATTTTCCATTTCTTTTTTGAAATCTTGTCTTAAAAGTTTCATGTTTTTGAAAATAAACCTTGTTCGCATCGTCGATGTATTGTACAACTGTGCAAAAAATCTGTACGAAATACTTTAGCAAAAAGGACAAATGTGCAGATCCGTGTGTCGTGAACAATGCATAATTTGAAGCTACAAAAATATTTCAGATTTTTCCTTTTTTCCTGAGAATTACAGGGTACTTTGCTTCCTTGGCTAGATGCATGATTTTTTTGATTTTATGAATTCAAACTGAGTTTTCAAAATTTGAAAATTATAGGGCTACATATTAGTCATCCATTCTCTCAGTCATGTGCTTTCTCCAATATACTGCTTTCCAATATAACAGACGACGCGATTTACAATATACTCGTCCTTCCGTCCAAAAGTATAGGACGCCAAAGGTTTTGTCAAAAGTAAACTTTTTCTAAGTTTGCCCAAGATTATGCACAAAAATATAATATTTTTTATACTGAATCAATGTCAATAGATTCATCATAGAATATATTTTTTTAATATTTTCATTTAATAATGTAGATGTACATATATTGTTTCCTAAATATTTAGTCATAGTAGTGAGATCTCCTTGGGCGCCTTGTATGCAAGAGCGGAAGCATTTTGAGAAATCTTTGTTCGATTTCTTGCAACAAAGGCCTCCAGCGGAAGGGCTCCATCCTCACACGCATCCTCACAACGTCACGGGCCAACCTGCCCTCCTGGTAACATCAGTTGTAAGAGCTGCACCGAGCTCCTCCTTAACGTCATCGTCCACAGACGGCGGCAGCATCAACGGTTCTTTGACGAACTTCTTGGCCTGCTGCAGGTACTTGGCCTGCATCATCGGTGTCGCGAACCACTGCATGTCGTAGGGACTGCCCACCGTACGCTGACGACCGTGACAAGACTCCCACGACAAGGCGTAGGGAAAGCCACGGTGACGAAACTGGTACGAGTAGTCAAGTTCTTCCTTGATAAGCTCGAAGAGCTTGGTCGTCAGTAACGGCCAGTTGGACTGCCGCTCTGCCATGTTCTGTGCCTCCACTAGCTTAGTCATGCGGTCAGACTTGGGATGGGAAACATTGATTCTCGCCTCCTTGACCATCTGGGCCATCTGCAGACGGGCCTCCTCCAACAGTAACCACTCCGGCTTCTCCTGTTCTAAGAAACGCGCACCGGTGCGCCACACGGTGAGTGTCTCAGCTGGCGCAACGAACTTCATCCTCCCCGCCAGGCTGCATGCATGCATACATTAAAATTAAATCATTGATTGTAAGATTGATGATCTATGAGATTTGGTGAAAGTTCATACCAGTCGTGCGAGTAAGTGATATTGAGGATCCCTGCGCTGCGGTCGCTGCGGATTGTGGGGAGGAGGAGTTCCACAATCACTTTGCGCACTTCTGTGCTGTAGAGGTTGCCAAACCTGACGGTGAGTGAGTCCTCGTCCTTCCGCTGCTGCTGGTAGCTCCCGGCGGTCAACTTCACTATCTTGGACTCGCCTCCCACCGCTGCCACCGTCAGCTCAAGGTTTCGAACAGCGACAGTGAGCAGGCCAGCGAGGCACTGGGAGAAGGCCATTGTTAGGCCACCAGTGTCCTGCTTCACGACATGTGAGAACGTCCCTCCCATGCTCTTGGCCGCGACCTCGTGGAGTAGCATAGGGTCATTACCTTCGCCACCGAAAAAAAACGTGTAGACAGGCACATCGCCAACATTCACCAAAGTAGCGTCACCATGTTGCTTCCGGCCGGCAGACACGAGCATGATGGCAGCGACGCGGTCAACATGGACCTTTTGGTCAGCGAGGACACCGACCCCGGCCTCGAGAGCGTCTTGGATGCCATCACAGCTCAAGCTGCCCTTAAGCGTGGAAATGAGGTCCTCCAACTCCCGACGTGATGACGCCTCAGTTATCTGCCCCAGTGGCCAGAGCTCCCTGGCCTGTGCATCAAATGTGATGAAGGAGAGACGGTCCATGGGGCTGAGCTTCCGTACCAAAAACCGCATGGCAGTCTTCACTTGCTCTATCCCCCAGTCGAACACGTCAACACTTACCTCCACCAAGACCACTAGGTCCAGGCCCGGCCGGTCACTTGTGTAGTCCCCGCCAGTCAGCTCCAGCATCACCTTTGTCTTGTACTCCAACAGTGTAGCCACTGCACTTCTATTGATCACCAGCTCCACGCTCCCGGGTTTGATGGGCCTGGCCGTCCTAGAAACCTCTGGAAGGGGCAAACAAGATTAAGATGTGAAACTTTCGGACAAAATCTCTATAGAAATCTATAAAATGCAAGCTTTATGCCATCGGCAAGCCTGGACGGACGACCGGGCTGGGTCCGCCCATGATTGCAGTATCTAAAAGCAGCCAACTCATAACTAAGTTTCCTTAGTTTGCTAGTTCATCCTTCATATTAGTGTTTTAGACCTAGTACTCTCTCTGTGCAGAGGGCCAACCGTAAAGAAACAATCCTGCAATTTTTCTATGTCTCACAATATCAGTGTACATCATTAGTAGGTGGGTTTTCTTTATTCCTATGTCTCTCATTCGTGCTGTCCAAAGAGGCCCTAAGTCAGTTATTTGCTGTGAACTAATGGACACACATGTAGTGACAAATAATGAGGTATGCATGAATGGTGGATTAACTCTTGTCGCCTCTAATTCCAATATTCACAGGTTAGATTCACCCCATTCCAATATTCACCGGGCAAACCTGGTTTAGACATGAAGCAAAATAACAAGGTTTGACCGAGGGATACCACTTAAGGCAAGACATGTATCCGGTGCTATAAGTGTAGAATGAAGCGACGTAAAATTATTTGCTGGATAAAACGTACTCCCCCGTCATACAATATAACATGTTTTGGCAAGCTACAACTTGGGAGGCGCAATATATACTTATCTCGTGTGATATCAGTTTATGGCATTATGTTGCATGCAACATTAATTAGCTACCATATGCATACTTACCGGAACTTGTGTATTGCTTGCCCTGATTGGTTGGGGAATCCGTGACCTACAAATATATATATATATATATATATAAGTTGTTTGCAAGAGTTAAAAAATATATTATTTGCAAGGACCACTCTTCAAGTAAGAATCTACAATAGTATTCTAATATCATATATAAAGCAACACATTTGCGCCTTAAATCCTTAATGCCCTGGCGCCTTTGCAAGTGTCTCACTTACAATCTTTTTGTATGGACGTAAGACCAGATAAAAAATAGATCTATATAGATCAATGCAAATTCTCTGTTTATTGGTATGTACGTGATCATCTAATTAGAAAGGGAGACACAGAGGAAAAACTTTTACGCACCAGATAGAGAAGATAGATGGAGTACCTCTTTATTGCAGGGTTCTTCAGAAATAACTGATAAATAAATCTCATCGACATGCTGACCTGTTAAATGTCTATCAAACACTTCTTCATTAATATCATTAGTTGTAAGACCTTCATTCACTTTAATGCTCTGCACGATAAACTCCTTTGTGTATTTGTTATTATGATCTTGTGCGTGAGCTGCAGGCAATGTTATCGCGACACTGCATTTGGATCGGGGTTTCACGATGTACTTGTTTGGCTCTATGGAGTAGGGCAACGGGCTTGTTGTATGAATCATGAAGGCAATGAAACTATCTATATCATTGCTCAGCTCAGCTGAACATGACAATATCATCTGTTTGTCATTCCCGGAATTAGCAAACTGCAGCTCCAACGGCTCTACTCCAAGCATGCCATCCTCCCAATATGGCGGCTTTATCTGCATGTAAAAACAATATCAAGATCCATTACCTCAATTCATATACATGTGTACAGACATCATATGAACACACAAGTGCAATAAATTTGCTTTTTTGTTATCCTACATGGCAACAAAAGTTCATTTATGTTTTGCTAATGAAACCTTTAGAATCCTTCAAATAGAGAATACATAAATACCCTGATCTAATTATTTACGCTGCATGAGGAAGTTGTACGCAATCATCATCTGGATAAAGGTTCTACGAAATGAATATGTGAGATTATATTGTACCTTTCTACAACTATCCATACTTTCCAATTCAACAAATTTTCCCATTATTTCTGAGATAGAAGGACGTGCATACGGGTCAACATTTTGGCAAAGTGACCCTATCTCTATACATTTAGTTACTTGTTCGTGGTCTTTAAGTGATGTTTCCTTCCCTGATTTATTCCATCTATGCCTCCATCTTCTCAGTATCTGCATTAATAAAAAGTTAGTAAAGTTTGGTATCAAAATAGCATATGTATTCAACAATTAATATACAAAACAACTAAACTTTTGAAACACCATTTTGTCTGAAGAAATAGAAAATAAAGCCAAATAAGCCTGTTGGAACGCGAGCTACAAGTACCCCGTTATTTTTTATCTCAAACTCCGAAGATTTGAATTGAAAGTTTTCAAAAATTGGGAAACAAATATCTGGATATAACCAACCATGAATTATATTACTATGTCGAGTTTCATATACAAATAACATAATTTGTGTTCACAAAAAAAAGACAAAATGTCACAAAACAACGAAATCCCACCGATGGCAAAAAATGAATTTGTTGTTTTACTGAAACTAAAATATAACTTTTTTTAGCTGAAAATTTACATACTGATAGAACAGATAGTTGTACATCTTTGTATTTGTTTTAGTAGTTTTTAAACTTTGGAATACATGTTTTTTAAATTTTAAAAACTTGGCTCCCTGGAGCCCAGAAGCCACCACGCAACGCACGTAAAGCATAGCACTGCCAACAGTCAAGACATACGCACTTGATATCAATGTTGGGGATATCGCTTATCGCTAACTTATCGGCCTACCAAAGATAACAGGTAAATCGGCCGATTTATCGGCATATCAGACAGTTTATCGTCATATCGGCTGGCTTATCGGCCAATTTATCTTATCGGTCAGACAGTGATAAGAGATAAATCGGCCAATTAATCGGCATATCGGAAGATATATCTTGAACAGTGCTTGATATATACAAGCTAGACAAAACTAAAGAGATGCAGTGATGCGTGTGCGGAGTGCTCCACACACTAGTTTATTTTGTCTTCTTGTATTTACTAATTTACGCAAACAAACGTTCATGTTCATGTTTAAATGAAATCAAATCAGACAAAATTGTCCTGATAGTAAATGTCAAGACATATTCTGATGTAGGCAGAATTCTGACGGCTACGCACAGCATGGAGCTACGATGCATTCAACACTCTTTCCATAATGATAATAAGAAATGGATGACATAGGTTGAAGTCCGCATTTGTTGGAAACAACACTAAGTGCATCACCTGCTACTGGTCGCTCTGAGTCACACTTGGAACATAACCACATTTTAGGTGAATATATTAAAATGGGTATGCCTTCGATCTTGTTACCATTAGTACGACATTGTCCAGAAACTGGTTGCTTGATTCAAATCTTATTGAAGTTTGTATCTTTTATTTTAAGTGAAAACCTAAAGTAACCAGAGAAGAGAACGATGGAGTGCCACTTGTTCAAAAATGGTTTTTCAAAAAGGTGACATACCCCGGCCCTCTGCATCGATAGATGCATGCAGCCTCTTATTGAATTATTAAAGTACCATTCAAGAACGATTGTAACAAAAAATCTATCTGTTCAATGAAAAGAAACACAGATGTCTTTCGTTTTCTCGAAAAAGAAAGTACCATTCGAGAACGAGGGGGTGCCACTTGTTAGAAAATGTGACCTCTCCATGGGGTGCCCATGAAGTGTGTAAATAACAGAAATGAATACTATGTTCGTTGGTGTGCTTAAATACTCTTCATACATGCCTCGTACTAGGGACATTAGAATACCAAGGAGTTCAATTTTTTTGGCCCGGTGACTAGTGGTGTAAATTCTGGACCATTAGGGTAATCTCTGACCATCTTTAGTTCCCTCAAATGAACTATGGGTGCCCATGAAGTGTGTAAATAACAGAAATGAATACTATGTTCGTTGGTGTGCTTAAATACTCTTCATACATGCCTCGTACTAGGGACATTAGAAGACCAAGGAGTTCAATTTTTTTTGGCCCGGTGACTAGTGGTGCAAATTCTGGACCATTATGGTACTCTCTGACCCTCTATATTTCAATCAAATGAACTATCTATTAAAAATGATGTGATTATTAGAAATCTTGTTCATTTGAGGGAACTAAAGATGGTCAGAGATTACCCTAATGGTCACCATTTTGCATCCTGATATACTAGGACAATTGTGGTCACTGAAGCTTTCTTGGTTGGTGCAATCAAGCAAAACAAATGTGAAAGGAAGAGGAGATGTGGAGAGGAAAAATACTTTCCACCTCATGTGTCTAAACGAGAGCGCTCTAGTATTTGTTTATTTTGTTGTTTATAGAAATTTAACTACATAAGACACCAATATGCAACACAAACCAATTAGGAAAAGGATGTGAACATGTGAAGGCAAAGTTTTCACATAATTCTATCTGCATTTGTGAAGTAATGTGACTCTTACATTATAATTAGTATTGGGGATACCCTTATTTCCGGTGACTAGTTCGATGATTATAGCGCCCAAGCTGTACATGTCTGATTGCACAGACATCCTACCACGACCAGAGATGTTTTCTGGAGCACAATACCCTCTGCATCAATTATGAAAGTTACAAAAAAAGTATGGCATGGACAAATAGATATGCGAGGTACATGTAGATTTTTGTACTGATTTGTAGCTTGCATTGATAAAAAAGGATTTCTGCTGATGGTTCATGAGTTTTCTTCGAGTCGTGCTAGACCAAAATCTGTAATCTTAGGCAGCATGTCATTATCTAAGAGTATATTGGCTGGCTTTAGGTCCATATGAAGAATACGCTTTTCCATGTGTAGATACTGCAAACCCCTGCATATTCCTTTGATTATTTTGTATCGTTTGTCCCATTCGAGGCCTCTTAATTCATCTGGAAAAAAATTAAGATATTTGTATGAAATCTCAAGTACAATAATTTCATTTCTGGGTCATTATTTATAAGAAAAAGTGAAAAGGCATAATAGGAAGAATAATGAATGATGTATGCAGCATTATCGTACCGGTAAATTTTTTTTAAGGCTCCCGTTGCTGATATACTCAAAACAGAGCAATCTTTCTCGTTTCTCCGCCAAAATATATCCTTGGGATCCGGGGTGGGGGTCTTTCACTGGTGTCTCAACTGTATGAGAACATAAGCCAAGAAACCGGACTACATTTTGATGGTTAAGTTCCATCAATCTACTGAACTCACGACGAAAAAGCGTGTCGTCGATTGTCATGCTGCTCCTAATCCTCTTCACAGCAACATTCCTGTTTCCAACGATACCCTGTTTGATATTTGTCTTGAGCTTTAAATTACATCAAGTTTAGCGGTATACTATACTGTCAGACGAATAGCATGGGCAATACAAGGAAATGGGTTCACAACCCAAATCTCCCAAATACTAACCTTTGATACTCAAGTCAATATGCTTAAGCGTCATGAAAAAAAGCTACAGAAAGTGGAATTTAATTACCTTATAGACTGTTCCAAATCCACCTTCGCCGATAATTCTATTTGTTGAAAATCCGTCAGTGATCTCCCGTAGAAGTTCTAAGGGCAGATCTGTTGGCTCCATGCTCCCTGAAGTATTTTCTCTAGAATATTTTGTTCCATTCTTGTATCTGCAAAAAATACATACGCAATTAAAACATATAAGGAGATAAACTAATCAAGAACGACTGGCCGATCTGATGGAAACAAGGAGCTGAATACCTACTTGAGACCTGTCTCTGTACTCAGGTAGACTTCAGAACGAGCTCAAACTGGAAACTGCGATGCAGATCTGGGTCAAGCTATGGGGAAAATACCTGGATCGAGCAACAGATGCAAGAAGACCGATGCAGTTGACCAAATATAGAAAGCTGGACATATAGCATGCATATAGTTGGAATAAAAGCAAAGAAAAAGTGGATTTATGTCAAGAGCGCGAGCAAGAAAGGTTGAGCAGAGGTAGAAGGTTTGAGTTCATCTGTAAACAGCATCAGAGAAACGACTTGTTATGGGGTCTCAACGCTAGCTTGCACATACCTGTTATCAATGGAAGTATTTGCGCTGGCGGAGCCAGGAATTGAGATGAGGGGGGACGAACTTATAAGGTCTAAAATCAGCTCGTGCCTCTCCTTCTTCCTCGGCGTTAATCAGCGTGCGACGGCGGCGCTGATCCGTTCGCCGCTCGGAGTCGGAGCAGGAAACTAGCAGGCGACGAAGAGGAATGGATTTTTTTTTTCTCACGGTACGCCTGACTCGCGTCGTGCAGAGCCGCAGATTTTTTTTTTTTTTTTTTTAGATTTCCTGGTCTTAGTACATCTTGTAGTATATGAACTCACGCACTACACACTCCACACACACAACACCACACACACTTCACCCGTGCGCAAGCTAGACCTAACCAGACTATACTAAGACTTGAGCCTCCGCGAGCCTAGATCTTCCGGGAAACCCTGCGGTGGTGGGCACACCACAATACCAGTGTAGAACCGCGGTGGAAATTGGCTCCGAAACACTGTTCACGTGAACAGTGCTTAGCGCTGGCCACTGTTCACGTGAAAAGTGCCACCCAGGTGAGGCACCCGAAACTCGCTCCCGCTGGGAGTCGAGCTCGGGCGGGTGGGGTGGCCACTGCCACAGCCCACCATCGCGCCACTGCGCGCCCTCGCTGATCTTTTTTCTGAGAGCCGCAGATAGAACTATCTCATAGAACTATCACTGTGTTTGGATGTACAAGGCATTCCTTTTTTGTTTTGTTTTGATGGTTTTCCGCCTTCATCTAACAAAATGTTCAAACGTACATGGATGGGATTTTTTGAGCAGTATCCACCGCCTGAATAGATAGAAAGAGTTGACCCAATTTATAAGAAAAACCGGGTCCAAAAATCATACAATCTATATAAAAGAATGACACAAACAAAGCGACCCGCCGCCCACACGACTCAAGTCGACAAACGCCACAACACACCCACCTGCTCCGGGGCCGCCGCCCGGCGTAACAATCAGATCGACCTTCGCATTGCCCGAAGGTGATCCAGTCATGGCCGACGAACCCTCTGCTCACGCAGTCGTCATCCAGGTTGCCACCAAAAACCACCTGTTCCGAGGCCGCCGCCCCGGTGTAGCAACCAGATCAACCTTCGCATTGCCCGAAGACGATCCAGTCAGGTCGACGAACCCTCTACCCAAGCAGTCTTCGTCCAGGTCGCCACCCAAACCCACACTAAACAACGGTTCTGCCTCATAGCACCGTCGTAGCGTGGGAGATCGAGGCCGCCGCCTCGACGCACAACCACCTTCCGGAGCCGCCGCCCCGACATCCACCGCCCACGACCACACGCCAATCCGCACATCCGTCGTGAAACCGTTGCACCGCGCTGGCCAAGGGCTCCAAAGCGGCGCCTCCAACAAGGTAGTGACGAGACCGTCACCGCCGCCCGCTCACGAAGGAGTAAAGGTTTTCACCCGGAGAACTTGGAACCACCACGCGTTAGACGAGGTCGAAAAGCTCCACAACGACGAAATCAAGAAAGGGAACGACGCCCGAGGGCGCCGCCGTCGTCGGCACTGACCGAAGTCCATGCGAGCTTTCACCCGGAGTTCAACCCGACCGCAAAGCATCGGGAGCAGCAGGATGGCATCCCGGCCATGTCGTCAACCACCAAGCTCCACGAGTTCGAGCTCCACCGCATGACGCAGCAGCCGCGGCACCACCTTCCACGGCCGCTGCCATGGCCACCTCGCGCTACAGAATCCATAGTGCATGCCGCGCCTCCCGCCGCAGCCTTCGATCTGGGGCCGCCGCCCCGGCTTCCTCACCCCGGGAGAGCGCCATGACTGCAGTAGTTTGGCCCTGCAGCCAGCGCCTCCACCACATGGATGGGATCATGTGGTGTGCCCAGCCAAACATGGCGACCCACACCTAATGAGAGCCCAAATCTAGCGAGATTATGAGCTTCAGTGTTTGAGCTTCTACGTTCATGAACAAAACGGCAACAACTAAAAAGACCACTCCTGTAGCTGATCTCCCGGGTGATAGAGCCATATATGCCCATAGAAGTAGGTCAGATGTCTTCGACCACCCCTTTGAAACAAGGCAAAAGCTTTGCCTTTTATATTGATAAAGAAGGAGCAAACAGTGGAGGCCTAGGCCCAAATAAAAAGAAGATACAAAACCGGCCGGAGCAAAGCTCAGCCAGTTCAAACTTCTACTCGGCCCTCAACATGGTCCAGAACACGCTGGACAGGGCAGCAGGGTGATGTAGGCCTCCTACTCAGCTGAAGGCGTGAACTCTACACCACCTGGGCCAGCCAGGCCTATGAGGGCGTCGTCGACGGCGGAAAGGCTCGGTATCTTGAGCTTGAAAAGGACATTGAGCGCTGCATAGACGAGGCAGACATCTGTGTCTTGAAGCTACCCTCAAATTGCTTGCGAGCCTCCACCAACGGGACGTCGTCCGCCATTTGAATTCCCAACTTTTTGCTCAACACACGGGTAGTTTTATCCAAGGTCAACATCTTCGGTTTGACGGCCAGCCTGGCACTATGGCGAATTTCCGACGCCGGCTCAACACAGGCCAAAGCCGGTGTTTGAGGTGCAGGAGAAGGAAGCAGGGGCACAGACGGCCTGGTGAAGAGATCTTGGACAGAGCCTAGCAACGACGCCGTGACGTCTCCGTCCACGCTCACTCCTCCTACCCCGCCAAGGGCAAACGAGGGAGCCAGAAGATCACCCAACAAGGTAGTTTCAGCGCCCTCTTCTGAATCGGCATCCCGCGACGGCTCCGAGTCGTCATCCTCTTCTAAAACAGCAGCTCATGACGGCTCCAAGTCATCATTGACGATAGTGAGCTCGACGGCGACGACGTCCTCAGCGAAAAGCTGCGTCGGCGCCACCCCCGGGCTCAAGGATTGCCGCAACTCAACAGGACTTGAAGTGGCATCAATACCATCCAACGCAGAGCCGCCCGCCAGCGATGGACAAGGAGACGTGATCTCGTGGCAGGGCTCAGACCCGCCATTCAGCTTCATCTCCGGCAGCGGGAACGGCGCTTCGTCAACAGGCACAACTGCATCATTGCTCATAGAAGACGAGTGCGACTGGGCGATGCCGCTCACGCGATCAATTCGACCACCCCTTTGCAATCTGAAGCAACTAGGCAATTCTGAATGAGAAGATCATCCGCAAGCGCCAGACCTTCCCTGCAGGCAAGCGCTTCCGCCACTCCTGAGTCCTTCAAGCCCTGTGCAACGAGGACTGAAGCTCCCAGATAATTCCCATGTGGATCCCTACAGAGAGCTGCCGAAGCACACTTTCCGGTTTCAGATGATAAGGCACCATCAACATTGAGGAAGTAAGAGCATCTCCAACCACACCCCTCATAGCCAACCCAAACGTCCGGGCGGACTGCCTGGACGGCCTTTGGGCCAAAATACGCTACCCAACCGAGGTCCCCAAACCGGCCCCAAACGACCGGACGGTCCGGCACACCCCAAACCCAGCACAAATCTGGGGCGGGTTTGGGGCCGCACGGACGCATCCGCCTCCTAGTCGTTGACAGCGCGGACCCTCCCTTGACCGGCCTACCGGAGCCTACCGGAGGGAGGATCTAGCCTTTGACCGGCGTCGGCATTCATGGCGGAGCGGCCAGCGGCCAACGCCCAACCGCCAGCATTCATGGCGGTCCGGACGCCACTATATGTACCGGCGCTGCTGGAACCCTAGTTCATCCACATCCACAGCCGCCGCCGCCGGAACCCTAGTTCATCGACATCCACCGCCTAGAGCTTCTTCTCCACCATGCCTCGTCGCCTCCCCACCATTTTCGCCAAGATGACGGCGGACAAGATGGCGCAGCAGGCCCAACTCCGAGCCAGGGCACGCGAGGAGGAGGCGGCGGCGGAGGTGGCTGCGTCAGAGGCGTCGAGCGTCGGATATTTCGTGGTCTGTGAGGACTCCGACATCGTCGCGCTGACGGGCTCGGATTACGGCCCGAGCAAATAGTAGACGGCCCACAACACGAGAAGAAGCCTTTCTCGTATGGAAGGAAACGAATAGCAGTCAAACTCCGCCACCTACGTCGTTATATATGCGAGGGTTGCACCACACAAACGCACCAACAAAATCGCCCGCGAAGCCGTCTCGATCGTCGGAATGGAAGCCGCCGCCGGATCCCATGATGTTCGTCAGCCATGGAGACTTGATCGTCACCTTCGCCTTTGCGTCAGCCAGCCAAGCACCGGCGGTGACCAACGAGTGCTGCCAGAACCCAGAGATGATGATGCCCGTCTGATTTGCCGCGCTCGCGGGAGGGATTGGGCTGATCTCGCTGACGGGCCGGCGGGGCTCATCGCCGAGCTTGTCCTCGCATATGACGTCGCCGACTATGTGCGTTTCCGCGCCGTGTGCCGTCCGTGGCGGCACTGTTCCTCCGACCCGCGCACGTATAGCGGCCTGGACCGTCGGTTCCATCCCTGGAGGTGGACCATGCTCCGAGAGAAGCTCGCCGAGTCGGACCGACGTTGCTTTCTCAACACGTCCACAGGTGAGTGTGTCGAGGTAGACATCCCGGAACTCAGTGACTACGAGTTACTCGCCCTTACTCCCGAGGGCCTCCTTGTTCTCGCCGATAAGGAGCCGCGCGCCACCACCATCCACCTGCTCAACCGCTCACCCGCCACCTCATGCAGCTCCCGCTGCTCAGCACACTGGTGCCCTTTGAGCGTCACGACGACGTGATCCTGAGCGTGATGGCCTATCTTTAGAATCATGGTTCAGAGCGTGGGGCACTGGCATTGCTAGCGACGATTCAACAGTGGTGCTCTGCTTCGACCATCTAAAAATGATTGGGTTGGCCAAGCCCGGCGACGAGCAGTGGAAGTTGCTCGAATACGATGGTGGTGGCATGAGATGTGCACCCATAATGTTTGAAGGCCGCTTCTACTGCGTTAACCGCCGTGGTGTCATGGTGTTGGAAATGGGGCCACCACGGCTTGAGGTTGCTGCCAAGATGAATATGTTCTTCTCCGTGATGGCGGATCATTTCCACCTTGTCAACAATCACGGGGAGTTGATGCTGGTGCACTCTCACTTGGGAGTTAAATTAGTCCGGTTCTACGTCGTATATCGTGTGGATTTGGACACTAGGACGCTAATCCCAGTCAAGACCTTGGGCGGCGCAGGGCGTGCACTCTTCTTGGGCATGCTTTGCTCTCTCTCGGTGTCTCTGGAGGCTTTTCCCTCTGGCTCAATTAGTGCGGACACCATCTACATGAGCTTTGACATGTACGAGAGAGTGATGTTGAAAGTTGGAACAATTCATCTCGCAGATGGAAGCATCGAACTCCCCAACAGTTCCGTGCCACGGCCACATACTGTTGCTGAGTGTCTGTCTCTAGCTAATACTATCTATCTGTATCGGGATGAATGGACCTAGCTAGAGTCATGGTGCTTAATTTGTAGGTTGAACCACCAACCATACATACAGAGTTGTTAGCGTCCATCGATCTGGCTATTCTAGCACAACTAGTAGTTTGGACATTAAAGGCAATACACGTTTTGTTTCTACTGACTGTTGTGGGGAGGTAATGATATTGATTGGAGAAAATATCAACCAACATCGCTACCCATAACCTAAAAAAAACATCGCTGCCCCTTTTTCTTTATGCAGCAAGGTGTCTGTGCAATTTAATCTGTGAAGTGATCCTAGGTTTGCTGAAGACGCTCGGCTGAATACATTTCAGCACAATTTACTCTCTAGTTTCTTTCTAACAGTGCAGTGGATGGTTATCGTTGTCGTGCAAAAAATTGCCCGGGTTGGTTGAGCCCATTATTTTGAATTGTTTCAGTGATTACATGATCAGTATCAGGATGGTTATGAAAGTATGCCAATGTGATTACGGTATCTGAGGACATTCCTTTTGAAGGCTGGGCTTCATTTTTGTCATATTTGTGATACTGGATTTGTGTCTACACTGATGGATCATCGGCTTCACGTGATAGTCAAACTTATTTTGACCCGAACAAGCAGGAGGTCTGCTTTTGCATTAAAGAAGGGGGAAAAGAAACAAAAGTTCCTGAGTTACAAAATTTTAGAGTTACAAGGTCGAGGTTTCAGCATGAGCACCTCAATAATAGAAGCAAAACAAAAAGGGTTTTGCTAATTCTCAGCTAGCTTAGGGCTCAGTCGATTTGGTGGCCGTTAGATATTTGTTCCTAGATTCGTGTTGTGTTGTACGGAGTACGTTATTAGCTTCGATCGTAACAACAGCGCAGCAGCACGTTCGCTGGCCTGCTGATTCTTTTGGCCTCTTAACCTTCTATCCACATGGGCCTGCTTCTTTTTACGTGTATCAACATGGGCTTTTTCATGCATGTTAGATTTTATTCACAAATTTGATTGTCTTTTTCATGTGTGCGTGATTTTTTATGTTCCTTGTCTAGATTGTTTTTTAACATATGTTGTGCTGTGCCGGCGCTTATATCTGTCGCACTATATTTTTCTCTTGTAGTGTTTTTTGTTATGTTGACTTTTTTTTTCTTCACGAACTATTCTTTTAATAATTAGCGACATATATGTCTATACCGAACAATATGATTAAGATTGTCTATGCTATTTGTGGTTCATTTTTCATGTTTTTTCAAACGGTCTTGCCAATATTCTCGGAGAATTAGCTTAGTGTTCAGTCACATCTGGGACCGTCGGATCATCCCCTTGCTTTGTGATTCGCGTTTTTGATGGGTCGGCCCTGTTTGTCTTCCCTTGCTGTATTGGATTTGTTGTGTTCCGTTTTTTAATTGGGCATGCGAAATTAGTAAGTGGGCTGGGCTGGGTTTTGATGCTGTGTTGGGCTCGTTATCGTCAGTTTTTTTTGCTAGCAGAGGAAACACAACAGATCTTACAGAGACCCAGAACACAAGAAAATTACAACAAATACCGCTGGATCTCGGCGACGAAGACGAAGACGGAGCTGCTGTTGACGCGCCGCTGCCCAAGCTCCCCAAACCTTGGATCGCTGGAGCCCACCACGAGGCAAGCGGGAAGTCTTCAACACCGCCTCCGGAGAGACTACTGCCGGCGCCGCCTGCACCGCCACGAAGATCTGATGCACCACCTCCGTCTCGAACTCACCCAGATCCGCCGCTGCCGGATCTGGCCGTGGTGACCGGAGCCGAAGAAATCCGCCGATTTTCGGACTCCAGCAGGTCGCGCGCGGGACGGCGAAGCTCCAGAGAACGCCACCGCCGGAGAGGATCCACGCCGACAACAAAACTCGAACCAGCAGCTCCAGCACCTCCAAAGCTTCGCCGGCCGAGCACCTACCGAACCCTACGAACCCTACCGCGGGCTTCCCCCACCCTCCCGCTGCCGGAGCAGCCGACGGAGGAGGAGGAACCCACGCCTCACCGGCGGAAGAGGTGGATCGAAGGTCGACTCTCAAAAATCGCCTCTGCGCACTGTAGCGGGGAGAGGATAAGGAGGGCGACGCTCTGGTATATCGTCAGTTTTTTTAATGTGTGATAAGCAGGGTTGGGTTGTTGGTTGGGTATTTGTGGACCGACTTTTTTCTTCTATGTTGCGAAATTAACATGGCTGTCAGGTTTTGCTGGGTTGGTATTGGTCTTGTATGGTCCGTCTGTAGTCATTTCTTTGTCTTTTTTTAATGATTTTTTTACATATGTTATTGTTGGATCAGGTAAAATAACTTTGTTTTACGTACCGGTTGCATTTTTTATGTTGATTTAATTATGTTGCGATTAGTTTGAAGAATAATTTGGAATAGCTTTTTGTGTAGGCTATTACTTTTTTTGAGTTATTTGTTTTTGGTAGGTTGATTTAGCATTGAGAGTTTATTATTTGGTAATTGTCTTATTGGATTTTTTTTGTTTCTTGGTTGCTATGAAAGTTTCATTGTTGATTTCTATATTTATTTTTCCATGCTAAGTTTTGAATAAATGTCCCACTTTTTAGAAGTACCGTCCAATGTTGGAACTCTTTTTGTCCGGAAGCCAGTGTTTTCTCGAGACAGGCCAGTTGCAACTGCACTTCCAACTGAGTTTTTTCCTTTAGATAGGCCAGTTTCGCACCTGCAACTGAGTTTTTTTTTGAGATAGGCCAATTGCAACTGCACTTGCAACTGAGTTTTAATTTTTATTTTATTATTTATTATTTTAAATTAAATTATTATTTATTTGTTTTTTTGGATGCCCACTTGCAACTGAGTTTTTTTTGGATATAGACCAGTTGCAACTGCACTTGCAACTGAGTTTTTTTTCTAAGACAGACCAGTTGCAACTGAGTTTTAGTTATTTTTTTAAATTTTAATTATTATATTTTGTTTTTTAGCCAGTTGCAACTGCACTTGCAACTGAATTTTTTTGTAATATAGGCCAGTTGCAACTGCACTTGCAACTGAGTTTTTTTTATTTTTTTATTTTCTTTATTAGTTTTTAGTTATTATTTATTTGTTTTTTGGAAGCCAGTTGTAACTGCGTTTGCAACTGAGTTTTTCTCGAGACGGACCAGTTGCAACTGCACTTGCAACTCAGTTTTTTCCTTAGACATGCCAGTTTTGACTGTACTTGCAACTGAGTTTTTTTTCCTAAGACAGGCCAGTTGCAACTGTTTTTGTGGAAGCCAGTTGCAACTGCGATTGCAACTGAGTTTTTTCTCGAGATAGTCCAGTTTGCAACTGCATTTGCAACTGAGTTTGTTCCTTAGACATGCTGTTTTCAACTATACTTGCAACTGAGTTATTCTTTCTGAGACAGTCTAGTTGCA
Source organism: Poa pratensis (assembly GCA_947311845.1). NCBI lineage: Eukaryota > Viridiplantae > Streptophyta > Magnoliopsida > Poales > Poaceae > Poa > Poa pratensis. The sequence goes on from CAMZMU010000127.1 coordinate 5,676,764, forward strand.
ACTGCACTTGCAACTGGGTTTGTTTCCAAGACAGACGGGTAGCAACTGCACTCGCAACTGAGTTGTTTATTAGTTTTTGTTATTTTTTCTTTATTTTTTATTTTTTTAAGCCAGTTGCAACTGCGCTTGCAACTGAGTTTTTCTCGAGACATGCCACTTGCAACTGAGTTTTTTCCTGAGACAGGCCAGTTGCAACTGCACTTGCAACTGAGTTTTTTTCCGAGACAGGCCAGTTGCAACTGCACTCGAAACTGAGTTTTAATTATTATTTTTGTTAGTTTTCTTATTAATTTTAATTATTAATTATTATTTTTGTTTTTTGTTTGGAAGCTAGTTGCAACTGCACTTGCAACTGAGTTTTTCCCTGAGACAGGCCAGTTGCAACTGCACTTGCAACTGAGTTTTTTCCTGAGACAGGCCAGTTACAACTGCACTTGCAACTAAGTTTTAATTATTATTTTTGTTAATTTTTCTTATGAATTTTAATTATTATTTATATTTTTTGTTTGGAAGCCAGTTGCAATTGCACTTGCAACTAAGTTTTTTCCTGAGACAGGCCAGTTACAACTGCACTTGCGATTGAGTTTTTCTTGAGCTAGTTTGCAACTGCACAACCGAGTTTTTTCTTTGAGCTAGTTGCAATTGTACTTGCCACTGAGATTTTCTCTGAGTCTGTAAGCCAGTTGCAACTGTACTTGCAACTGAGATTTTCTCGCGCGTGGGAGCTAGTTGCAATTGAACCTGGAACTAATTTTTTTTAGTCAGTTGCAACTACACCTACAACTGAGATTCTCCGAGTTTGGAAGCCAGTTTCAACCGAGATCTATTATTTTTGTGTTTTATGTTTTCTTTTATATTATTAATTTAATATTTTTTTGTTTTTCTGTCGGAAGGTTTGGGAATTAACGATGACCATTGAAGAGATTGTTTCGGCGCACGTATCAACATAGTCGAACGCGGACGGCCTCTCGGCGAGACACGGGGTCAGCGAGAAGACGGCGGCCGGCCTCTATTCTTTTTTGTTTTTTATTTGTATTATTGTTTTAATATTTTTTTATTTTTTGTCTGCAAGCCAGTTGCAACTGTACTTGCAACTGAGATTTTGTCGTGTCTATAAACCAGTCGCAACTGCACTTACAACTGAGATTTCCTCGAGTCCATGAGCCAGTTGCAACTGGGGTTTTTAGCCGGTTTTAACTACACTTGCAACTGAAATGTCAGTTGCAACTACACTTGCAACTGAGATTTTCTCGAGTCTATAAGCCAGTTGCAACTGACATTTTCTCGCGTCTGGAAACTAGTTGCAACTGTACTTACAACTGACATTTTTTCAGCCGCAAGCCCAACTGAGATTTTTTTCCAGTTGCAAGTTTTTTTTTCTGGTTGCAAGTCGGGTTGTAACTGAGATTTTTTTCCAGTTGTAAGTCGGGTTGTAATTGAGCATTTTACAGTTCTAAGTCTGGTTGCAACTGTGTGTTTTTTCAGTTGTAAGTCCAACCGAGTTTTTTTTCCACTTGTAAGTCTGGCTGCAACCGAGAATTTTTTTTCTATTCGCAATTCCTTTTGCAACCGAGAATTTTTTTCTTGTTATAAGTCAGAATGCAACTGAGATTTTTCAGTTGCAAATCGGATTGCAACTGAGATTTGCAAATGAAATATTTTAGAGTTGCGTGTCAGGTTGCAAATGAGAGAAAATTTGATTGGATGTTGGGTTTGCGTCGTGAGTATGTTTGTAACTAAATAATCCATTGAGACACATATAGAGATGGATAATCTCATAATCTAAGTTCCATGTTATTTTCCACGCACTAGCTTTTTATTTAATTTTGTCTCTCATTTCCTAGTGTTTTTCACTGTCTTGTATTAAGAAAAGGATGACGGAAAACCAACATATTGTATGGTATTGTCGTATCATTATTCTATCATTTTCAGTTGTGACGCGTTTCCGAGAGGTGACGATGGATGTGTTGATGACCCAGGGCACTTGTTGACGTAGTCGTGAGGCTCAATGGCAGGCGGCAGCCAATGACAATGCAACCGATTAATGTTGTTGGAGACCACTGCCGAGTGTCGAGGTAATATGGTGAGGCTTATCAAATTCCGGCGAGGCTTGTATGGGCTAGTGATGCTTGTCGAGGGTTGCTTGTCAAGAGTCGGCGATACTTTTTAAGGGTCGGGAAAGGCTAGCAAGGATCCGGTCCGCCCCGACGAGGTCCCGGATGGGCAATGTCATGCTTCGGACAGCTGGCGAGGTGTGCACAAGGGTAGTCGGAGATAACTTGGCATCATGGGGAGGGTTCGTCAATAACGACGTCCTATGCGAGAGCCCACTGGGATACCCAACCGACTTGAGCTGGCACCACCCCGGCGAGGCGAGAGGTGGTCTTTGACTGTCAAGTATAAATACATTTGGATCACTCGATCGTCTCTCAATGAGATGGCGGCATAGAGCGTAGTCAACAACGCCGTCGAACAAAATATCGGTGTGCCGCGGCCGGCCGACTGACAAACACGTACCACATACAACTACTACACATGCAAACAGCTAGCTATCCCAGTATTTTATCAAAAAAAAAAGCTAGCTATCCCAGTACTCGTATAACAATACTAGCAGCACAAGCTAACAAATAAAAAAAAAGCAACGAGTAAACCAACACCTTGAGAACAGAAAAAGGAGGAAGGAGCAAATTATCTACCCGTCGAGTTAGCTGGGCCGGCCCATGCTAGTTACGCTTCACAAAATCTGTACAAATATCGTGAGTCTGCGATTAGTCTGGACTGTGGAAAATCAATACACGGGTGACGTCAGCTAGCTGAGAATTAGCTTAATTCTCAGCTAGCTGAGCCTTAGACAGACCCAAACAAAAACCGCTGAAAAAACATCTCCACATGATTAGCATAAGATCGATGCCATTGCCAGCAGCCTTGAGAAGCTCGATGTTAGACTTGATCATCATGGCAACCTTGTTCCGCGGCACTAAGCTGAGAGTCTGTTCCTCTCGAGCCACAGGTGCCAATCGAAGCGACGTACGCTGCAATATCGTGCCATATATGTAGGCCCATACATATAACGCCGATCGGTTCGATGCATCCGATCAATATCGTGCCAGCAGCCACGCAGCTACAAAGCCAAAACCTAACCGGCGATGGACGTCCACGGCGCCGCCCGTGAAGAACGTTCCTGGTCGGATCTCCCGGGCGACCTCCTTGCTGCCGTCTACCACCGATCCGCCTCGGCATACGACCGTGCCCGCTTCGCTGCCGTCTGCTCGCCATGGCGCGCTGTCGCGGCGTGGCACCCCCGGCTGCCGGCTCTGCCGCTGCTGCTGTCTACCGGCCACGACAGGGAGGCGCAGGCGTACAGCCCCGAGGATGGCAGAGCGATGTGCGTCCCGCCGCTCCCTTGGTTCCCGTGGGGCAGCCGGCTCGTAGGATCCTACGAGGGCGGTTGGATCGCCGCCCTGTCCGCCTCAGACGAGCCGCTGGTCGTGAACCTGTTCTCTGGCGCTCGGTCGGTGCTCACCGGCGACTGCTCCTTCATCCGGAGAATCGTCGTCTTCTCGAAGGACCCTTCGTCGGGTGACTGCATTATCGCCGCCATGGCCTCAGGCTGCAGGGTTGGACTCCGCTGGGTTGACAACACGGACAAAGGGTGGACGATGTCAGGGTATCTGACAAGCAGGTACGGGGATCTCCTAGACATCACCTTCTGTAACGGCGAGCTCTATGGGGTGTCGATTGGCGCGCTAAATGTGTTTGACATCGGCGTGAACAAAGAAGGTGCTCTGGTGGCCACCTCGGTCTTCCGAGTCAATGTTACGATGTGGCCCTTGCGCAATGATGGGGTTCCATCCTTCATTAAACACATCTTTCAACTACACGACAAGCTGGCAATGGCGTTGGAGGTCGGACCGAGATCCGACTGCATAGATGGTCATCTTTTCAGGGTGTTTGAGCTCGCCGACGCCGAAGACGACCCAACAACATCATGCAGTTACACATGGGAGGAGGTGGAGACCTTAGGCGACCACGCCTTGTTCCTAGGACCAGGGTGCTGCAAGGCGCTGCACATACCGACGGCGGGCCAACGGGGCGGGGTGGAGGGGAACCGCATTTACTACTCGAAGCAACATACATATATGTGCAACAAGGTGGAGTGCTTTTAGGGGTTGGACATGGGTAGTTGCACAGTACGTTGTTGGAGGAGAGAAGGCAACAATCACTTGGAAAATATGGAGTCATGGAGATATCATCTCCGGAAGGAGCAGGCCAGCGCTAATGGTTTTCATGATTGCGTGTGGCTCTGGCCTCCCAAATTATAGTTACTCATCCATCTTGAATTCAAGATCAAGTAACACGAATTTATCTTATGTAGAAGTGTATTAGTTGCCATTTTAGGAGAATGACTAGTTACTCATGCACCAAGAATTTAAGATCAAGTACCGCAAAAATTGTCTTATGTAGAAGTGTGTTGCTTCTATTCCTTATATAGCAACCTCGATGTTACATGGGGAGCTAATCCAAGTTTGGCCGCGGTCTCCTTTCATACTAGTAGTAGAAAGCGGGCTACGTGGCACTGCTGGCCGGCAGCTATTTGTTCATGTTGGAATCATGTGAAAACGGGCAGAGGCCAGCTGACAAAGGTAGTTGTTGCTAAACCTGTCAAACATAGTTTAAATCCCGTTCGGAGAGGATTTCTTGAATTCTCACAAATGCAATTTTTCTATAAAATTAACCCACCAGGGCTAGTCCTGGTTGGTCTTTTTCTTTTGTTGCAATTGTGTTGGCCTATTCGAGGCCCCTCCCGGTGAATTCCAATCCTATGTAAGCAATGTCTAGTCGATCGACGGCACGACAACCAAGTTGATGTTGCCTCAAAGGCAGACCTTGTGTAACCTGCACCGACTAAATCAAATGTGCGATGTCAAGTTGTGTAATATTATACTTGAAAGTGTATAAATCAAATATCACAAAACAATAAGTGGCGAAACTCCAGTAATAATAACCATCTCACATTAAAAATACAACACCATCAAGCTCACAAATATTGTGTAGTACTATTATCATCGATAGCAGCAAATTCCCAAAAGGATTCATCCCCTTCTTAGGACCGTGTTCATCATCGGCCGGTTGGAACTTATTTGCACATCTACCTACTAGGCTCGATCGGTTCGGAACAATTTTTTTACCGCGCCAACTTTTGAAACACCAATCAATCATCAACGAATGGAATGTATAGAGCTGACCAGAACACCCTGATCAGCATGGTCTAACAAGCGCAGGAAACGACGGCGCGTGCTTCGCCGCATAGAAGAGGCGTGAACGTGAAGGACGACTTGGTGGCCGCTCCCTAGTCATTGTCATCACCACCACCCCATGTCTCGACCGTGACCACCAACAAGTCATGCACAGGCACGGCCACGACGCGTCGCGAGAGCTCCATGAGGCCGTCCTCGGCGACGGTGATCGCGGTGCCACGAGACGCGTCGCTGTCAAAGAGCACGATCTCCTCCGAGAGGCCGGTGTTGCGCGCCGAGATCCTCCCGAACAATTTGCCGTCGACTAAAGGATCCACCGTCTTCTCATCATCCTCATTTCTTCAGTTGCAGCGGGGTTCTTGATGAACTGGACCTCGACGGTGGACTCGAGCGCGCTCCCGACCGGCGCGTAGTTCACGGCGACGTTGGTCGCGATCTCGACGCTGCTGCTGGTGTCGGACCTATTTAATGACGACAAGCACTTTTCTTGGAAGATAGGGCGGAGCCGCGGAGGTAAAGCAAAGCGGCCATGGGGAATCGGAAGTGGAAGGTCATGCATGCTCATGAACTCACGGGGAGAGAATATAGGCTTTGCTGGATCAGTATCCAAATACTGCAGACAAACCAGTTTTACCAATTTCTAACCCAAACGTAGTTTTAGGTAAACTGGTTAGTAACAAAAAAATTGTGAAAAACCGGTTCTGCTAAAAATCTGCTGAAAACTCGTTTTCTACAAACCCACCTCTAATATTTGCTATCCAAACAACCACGTAAGGTCGGTGGAGCTTCTGTAAGAGGGCCGACCGATCGTAGGGGGTTCTTCTGAATGTCGTGAGCTGTAAGGGGTGCAGATCCATAGGATTATGACCTAAACCTACTGATCCTTATATGGTGTCTCAACATTTGATAAGAGAGTTCACTACAGGAATGGCCACCTGTGCCGACGGCCGAAGCCCGTCGGCAAAGGCCCCCATGCCGTCGGTACACACCTATGCCGACGGCCACCGTCGGCACAGGGTGGTCGGCTTAGGGCCTTGTAGGCACAGTACACCTAGCCGTCGGCACAGCTATACACCGTCGGCACAGCTTTTGCCGACGGCTGAGTTTTTGCCAAATCGACACAAGATTCCATCCGGTTCGCCCGAAAGGGGAGTTTTCACCTCTAAGTGCAGAAACTCACTAGAGAGAAAGTGAACCCGGTGATGTCGGTCACACCTAGGAGTAGATTCTTGGACATTTGAAACACACAACACACTTGTACACATATGGTATGTCACAACCTAGGTTTGGGTGGGGTTCCGACGCTCCGTGGCCCCGCTTCGGCGAAACCCTGAATCCGCTGGAAAAACCCTAACGTTTCCGTCTACCCCATAGACGTGCGTCGAAAGGGGTAGCCCACCAATTGGAAATGAAGTTCTACCGGTGGCGCTCCCGGATCCAACGGCTCACCAGCGCTCGAATGAAACACACCGCTGATCCAACGGCTCAGAAGCGCATGAAGGAAACACACGATCCGTGTGCTTCTCCCGGATCCAACGGCTCACCAGCGCTCGAAAGAAACACACCGCTGATCCAACGGCTCAGAAGCGCACGAAGGAAACACACGATCCGTGTGCTTCTTCCGGATCCAACGGCTCACCAGCGCTCGAAAGAAACACACCGCTGATCCAACGGCTCACAAGCGCACGAAGGAAACACACAATCCGTGTGCTTCTTCCGGATCCAACGGCTCACCAGCGCTCGAAAGAAACACACCGCTGATCCAACGGCTCCCAAACTCTCAAAGGAAACACACGATCCGCGTACTTGTTCCTGATTGGCTAGCTGGAGGGAGTCACTCGGAGAGGCGGGTCTATAAGAGAGGCAGGAGTACACTTCACATCCATCATTGCCAGTACACGGGTAGCAGAGAGCAACATTTCTGAGAGGCAGAAGTTCCTAGAGCGTCGGCTGAAGGTGAACCCTCCCCTCGGTCGGATCCAAGCAGCGGCAAGGATCTCTGATGATTAGCAACATTCCCAACACTTGTTCCGACGGTTGCAGATCATCAGAGATGTCTTGCCGCTGTTTGGATCGAAGGCCGATTTGCCGAGTGAAGAGAGCAACAAAATCCTTCAGTTCGTCGACCGAATACAAAGCATTCGGATTCCCGTCATACAGCCCAACGGTGCATTTGATATGCAGGCACTCACGAGCCACCGTTGGGCTGTATGACGGGCTAACCGTGTGTTTTGTTCTATCTACAAATCCTTCAGTTCATCCCGACGGTCCTGTCTTCTCGGCCTATAAGAACCCCTTCTTACTAAGGTTGGTAAGCATTCAAGTTCACTCACTCGAACATGTCGAGCTTTCCTTCCGATCGTAGTTTCCAGCTAGGAATGTCGGCACTCCTTTTGAAGTTTACGGCCGAGTTCAAGGTAGACAATAAGGAAGTGTCATTCGAGGATATTGTTACTTATCCACTTCATCTTCGTGAGCTATCAGCGAACCTATGTAGGCATGGGTGGCCATCGAGAACTTGGAGGGAAATACGGGAAGAACTTCTCAGGATGCATCTAGGTGGCAGAAGAAGAAGGCAACAAACATGTGATATCTTATGCTCGGTGGCAGACAGATTTGGCCAGCGCTATAAGATTTTCTATTTTATGCTCGGTGGAGCTATTCAGTGATATCTTCGGGACATATTCGTATTTAGGATGTATGAGACATATCCGTATTTCTATTTGTATATGAGACATATTCATATTTATGTTTGTATGACACATATTATCTACGTACGAGACATATTATTATCTACGTACGGGAAAACCAATATCCACCCCAACACTTGCAATAATATCTACACACATGCGATAACACAAACCAAGATTCGCATATAATACTTCCGAGAGACAAGATTCGCGACGTTATTTTATGTGGGTGGAGACCGCTATTCGGCGTAGCTATATACATATAGAAATGAATAAAAACATATTAAATTTAATTGAGAGTAATAAATAGATACATAAAAATGAAGATTAGGGTAAAAAAACATGATGACTTTTTTTAGCGAAACTATATACATATATCTATTCGGTGTATCTATATACATAAAAATGAATAAAAATGGTAGAGGCCTGTGCCGTCGGCACAGAGTGCCGTCGACGTCACCTCATATTCTGTGCCGACGGCTTCCTGTGTCCCGACGGTGGCCGTCGGGATAGAATGTCTGTGCCGACGGCCGTTTCTGTGCCGACGGACTTGCCGACGGCTGGTCCTGGTACTCCCCTGTGCCGACGGCCCCGATAAATAGCCATCGGCACAGATCATGGCTGTCGGCACAATTCGCCATTCCTGTAGTGGTTGGCCTGGCATAAACAATTGTCACAAAAAAATCAGTTCCATTCACATGTGTAACATGCTAGTACTTTACCAGTTTAAGTTAAAAATGTTATTTCACAAAATATTATGCAAAATAATGGGCTTACATGTATACCTACACACTGATTAATTCACAACTTCCACTTGTTTAATATTGTGATGTGTCTCGTGCTCCGTTTGCGACAAGCATCTCCAAGTTTGGAGTCCACTCGTACTCCAACGTGACCGCCACGTCATCTGTAGCACGATGAGCGGTCCATTTCCCCCTGCCATGGGGAAGGCATGACTCCAATGATTCAGTGAGCATTAATTTTGGGAGCCATGAATATTCAACAGATGCCTTGGTAGTCACGGTTATCCTCTCTAGCGCCGGCGCACTCGCGAGTAGCAGTTGTACCATGTCTAGCCAGTATTGCTCATGTCCAGAGAAGCCGCCAAACTTCACCTCGCGAAGGTGCTCCAAGGAGATCACTTCATCTTTCCAGCCCCCACGGACCTCGCAGTCGCTGCACCGTACCTCACATCGAGGACCATACTTCATTTGGTGGAGATCAAATGAGGTCAAATGAGAAATGCATACAAATTAGTGACTTTGAAATCTTAAATTGACCATCTTGCCAAAATAAATTATACTCCCTCCGTGTCAAAATATAAGGCGCGCTATTTTTAAGGTGGTCTTTGACACTCAACTTTGATCACCAATATATATCAAAATATATTGAATGGGAATGTATATATGATACCGTTGGATTCGTCTTGCAAAATTCTTTAATTTTATATATCTTTATAATAATTTTGGGTACATATTATAAGTACAAATCATGGTCAAAGTTACACGGCGTTGACCAACGGAATTAAAGGGCGCCTTATATTTTGAGACGGAGGGAGTATATGCTTATATAAACGAGATATATGGAAGGTTAATTAGAATCTCACCCGTAGGTGAACTAGGTTGTCTAGTTGGAGGTATTCGAGATTGTTGCATCGTGTTAGGAGACTGGTTGTGATTGCCCCCAAGTAGTGATTGTTATCTGAATAATACTGTATGGCCAGATTTGTGACGCTGTGTAGCTGGGGCATCTCTTTCATTGCCTCATCTTCTTCCTGTTCCGTTAGCTTCTGTTTAATTAAAAAACAATTTAGGAAAAAATAAAGTACATAATACTCAGTCTTCGACACACATGACAAAAAAATTCTCTTGTTTTGCTAGTGGTTATAACTCATTGGAAACCTTAATCTCATAGTGGTTAGCCAAATAGGGCCCTAAACACTAATTTAATTTTTTTAAGTAGGCACACCATGAGTTTAAACTTGGTAAGCCAACTTTAGGGGTTTAAAATTTAGAGTTGGATTTCGCTAAACATTATGAGAAGGTTTAGAATAAACTTTAGTCTAATTAATGTTTTGTTCGAGGTCTAAAATGAAAGCAGGCATTATTAGGAACTTACTGGTGGAACTTGAAGGCATAAGATGTGGCCATGGATGGGGCGGCATTGCTGCAGTAGAAGGATCGTGCGACTCTGGATTTCGAGCTGAATGTAGCCTAGTCCGAGGGAGGCCACGAGTTTCTCCAACGCCGGCGCCCGAACGGTGATGCGGTTGTCCTCTCGGTGATGGTAGAACATGAAGTAGCTCTCCACGCTGAGCGTTGAGAGCCGCGGGGCGTCCACGTCCAGCCGCCTCACGTCGAGGTCCTCCATGTGCAAAGTCTCCAGCGCTCCACCATCGAGCCGCAGGTCGTGCAATCCATGCAGGTGCGAGAGCGTTAGCTTCCGCAGCCTCGGGCAGCAAGACGGGACGAGAGCAGGTGGCCGAGGTGGGGGCCGTCGTCGTCGGAGAACCATATGGTGCAGAGAGACAGCTCGGTGAGCGAGTGAAACTGGACGGCGGGCGGGAGGATGAGGGCGGCGTAGTTAAAGTTCAGCGACAACGTTGCCACCCTCGTGGTAGTAGGGAGGCTATGGCGGGGCCGCAGCTTCTCCTGGATGTGTCTTGGCAGCCAATACGTCCTCCTGCTGTGTGGCACCGACATATCGAACACCAAGGAAGTCACGGCGAGCCGCATGGCGCGGCGGAGCCACACGTCGGCCCGCCACTTGCCTGGCCAGAGCCAGGAGTGCACCTCAAGCGTGTCGATGTCGGCGTCGGCACCGCGGTAGTAGGTGCGCCGCGCGAGCAGGTTATGCAGGAAGTCGTTGAACTGCCAGTCGTCCATGCAGCGGCGGCCATAGCACTTCCAGTTCCCGATGCGAAGCACAGGGACGCGCGTCAAGAGGCGGCGCCACCGCGTGGAGGGCACGGAGGCGCAGACTACGTCCCGCGCGTCCGGCAGGAAGCGCATGATGTGGAGGAGGAGGTCGTCACTGAGGTCGCTGATGTGGTCCACGCAGCTGCCGTCGCCCTCGGATGCCGGCGACGCCATCGAGTTTCCGCCGTGTCGCAACCGGTTCGTCGACTGTCCTGGCCCCTGGGCAGGTTCGACGGCTGTGGCTTACGATGTACGATCGATGCGTGACTTTGCAGCTTCATATTCGTAACGAACTCAAGCCTTGTAGACTTGTAAACAAACCAGGACTCCAACCAATTCGGTGAGATAAAGCTGGAGAATTTGGTACGTATACTCATGGTCCTATTTACAAATTTTATGATACACTACTTGTTTCCAATGCTCAAATAGGCTATAAATATGATGTACAGAAATGCTTTATAATAAAATATTAGAGATAAAATCACGTTACATGTACTGGGAAGTAAAGTTGTTCTATCTTGTATGTAGTCCTCAAGTTGAATGCCATTTACGACTTAGAACATGTGTATTTAGCAGCACCCTTCTATTTGCATGTAAATAATGTCATTCCATATAGCAAATGGGTAGGTGCATGCATGGTATACTATCATGTCGTTCCTGCGTGAGCGTGTTACTTCTAGAGGCCAGTAAATAGGGAAACAGGCAGTATTTTGTGTGCCTGAGAGAGACAGAGACAGAATCCAATCTCGTTTGTGCGGATGGATCGTGGACTGTGTGCTCTCATCTTTCTTTTTTGGAACAAGTTTTTGTTGTTTACTTCATAAAAGTATATAGGAATATAAATAGTACTTTCTGATCTAGTGTATAGTATACTAATTTGATCTGATACGAAATCATGTTTTTTGTAGCTGGACAAATGGTGCACGTGGCGGCATGAGCAGCCAGTAGGCGTGGTAACACATCAGAAAAATGCAGGCGTTGCACTGGCTGCACGTCCTAAGTTAACGGCAAATAACGTTGCATCTGGAGAGTTGATGTACCTGTTTAATTATTTACTTTTACTAGTTGAAATGTACGTGCAACGCACGTTTTCACAATTAAATGGGACAATTTACAAATATGACGTCTTAACAATGAATTGGAATATTTTACAAATAGGAAAATATCGTATGTAGCTGAATTACTTCTTACTGTGCATATCGACACATATACCTTTCAGTGTGGTACCGTATGCAGGAAGGGTACCGAATAGGGGATGGCTTGGCGACACCCGTGTGGGAGATGGATAGATCGGCTGGGCAGGAAAATGCACCGGCACCACAGGAAGTGTGATCCCCCCCCACATGAAGCTCCGCCACTGTGCCCCTGGTAAGAGATCAAGATCCACATAAAAACGTAATATGGAAAGAAATGCTCAGCTTGTATAGTACTCGAGAACACGAAAATAAGACCAGCACCTGGATCCGTGTTCCATATACTATCATCTCACTTAATATGAGAATATCCATAGTTTGAAATTGCAAACTGGAAGTTCAAAATGAGATAATTCTCATGGACAAAATGAGACGATTTTCCTGAAAAATGTAAAGGACTCATCTCCAATAAAATACATGACTTATCTTTCATACATATGACTATGAGAGAGAACAAAAAAGTCAAGTATTATTTCAAAATTGATATGAACTAAATTTAATATACATATATTCAATATTCGTTTTCGCAATTTTTTTATGATAGAAAAGTTCCATACACATCAACGATGTAATATCTATGTGTACAACATAAACTACCCTTTTCTCTTTATCCAGCGCGACCGACCATTTACAATATATACAATAAGAAAGTTCTCATTTAAGCAATTATTCACATGTTTAACATATTTTCTTTTTATAGAAAAAGTGTATAGTTACATTTCCTACGGCTAACTGAAAATATTCATTTGGTACGCTGTATATATTTAATTAAATACTTATTTTAACATATATATTCTCGCCTCCGGAAACAAGTGTTCGCACATACAGATGTATATATCAACTCTTATTTCCGGTAAATACATACAACCATATTTAAATCCAAATACATGCATCCACACCAAATCTGAGTTGTTGTGCATCTTGAACTAACATAAAGCATATAAATGTTTCATACACATAAGAACAGGCATATCTGAAAAGAAAATGAATAGAGAGATGGGCCGATGCTGCTAATCCCTAAACCTGTTCAGCGACTCAATAAACAATTTTTCATATACACGATAAGAACGATAAGAACATCTCAGATTTGAAGAAAAATATGGATACAGAGATGGACGGCTGCTGGTAATCTCGAAACCGGTTCAGCGGCTTGCATCAGAATAATCACCGAGCGGAAGAACTCTGAACTTGAGGAGCATGTACAGACAGGGAGGTTTGGGGATGGCCTGATCGACGGAACTCTGGGACGGCGTACACTGAACCTGATAGAGGTGGGGTGCGGGAGGTCGGGGCGGTTGAGGATGCACGACTCGACGCCCGTCTGCTCTCCTCCAGTATGCTGTTGCGCTCTCATCCGGTTCTTCTCCTCCCAGCCAGAGAGTTCCAGCGACGGTACCCGGCGCTCTTGGCTGCATCACCTACGGCATCAGGGGAAAAGCTTGTGCTGCGGGGGAAGGCAAGAAAAGGGCCGGTATAGGGGCGCCAGCGCCCGCCTGCGGCTTCCTCCCTGCACTTGTCGGCCGCCCGCCTGTGCCCCCGCACCCAGCACCGCGCCGGCCGCTGCCCCTGCTTCCCGCCAGCCTGCACGGCGTGAGCGGAGCCAGCGCCAGCGCCCGCCTGGGCGTGGAGCTTGCCGAGGCAGCCGGCTGGTACAGCCGGAGCTCGAACGACACGCATAGTGCTCACCGGAATTGGGGCTGGTCTGGCGGCGGACAGGAAACAACTTGTTGATGAGGGCTTCGTTGACGGGATTCTGAAATACCATTGCGACTTAGAACGTATCCGTCTCCGCTTACGATTTCATCGGGAGATCAAAGCGATCTAACATATGCCTTTTTTCCGAAGATTGAACATAAGGATGTAAATAACTGTTTGGCAAAATGGTGGCAATTTGGTTGTATTATGTGGTTTGGTGGGAGGGCAAAACGGTCCAAAACGGACAATGTTGAGTTGTCAAACATTGAGACGATCTGGGCCATTTGATCGGATATTGAACGGTCCAGATTTAAAGTATCCCAACAAGTTAAGTTTGCTCTTTTAATAGTAGTATAGAAATTTTTTTGTTGAATAAAATGATATGGATAGTTTACTGTCCTTGTGTTGTGGGCCAAGTCCACTTTTACCTATGGGATTCCGACGGCTAACTGCATGCACACCAATTACTTCTGTTCCGCGATTAATTCACGAATTTTACATGTTTTTTTTCTATTGTGTTGATCTTTTTGTTCTAATTCAAGTTTAGTATTATTCCCTATTTTTGTCGGTCATCTATATTTATAGGGGTGAATAAAAGATAACTACTTTTACTCTACATTGAAAACACTAGACGAAATAGTTGGAAACCACCCTCTCTCGTCTTTGAAACTTCGTCGTCTCTTCGTATGTTGATGCCGTTGACCTCTTTGTCCTCCTCTCCTTGTCTACATATACAAATTTCTTCACACGGAAACCAATCCCCACCACGCCGCAACCCCTTTTGCAGACCACCATTTTTTCCTCGACAGTTCCCCATATCTTGTCTCACTTTGCCCACTTCTTGCCTGCTCATTGGGAAATTCACAATTAATCACGTAGCGTGGGATGGTTTTGGACCGAAATAGACCGCTTTCATGGCAGGTTCTGATAGACTTTTGTGTGGCATTTAGTTAAACACTATCCCCACAGGCAAATGTTCATAATTCCAGGATAGTTGTACAATCTGCGGACATCAAGACTCGTTTATAGATTGCACCATGTCAAGGTGTGTGTGGGCTTTGGCGTCACCCGCAGTGGCGGAATATGTGGCGATAACACATGAGGATAAAGCAACATACTGGACTTTTGGTCTCATTGAAAGACTGAATTGGAAGGATTAACATAGCTTCTAATAAACAAAAGCATATTTCAGAGTCCGTTATCTACAAGATGTTTCATGGAGAGTTTACGCAGAATTGGAGGTTATGCAGAAACCAAAAAATTTGAGTCCCAGGTAGCAGTCGCGCTCTCGTATAATTCGACTTACCTCCGAGCATTGACAAAACCAGAAAGCCACAACCCGACGTCTCCGATGCCCCGCTGCCACCATGCTTGTGTTGGACAGCTGCACGCGGGAGGTGACGATCCTCTGCGGCAGGAGCTACCACTATAGAAACATCGTCGACATCGACGAAATCAACGCGTCGATGCTGCGTTGCTTCAGGTACATGGGAGGAGGTGGAGACCTTAGGCGACCACGCCTTGTTCCTAGGACCAGGGTGCTGCAAGGCGGTGCACATACCGACGGCGGGCCAACGGGGCGGGGTGGAAGGGAACCACATTTACTACTCGAAGCAATATACATATTACCGTCGTAGGCGCATAATCGATCTACCGAGAACCAAGCAATCACAGCACGATGACGACACCGAGATTTGTTAACGCAGTTCGGCGAACTCGCCTACATCTGTGAGGCATGACTACGGGCGCTCCTCCCCACTGATACCGCAACACTGGCCGTCCTAGGCGCCGGCACAAGCCGCCGGCTCCCCCTGCGTGCCTGTTGCTATCAAGTCGTCATAGGTTACACGTGTGGTGCTCCCCTTATTATATGGGAGGCCCACGTTACAAGAGTTCGACTCTGATACTACTCGCATCCTATCCACACCTAATACAACTCCAAGTCCAAACCTAACTCAACACGTACACAATATTTGACACAAACACGACAAACTCCACCTTGGCGAATATTGTCCACCACCTTGAATTCGTCAATGCGTCAAACCTCCATGTACTCCGTACTTGAGTGTCTCCATGAGCTCCACTGCTACTCCCAGACTCCACGTGACTCCGCCTGCAACTGTAGTCCCTTCTTCCCATGTCAACATCATCACACACCGATCACTGATCTGCGTGAAAGTGCTTCCAACTTGAAAGAATTTCACCGTCGCCTTTTAGTCACCTTGAGTCAAATTCACAGTCGTCTCATCCTGGATAGTCTTCTACATGTCCCACAGCTATAGCACTCCGCCTCCTTCTGTATCTAGTCACCTGCACTTTGCCATGTGCACTGAACATAACAGAATATACGGCCATGTACTCTCCACGCTTCCGACATTTCAGACTCTCTAACACTTTCTCAAATTCGCTATGGCCGACTCTTGTCTATCACTTGATGGCCATCCCCGATAGACCCAGTCACCAACTTGAACCCGATACTCGCCAACACTGCTTCAGCACCCCTGCACACCTATCTGACCACGTCTGACCGCCTGTGCCCTGGTCTGTCGCTGTGTCCCGTGCTTTCCGCACTCCTCGCCGCTATTACCGCGTCGAGCATCCGCAATCTTGGCAAAGATCTCCTGGGTCGCTAACCCACACCACCTCAGACCCCACTGCAGATAACCACCAGTCATACCCGACCGGTGCCGTGTTCCACATATGTCTCGAACCCTGACGTCCAGTCCGACCAACGTGCTTCTCGCTTTCCCGCTGACTAGGCTTCGACTCTCCGTTGACTTACGCCGCAGCCCCTCCATTAGCCGAGTGAAATCTCCGCCAGAGACTCCAGCTCCACCTTCAACATGACTCCTTGGTAGATGATCAATCCACCACACGCCCCGTCGACCTCAAGATCCCATGCGTACGCCATCTTGAATCAACCCCGCGTCACTGCATGTCGAAGCACGCATATCCATGCGCCACATGTTGCCACGCCACAGAGTACGGACACCATCAGCCCTCACGCTCCTACGTCGTTGTCACCGATCTTCACCGCCTTCTGCCCGACCGACCTCTCGTCGATCTGTCAGACTGTCCAGTCCGACCCAGCCGAACGTATCCGACTGCATCCATGCTCCACCCTGTGCCCACTCCACCTTCCGCGCACTGTCCGGCACCCTGTGTATACATGATCCTCACGACACGCTCCAGCACGTCGTCACTCGCCGCATCCAGTCCATCATGATCAACTTGGCCCCACGCTACTTCATCGAGCGTCGCCCATACAACGCTCGGATCAAATAACATTGACCAAACCTGTCAATCTTCCCGTGAACCTGCGACTCCGCGTCTTGTATATACCGCAGCCATCCGTACACAACCTTTGTACCGAGCAAAGAAACCCAAAAATTTATCATTGGTGCCTTCCATATACACGTACCAAAAAAAGAGAATTGCAAGTACATGCACCACCCTCATGCACACGTGCCGTCAAAGCTCCAAATATTTTTATCTCTTCTTGCTCCCAATGGCAAACAACCACAATACATGACGCCTTTTTTTTTCTCAGTAGCAAATCTCCCGCATGTACTCTCACCTCCCTGCATGCATACGGCTGCACATGCAAACGCTCCTGCCACCACTGGACCCCAGCTAGCTTGGCCCACATGAGCATCCACGCGTTGCCTTGCACGCCTTGCGCATCTTGCAGGACGACACATCCGACTCGAACACATGCACCTGCTCCACAGATCGAAGTCAATCTGCCGCCGCCGCACTTTGCATCCGATCCAATCTGCCGCTTCTCGTCGAGAGCCTCGTACATGCAACCTGCTGTTTATGATCGCCACCACGAAATAATCCACGCCACCCAATCAATCTGCCTTCGTCGCCGACGTCTACGGTCTCTACCCGAACGAATCCGAGACAGCCCTGCTACCGCCAGCAACTTCCACGATTAATCTGGCGAAATTTCCGCTTCCTCTAGATCAACAACAATCCATGGCCTTCAACCCTGCTGCTCTGATACTAATTATTACCGTCGTAGGCGCATAATCGATCTACCGAGAACCAAACAATCATAGCACGATGACGACACCGATATTTGTTAACGCAGTTCGGCGAACTCGCCTATATCTGCAGGGCATGACTACGGACGCTCCTCCCCACTGATACCGCAACACTGGCCGTCCTAGGCGCCCAGAGCCGGCTCTAAAATTTTAGAGACCCCTGGGCGAACTCTATAAATGGGCCCTACTCAATGGGCCTCTAGCCTTTTTTCCATGTCTTTTATTTGTTACCACTGGCGTGTTTATAGTATCGTACACCACTAGTAAGAATCGAGTCAGTTTAGGCAAAATATACTAGTGGCGTGCATCGTATTATGTACGCCACTAGTATATAGTCCCAGTAATGGGCCCCAAAATTGGCGGGGCCCCGGGCCGTCGCCCCTCTTGCCCTGGGCCAGAGCCGGGCCTGTAGGCGCCGGCACAAGCCGCCGGCTCCCCCTGCGTGACTGTTGCTATCAAGTCGTCATAGCTTATCGTGTGGTGCTCCCCTTATTATATGGGAGGCCCAGATTACAAGAGTTCGAATCTGATACTACTCGCATCCTATCCACACCTAATACAATTTCAAGTCCAAACCTAAGCCAACACGTACACAATATTTGACACAAACACGACAATACATATATGTGCAACAAGGTGGAGTGCTTTGAGGGGCTGGACATGGGTAGTTGCACAGTACATTGTTGGAGGAGAGAACGTAACAATCACTTGGAAAGTATCAAGTCATGGGGATATCATCTCCGGAAGGAGCAGGCCAGCGCTAATGGTTTTCATGATTGCGTGTGGCTCTGGCCTCCCAACTTATAGTTACTCATCCACCTTGAATTCAAGATCAAGTACGCCACGAGTTTATCTTATGTAGAAGTGTGTTAGTTGCCATTTTTAGGAGAATGACTAGTTACTCATCCACCAAGAATTTAAGATCAAGTACCGCAAAAAATTGTCTTACGTAGAAGTGTGTTGCTTCTATTCCTTATATAGCAACCTCGGTGTTACGTGGGAGCTAATCCAAGTTCGACCGCGGTCTGCTTTCATACTAGTAGTAGAAAGCGGGCTTCATGGCACTGCTGGCCATCAGCTATTTGTTCTTGTTGGAATCATGTGAAAACGGGCAGAGGCCAGCTGACAAAGGTAGTTGTGGCTACACCTGTCAAACATAGTTCAAGTCCCTTTCCGAGCGAATTTCTCGAATTCTCACAAAAGCAATTTTTCTATGAAATTAACCCACCAAGGGCTAGTCCTGGTTGGTCTTTTTCTTTTGTTACAATTGTGTTGGCCTATTCGATGCCGCTCCCGGTGAATTCCGATCCTATGTAAGCAATGTCTTGTCGATCGACGGCACGACAACCTAGTTGATGTTTCCTCAAAGGCAGACCTTGTGTAACCTACACCGACTAAATCAAATGTGTGATGTCAAGTTGAGTAATATTATACTTGAAAGTTTAGAAATAAAATATCACAAAATAATTAGTGGCGAAACTCAACTAATAATAACAATCTCACATCCAAAAGACAACAACAACAAGCTCACAAATATTCCTCAACACGTTAGATCCACCTCGTCTTACGACCGTGCCCGCTTCGCCGCCGTCTGCTCGGCATGGCGCGTTGTCGCGGCTTGGCACCCCCGGCTGCCGGCTCTGCCGCTGCTGCGCTTCCGTCTACCGGTCATGACAGGGAGGCGCAGTCGTACAGCCCCGAGGACGGCAGAGCGATGCGTGTCCCCCCGCTCCCTTGGTTCCAGGAAAATGTTCATAATTCCAGGATAGTTGTACAATCTGCGGACATCAAGACTCGTTTATAGATTGCACCATGTCAAGGTGTGTGTGGGCTTTGGCGTCACCCGCAGTGGCGGAATATGTGGCGATAACACATGAGGATAAAGCAACATACTGGACTTTTGGTCTTATTGAAAGACTTAATTGGAAGGATTAACATAGCTTCTAATAAACAAAAGCATATTTCAGAGTCCGTTATCTACAAGATGTTTCATGGAGAGTTTACGACAAAATTGGAGGTTATGCAGAAACCAAAAATTTCGAGTCCTAGGTAGCAGTCGCGCTCTCGTATAATTCGACTTACCTCGGAGCATTGACAAAACCAGAAAGCCACAACCCGATGTCTCCGATGCCCCGCTGCCACCATGCTCTGTTGGATTTTGTCCAAGGATCGAACACACGATCTCACGCAACTCGGCGACGGAAACGCAAACCGTCGTGCTGACGCTAACACAAACATCAGGACCAGAACACACACGAACGCAGCAACAATCAATGGATCGCCAAAGGCACGTCTCGCGCCTTTTGTTTTCTTTATTGCTTTTCGTTTTCTGGTGGTTTACAACAGGCTCGATGCCCTTGCTTATATAGCACACAAAGGCCTCGAGACCTGCTCGACTTGTACTTGGACTCCGACTCGTACACAACCTGGAAACACACGTTACCTAGCTACTTACGTACAATTAACTATGGCATGCAAGCCGACTCGTACAAGAACACTCACACTTTCCAAAACTAGTACTACTACCTAGTTTGGATTATCCAACAATCACCCCCTAATCCAAACTATCGACTCGTCGACTATAACCAACATATTATCCGGATTACCAGCCCACGCCGTCGCATATTAGCGTGCCACATGAGGACTAAACGCATAGCCTCATGCAAGAACTCATCTTGACCGGTCCGCATCCATCTTCACGCTGGCCTTCGTCTTCTCGCCGAGACACACAATTACTTTGACAATAACAAGAAAGTAAACACACGACTCTTTAACTCTCTTTTTCTTTTTAAACACCGCTTCAACACAGAAGCCTCGGGCCATCGTCAACATCGCAAGCTAGCTGAAGAATCCCTTGCTCCTTCTTCCGTTTCTTTCGCGGATTTGAACACTCTCTCGAGTAGTGCCCCATCTCTTGACAATTATAGCAACGGACTTTTGATATATCGAATTTCCAATCCTTTTTCTTCAATTTTCCGTCGTCCGTGACGCAACTTGACGGCGATGAAGAATCCTCGTACTCCACCGTGACGCAACGGCGAAGCTTCACACCTTTGCTCTGATACCAATTGTTGGGTTTTGCCCACATGATCAATCACATGAAGTTAGACGAACACAAGACAATCAAAATCTTATGGCCAAGGGTGCGTGTCGCACCCTCTATTTTGGCGAGGTCGAAGATTTGAAGCCACGCCTGCCCCGGGGAGGCGACCCGTAATAGCGCCTCGGGGCGGGCGATTGTCGTTCAGCGGAGCGACACGGTCGAGACGGCAGGGCTGTAGTCGGCAAGGCGTTGAAGGTGGTAGATGATCGTTGGTGAGAGCCGTGGTGCCGAGGCGCGGTATCGGTAAATCTCGTCAAGATCTCCGGGGGAGTATGAAGGAGGTCGTCAAGGTGTGGTGCATGAGTTCTTGCAAAGATGCGTCCAAGAGCTTGTGGTTGTGAGTCTACGGCAGTTGTGTTACTGGCGAAGAAAATTGTGTGCGGAAGGGAGAAAGCGGAAAAAGGATGTGGTGTCCTTGCGGTTCCGTTCGTGATCGAAGTTCCGGCGAGTTCGTATGCGGAAGTTGTGTTGCCCGTATACGGCGAGTTGTGTTGCCGCTGGACCAGTGGAATTGCCGCGAGATCGTGCGTTCGATCTTGGGCAAAGGTAACTAGTTCTGGCGAGCTCATGTACGGAAAGATGTGTTGCGCGTACATGACGAGTTGTGTTGCCGCCGGATGCGAAGGTGTTGTCCGGTTGCGTCACCGACAACAAGAATAAGGTGTCAAGTTGTGTCCAAGTGCTGGTCTGCGGGAGCTTGTTGCAGTTGAAGCGCGTCATGGTCGAGGGAATCCAGTGAGTTGTACCGAGAGACATTGAAGAAATATAAACAGAAAAATAGAGGGTGCGACACGCACCCTTGGACATAAGATTTTGATTATCTTGTGTTCGTCTAACTTCATGTGATTGATCCTGTGGGCAAAACTCAACATGCTCGTGTTGGACACAGCTGCAGGCGGGAGGAGACGATCCTCCGCGGCAGGAGCTACCACTATAGAAACATCGTCGACCTCGACGAGATCAACGCGTCGATGCTGCGCTGCTTCAGGTACATGGGGCCACTCCTCTCAATCTCATTCAGTCCACTGCCGCTAGACTTGGAACAAGTGGAGCTGGATTTTTCTGAGCATGGCTACAAGGGGGACAACAAGGATTCAGACCGTGACATGGAGACCTTCTGGCGATTTGCTCGGAGCTTCGCCAGCACCAAGGAGATGAGGCTGATGATGAACCGCCTGGAGGATATGGGCGTCCTAAGTGAGACGAGGCGGGTCGAGCTTCTGCCGGCATTCCTGCGCTTTGAGCGTCTCGAGGTTCTTGGAGCATATTGGGGGAAAGGCAAAGATGCAACACTCGCTATCTTGAACCTGCTCCGATGTTGTCCCGTGCTCGGTGCCCTCCGGATCAACCTCACTGCAAAGCACGAAGACAACTCAAATGAAGTAGGGGCACGCAGACGAGTTCGTCAAAAGGAAATTCAGATCGCTCCGTTGTTGGGCCCACGCAACTTGCTCCGGTGCTTGCAGAGCTCACTCATGAGAGTGGGCTTGCAATTTCTGTTAGAGAAGTCGGACTGTCTTGGTGCCAAGCTGATAAAATTCTTCGCTGAGAATACGATGGTTCTCGAAGAAGAAGAAATGTGTATCGATGGGGGAGACAAAAGGCTGTGCAAGCACCTGAGTCCCAAAACAGAAAAGTGGA
This sequence comes from Poa pratensis, assembly GCA_947311845.1. Lineage (NCBI taxonomy): Eukaryota > Viridiplantae > Streptophyta > Magnoliopsida > Poales > Poaceae > Poa > Poa pratensis. The sequence continues at coordinate 5,699,311 of CAMZMU010000127.1, forward strand.
ACTACAGAAGGAAAAACTTAGGGGCGACAACTTTTGCTATCTTACCTCTTAAGAGTTGACTCAAGAATTTGGTACGTATACTCGTGATCTTATTTACGTATACTACTGAATACTAGAAAAATGTCCGTGCGTTGCAACGGGCCTAAAATGATAGTCAAGGGAGACCAGTAAACTTGACATATAATTCCATCATTATCTTACAAACCTTTTCAGATTTCGCCCAAATCTGATAATGCATAGTCAAACATGTATTATATTTAGCACTTAGGAAGATGCAAAATAAAACAACTAACATGGAATCTTTAGGTGTATGTCTGATTCTATTTAGTTCAAATTAACTTCAGCATCATTCTACCAAGTTCAACAAGAACACATATATAGCAAAGAACATAAACAGAGAAATAAGAGGTTTTACATTTCATCCAAAACCCTGCCAATGGATAACTGCCCACAGAACTATTACCCTCTTTATTATCTGAAGAAATATAGCCTCTGGAATATGTGAACTCCGAATCTTTGTTTCTTTCTTGATCATTACTAACTAAATTAACCTATGAGAGACATGCTTTGCACAATCTTTGATACTATAGCAAATACATCAACATGCATTTCTGACTGAAGTTGACATACAAAAGGAGAGATTATTGAATCGTGGCATGAATCAGGTCAGATGCAGTTTTACAAATTACAAAGTTTTGCTACCAGAGAAAGTGTCACACAAGCCCCCATCTCGCTAGTACTATGAAGAAACTAACATGGTCTGCACCGAAGTAAGAATTCACTTACATCCAACGTTCTTTGTTATGACCAAAGAATGTTAGTTGTAATTGGTGGTGTGAACTGTCTCTGTCCAGCACAACCATCTTGGCCAGCCAGTTGAAGATCTTGGACACCTCCTTGTAACTGATGAGCTCGTTCGATTTGATCCCCTCCGCTGTTGATCGACTTGAAGTGGGCTGACACCTCGTTGACTCCTGCCCGCACTCAAAGGCCATCAGGCTGAGTAGCTTGTGCTCGGTTGATCTGGTAAGTAGGGTGCAGGTACAAATAAGAATAGAACATTTCATATTACTTCTGAAATGAAGAAAGGTACTGCTTGCTATTAAAAATTTCAAAAAAACCATGCACTAATGAACCAAACCATATGTCTGTACGTTGCTACGGGTTTATTTTTATTTAATTTTGTAGATCTTTTATAATATCACTACCGAAAATGAGTTTTTTCTTGACGGGACGATCAATACAATACCACCGTCGCCACTTAGACAATTCTTAATTCACCAGGCAACATCTTCTGTAATATATATTCTTAATTGATTGTCGTAGGTAAAGACCTTGGACTCGTCCCCTCTCCCGCTACAGTGCCTGAGGGCGATTCTTTGAAACCACCTAGTCAATCCACCTAGCCGGCGGCGATTCGCTGGTTCCCCTTCCCTCCGCCGGCCGCTCCGGCGGCGGGAGGGTGGGGGAACCCCGGATCTCGTCGTGTATATAGCGTAGGCTTGAGTAGGTTGCTCACCGGCGGCGTCCTGGAGGCGTGGGCGTCGGTGGTTGGCGTTTTGGGGTCGTCTTCTTCCTCTCCGATGTCGTCGTTCTTTGGAGCTTCGCCATCAAGCAGGCGACTTCCCTCCGTGCTCGCGGTCCTGGGTGACCGCCGTGCGCGCTCCTTCCCCGGCTGGATTCCGGTGCGGCGGATCCAGATCAAGAAATCGAAGCTTCTGATGTTGAAGACCGGTGGTGCTGCTGGCTTGGCATTGGATGGAGGCTCTCTGGAGTTCGAGGTTCGACAACTTCCCATCCGCAGGGGATCATCTTCGTTCCAAGGTTTGGAAGATGCAGCGGGCGGCGCGTCGTCGGCACGTCTGGTTCCTCGTCGGCGGCACTGTGTTGCAGAAGGACCTGTGTGTTTTTTTTATCTTTGTGGAGTGTCTTTTTGTAACTTCTGGACTTCCATGTAATCAGTGGCTTCCCGCAAAAAAAATTGATTGTCGTAGGTGTCTAATGGTTGAGCGATTCTAGTGGGTTCTATGTAATTCATAACATCTTGCTATTTTCCTATTTCTTTCACAGATCTTGGTATTCAGCAGAAGCTTGTCTCCATTTGCACTTGAACCAAGATCCCAAACATTACTCACACTGATATTATACATAGTTGAAGAGGTAGAAGATTGTTTTTAGTAATAAAGAAAAGATGGCAAATTGTTATTTTTCTCTACAATTTTTAAAATGGCCACCGAGTTATTTGTTAGATACAGGCCAGTCTCTTAAAAACTATCGCGGCCAAATCAATCCAATGCAACTAACAAAATGGCAGTGAAATATCTCTTTAAAAGCTAGATATGTCAATTAGAAACCTACTGGCATCTTTATATAACACAAAAACGCTACTTTTTCATATCAGTTGATTTCGCAAATTCCTAACGATTTAAAAGTAATTTTAAAATTACTAAACTCGTGATATTTGTGTTTCTCGAGATGTGCGAGATCAAATTGAGGAGTTTAGCAATTTAATTCATCATAAAATACACACCTTATTATAATTAATTTCAAATTACATCATACACCACTTTTTACTGCTGACCGTACAAGGCTTACATTGATGAGATTATTATGATATATTTCCGCCTCGAAAAAACATAGTAGGTGTACTTCTCTCGACACATACCTGAACTTCTCTGTTAATTTGTTTGTACTTCCTACGTAGTTTTCGTAATTAGTGTTTACTAAAACAACGATAATGTTTTCATACCGTGTCCGTTATAGGTGTATGACCACTCGAAATGCTCGAACTGAAGAAAACCGATAACAAAAATCTCAAAAACCAATTTTTAGGTGGGTTTTTCGGTCAAAGTCCGTTCAAACAATTCTTACATGATTGATAAATTATTTGGTAACGCATCCGACCTCGGAATTGATTTATTCTTGTTTTGATGGAAATATGAAGTTTGGGACTATCTATTAAAAAATGAAAAACAATATGTGTAGCAAATTAGCGACTATTATTAACTAAAACTTGGTTATACCACACTTGTACTTCCCAGAAGTAAGTTGTTGTACTGCCTGGATTCATTACGTGTAACACACTTTGACTTCTTAGTTGATCGATGTGTACTTCCAACGGTATTTTCATGATTAGTGCTCACTAAATAAGCGACAACTTTCGCTATCTTCGTTGCGTCGACGTCACACTCATATATGGAGTGTAATTTCACTTTTGTTTTCTAATATATGTGAATTTTCACTTCTTTTGCACTCTGGATTAGTCATACTGACCTAACATTGTGCCTGTACTGTCGGATATATATACTTGTACTTCTTTTTGCATTAGAACAAATACTATTAGAATCAAGAGATATACAAATTACTAAACGAAATAATTAGATGCGTCGCATAATATTCAACAAGTTTGAGCGTTATGAAAATTTATATTGGAAACAAGATTCATTTCCGTAGGCATAACAGCAAAATTTAGACAATTTGCTTTTCTACTACTCTAGAGTTGTTAAATCATCCACACAAACTAAACTTGTATGCGCTCAATTCTACAGCACAGCACACAATTAATCTGCATAGATTCTATCATGCACTTTCCTTTCCACATCAAACAATTAATCTGCAAAGATTCTATCATGCACTTTCCTTTCCAGTGACCTGTACTTCCTTGGTCAGATTCTTGTGCTTCCGCTACTCTGACCTTTTGCTGAAAACCAAGAAAATAAAAAGAAGCAAGCATCAACTTTGCTAGCTTTTCTGAAAACAAGATACATAATCGAAGAATTATAGAATTTTGGTTTGGAATGTGGTGGTACATCTTCAGTTCATAGGTAGAGCGCTACCGTGTAAAGTTTATTCAAGCTAGCTATATATATGCTTCTTTCAGCCATCGCTCCTACCGACAAGAAGTTGTTGCCCAGTCGGGTGGTTGTTTTTATAACAGTTGGAAATTTATCTGTTTGATGAATGCCCATCGTTTGGTGTTAACTGTTATGATCTGAATTGCGTTGAAGCTGGAGATGGTTAGATTACTTGATTAGATCTTATAAATTTTACGCTAAACAACTTGTTTCGAATGCTCAAATAGGCTACAAGTGTTATGTATAAAAATTCTTAATAGTAAAACATTGGAGATAAAACCATGTTACATGCATGTACTGGAAAGTAAGCAAAGTTGTTCTATCTTGTATGCAGTCCTCAAGTTGAATGCCAATTACGAATTAGAACATGTGTATTTCGCAGCAGCCTTCTATTTTGCCTCTAAAATAATGTCATTCCATTTAGCAGATGGGTTTGTGTAGGGTATCTTCTATTTTGTGTGAGGAAATATTGAATTGAAATCCGATCTTCATTTTTTGACGGATCGTGGACGGTGCACTCATCTTTCTCTTTTGGCACAAGTTTTTTCTGTTTACTCAATAGTAGTATATGAAGTATTTTCGGATCTGGGGTCTAATATAACACCAGTTTAGATACGAAATCATGTTTTAGTAGACGGAGAATGGTGCATGTGGCGACACGAACAGCAGGAGAGCCGGCGTGGTGACAAGCAGAAATGCAGGCGCGCTGCACTGGCTTGACGTTCTGGACATTGGCTGTGGAGCATGAAAAGGATAACTGACTGCACTTCTCTTTTGCGAATAATTCACATACTTGTATTTCTATTGTATTGATTTGTTTGTTCTATTGTATTGAGAAATGCGAATAATTAATTCACAAATACAGCGTTGTTTGTTTCGTTCGTAGAAACGTATCTGTTGGGTCGGAGCCTTGCTTCAGTGCTCCGCCCTGGCGAAAGTTCAACGTATAATAAACGCCCATTTTCTTGTATGTAGCCCGAGCCGAGCCGAGCTGGATGCAGCCAAGCCAATCTGAAGACTCGCCAGAGCCGCACCCTTGAAATTAATGCTGGGAAAAGGAAAATAAAACCAGTGACTAGGGGATTCGAACTTAGGTCTACCCAGTACCGCACAAGGAGAACAGCCGCTGGGCTAAATCTGTCTCACTGATAAATCTTATGCTAAATAATCTTACTAAATAATTAGTTCAATGCCAGTGCATTGCTACTCGCTACGGTGTATAAATATATCGTCTGATGTCTTATCTCTTATCTTCCGAGTGCATTCGACTTTCACCTGACACCTACCACATCTCCCAAGAGAAAAAATGTGTCATCTTACTCCTCTACCCGCCTAACTACTCCACAGTCTAGATCCGTAATTAAATATCTGAACAAAGTTTTACTCAATCTTAATTCTACCTTTTGTACATAGCTGCTGATTAATATAAAATCTTTTCTTAAAAATGAGTAATAGAAAATTGGAACAAGGATTAGTGAATTCATGCTAAAAAAAATGAAGTTATGAAGGCATGGGTTCGTGATTATAAATACAATAAACACATTTGTTGACGAATATGGTACACATTCATCTGTCTCTAAAAATTTCTTAACCTCCTAGAAGAGTGAGGTGCCTTGGTTGATGTTACAAACTCCATCGTCGATGCAAAAAATAAAACCTACTACCATGTGACTATCACAGGTCCAGCTCTCCATTCTTGCAAAAAAACACGTGCAAACTCCACCAGGCCAACCAGAATTACGGCCCGAGTTAATAGTAGACGGCCCACAACACGAGAAGAAGCCTTTCTCGTATGGAAGGAAACGAATAGCAGTCAAACTCCGCCACCTACGTCGTTATATATGCGAGGGTTGCACCACACAAACGCACCAACAAAATCGCCCGCGAAGCCGTCTCGATCGTCGGAATGGAAGCCGCCGCCGGATCCCATGATGTTCGTCAGCCATGGAGACTTGATCGTCACCTTCGCCTTTGCGTCAGCCAGCCAAGCACCGGCGGTGACCAACGAGTGCTGCCAGAACCCAGAGATGATGATGCCCGTCTGATTTGCCGCGCTCGCGGGAGGGATTGGGCTGATCTCGCTGACGGGCCGGCGGGGCTCATCGCCGAGCTTGTCCTCGCATATGACGTCGCCGACTATGTGCGTTTCCGCGCCGTGTGCCGTCCGTGGCGGCACTGTTCCTCCGACCCGCGCACGTATAGCGGCCTGGACCGTCGGTTCCATCCCTGGAGGTGGACCATGCTCCGAGAGAAGCTCGCCGAGTCGGACCGACGTTGCTTTCTCAACACGTCCACAGGTGAGTGTGTCGAGGTAGACATCCCGGAACTCAGTGACTACGAGTTACTCGCCCTTACTCCCGAGGGCCTCCTTGTTCTCGCCGATAAGGAGCCGCGCGCCACCACCATCCACCTGCTCAACCCGCTCACCCGCCACCTCATGCAGCTCCCGCTGCTCAGCACACTGGTGCCCTTTGAGCGTCACGACGACGTGATCCTGAGCGTGATGGCCTATCTTTAGAATCATGGTTCAGAGCGTGGGGCACTGGCATTGCCAACGATGGTTCAACAGTGGTGCTCTGCTTCGACCAGCTAAATATGATTGGGATGGCCAAGCCCGGCAACGAGCACTGGACGTTGCTCGAATACGACGGTGGTGGCATGAGAAGTGCACCCATAATGTTTGAAGGCCGCTTCTACTGCGTTAACCGCAGTGGTGTCATGGTGTTGGAAATGGGGCCACCATGGCTTGAGGTGGCTGCCAAGATGAATATGTTCTTCTCCATGATGGCGGATCATTTCCACCTTGTCAACAATTACGGGGAGCTGATACTGGTGCACTCTCACTTGAGAGCTTCATCAGGTCGGTTCTACGACACATATCGCGTAGATTTGGGCACCGGGACACTAATCCTGGTCAAGAACTTGGGCGGCGGAGGAGGGCGTGCGCTCTTCTTGGGCATGATTTGCTCTCTGTCGGTGCCTCTGGAGGCTTTTCCCTCCGGCTCAATTAGTGCGGACACCATCTACATGAGCTTTGACATGTACGAGAGAGTGATGTTGAAAGTTGGAACAATTCATCTCGCAGATGGAAGCATCGAACTCCCCAACAGTTCCGTGCCACGGCCAGAGACTCTTGCTGAATGTCTATCTCTAGCTTTTTTTTATGGCGTCTATCTCTAGCTAATACTATCTATAAGTATCGGGATGAATGGACCTAGCTAGAGTAATGATGCTTACTTTGTAATACGTTGAATCCACCACCCATACATACAAAGTTGTAAGCATTCATCTGGCTAGTCTAGCACACAGAGGAGTTTGGACATTAAAGGCATACACTTTTTCTTTCTACTGCTGTTGTGGGGAGGTAATGATGTTGAGTGGAGAAAATATCAACCAACATCGCTATCCCTAACCTCAAAAAATAAAAACATCGCTCCCCTTTTTCTTTGTTTATGCAGCAAGGTGTCTGTGCAATTTAATCTGTGATGTGATCCTAGATTTGCTGAAGAGGCTCGGCTGAATAAATTTTCGCACAATTTACTCTCTAGTTTCTTTCCAACAGTGCAGTAGATGGTTATCGTTGTTGTGCAAAAAATTGCTCGGGTTGGTTGAGCCCATTATTTTGAATTGTTTCAGTGATTAAATGATCAGTATCGGGATCGTTATAAAGGTATGCCAATGTGATTACGATATCTGAGGACATTCTTTTTGAATATATGTTGGGATTCATTATTGTCATATTTGTGATACTGGATTTGTGTCTACACTGATGGATCATAGGCTTCACGTGATAGTCAAACTTATTTTGACCCGAACAAGCAGGAGGTCTACTTTTGCATTAAAGAAGGGGGACAAGAAACAAAAGTTCCTGAGTTACAAAATTTTAGAGTTACAAGATCGAGGTTTCAGCATGAGCACCTCAATAACAGAAGCAAAACAAAAACCGCTGAAAAAACATCTCCACATGATTAGCATAAGATGCCAGCAGCCTTGAGAAGCTCGATGTCAGACTTGATATATCATCATGGCAACCTCCGCGGCACTAAGCTGAGAGTCCTGAAAAAATCGTCTGTTCCTCTCGAGCCACAGGTGCCAAGCGAAGCGACGTACGCTGCAATATCATGCCCATATATGTAGGCCCATACATATAACGCCGATCGGTTCGATGCATCCGATCAATATCGTGCCAGCAGCCACGCAGCTCCAAAGCTATAACCTAACCGGCGATGGCCGTCCACGGCGCCGCCCGTGAAGAACGGCCCTGGTCCGACCTCCCCAGCGACCTCCTTGCTGCCATCTACCTCAGATCCGCCTCGGCTTACGACCGTGCCCGCTTCGCCGCCGTCTGCTCGCCATGGCGCGCTGTCGTGGCGTGGCATCCCCGGCTGCCGGCTCTGCCGCTGCTGCTCCCGTCTACCGGCCACGGAAAGCGGGACATGGAGGCGCTGGCGTACAGCCCGAGGACGCCAGAGCGCTACGCGTCCCGCCGCTCCCTTGGTTCCCGTGGGGCAACCGGCTTGTTGGATCCTACGAGGGCGGCTGGATCGCTGCCCTGTCCAGTTCGGATGAGCTGCTCGTTGTGAACCTCTTCTCCGGTGTTCGGGCGGTGCTCATTAGTGACTGCTCCTTCATCCGGAGAATCGTCGTCTTCTCCAAGGACCCTTCGTCGGGTGACTGCATTATCGCCGCCATGGCCTCAGGCTGCAGGGTTGCACTCCACATGGTTGACAACACGGACATCGGGTGGACGATGACAGGGTATCTGACAAGCAGGTATGTGGATCTAATAGACATCGCCTTCTGTAACGGCGAGCTCTATGGAGTGTCGTTTGGCGCACTAATGGTGTTCGACATCGGCGTGAACAAAGAAGGTGTTCTGGTGGCCACCTGGGTCTTCCGAGTCAATGTTGCGATGTGGACCTTGCGAGAAGATGGGGTTCCATCCGTCGTTAAACACATCTTTCAACTGCACGACAAGCTGGCAATAGCGATGGAGGTCGGACCGAGATACGACTGCAAAGATGGTCATTTTTTCAGGGTATTTCAGCTCGCCGACGCCGATAACGACCCAACGTCATCATGCACATACAAATGGGAGGAGGTGAAGACCTTAGGCGACCACGCCTTGTTCCTAGGACCAGGGTGCTGCAAGGCGGTGCACATACCGACGGCGGGCCAGCGCGGCGGGGTGGAGGGGAACCGCATTTACTACTCCAAGCAACATACCTATCTCTGCAATAAGGTGGAGTGCTTTGAGGGGGTCGACATGGGTAGTTGCACAGTACATTGTTGGAGGAGAGAACGCAACAATCACTTGGAAAAGGTTGAGTCATGGAGATATCATTACCAGAAGGAGGTCAGCGCTAATGGTTGTAATGGTTGCGTATGGCTCTGGCCTCCTGACTTCTAGTTATCATCCATCTAAGAGTTCAGGATCAAGTACCGCACATATTTATCTTATTTAGAAGTGTGTTGTTGCCATTTTAGGAGAATGACTAGACACCTGAGCTTACAAATGTAAACATAATCAGTGTTGTACCACAATTTTGTACACTTCATAATGAGCAAACGAAAAGGAACAATCTCGTTAAATCTAGCCGGAGGTTTTGTGTGAGTGTCTTGTTTCAAACTGTGTATCAGTTGATCATCTGATGGTTACTTTTTGTAAATAAGTTCAATCATCGGACCATCATACATGTATAATTTTAGTGTACGTTCTTTTTATAGAGGATGCCAATTGAACTTTAGAAGATAAGTTGAAGTCTTACCGGAACATATCGATGTTTTGTAACGATCTCCAAATTAGAACACCTATATATTTGTACAAAACACAAAATCATTACCAATTCAAAATCTAACGAATTCAGAAGTGAAGGAATGTGGTAATACTCCAGTCTTTTGTGCAAATATTTGGGCAAGCCTGGCTCAGCTTGTTTTGGAGTTAAAAGGGAGTTATAACATCAAAAGACTTTTTGGGAGAAAAAAATTAAGATTATTATTACTTCGATTGTTTTCTTATGTTCTTGAACGTGTCAACCGCATACTTCGAGATGGGCCTCGGCCGTCTTGGACTCTTGGTGGCCCGTGGTATAAACTGCGGCGCCATGCCAAACTACATGCTCTTCGGATGACCCCACCGTACAAGCAGATGAACCAAACAAGTTATCTATAAGGAGCCAATCACTAATCAGATCATTTATATATTTCTCTCCCTAGTCCCTCCCTAATCGCACACGCATCACATAAACTATGTGAACTATAACAACCACACTCGATCCAGTCTAAAGCGTGTGTGGCATTGAAGACACGACGCAATAGCCACCCCAACAGGTTTGTGTGTTACATCACACACGATTAGGAATACTTAATTGTGTGCGATATGGTGGTCCATCGCACACGATTTTCTCTATATAATCTTGTCAGAAATATTTGCTACGCTTGTTGCAAATAAATCGTGTGTGATTGACACCTGCATCCCAAGCGTGACTATTAGCTTACTAGGCGAAACGTCTTTCTGTCGAGCGCGCAACCGCTCGCTCGGTTGCGTCGCGCAGCGTTTGGGTGGGACGTGGGTGGGTCCCACCCATGTCGCCTTCTTCCTCCGCCTTTTTTCCCCACCTTCCCCATGCCGCCGACACCCGATTCTCCCCCGATTTCTCTCTCTGACTCTTCCCGGCGTCGAGGCAGCGACCGACGACGCTGCTGCGACCGGAGGGAGCTACGGCGGAGAAGGCGCCGGCGAGGATGGAGCGAGGCGAAGCCGAGGGACCGGCGGAGACCCCAGGCGGAGACGGCGTCGGCGACGCCGCGCGGAGGCGCGGCGAAGAAGGCGGCCGTCGAGGATGGACTTAACGAGGGGGGGTGGGGGTGGGGTGCTCACCGGCGACGAGCTCCGGTGTGCGGGGGGGGGGGGGGGGGGGGGCTTAGAGGAATGGTCGGTGGCGGCGGCGGACCAGCGGAGGCCGCGGTTCCAGGACGGCAGGGCGGCGCCGCCGGCCGCGGGTGGCCAGGCCGGCGATGGTGGCGAGGGCGAGCTCGTTGTCGGAACGCCTACCTGCGCGCATGTGCGGCTGTCGGAAACCGAGTGAGCCATCGCGCGCGCGCAAGCTAGCCCTGCCCCTTACTAGGTTTGTGCCAGAAAAACGTCTCGCTTGATGGGGGAAAGAGTGGAAAAAAAAGATTCATCAGCTATAAACATGTGTCAGTACTGAATAGAGGGTGCTATTCGCAAAGCACCCCATGGATGGTAATGGTGGTTTGCGCGTTGTTGTTCCTACTCCTTTGGTTGGTGCTAAATCAGGTGACTTTTAAATTAAAGCTTGAACGCATAACCATGTAACCATGCTGGTAGTACTATGATTGTCTTATACTCAAATGTCTCTGTCCTTGGAAACGTGACGTTTAGATGCAGGGTGAAACAAGAGCAAGGGATCGGGAAAAGAAATCACACGGATTGCAACCTAGGTATGAATAATCTGCTTTATTGTTCTCACCATGTATATCAGAGGTTCAATAAGAGTAGGAATTGAGCACGCTGCTGATTAACTGAGTTAGCATTTGAAAATAAAGGAAAGGGCCGCCACATATAGCTGTAGTTCTGCTGTGCCATCAATTATTTCCAAAGTTGTTCAAGAGTGCTAGGAATACGTTAGCTTAATGGGCTTCTGCCAAGCTTCATATGTGTTTTTTTTTAAAACAAAGCTTCATATGTTTTTTTTGACAGAAAAAAAGCTTCATATGCTTTGATTGGCCTATCTGTCGATCATGGAGGACCACCGGCCTGTAGCACTCGATAGATTTTATTGGTAGTTCTTATGAACATATTGTGCCAGACAAAGGTCTAGTTAGGCTTGTTTCGATAGTTTTTGCGTGTGCATTATCATCAGCCGCTCCAAAATGAAATGCTCTCTGAAGCAGGTTTTCTCTGTTTTTGTCAAATTTCTGGCACCGGCAAGTGTTCACTTGGCAAAAGTCAATGCAAGCTGTTTTGCAGCCTTACTGTCCGCTTTACTAATTAGGCCGCCTTCCAGGAACCACACAGCCACCCTGTGAAAAATATAAGGATAAGAAGGTCACTACTAGTATTGGTTATTGAAGTGGTAAAAAAAATACTCGGTAAACACGTGGAACTAACCTATAATATATTTCATGGTTATACACAATAGACTGAAAAGTGCCAGATTAATGTATCTAAAAAATGAGATACTTGGGACCAAAAAATTGCTGCGATCAACTAGAACTGTACCAAGAAGGTGCCAGGCACTCAATGACCTTATCTTTGGACAGATGCTAAGTAAAGCAAAAGAAGCAAAGGAGAAAAGAAAAAGCTGGCAAAGTGCACTACAAGCAAGGAACCATGGAGAGGCAAAATAAGCAAAGCGATGCAGCTAGCTCTGGCACCATTAGAGCCATCCATCTTTCTATCTACTAGGGCATTCGACGCTCCTCTCCCAAAGCCAGACCCTCTGCCGCCACCGGCGTGTTCGATTCTGAGCAAGCAAGGGGATCAGGTGACAAATCTCTTCATCATAGGGCATATCTCCGTGCATATGAATAATGTGATGAAGATGCATCTGTTTTTGCGCGCAGAGATCAGCAACTTTTACTTATCTGCAGGCAGGTGATGGGTTAGATATTCTCGGCTCTCATGGTTTTCTTCCGCCGCTGCTACTAGTACTGGTTACTACACTCTTTGGATCGAGATCAAGATGTTTAGACGTCGTCCACAAGAACTGGTTCGTACCTCACGCCATGCTAACCACGTTGACATGGGAGTTGCAGTTTTTAACTAGTTGCTTGTTCAAAATTTCGTCCGCATGTGCACCACGCTGCTAATCAGCCACACGGCAACAATAAGACATCTAGCATTGCCAAATTAAAGTGTGATCTACCGTTCTGTGCATATTAACTAGAAAAATTATTTTATACATATATAGATTATTTCTTCAAAAAGGGATGTCTCTGCATTAAAACTTTATTGCCGTGTCGTGTCCAAAGTATTACAATTCACGGGTCACCATACAAAATCAGCTATAAGGAAAATAACAAACATACAACACTTATGCCGGATATTCATAACGGCTCATGGGTCTAGATGATCCCATTACGTAATTTTTTTTGTGTTTTTTTCAGAATGTCAAAAAATTCCAAAAAAAAATCCGGATGTACATTACACCGTGATATGTTAGCACAAAAATTGGCATGGTGAAAAAACTTTTTTAGCAACCTGTACAAAAAAGACAAAATTCTGACACGTACATATACATTTAGGTATGTCCGAATTTGTCTTTTTTGTACAGGTTGCAAAAAATGTTTTTTCACCATGCCAATTTTTGTGCTAACTTGAAATATGTTGTACTACATGCAAACATTTTTTTTCGAATTTTTTGACATTTGGAAAAAAAAAAAATTGGGTAGTGGGTGCAGCTGCACCCACTACCCAAATCGCCGTGTCCTATTTCCACTTATGCATCATTTATTCAGTTTGGCTGAAGACATCCTGGCTACATCTACTAGTATTCATAGGCTCTCGTTGGTTCGTAGGGAGGGAATATGCCCACTGTCAGAACATCACCAATAAGGACAAGTGGATCAAGTACGAGTGTAATTCGCCTTCCAGCACCCAACTTCCTCTCGATGCGGTCCTTTACTAGCTTCCATTATTTGTTAAGCAGTTTTCTGTAATAACTAGGGACACCCAAGTATTTAAAAGGAAGAGAACTAGACTCCGCCAACCAAACAAATGCTTGTATTGATGCTCCTCCTCTTTTTCCTCCCCAAAACAGAAAAAAAAACTTTTATGAAAAATTGATATGAAGACTAGATAATTGATCGAAGATGCATAGGATTAACTTCAGATTAAAGGCTTTCTCTAATTTGTGTTCCATAAAGAGTGCCATCAACTTTTGCATCATGCATGTTAAAACGATTAATAACTTTCTTAATGTAATTTTGCTGACTAAGAAATAAGAACCCAGATTTCCGTCACGTGTAATTTTCATACCTAGGGTTTTCTTAGCAACACCAAGATCCTTCATCTCAAACTCGATACTCAACAATTTCTTCAACGTAGTGATTTTGTCCATGCTCTTGGCAACAATCAACTTATCATCAACATATATATAACAGCAAGTATATAGATGATCCACTAACAAACTTAATGTACACACAGCTATCAAATTCAGACCTCTTAAACCCATGTGACAACATAAATGAATCAAGACTTTTATATCATTGATGAGGAGACTGTTTAAAACCGTATAAGAACATTTTCAACTTACAAACAAGATCCTCCTTACCAACCACTATGAACCCTTTTGGCTGGTCCATGTATATCTTCTCATCCAACTCTCCATGCAGAAAAACAGTCTTAACATCTAACTGTTCAAGCTCAAGATCACGCACAGATACAATACCGGAAAATGTACGAACTGAACTATGCTTCACACCCGGAGAGAATATATCATTATAATCAATACCTAGAATCCGACTGAAGCCTTTTGCAACTAACCTTGCCTTAAACCTTGAAGGCTCACTAGGAGATAAATCCTCCTTTCGCTTGAAGATCTATTTGCAGTGAACGGCCTTCTGGTTTTTGTTTAGTCAAGCGCATAACATCCCATGTGCCATTTTTCTCAAGTGACTGCATCTCTTCTTGGATAGCAGAAATCCACTTTTCGCAGTTACCTGAACCAACAACTTCAGTATACGTGGATGGCCCATGTTCGTTCTCCACCTATTCTGCACGCTTCGTGCAGAATTAATAATGTTACACTCTTTAAACGAACATGTTTAACAATGATCCTCTTTGATCTGTCGGCTGCGACAGACTCATTTGGTTGCTGCTTGATAGGAGGTGTGTGTTGTACAATATCATCATCAGGAACATGAGTATTAGGAGCAGCACCATCCAAGTGCTCCACCTTGAAATGAATCTGATGTTTGCTTCATCGGAACTATCTGACAAAACATCTGAAGAAAAACTAGTACATAACAGATTCATTGAAAACAACACTCCTGCTCATAAATGCCTTGTTAGTTTTAGGATTCCATAACTTATATCCTTTCACTGTTGAACCTTAACCAAGGAATGTGCACTTAATAGTCCCCGGCTCTAACTTTACATTATCAACATGTGCATAAGCAATGCAACGAAATACTCTCAATTGTAAATAATCAGCTGGTGAATCAGACCATACCTCAATGGGGGTTTCTTATCAAGTGGGATGGATGGTGACCTGTTGATCAAGTAGCATGTGGTGGAAACAACCTCATCCTAGAAACGCTTGTTCATTCGAGCATTCGACAACATGTAGCGAGCCTTCGAGATGATGGTTTTGTTCATCTGCTCTGCTACACCATTTCGGTGAGGCGTGTATGGGATAGTGGGGTACCTGACAATGCCTTCCTTTCTGTAATAATCATTAAAAGCATTCTAACAAATTCTCCCACCATTGTCACTACAAAGAAATTTCACCTTCCTCTCAGTTTGCCTTTTTATCATATCTTTCCACTCTTTAAAAGCAGCAAACGTATCATCTTTATTTTTTATGAAATAAGGCCAAACTTATCTAGAATATTCATCAATAATGGTAAGCATGTAACGAGCACCACCATAACAGGGCCTACGAGATGGCCCCCAAATATCAGCATGTACATAATCAAATGTAACTTTGGTGGTATGAACAAAAGCATTAAACTTAACTCTCTTCTGCTTACCAAAAATGTAATGCTCACGAAACTTACCCAAACTACCGCCATGTAGAAGATCTCTCTTAACCAATTTTATCATACCAGGTTCACTCATATGTCCAAGACGCATATGCCACAAATTAGTTTTACTTGGAACATCATTAGAAACAACAACAGTACCACTCAAAGTGCTACCTCTAAAAACATATAACTCGGTAGAATTTAAATCACCTATCATATGAACGAGAGAACATTTTGATACCTTCAGCACACCACGTGAACCCGTGTGCTTGTATCCTTCGACATTGAGATTACTAAAAAAGATGAGGTTCCTGGCTATGTCTGGTATGTGTCTAACATCCGTCAGCGCGCGTGTGAAGCCATCATGTGTCCTAATCTAAACGGATCCTTTGCCCACAATCTCACGTGGGTTATTATCTCCCATACACACGACATCTCCACTCTGAACAGACTCATAAGAACTAAACCAATCTCGGTTAGGGCATATATGAAACGGCCATGTAGAATCAAATATCCATTCATCATGACCAGCAACACAACCAGCAAAAACTACTAGATAGAGATCAGAATCTAAACTTTCACCATAAACACAACATCGGCCTCACCATCGGATTTTTTGTAGGTTTATACATATCATTTCTTTTTTCCTTCTTCTACAGCTTCCAACAATCATCAGTGACATGATTATTTTTCTTACAATACCTTTAGAACTTATCTTTTCCTCTGGACTTTGAAAGGCCTCTGTCGTTCTTACTCTTATCTCTCTTGTTGTGGTTGTAACTTTTCTGCTCATTTGTCCCACGAACCTGCAAAGCTTTGCCCTTGGATGACGACTCCTTTTTTGTACCATATCTTTCATCTTTTCCCTATTAAGGAGAGCCTCATATATTTCCGAAGTGTCACGACTTAATAGTATGGTACCAAAGAAATTTGTAAAGTAGCTACGCAGGGAACAAAAGTAAAAGAGCTAGATCTCCATCATCATATTTTACCTCCATCGACACTAGGTCAGAAATGATCTCCTTAAAGACTGATATGTGGTTCATCACCGAACCACCTTCCAGCTTGTGCGTGAATAACTTCATTTTCACGTGCATCTTGCTGGTTAGATCCTTGGACATGCAGATGGCTTCCGGCTTTTCCCATAGTGCTTTCACAGATTTCTCCTTCAGCACTTCTTGTAGAATATTGTTATACATATGAAGATGAATCAGAGACAAAGCCTTACGGTCCTTCCGCTTCTCTCCATCAGTCCACTTTTCTTTATCCTTCTCGTCGAAACCATCCAGCACATCATCAAGATCGCAATGAGCCAGGATTTCTCGCATCTTCACTTGCCACAGAGAAAATCGGTAGTTCGAACTTCACCGCAGCCATGTCATCAAAACCCTAATCTGAAACAGGGTTCTAATACCACTTGTTGTAAACGAGAAGCAAATAAACGATGAACAAAAGCAAAATCAACACACGGGGACACAAGATTTTAATGTGGAAAACCCATCCATGGAGGAAGAGAAAAAATCACGGGCACTGTTAGCTCAAGCCATGCCCGTGATGGTGGCGACCGGTGTGAGTGCACGGTCGAGTCCATGGCGGGTGTGGCGAGTGTGTGGTGCGTCTGTGCGTGTGTGCGTGTGTGTGTGTGCGCGTGCGTTTGGTTAGGTAGTTAGCGAGGAAGGCGGAGGACCAAGTCCAGCAGCCGAACCGGCCGTGGTGATCGCGTTAGCGCGCGGCGAGTGCGCGAGCTGGGGCGTGGTGGACGTGCCACGGTGGGCGTGTTAGTGCACAGCCGTGGCGTCGTGGGAGCGAGCCAGAGCGGCTTTATAACATCTGAGAAGAGCACCATGTAGACATTGTAAAGATCAAGAAGATTTGGGCATGCGTGCGCCCATGGCGACGTTCGTGCCAGGGCCTGCCGTTTGGCAACAACAAGTGGTATCAGAGCCTCATCCGAGGCTGTGGAGTGGAGCACGGTGATGCCGTGTGTGCGAGGAGCGCGGTGGTCGCAGCGGCCGCGGCGGACCTGCGTGGTGGCACAGAGGCTGCGGTGGCGCGGCGTGGCTCGGCGGAGAGAAGATCGAGCTCCTAGGCACGCTGTATCGGCAATGTTGATCGCGTCAGTGCGTGATCATGGCCGCGAACTGGGGGCGTCTGGAGCACGGGATCGATCACCGAGGAGGTGACCGCGTCGCCGCACTGGAGACGGCCGCGTTGTTCGCGTCGGAGCGCGACGGGTGCGCTGGCTGGGGAGTGCGGAGCGTGGCGAATGCAGCGGAGGAGCGAGGAGTCAAGACCGCATCCTGGGCACGCCGTCCGGCCGTGTTGATCGCGTTGGAGCGCGACGTGGGCATGAGCTAGGGCATGTGGAGCGCGGCGACGGTCGACGAGGAAGAAGACAATGGCTGCGTCAAGCATCGTGGAGGTCGTAGGAGCGGCCATGGCGCGAACGTCGACGACGAGCCTGACCTGTGCAAGGTCATGGCTTGGGCACTACTAGGAAAAGGGTTATAGGGAGGTTGGCATTCTGTGGCGCATCATTAATTGGTGCGCCACAGAATTATTTCTGTGGCGCATGGACGCCGGTGCGCCACATAAATTTTTGACTTTCTGTGGCCCATCTTTTGCCCATGCGCCACAGAAAGTCAAAATTCTGTGGCGCATGGCCGCCAATGCGCCACAGAAAGCCAGACTTCTGTGGCGCATGAGACACCATGCGCCACAGAATTTTTGTGGGCCCCACGTGCAATCATTGGGCCAAGATCCATCTGGGAAAATTCTGTGGCGCACGGTGGCTGGTGCGCCACAGAAACTCAACTTTCTGTGGCGCATGCTGTCGGATGCGCCACAGAAACCTGACTTTCTGTGGCGCACCGTGTCCCGTGCGCCACAGAATTGTGCTCATTCTGTGCCGCATATTATATGTGTGCGCCACAGATACATTTTAGATCTGAGATCTCAATTTGGATATTTCTTGTCTACTCTCTCTACCTTTATCTCTCTCCACCTAATCTCCACACTCACGCACAGCCACACACACCACGTACGCACGCTAGCTCTCTTCTCACTCGCCACACACCCAGCACCACGCACGCAGCCACACACCACCACGCCGATCCACATTCTCTCTTAGGACCAACCGTGATCCACGTTCTCTCTCCAAAACGATTCCATCGGGAGCCCAGGAGCAGCCTGGCCACTCGCGCGGGCGATACTCGCCGCTCTCGCCGCGACGACGACCGCCGGCCAGAAGCAGCACCGCCGTCCTCGTCGTAGGACGTCCGCCGGCCAGAAGCAGCACTCGTCGGGAGAAGGTCGTGGTCGTCGCGCCTCCAGTCGCCGTTGGGCTCCGGCTCCGTGGCCATGGGGAGGTGGGCGTGGGAGGCGGTCACCGCGCCGCCAGTTGCCACCTCCACCTCTGCTCCCTCACGAGGCCGCCAGCCACCGCCGACCCGGTCCCTCCCCTGCCCAGAGTCCCCGCCGCACGCCGCCGCTGCTGCTGGCGTCGCTGATGGCGTCCTGGGAGCGGCTCGCGGCTAGGCCCGAGGCCTGGCGACTTTCGTCACCGTTTGCTTGGAGTTTGTGGAGGCCCTCGCCGACGACGACTGCTACCACCAGCAACCACTCCTTCTACAGCCGAGGTCGACTTGCCCACCCAGAGGACCACCAGGAGGGACGGCGGGCGGGGATGGGATGCGGGCGAAAGAATCTTTGGCCGCCATCGGTGGCTGCCAGCATTTTTTTTTTAAAACGAAAAACGCTTTCTGTGGCGCACCCAGCTGGCGAGAATTTTTGTGCGCCACAGAAATATTTTTTGTGGCGAGAATTCTGTGGCGCACCAGGCAAACCTCCTGGTGCGTCACAGAAAGAAAAAAACGTGCGCCACTAATAGGGTATTCTGTGGTAGTGGGGGCGTGAATGTTAGCTCAAGCCATGCCCGTGATGGTGGGGACCGGTGTGATTGCACGGTCGAGTCCATGGCGAGTGTGGCGAGTGTGTGGCGCGTCCGTGCGCGTGTGCGTGCGTGTGTGTGTGCGTGCGTTCGGTAAGGTAGTTAGCGAGGAAGGCGGAGGACCAAGTCCAGCAGCCGAGCCGGCCGTGGTGATCGCGTTAGCGCGCGGCGAGTGCGCGAGCTAGGGCGTGGTGGACGTGGCGAGGTGGGCGCGTTAGTGCGCGGCCGTGGCTTCGTGGGAGCGAGCCAGGGCGGCTTTATAAGCCCACCCCTCCTGTACCTCGAGCTACATCTGAGAAGAGCACCATGTAGACATTGTAAAGATCAAGGAGATTTGGGCGTGCGTGCGCCCACGGCGGCGTTCGTGCGCCGGCCCGAGAAATTTGTGTCCTGTGTCTTCTTCTTCCTCCTCCGTTCGAGCGATTGAGAGGGAGAGGTAGCTAGGGCCTGCCGTTTGGCAACAACAGGCACCAGGCTGCAAAACTTCACTATGATCGGGAGAGGTTACAAACGCCAGGAATTTACAACGTGCATTTATCCCAAACCGGCGACTTACTAGAAATATATATAGCGGTAGAACCCTAAGTCAACAAGAGTCCTACTCGGCCCATGCCTCCCGACGACGGACCTCCCTTCGCTTTGGCGGAAGCTAGTTAGCTTTTATCTTCATATGAATTTGGATCGCCATAAAATAACACCAACTTATTCATGCCGAAAATTGTAGGTACTGAAAATATCGTAGTCATATATGTACTGCACAAGTTATATATATCTAACAATTGTTTTTTCAACAGTACATAGACGATTTTGATGACGCCCCCAGAA
Organism: Poa pratensis; assembly: GCA_947311845.1. Taxonomy (NCBI): domain Eukaryota; kingdom Viridiplantae; phylum Streptophyta; class Magnoliopsida; order Poales; family Poaceae; genus Poa; species Poa pratensis. The sequence goes on from CAMZMU010000127.1 coordinate 5,719,651, forward strand.
AGCTGCTTGATCTTCTGCTGCGTTTAGAGGACAATAATAGAGCTAAATCATTCTTCTTGGTTGGCTCGAACGGTGACGATGGTCTTGGAGCCTCTGCTGTTCTTAGAGCCACTGCAAAACTCCTGAAATCTGGAAGATGTGATCCTTACCTGAGAAAGCATTTTGGCAAGATTATCCATGTAGACTACTCTCTATGCAAAAATAGAAGAGATATGCAGAGGGCAATCACGAATGAGTTAAACCTTGCCCATTTAATGCCCATGTTTGATGAGAAGGATGAGGAGGATGATTTTAGAGGCATAGACATCAGCTCTAGGGCAGAGTTACAGAGCATCGGAAGCGAGATACATGCCTCTCTAAGAAATGAAAGATTTCTGATGATCTTTCATTATGAGGGAGACAAATACATTGATCTGGTCGAGTGTGGCATTCCTTATCCTGAATTTGGAACATATGCTACAGGAAGACTATTATGGAGCGGGTATGGAAGATTTAATCTCAGAGAGATACGAGGGGGTTTCAAGTCCAATCCTTCTTATTTTAAAATGATTAGTTTATATGGTCGTAATGTTATTCTTATCAACTAATCATCAGTTGTGGCACAAAGAAGCTGCTGAGGTGATTGATTACATCGGCAATGATGATACCATCAACCCAGCAATAGTTTTGGATTGCTTCTTCTACTCATTGACCCTGATAGAGCAACTAGCACCAATATATAATAGCATGGTTGACTTTGAGTGGGATACTCATGCTTGCAACTACTGGATATGTGATGGCATTATTCAAGGGGACAAAGCATGGGAGGTTGGCAGTGCATTGCATAGAGTGATAAAAATGGTGCGCTTTAAACCCACCAGATATATACCATCCCAAGTGGGTTGGGTAGATATAGAAAATATGAGTGTTGGATTTCATTCTCCTCCCAAGTAGAAGGAGAACAATACAACTCAACTCTTCCGTGAATGCATCATCCTGTTTCCTAACATGTGGGCGGGATGGTCATCTAAAACTACCAAATGATATGATGTTTCAACTAGCCAGCAACCTCCGTGTGCTAAAACTCTGCAAGTGCAGCTTTCATTTTGCATCCCCTCCTTTCCGATGCTGCCACAACCTCAGATTCCTTTTGCTAGATAGATGTACAAATGCTAGGGAGGAGCAAGGTGAAGTGCCATGTTTACCAAACTTGTTGGTGTTCGACATACGCTTCACAGATTTTCCCTTCTTGGCAGAGATGATAGAGCTAATGACCAATCTCAGGGAGGTAAATACCAAGGGTGTCTCATGGAGGGCTGTTAGTCATTCATGGAAGAAGTTGCAAAATCTTCTCAAGCTTCGGGTAACCGTGTCCTCAGATTTGATCACAGTGGACAACTTGTCTCCCATAGATATGATGAGTTTGGAGCTCCTTGACTTGTCAGGTAACATTCATATGGAATCATGCCTGCAATGTCATCCGCAGGAAACCTGAAGATGCTTGTTCTTGACGGTTGTTTTAGCTTGGAGCATGTTATACTCGAAGGAGCCCCTCCATTGCTCGAGAGTTTTAGCTTCGATGGTTATGGCCCAGCAGAGAAGTGGACATATCCCATACAGCTACCAAAAGTGGAACTGCGGCCCAAGTCTCGCACTGCTTTAGTCCAAGAAGCCAGGGTGAGAAGGATTTCCCTCAACGGTTGTGCTCGATTGCGCAACATTTTCTTGCGTGCATTGCCCAATCTTGAAGAGTTGGACCTATCTGGCACAAACGTTCAAGCACTTGACCTCGGTGCAATGGATGTCCCTTGCCTCAGGAAGATATTCATGTGGGTTGTGAGAAACTTCGTAGCCTACGCTGGCATGGAGCAAACAAGTCATTGAAAGTTATACACGTAGACACTACTCAGAGGAAGACTAGATCGGTGATCTGCTGTGGAGAACACATGTCCTCTGAGGCACTTGTGGCTTTTACAGATGGAAGGTTTGTTTGGTCTTTCATAAGGCACTCTATTGGATTATGAATCCTTCCAAAGTCCACCTCCATATCTCTTCCACTATTCAAAGCCAAGTCAACCTCACCACAAGGATCGATGAGATTGGGCCAAGCCTAGAGGCAGGTTTGGTACCAATAGTGCCCTTCTTAACTTACAAGGATATAGTCCTTAACAAGGATACTGTCACATGCTTGTCCTTGGTACGAGACCAACAACTTAAACCTTTGGGTGCGCATATCGAGATTGGTGAAGGAAGCCACCATTTAGACAGTATGAATGATGACGAAGATTTTATCAGGCATCTCTTAGAGTAAGTGGAGTCATTGCATGTGCATGACAATATCTCCATCACATCTATCTTTCCAGGGAAATCAAGATTTGGGCCGAGCTACAATGGTGTCATGTTGAGAGGTGCCCCAAGCTACACACTTGCTTCCCTAGTTGGGGCGGACATAGGAGCTTTAATTCGCTAAGGATATTTTCTGCATCTGATCTCCCGTTGGCCTATTGCATTTGGGGTACATACACTAATATCATAGTGTCACCTTTAAGGGCTACAACATATATATTTGCATAAGTGTCCTAGGCTGGAGCTTGTCCTCCCCATTTCCTTCACATTGCCAAACTTGGAGAGCATTCACATTGCATATTGTGGTAACCTTCAACATATTTTCCCACTGGATGACAAGTGCCCTCCGAGGATAGCATCTGGTGTCACATTTGAGAAGCTGAAGCACATCAAGTTGTACCATCTCCACAAACTAGAGCAGATATGCAAGGCTAGATTGACCGCGCCGACTGGAGAAGATTAGCATCAGGGACTGTTGGGCGCTGAGACGGCTACCGACTGTGTCACGCCAAGGCCCCAAGCCGGTGGTGGATTGCGAGAAAGATTGGTGGGATAGGCTCGAGTGGGACCACTCCGACATTAACCATGATCCATCGCTCTTCGAGACACACCACTCGGCTCACTACAAGAAGACCCTCCCGAGGGTCTCCGTTCTGAGGTTTGTGTCGACTTGGATTTTGTTTATGCATAGATAGATAAATAGGTTAACTAATTTTTCTATTTCCATTATTTTTCGTCCCTAGGTAATGTGGATCATGCAAAGGGAGGTCGATCAAGATCGGCTTACATGGACCATGCATCTGCCTGTCGCATGCTGGTACATCCAAGCTGAAATGATTTCATACCTCGGTGCAATTAATGTTTCTGCTGAATTTGCAAGTGTGTTTGTTACAAGCTTGATCTGTGGCGTGGTAACGCTGCAAGTCTGGTTGCTATTTGCAAAACGAATAAAATGGCTGATCATATCAGGATATGTATATGTATGCTTGGATTGGTGTGCGATCAAGCAGCACTGGATTGGATTGCTTGGTCTGTCCAGCTTGGTGTGGTGTGGTGTTCTCGACCGATGGAGCTGGCTTTTCCAGTCGTGTTTTTTTATTGCTAGTTTGTAATAAAAAGGTTGTTTGTGGCCGTGTGTCACCAACCTTGCCGGAGTGTGATTGATGAATGTACCCTGAGTTGAGCTTAATTTGTGTCCGGTTGATGAAACAAGAACCATTAATGGTTGAAATGGTTTGCACCTCATATATTCTGAGGTCGAGTGTATAAAAAGTATTGTGGTATTGCCATTATCTACTCATGTATTCTGCTAGCTTGTCATCTTGTTTCATGTCGATTTTTCGGCGTGGCTAGCGTGCGAGCGCTAGCGATCGCTCGCACGGTTTCAGACAATCCAGATTAGGAAACTAATTAGTCACGCGTCATTAGCTATTCCCTTTATGCGCATGGCGAGCTAGCTGGTCCCTGCATGCGCGAGGCACCAATGCGGGGCGGGTGATGGAGCAGCAGCATAGCGGAGTCGATTGCATGCGAAACAAATTGTAGTTTTCTTTTTTCAAGATTCTCTCCTAATTCGAAATTTTAAAATGTTTTATCTTTCGAACGACAAATCAAACTGAAAATCCGCTTTCACCACTAAGTCAGTCGCGACGAGATTTTTGAAACTAGATCCCATATTGATATGTTTCGACGATATTTTTTTTCGAGCTAAGTTACCGACCCCAGTATACGTGAGTTACCAAGGGTAAATATCCGATTTAAAATCTGATTTCATCAATAAATCTGTCACGACGAGACTAACTAATGTGTTATCAAGCATCTATCGCACGAATTACCAACCTGAAACTAGTAGATGATGATACCAAGCATATAGTAAGCAAGTTACCGATCGTATAAGTAAACTAAAGTGTTACCAAACATGTAGTGCATGAATTACCAACTTAAAAACTAGTACATGATGATACCACCCCCATAGCCAGTGAGTTACCGATCTAGACTAACTAAAATGTTACAAACATCTATCACACGAATTACCAACCTGAAAATTAGTAGATAATGATACCAAGCACATAGCAAACGAGTTACCAATCTAGGACTAATAAAGTGTTACCAACCATCTAGCGCACGAATTATCAACCTAAAAACTAGTACATGATGATATACCTACCAAGCAAGTTACTGATCCTAAAACAAACTAAAAGTGTTACCAAACATCTAGAGGACGAGTTACCAATCTAAATACTAGTACATGATGATATCAAGTACCTAGCAAGTAAGTTACCGATCCTACGAATAACTGAAGTGTTACCAAATATCTAGCGCACGAATTACCAAGCTAAAAACTAGTACATGATGATATCAAATAGATAGCAAGCAAGTTACGATCGTAGAACAAACTAAAGTGTTACCAAACATTTGGAGCGCGCGTTACCAACCTAAAAACTACTACATGATGATACCAAGCGAGTTACCGATCCTAAAACAAACTAAAGTGTTACCAAGCATGTAGAGCACGCGCTACCAACCTAAATACTAATACATGATGATATCAAGTACCTAGCAAGCAAGTTACCGATCCTACGACTAACTGAAGTGTTACCGAGCATCTAAGCACGAGTTACCAATCTAAAAACTAGTACATGAATGAGACCAAGTACATAGCTAGCAAGTTACCGATCCTAAAAACTAACTAAAGTGTTACCAGGCATCTAGAGTATGAATTGTCAAGCTAAAACTAGTACATGATGATACCAAATACACAGCAAGCAAGTTACTGATCTTAGAACTAATTTATACTAGTAGAAAGTGGTAGTCTTTTTCTGTTCTAATTTTTTGTACTAGTAGAAAGTGGACTTTTCTTATTCCCTACCCATTTTTATTTACCCTAAAAAACCACTGTCCCAAAAAGGAATTGAAAAATTATACTTGGTGTTCTTTTGCAGGAAAAAAATCGAATATTTTTGTTCTTAGCGTGTAAAGGGAATAGTAAAAAAGGAAGAGAAATTATACTAGGTATTCTTTAAACAAAAGTTGAATATTTTTTTTCAAAAATACGATACTAAGTTTTTTTGCATGCACTAGATGAAAAAAGAGATAAAAGGGAAAAATGAGACCGCTACAAAAGCATGGATTAGGCATAGCTAAGCGCATGCATGGATTAGGCGGCAAGATTATGAAATAATCTAGTGCATGCATAGATTAGATATAGCTAAGCGGATTAGGTAGCAATGACACGGTCATGCTTACCAGGTCCACGGCCCCACGTTCGCATGCACCACACTCGCAATAATTAAGGTAAAGGGAATGGAAGACGGAGAGGAGCACGATGCTTCTCACGGGAAGAAACATGCGAGTGCTCACACGAGCAATCATAAGCGTTTTCGCGATTTTTCCTAGTAGCTATGTAGAGTTTCAGATATGGATTGCTACTTCCCGGAACGCAGCTGAAAAAGGGTACGGTTAAACCAAACACAGCTAGCGCTCCTCGCTAAACTGCTCCTTGCAGGCCATCATTCATGATGTTGAAGATTGCCACAAATTTTTGGTTAACTTGCACGTCTACCTAGGGCTCGATCAGGTCTGCATTATCGCAAACACCATGCATGCCCGCTCTAAGCTCTCACCAATCAATCATCAATGGATGGAATGTATAGAGCAGACCAGAACACCCTGATCAGCATGGTGTAACGAGCGCAGGGAACGACGGCGCGCCCTTCGCCGCAGAGAAGAGGCGTGAACGTGAAGGACGACTTGGTGGCCGCTTCCCGCAAATCGTCACCACCACCCCAGGTCTCGACTGTGACCACCAGAGCCTCACACACAGGCACGGCCACAACGCAGCGCGGGAGCTTGAGGACGCCGTCATCGGCGACCATGATCCCGGCGCCACCAGACACGTCGCAGTCGAAGAGCACGATCTCCTCCGAGAGGCCGGTGTTGCGAGCCGAGATCCTCCCGAACAATCTGCTGCCGTGGACGACGAAAGGATCCACCGTCTTCTCATCATCCTCATTTCTTCGAGTAGCAGCGGGGTTCTTGATGAACTGGACCTCGACGGTGGACTCGAGCGCGCTCCCGACAGGCGCGTAGTTGAGCTCGATGGTGCCGTGCGGGGACTCGATCTTGGTGGAGATGAAGGGGGAGTTGAAGTAGACGACGTTGTGTACTATGGTCTCTTGGCTGAAGTCCACGTCGTCCTCGGCGCGCCTCGTCTTGAGCTTGAGGTCGACATCGAACTCGATACAGTCGAACGCGAATAGGGCTCGCGTTGGACCTGTCAGCAACAACGATTCACCCTGCAAACATGAACATCGATCACAACAGAAAAAAGCATGTCAGAACTAATTAATTCAGGTTGAATTACGTGGTTAAATTGAGTACCCAGAATCCAAGATCAAGATGAGATTATTAGCTAATGCTAATGGATTGATTATATACCTGGGAGGTGATGATCTGTGGGTGGTCGCGATCGCGCCGGAAGAGGCAGTTCCCTTTGTCATCCAGATCGTCCCGGGCCACGACGGAGCCGTAGATGCTGAGAGGGAACGCTGCCGCGCCGGAGCTGGCCACCTTGATGGAGACAACGTTGACCGAACACTTGAGCCGCGGCACCAGGGCGTCCGTGTGGCGGCCGGGCTGGAGAGCGGACTCCTCCTCCGGGTCGAAGTCGATGAGCGGGGAGAAGAACTGGCAGTGCACGCGGCCACGGGTATCGGCGTCGTGTCCCTTGAGCCTCCCGGAGAGGACATGGGCGCGGATGTTGGGTGACACCGGTGGTTCGTCGGCGGCGGCGTCTCCGGAGGCCTCCCATAGATGGAACACCTCGGCGTCCGTCTCCGACTGCAACTTCAGCTTCGCCATCGGCACGTCGGACACGGCCGACATCGCGTCCTTGAGATCGAACGTCTCGATTTTAAATGGAGGAAAACATTCCAATGGAGGAAACCACAAGCTCGCTAGACCATCGACCTTAGGAGAGTAGATCGTCGACCAGGTAACTTTGCCAGAAAGTTTGAAGGAATCATCATTGCGCAGGACGAAGGAGTCGCAGCCAGAGGCGCATCCATGGAACGAAGCGGCGTTATACCCTCCGGGAGCAACCTTGAGCGACAACGACGTACCAGCGACCGGCAATGACACGACGCGCCGCGACAGCTGAATGAGCCCTTGGTCGCTCACCGCGGTCACCGTGCCATCAGCCTCGCTGTCATAGAGGACGACGTCGTCCTCCCGAACCCCGGAGACGCCGGCGGTGACCTTGCCGCGGAACAAAAACTCGGGATGGTATTTCTTCCTCGCCTGGTCGAACGGAAGCCACTCCCTGACGGTTTTTCCTCTTCGGCTCACTCTGGTGGTAGTCAGGATCTCATCGATCTTAAGTTCAATCGTGGCCTCCACTGCTTGGTGGACCGGTGCGTACGTCAAGTCGATGGTGCAGTGTCTGCCGGCGACCCTGTTTCTGACGACCTTGTAAGTTGAGGTGGTTACTTGGTTCTTCAGGTAGCATCTGGTAATCTCCCGGTCATCTTCTGGTCGATGACTCTTGCTCTTCAAGTTAATCTCAAAGTAGATATCGCGGCGTAAAAGGAGCCCTCGAGATGGTCCTGTTACGGTCAAAACCTCATCCTAGCAATGCAAATAACACAACACATCAGGTGGTGATATGTATATGCTGCAGTGGCATGAAACTGAACTTTGCCACTAGAATTGGAAAAAATAAGCGGAACCCAACATTTTGCTCTCCGTAAAGAACTGCATATGCACCACATAGCACATGTGCATGGTGAGCACACCAAAATGCAATCATCTAAAAAAGAACCGCATATGCAGTTGGAAACGCAACTAAAAGCATGATTTTCCATGGTTCTAAAACCAAATTACTCACTCCGTTCCAAATTAATTGACACACATTTGTCTAGAAACGGATGTATCTAAACACTAAACAAGTATAGATATATCCATGTTTGTACAAATACAAGTCAATTAATTTGGAACGGAATGAGTAATAAATACCAGCTACGTATGCAAAGAAACAATCAAGTGCCATCTCTCCCGGTTTGTAGGCACAATGGCAAGAGATCGATTAGTCATAGGCATAGCTGAATGTTGCTGTGCTCGCTCCACATTGTTCAAAACAACAACGAATGTCGCCGTGCTCGGCCAAAATCCTTGCTGGTTTCAGAAAAATTTAAGGTAAGAAAAGGTTCAGAAATACGCTTACCTTGGAGCTGATCCTCTGGCAGTTGTCGCGGCTACGGCAGAAGAGGTAGACGCGCCTGCCGTCCAGGTCGTCCCTGACGAACACGTGGCCGTACACGTCGACAGGGTACCCCGCCACCGACCTAACCACCCTAACGGCGAGCACGTTCGCCGACGCCGCCAGCTCCGGCCCTCCCAGGCACGCCGCGTAGTGCCGCATCGGCAGCAGCGGCGGCGCTGCACCTGCACGCACGCCAACAACGTGTAAACAAGAGCCAAGGCGATGGACCTAGCGTAGATGAAGGAGCAACGGACGACGTACGAGGTTTCTTCTGGTCGTCGTCGTTGATCTGTAGTTCTTCATACTGCTGCTGGAGAATCTCCCGATACTGCCGGCACATCTCCTGCTGCTGCTCCCCGGATTTCTCGATGATCCTCTCCATGTCCCAGTCCCCTGCCGCTCTTCGCTTCTCCCTCTCCGCCTTCGCGGCGACTGCGGCGTCGTCCTCTTCGTCATCGACTAGGTAAGCGGAGAGGAGGAGCTCCTCCTCGTCGTCAGCCGCCATCTCTTTCTCAGCTGCAATCTAGTTTCGCCACCGTGTCGGACAGCCGGGGTTGTACAGGATCGACCGTTTATTGATCCAGTGGGCCGGAGTACGTAACCGGAGCCGATTTCGACTTGGACACGTTAGCTGCAAGTTCTACTGGTATGCAGATCGGTGTTGTTTTTTCCTTTTGGTCCTTTTCAGACTTCTAAATCGTCTTCTAATTTTCTTCTAATTTGTTTGTTTATCTTTCATTTCAATCCTCTTTTTTTTTTCTGTTTCACGGTGTTTGGTCACTAGATTTTTGCAACATCACATTTGCTAAAATGTGGGGACAATATGCTTTCTTTCATCAGTAGGTACTTCCTCTGTCCCTAAATCTAAGCCATCCTAGCGGTTTAAACTAGTAGAATGTCTAATAATACTCCCTCCGTATTGAAATATAAGATGGTGCAACATTTTTGAACTCACATTTATCTAGACATGCATGAATCTTGCACATGAACATGTATAGATACATGTGGGTCCAAAAATGATAAAACGTTTTATATTTTGACACGGAGGGAGTATATACACTAGTAGAAAATAGGCCTTCCGTTCGGAGCTTTAGTCCCGGCCATGTTTGTAGGAAGTACGCGGAGAGGAAGAGCTCCCCGTCGTCGTCCGCCGCCATCTCCATCTCAACTGAAGTCTAGTCTCGCCACCGCGTCGGACCGGCGGGGGTTGTACTAAAACACCACAGGATCGACCGTTTATTGATCCAGTCGACCGGAGTACGTAACCGGAGCCGATTCCGATTTGGACACGTTAACTGCCAAGTTCTACTGGTATGCAGATCTATGTTGTTTTTCTTCTGGTCCTTTTCTGTCTACTGCATTCTGATTCGTCTTCTAATTTTCTTTTAGTTTCTACGTTTATCTTTCATTTGAATCCTCTCTCTCTCTCTCTCTCTCTCTCTCTCTTTTTCATTTTGGTCACTAGATTTTTGGACATCACATTTGGTAGAATGTGGGGACAAGATGCTTTCTTTCATCGGTAGGTACTTCCTCTGTCCCTACATCTAAGACCTCCTAGCAGTTCAACTTGAGTTAGCAGAATGTCTTATGGGCGGAGGGATTACTTTGACTGCCGACTTAAGATCTTATTTGCGGAGAAAGAAATCGTGATAACCACTAGAAGACACTCAATAAACTTCAGTGATATGAAGTTCAGCCTAAAACTTAATTTCATCGAGGTTAGAGTTATTTATGCTCCTAGATGTTGTTATAGGCCGGCTCATGAGTTATCACTTTGGGTGCAGGTGAAGTTTATGGAGACCATGTCATATGGACGGCGAACTTCCCTAATTATGTAACCCAGTTGGTGACCGGCGACATAGCCGTGTTTTAATGCAACACGAGTGTTTCATGTAACAAATAGATCTTATTTGACAAATTAAATTCGGAGTGCAATTTCGGTGACACAATTTTTCTTTGTGGCCGGGGGGATTGGGGTGGGGGGGGGGGTGCTGGGGCTCATGTCTCTCTCGCTTATCGGTGGGGCAGTGTACCCATATCGCTTCCCATCACTTATGATGTGCGTGGTGATGACAAGCCGGTTAGGATTTCAGCGGCAAGCCGACAAGTGATCCCACCTTGACCCCATGGCTGCCAACCTAGGCCTTGGCCTATCAGACCTTTTGGCTAGGCTTTCCAATCCCCTCCCCCAATTTGATCCTCCACAACTATATAAGTAGATCTGGATTACAGTAAGAACCATAGATTTCACTTGTTTTCACCCCGAGTCCACCTCAAATCTAGGGTGTTGTGGCGTGCTTCCTATATCTTCCCCTCCCTAATACCTCTCATCATTGTCCTCTCGCCCAATGGCTCATGGCCGCGAAGATGGCTGGCTGTTTGGCAAGTGTCTTTACGATGAGTTCAGCAAACCCGTATATTTTTCATATCATGAATGATTATCGATATAATATTATTTCTTTTAAGCAACTCGCATCTAAAGTATCACGCGAGAAGGGGGCCAGACCTCCCCTCGTCCCTTCCTCATGGAAAGTGACCGCTTGCTTGAAACTCGAAACTCGTCACCCACGAGTTGGGAGCAGTGAGTGTGCACGAGGTGCTCAAGCTTCTAAACCGATCAGTAGAATAGCGATAACTATATGAGAGGAGAGATGGGTGCATTCGTTATATCCGCAACCTAAAGCAAATGTTTGGATGAGGATACTTTTCCCGTGAAAGAAAAAAACACTATGACTAAACACTCCATTGTATATCTACCCTGTTCCAAAATAATTACTTGGTTTTTTCTTCAAAAAAATTACCCGGTTTTTTCTTCAAAAAATATAATTACTCGGTTTTATAGACAAATATCTACAACATTAAATCTATATAGTACGAAAATTTATTTTATAATTTTGATTCTAATTAAATTAAATTGTGTTGATATATATATTTCTACAAATTTAGTCAAACTTAAATAGTTTTGAGTCGAGATCGATTATTATTTTGAAACGGAGAAAGAACATTGAAGTCCTACCCGGCATCGTCTGCTCCGTATTCACTCTGACTGAACACAATTCTGAAACTCTCGAAATAACCTCTCGAGCGCCCCCGTCCACCCTACACAGACCGGCCGCTCCGGTGGGGACTGGGGAGGCGGCGCTCTACGGCTCGATCGCGCGGAGCCCCCGCCTGCCCGCCATGACGGAGGTACTCCCACCCCCTCTCGCTTCCCTCCCCCTTTGCGAGATTCTACGAGGCCGCGCGTTACCCATCCTCGGCTGTTAGATTTACAGATTTGGGCGTAACCGGCCGGCCACAGTGTTTGTTGCGATTGCTCTGCTTCCACGGCCGTCGCCGCAGGAATCGAGTTGTTCTTCTGATTACTCCGCGACCTCCCGCGCCGGCGGCGGCGGCCTAGCTTATAGTCTCTCTGGTGGGTCTTGGAGAACTAGGGTTAGGTAACTAGGTTGAACGCGTCTTTGATTTTGAGGACTTGGAACAAGTTTAAGTGGGGGTTAGGGCGGGGTGGGATTACCAATGATTGTCTATTGGTTGAAGAAATAGCTGTGGGCAATTTTTTCCCCTTGGAAAAATCATTTGCTATATATCTTGTACTGAGTCTTGTGGTATCAAGCTCTGTTATGTTTCTTAGACGACATTCAGCTCTTCTACTTAACTTCGGGACTAATCCCCGTCATTTTTTCCAGTATTGGGTGAGCCAGGGGAACAAATGGTGCGACCTGTGCAAGATCTTCATATCTAACAATCCGTTCAGCATCAGGACGCATGAGGTCGGTAAACGCCACAAGGACAATGTCACCCAGAGGCTGTCTACGATGCAAAAGGATGGTGCTGCCAAGGAGAAAGAGCAGCAGCAAGCGGCCAAAGCCCTTCAGCTCATAGAAGCTGTAAGTCCTTTGTTAGTTCTATTTTCCTATGTATTGATAGTTAAGTCCAACCGTGATCTCACGTAAACTGGATTTGTAAGGGGAAACAGTGCTACACTGGTATAACATGCATGATTTCCTTTCTAGCTTTGTATCATCTCTTGTTGCATCTGTTGTGACTTGTCCTGAGTTATGATGCCTGACATGTTTCAGTTTTTTTTCTCTCTGCAGAAAGCTCAAAAGAGTTACCAAAAAGATTTAGAGAATAACCAGAGAAACGTGCATGGTGATACTTCTGCAGCACTCGGAGAAGGTTGCCTACTTTGATACCTGAATACCTGCATCTTTTATTTCACATTGTGTGTGTATTCATATTTGATTTGTGTAGTACAAAGTAGAGGTTGGTCTATTATTGGCATCTACCTTATTCACCCTTGAGTTTTCATTACCTTGCTGACTTTTCTCCTAATGACTCTAGTTCTTCACTTGCTTAGTTCCCAGCCAGATGGCTACATCACAGCAGGAGAATGTGACTGCTGAACCAAGAAATAACCTGATATGATGTCTATCGTCAGTTTTCCAAGCTCCACTTGTTTCTTATTCTTAAATCACCATTCAAATATATCTTCCTGCTGATCTGAAACTATATCCTGCTTGCTTTTATTCCTATAAGCCAACTGATGTGTCGGCAAATTCTTTATTGGGCAACACATATGTTAAGTCAATTTTTTAATTAGCCGGAAGATGTTAAATATTTCATAACCCGTACCTCACCCAAGTTTGCGTCATGTCTGGCGTTGCTCGTTGCTAGTATATGAATTCGAGCTCTACCAGGAATTAGATATTTTGGCTGTAGTACTGGATACCAAAGGCTTCCAGTAATACCAAATGGGTAATTTGTACCTTTGTTCAGAATCCCTAGTATGAGTTGTGAATTATACTTTGCATAGACTGATAGACCATCTGGTCATACTTGGTACTTTGAAAATGCAATGGTGTCAATTATAATATCCTTTCTAACATGTTTGAAATCTGGTGTGTGCAGGATGGGTATTCGACTCAACTACAGGGTATTATCATGATAAATCTACTGGACTTTACTACGACTCGAACTCCGGTTTCTATTACTCTGATGGTTTAGGTAAGCAGACACATATCTGGATTTTTATTCATCCTTTCATGCTTTACGAAAACTTTGTGCTCTATAATTCATATACTTATGTTTTTTCCGCGGAGCAGGCAAATGGGTTACCCAGGAGGAGGCATACAAGTCGGTGGAAAGTTCCAAAGCTGATGTCGCACAATCCTCAACTTTGCAACCAAAGACACCTGGGCCTGTGTCGAGTATTAAAGGAGGCCCAGCTCCAGGTTTGGTGGTGACAAAACCACTGAACCCGATGAGACCTGTGAAGGGTGCTCCATCTAGTATTGCTTCTGCTAACAAGAGAAAAAGAGAGGACACAAAGAAGCCCAAGGTGGTTTCGAAGGAGGAGCAAGCGGCCCTGAGAGCGCGGGAAGCAGCACAGAAACGAGTTGATGATAGGGAGAAGCCTCTGATGGGATTATATAAAACGTACTGACCACTGAGCTGCCCAAACTCTTGCTGGATGCCAATGGATGAATTATTCTGAGAGAAAGACGAGAAAACCAGCGCTGCTGAATGTAGGGTCTCGGTCTTTGATAGAGCTCTTCAGCGTCAGCGGAGCATGTCTGTAGTGTACAATATATACTTCATCTAAGTTCCTAAAATTGGCCAAATCACCTTGTGTGGACCATGTAAAAATATGAGTAGTCCATTACCATTTCTTTCATATAAGTGCTGTCAGACACCGTGGACGCTGTCTTAGAAAATTTGCACCATCTGTCCTGTGATCGGAAGAAAGTCATGGAGTAGCAGATAGCCAAGAAAATATGTAAGATGCGATTAATTTTTTCAGAGCCCTTGTTTGTTGCCGAAGTGTTTTTTTTTAAATGGCCAACGATTTCAGTGCCCTTGTTGTTACCCTCGTTTTTGACTTTTTGTAAGGACATCCTGACATACAAGTAACCTGGCATACAGTAGAGAATTCTGTAGCAAGCGCCAAGCCTCAATTTACTATGCCGGGAGGCACAACCAAAGGTTATTTTCTTAAACAAGAGTCTTGCTGTGATTTGGTACAAGAGTTTTGTAGCAGAAAAGTTGTATTTCTAAATGTGTATCTTCATTTATTTAACATAACAAAACTGATTTGAAAAAAATCATGATGCACCATACCACATGACCAAACCTGAAAAAAATAGTTCAAATTAGTTTTAGTTATTCTTCTTAGAAATTTATCCGGTGACATGTTTGAGTCGTACTTGCAGGGGATAAATCAATATGTTGTAAATACTTGTGGATACAAATAAAAGTTGAAAAAGAATAGTTTGATCTATAATTTGTTCATATCCATCCGCTTGCAGACTTGGAGCACCCCCACACACAACAAAATATTGGGTTTATTCTGAAGATCTCCCTAAAAACAAGTTTTCTAAAGGATCAAACTTTTGTTAAAAGATATTAGTCAAGAAGATAGAAAAATGAACAAGATAAAATATAACTTTGAATATAAGAAATTTCAAGTGAAATGAAACACAATGCAAGGTACCACATACTCTTTAATAGTAAAATACTACATTAGTACTAGCAAAATGCCCGTGCGTTGCAACGGGTGTAAAATAAATAAAACATTTTAGGTTTAAAGTAAAATCTGATTTAACCCGTGCGTTGCTACTGTACATTAAATTCAAATGAGTTTTCTTTCATATGTTTAAATCCATAGTGTACATGGGATCCAAATGGCACGGAGTTCTTAATCTACATGTTTTTAAACGCATTACATTAATTTAAAACGCATGATGCTAGTTGACACATAATCATAAGCTATATATTCCACAAATGACAAGCATCAGCAGACTTTCTAGAATAGTGAAACTGTGATTTGTTCTAAACTTACCTATGGCAAAAGTTAGACCACATGTCAATTCACTATAATATACGGCAGCAGAGCTTCCTCAGATTTGCTTGCAACCAGGTACAACACGGAGGTTTTAATTTATAGATCTTTCAATGAACTAACAAGGGACCAAGGGACATCAGGAAGAGAGCAGTAGCAGTACCAGTCACCGCAAGCAGGACATCAACACCTCCTGGATGGTCCTCCAAATACTTGGTCTGAATCAATTTTACTTCACAGCCTTAAAAGATCAAACTACTGAAATTTCAGAACAGTGCAAATTTGAGGAACTCAGATAGAGGTTCAGAGAGAACCATCAATTTTTTTCGGTACACGTTCAGTAGCCGGGCGCGCTGCAGTTCCATGGGCGACAGGAAGAAGTGCAGCTTTGGCAACCCAACCAGCGGCGACATAGCAGGTGCTAGCTCCTGCCTCCCGACGGCATATCCGCAACGACGCAGGCGTGACGAATCTAGATGTGTGGGGAGGTCGGGAGTTGGAGATAGGTTCGGATCGAGACGCTTGGGCCGTGGACGACGGAGCTGGAGGACGCGTTCTCATGTCTCTACTGCCTTCGGTGCCGCACTCCTCCTTCCCTGGCTCCGACTGCCGTGGGCAATGCGTCGCACTGGAGGGCTCGTTCCTCCGGCCTGCACCACCACGGCACGGCCCCATGCATCCTCTCCGTGCCAGGCCACCAGCCGCCGTCGCCCTGCACCAGCAGGCCGCATCACCACGCCCACCACCGATTCCCGCCGCCACGCGCCACCACGCCGACCGCTCCCCTCCAGCCGCCGCCGAGATCGCGCCCTCCTCCACCGAGCAAGAACGGGTTGAGAGAGAAGAATAGAGGGGATCGAGTGGATAGGTTTGGGGGGGAAGTGCAAAAGTGTCTATTGTTTGGACTGCGGGTTGATTGTACAAATCTAAAGGGGCTAAATGCAAAACTACCAGACGTACCACGGCCACGGTCATTTATACTTGGCGGTGGCAGCACTGTAAAATCTCATAACACACAGGGTAAAATCGGAAATTTAAAAAACACACCAACATCTGCTCAAGCAATATTATATAGTAGAGATTTAAATATTATCTATCAAATTTCTGGAGACGTACCACCTTCACAGGTTACCCTACGATGGTGCCAAACAGCTGAATGAGTGCACCCCCATTCCGAAAAAAAATCTGAATGAATAAACCAGGTGCCATTGTTGCTTCGTGTCGTGGCCTCGTGGACGAACCTTCAAAGCCCGCTCGGAGCTGCTGGTCAACAACACCCGTTTCAAAAAGGCTAAAACATCTTACATTTAGTAATAGGGGTAGTAGGCGACATGTCCCTCCCCTATCCACCGTGTGACCAGTCAACTCAGCTAAAGGACGATGATGGCACATTTTAGCAACACGCTCTCTTTAACACACGTGTAACCTCCTAACCGGTCTATGCAAGGCACAAAAATTCAACATTTGAGGAAATTTTAGTTAAAACAAAAGAGAGAAAAAACCATTAAAGTGGGTGATTATAAAGGATAAAAGTTTTACTTAAAAATGTATTCGGATCCTCCAACCAACCATCTGATAGTGTAACTCATTTTCTCCACTTGCTAGGAACACTCCACCACTATCTTGTCTCTCTAACGGGAAACCACCGGCCTAAAGCCCAGCCCATCTGTCATTCGAGAGACCATGTCGTTGATATCAATGCTGCTCCAAAACGAATTTCCAAATTTTGCTGCCATGAAAACAGTAGAGGCAACGACAAGGGGCAAAAACTCTACAATACGAAAGGTAATTATAATTTGTAACACAATCTAGGGTTTTATAGCTCACACCCATGGTTTTGCAGGTCTATGTTTCTTATACTACTCTAGTTATTGGGTTTAACGCAGAAAGTTGGTTGATAATGGTGTTTATTTTCTTGACTTGGTATGGCATTTGTGTGGCCGAGAGTAAGGGTTTAGGGCCAGGTCTTACGGGCACGATATCGATGCAAGTTTTTTGGGACGCATATGTCTTGCTAGGAGCAAGGGCCTGAACATGAAGGGAAAGTTTATTTATACTAAACATTTGTACTTCTTATAATTCGGTCTCTTATATAGAATGTAACCAATATATTATTTTTGGTTATACAAACTTAGAAAAATAAGAGATGCAATATATTGGTTGGGAAATTTTTACGTCAATTATGGCAAATATACCTAAACTATATCAAAACCACGTTTTGCAATGAACTAGTGTCATTTTTTATATCATTTATGAGAAAAATATGAAAGAACAAAATCGTTTGCCCTTTTGGATTTATGTGTTCCACTTAGATGAAATGTCAGTATATATAGTATATATGTGTGTTCGTTTATATATTGCGATCATTATTTATTTTGACAAGGAGCTCTAAATTGTGCATGCTACATAATATCTTTGTGTATGTATCAAGAGTGCCTAATTGTCAACGTTGGGCATAATTATTATACTCCCTGGGATCCCAATTAACTGTCCTGGTTGTACCTACAATTGTGCTTCATCTGTTGTTTTTCCGTGACACTTAAAAATGGATCGAAGGGAGTATAAATTTCTAGAGTTAATTTGTGAGGTGTCTAGGAGAGGATTTACATTTTCGTATATATTGGTTTTTTAAATGTATTTCATGTTCATTGTTTCAATAAGAAAGTTTCATCACATGAATATTCTGTAGATGGTCTTTCGATAGCATCAATATTAGCTTTTTCTTAATTTCTTTTGTGTTCCTTTTTTTTTGTAACCCACGTGAACAACTTCCACTACGTTGTTGATTGCTTTTTACGAAACACAGTACAACGCAGACGCTCACATACACGTGCATACACTCACCCCTATGAACGCACGCGCACACACACCCTACCCTATGAGCACCTCCGAGATTGACGAAGTCACCACGGGCGCCTCGTTGTCGACGACAACGTCGCCTACGTTGTTGATGGCTGCAAATGCAATATGGTAAAAGGTATTTTGCAAGGAGACTCTATGCCTAGAAGAAAACTAGCTACAATATTATAGCAAAACGGAAAGATTTTTCTCTTTTTATCACAAGATTTTTCTTCTCAATTGGGTTAAAAATATGCTAATGATGCTAAAAAAACTAGTGAATTGTGTCTTTTTCTTCCTTGACTTAGTCTCAGTCCAACCTCGAAAATAAATGTGATTTGCGTCCGTTAACCCACCTTGTTCAGACTAACCCAAAATCTTTAGTATTATTCATTAACAGTTTGCAATGCTACGTCACACATAGACGATACAATCCAAATGTGATACCTTAACAATTTTACACCCACATGTGACGCACAAGACCTTCCTTTGAACACACAAACTAACCCAAATGGAACTCTCATTTTTATGACAGTGTTTTTTTGTCACGTAAGCCATTACTTTCTTGGTGAACTCCACTTTTTAGCTTTTAGTTGTGCATTAGTGAAATCAATTATCTCATCTATTGAAAGTTCTTCCAGATATCCCCACTTAAGAAAATTTAGACCCTCTTTCTCAAAAGTTTGTCTGATGGGAAAATTGTGAAGTTGCGATCCCAGTTTGAGTATATCACAAGGATATCGAGGAATGGAACACATTGAGTAGAGAAGACTTTACATGATCATCGATGAGCCCCTCCAACTTTGCACATTTTTGTTGCATCACATCGAACTAACATGTCGATTGTATCTAACAAAACGGGAAAATTGCTACAATGTGGTAAAAGCGGGTTCAAAAAATAGATGGTGTATTCCGGTTTTTTTTTCATTAAATAGGGTAATATGTGTGATAAATGCACACCGAGGGGTTAACGATGGAATTCACTCAAACTTTTTTGGAACAGTCGTTTTGATAATTCTCATTTAAATGAGAATTTGTTTAGATCTTGGTTAATTCCTTACGTTGACGCGGATATTTTTTATGTTCATCTAAACAATGATTGCAGCTGGATTTTTTAGATGCACACTAGTTACAACAAACAAAATTCCATTGTAAACATTTTTTTTTCTAGTCGCACCATGGAACTGTTTTTTTTTTTTTTTTTGACGCAATGGAACTGAATATTTTCGTTGCACTACGGTTGCTACTGGTATTTTCTTTCGAATATGGTGGGTGATATCATCCAAAATATGCAAATTACGATTTAAGTTAATTCTCATTCGGATAGGCGGACCCTTTTTAGAATACAACATATATTTTAATTTGTTACTCTGGTTGCTCATTAGGACTTAAGTCTTGCAATATGTGATTATATGAACGTCTTACTATTGTATTCGTAGATAATCAAAGGAGATCTATATTTATGGAACATATAAGAACATAATTAACATGATTTTAATTACAATGCACACAAGTTGTTCTTTTGTAACGGGCAAGTTGTTTCTTTGTTTTCCCTCCTCTGGCCACTACTCCTTCATTAGAAGCGAAGATAGATACTAACGTACTCTAGCAAGTTGGAGTAGTGGTGCTGCCCACGATCCCAGCACATCGACCAACCAACCACCGCTTCTCAATTCTACTAGTCTCCACCGAGTCTTCCTCTCCCACCATCCATCGTCCGGTACCACCACCACGTCGTACGTACGAGAATACCGCGTCGCCATTGCCGCGACGTCAAGCCGGCCCGTACGTACGCGCGCGCGCAGGGGCGGGATCGGATCAGGCTGATCAGGATGGACACGGGCGGCGGCGCCGGCGGTGGCAAGGAGGAGGATCAGGTCGCCGGAGGCAGCGAGCAGCAGCGGATGAAGATCGGGTGGCCCACCGACGTGCGCCACGTCGCGCACGTCACCTTCGACCGCTTCCACGGCTTCCGCGGCGTGCCCGCCGAGCTGCAGCCCGAGCCCGCCCTCGCCAAGGCCCCCAGCGCAAGGTACATTCGCCTCTCCCCATTTCCATCGTTCCTCCTTCACGTCCGGCCAGGCCAATCATCGCCGTCGAACGTGTATGTGCAGCAAGACGGCGTTCGGCGTGTCGACGGAGTCGATGCAGTGCGCGCACGACGCGCGGGGCAACAGCGTCCCGTCCATCCTGCTCGACCTGCAGCGCCGCCTCTACGACGAGGGCGGCCTCGCCACGGAGGGCATCTTCCGCGTGGCCGCCGACGGCGCCCAGGAGCAGCGCGTCCGGCACCACCTCGACCTCGCCGGCACCATACCGGACGACGACGACGAGGAGGACGAGGACGGCGCCGGGGTGGACGTGCACTGCCTGGCCGGGCTCATCAAGGCCTGGTTCAGGGAGCTGCCCGGCGGGCTGCTGGACGAGCTTCCGGAGGAGGAGGTGGCGCGGTGCGTCACGGAGGAGGAGGCGGGCAGGCTGTGCGGTAGGCTGGCGCCGGCCAAGGCGGCGCTGCTGGACTGGGCCGTGCAGCTCATGGCGGACGTGGCGAGCGAGGAGGCGAAGAACCGCATGGGCGCGCGCAACGTCGCCATGGTCTTCGCGCCCAACATGACCCAGGTAACTAATTCAGTTAGTGGAGCACTAGTTGAGAAGTTTTCATCCTGCTTAATTTAGACAATCGATAATGTTTGCAATCGTTAATCATGAACGAACAACGCTGCTAATCAATGTGGTTCTTGCAGACGGTGGATCCTCTGACGGCGCTCAAGTACGCGGTGCACGTCATGAACTTCCTCAACCTGCTCATCGAGCGGGCGCTCCGGCAACGGCGACAGCAAGATCAGAAGAAGCAGCCAGCAGCCTAATTCGATCGATGTTCTAATCAATCGTACGTTACATGTAGTGGAATCAAAGTGTGTGTGTGGTTAATTCGATCGGTTAATTAGTCCCGTGGATAGTTGATTTCATTCAGTTTCGAGGTGTTGATACTAAGCTGACCTGTACCTGAGCATAGCTAGGATCCAGCAAATCAGCTAGCTCTGTGTGTGTGTGTGTTAATTGTGTTTCTCCTTTCGAATATTTGTGCTCTGCTTATGGTTAATTCGACTTTAATTTCAGATGTAATTTGTGACCTCACACGAGCACGTGCTTAATTCTTTGCCATAGTCCGCAAAACGAATTTCAAAATCTGGTCACGTTTGTTCTCAATATCTCGAACTTCGACCATTTAGGCATTTAGATCATCTCTAGCAGATACTTGAACAAACTAAAATAGACCCAACGCGTGAATAGACACACTATATTACATGGAAGGGTCGCAAATTGTTTGTATGTGAATGTAACATTTTTAATTCGTGTCTTTCGTTGGTTTTGTATTATTTGAGTTCTGCCCCAAACATGATTATAAAACCTAACATAATTTTCCCGAATAATTATATTTCTATTTTATTGTTTATTTGTGATGATAAATGTTTTATTTGGGTAATGCTAAATTTAAGATAAGATACTGAGTGTAAATTGTAGGGAAAATATTAATAAGATTGTTTCCAGCAGTAGGGAAAATATTAATAAGATTGTTTCCAGCAAAAAATATGAAAATTATGGAAATTATCTGTGTGAAATGTAAAAATGTTTATTATAAAATTAGAATAGTAAATTGTTGTCTTGGTTGCGTCAACAACAATTGTCCATACACGTTCGCCACGTCAGTCACGGGCCAACCCATTCGTGGTGGGCTGCACTAGTCATCAACGTCGAACGCTAAGCCTAATCGCAAGGATGACTATGGCGACGTCGTTTGGAAGGACCTGACAAAGTTCGTCGTGAAGGACGTCAAGGCGAAGACACTCCCGTAGATGCTCATGAACGATCTCAAGGAGCATTACAAGCACCATGGATGCCATGTGAATACACTGGGATGTGTCCTTTAGTTTTTTATAAAATAGTTTCTATCATATAATTTACATTATCGAGGACCTCACTTTAAGAAAAATACGTTTTATTAGTGCTTCATTGGGTCTCGCTACAAAAACACCTCAGTCCGAGCGACGTGGCCACCTAGAGATCCGAAAGGAGAAAAATAGATGTTGATGAGAGCCATAGCCATAAGCCCGAAAGATGTGTCCCTTCTCATCAAGGAGGAGATTTCGTAGAGGGTGTATGCCTTTTACGCATGACTCATGAGACACGCATGAGTAGCGGGCAATTTTACTGTCTTGAGCCCTTCTACTTTATCATTACACACAGGGACGGAGCCAGCATGTGACCTTGAGGGGGGCTAGCTCCATAGATTTAGTGTCTCAAATTTGTTGAGGGGGGCAGATTTCACTAAATCACTAAGAAATAAGAGCTCTAATGCCTAGTATTCTTTAGAAAATCTAAATCATGGGGGTGGCCTAGCCCCCCCTCGTCCCCCTCTGTCTCCGTCCCTGATTACACACTGAAGACAAAACAAGTGACCGACTTGGCCCTTAAAAACACGGGTAAAATTCAGCGCGCTTGACAAAACTCTACAACGAAAGATATTTCAACAACCCAATGAACACCGGTAAAGTGAGTCGGTTACCGTTGTCGAGGAGAACAGACTAATTTGCACGGGTTCCTTTGGGGCAACGATTTAGCATTTGTTCGGAAAAGAGTTAGTTCTTATTTTTATTTTTATCTTTGTAACATAATGGATGTGTTGGTGTGCATGTGACCGGGTAGAGGAGAGAGAGGTGTGTGTGTTTGTATTTTGAAACAGGATCGTGTGTTTCGGGTTCAGTTTAAACTAGGGCAAAATCGAATTTCGGTACCGCCATACTGCGAGACAATCAGACAACCGACATGGCGACATCAGACAAACACGAACACGACACAAAGAAGAGACCCAGAAACGTAATTCCCTCCCAGAAACCCCTCCCCTCTCTCCCCTCGCCCTAGGGTTTCTCCACCGCCGCCGCCGTCTCGCCGCTCCGGTCCGGCCCGCCTCCGCCGCCCCCCTCAGGTAACGACGGTTCCCAGCTCTCCTCTTTCCGCATCCCAACTAGCCTCCGAGTCGGTCCGTGCTTCGCTCGCTCTCGATCTGTGCGTAGCCGCCGCCGCCGCTGAAATCTAGGGTTCCCCTCCCCCATCCCCGCTAGTTTCTGTTGGTCTAAACGGCTGGCTTGTTGTTTCTCGGTGTCTGGGTCTCTTGGAGTCTCAGAACTGCTGCTGATTTTGTTTTCCCTGTGCGCAGCAGATCGCAGGCTTCGCTTCGTGAGCGATGGCGTCGATGGCGGAGGACGCGGCTGCCAATGTAAGCATCCAGAACTCGGGAGTTTCCCCCTCCGTTTATCTGGCACTCTCAGCAGAGCCAGGCCCTCTCGTCTCAGCTACCTATTTTGTATGGATGGTTAATTGTGGTAACTGACATGGTTCTCTGTTTGTGCTTCCGGCAGCAGGTAAAGAAGGAGGAGGAGGAGTTCAGCACCGGGCCTCTGTCCGTGCTCATGCTGAGCGTCAAGAACAACACCCAGGTTGGTGAAGCTTCTTACCTGCATTGAGACCCCAGCTTACCAATGGCTAGAATTTCCTTTCTACTGTCTGCATCTCTGTTTGAATCGAACACCTCCCGTTGTTCTAGTCGGGAGTAAGCTTCCTAAAAAGCAAATAGACCTAGTTGCCTGTTATCCTGCTGTGCAAGGTCTCATGAATTTGCCTTTGGTAAATATGCAGCCCTCTTAGTGCTGTGTAGTTAAATGCACCTTCTCGTGATATTTTAGGACACGACCATAGTTCAGCCCAGCATTTGTTTGTGCTATCTTGACATATAATTGGCCCGTATTATTAACTGAAACAAATGCATCTATCATGCACTGGCTAAAAATCAAATCGAGTCTCCTGCTTATGGAAGTGAACCAGTAATATCGAGTATTTCATTTGGTAATTATGCTGCCGGCTTAGTACTGTGTAGTTAAATGCGCTGTCTCGTGATATACGAGGATACATCTATAGTTCTGTGCAGCATTTGTCCTAGTGTTATTGTTGCATATGTGATGTCATTTTTGTTAACTGAAACAAATGCAACCCTGTAACCTGAAAATTCTCCTTTAGCAAGTTTTATGTCTCTTGGCTGAAATTTTAAGAAAACAATGTAGTGGTCTCACTGGACAGTGTTGCATTGTATTTTGACAAGTGCAAGCATGTACTGGTGATATTGCTGTATATTACGACCATTCTGCTATGTGTTGGTACTACCACTACTTTGTCATATGGTTCCTAACTTAAAAAATAAAATGCCTAAAATTGGAATTTTGTATCTGTAGTTGGGTAATTGTATAACTCATTTTGTTGGTTTGTTTAGTTGGTTAATTTGCCTGGAAGATTAGTTACTGGCTGTTGGCTGGTTTAATTGAGTAATTCACTACTCAGCATTTGAGGGCCTCTTTGATTCGTAGGATTGGAAAATCGTAGGAATAGGAAAATGATTGCATTGTCATGCACAGTCCAATCCTATAGGATTGTGCATGCACCAATGTTTGTTTCATTCCGCCAAAGGAATTGTAAAATTAGCTGAGTGAATGTTAGATTTCCTATGGGAAGTAGTACAATGATTCCTATAGGATCCAATCCTACAAATCAAATGACCAAGATAGGAAAATTTCCTATAGGATTCATTCCTTCACAAATGCTTTGCCATTCCTTTGAATCAAAGGAGCCCTGAAATGTTTAACCATTCATAAATTAGCTGTTCTGCTGGATAGCTGCTATAAGCCTTATTTTGTATTTGGGTATAATTCAGCTTGCTTGATGTGATTCTGTAGGCAGGTTGATTGATGTAAATTGCATGTGTATTCTTTGAAACCATACTTGTGGCAAACACCCTTGTTATATTCTTCTACTCAGTTATAAATTATTAAGAATTAGGTCTCTAGGTCACTGCACGCCTGCACTTGCACTTACTACTTCAGATGTTGTTTTCCATGCTAGCCCTTGTTCTGACAATGTATGCTCTCTTCTGCCATAGGTGCTTATCAATTGCCGGAACAACAAGAAGTTGCTGGGTCGCGTGAGGGCTTTTGATCGTCACTGCAACATGGTTCTTGAGAACGTCAGGGAGATGTGGACTGAGGTATGCCAGCACATCATCCCAACCGCTGCTCCGTTCCCCTTGCCTTGTATTCTATAGCTGTGATCGCTAACTTTGGCTTCTCTTGTTACAGGTCCCAAAGACTGGCAAAGGCAAGAAGAAGGCTCTTCCAGTGAACAAGGACAGGTTCATTAGCAAGATGTTCCTCCGCGGGGACTCGGTCATCATCGTTCTCAGGAACCCGAAATGAGCTGAAGATTGTGCCTTGTACCACCAGAAGAGCCCTCTTTGCTATGTCGCTGTTAGTTTGTAATGCCTAATGCTCTAAAAATGATGCAGTGTTTAAGAGACTGTTGTCAAGCCAGAATATAGCAGTATTGATGGTTCAGTGTTGTAGTTTGGCATGTTCTGAGTTTGCCCATCTTTGTATCTAACTTGCACCGGTAGTTCCTATCTGGATCATCAATATATTGTCTGAAGACATTTTTCTACTGTTCCACAATGTTTGTTTTGCCGTCCTTTCTGTGTTTGCCAGTATAGTGCATGATAGCTGTCATACTTTTCATGTTTTATATTGCATTTTAGCTGCTACCATTTGCACCGCATTGTTGTGATGTGGAATATCGACTGTCATTTATCTCTTCTTGGTACCGTGTGTTAACATGCTCTGCTTACACTACACTGGACTGTTGGATTTGAGAGCAAACCATGTCTGACGTCTTATGCAAGCCCTGGCTTGTTTATACTGGATTTGGATCTGGCTACTGGCTGACGGGGTGATGAATTTTTTGCCGGGGATGATCTTGCTGCTGGGATGATGATTTGGAGGATGCCCAGGTTATAGCTCATTGATACTGATGGGGTTTCAGCGGTATATAAGGTTCATCTCGAGACGAAGAAGCTGAGTGCTAGCGGTAAAGGTTCTGCTGGAGCTGCACCGGAGAGGGAGATACGTGTTTCCTTGGTTGATTTGCTTGGAGAAGAGTCACGACGGGTTGGTTGGAAAGAAGTTTGCGTTGTTTGGAGTGGGTAGTACTCTGAAGATGGATGCCGGCCACCTGTTAGTTGGCTGCTGCTGGGCGTGTTGGCCATTATGCCATTGCCAACGGAGAGTGCCTAGCAGCAACTCAAGGGGCCGCCCGCCTGAATCGCACATTGCCTTGCGTTAATGAAACGCTTGGTTGCTGCTTCTGCCAGAAAGAACAGTAGTCCCAATGAAATGCTGTTGAAACGGTGGTCAAATCGGTAGCGATTGAGTGCACAGAGAATATGCATTCAAGTGAACCTTTCAATAACAATCCTAGGAACAACAATACTTTGTATATTTAGGTACAACTTGGTCAGTTCACACACAAGGGTCCATAGCTCAGTGGTAGAGCAATTGACTGCAGATCAATAGGTCACCGGTTCGAACCCGGTTGGGCCCTCTATACTGTTTTTTGTTTTCCATTTTTTTAAAGAAAGTACGCTCTTAGTGGAAGTGCATCAGACAATGCGGACTGCATACGAGAGCACGAGTCAATTGGTCAAACAGCACATAAATATCATCAACTAACACTGCTTGAACATGACGAACAAGTACTATATTGTTGTTTACGGAGTAGTTTTCTTTTTCTTTGATCAGTTAGGAATGGGCAAGGTCATTTTTGAGACAAATTAAATTCAAATTTTTTTTTGAGACAAATTGCCTCAATCTTCACCAGGCCATGACATCCTCGGACTACTCTCTTTCAACCATTGGCATCCTTATCAGTGATTTGAAGTATAAGCTTCGGATGGATTTTATTGAAGCTAGTGTTGTCTATGTGCCAAGAAAATGTAATAGGCTCGCTCATGAGCTAGCCTCTTGGAGTGTGGGTAGAGTTCATGCATCGAGATCAATCTGTGTGGACCATGAACTATTCAGTGATGTTACCCATCTGGCCGGCGCTTATGCCGTGTCTTAATGGAATACGAGTGTTCCATGTCAATTTACGGAGTAGTTTTTATTATATACTCCTACTGACAACACTGCAAATCATCATGCATCAAACAAACGTCTCTCCTTAACACGCGGGACTATAGAAACAGGCTTCCTCTCCTCCTCCCGAGTACCCATGTCGCCTCCTCGGTGAATAGAGTCTCTTCTGCCACCATACCGATGCTCCTCAAGCATGATGAATTGCATGCGTCCTACACTTATCGACAAATGAGAAGTTTCGAACTGACGACACCTTGCCACCCTTCGACCTTGAGAGCATGAAAAGACATGAGGTCTGATATTGATCGGAGGTCGACATCAATCATTTGGACAGCCGAGCTCAATCGTGCAACCTACATCGGTATGATAGTCATCGACCCATTTGTGCACATAAGGCGGGATATCACCCTAACAATACACTCCCTCATTTCTCCTATTAAAAAACTTGCATGAGTATCGTATGAGCAACAAGCTCTGAGTTTACTGAAATATTTTCCTTTGCTCAAAATGCGTTTCTAAACATCATTGTCAAGTTTTGAGCAAAGGAATACGGAAATCCACTTAGTGTCATGGAGTATATACTCCCGACTGCCACAAATGCATTTCAAAATGTCAAAAAAAAAAACCGGAAGAAATTCAGGATGTATATGCGGATATTTTACATTCATACACAAATTTTAACGAGAACAATAATTTTTTTGGCCCGTGTTGGCAAAAAAAAAGTCTCATGAAAAATCGTTTTGGGGCACCAAAACTTGTCATTTTCACGCAAGCACAACAAATGTATTTTTTTCACGCAAAAGTTAATGTATGAAACTAAAATATCTGGACAATCCGAAGTCTTTATCGGGGAATTGTCCCCTTCCCCCATGGTAAGATGTAAAAAATATTTTGCTAATTTTTAATAATCAAAATAAAACTGTCACCAACTATACTATCTAAGTTATTTTGTAGTGTCTCTAAATCCACTTCCAATTAGTGTACTATGCGACTCTCTCTTTCCCTGGATTACCCAGCCACCCTAAGAATCACCACGGTTCCTCCTCCTAAACCCGGTGCCACTCATCTCGCTGTTCCCCCCTCGCGCCACCGCCTCCTAAACCCGGCGCCACCGCCTCCGGTGTGAATTTTGACGATATTTATAGGGTAACTACATTGGACAATGGAAATTTGCATATTCATGTTTCAACATTTATTTTAAATAGTTTTTACATCTTACCATGGGGGAAGGGGGCAATTGCCCCCCCCCCCCCCCACACACACACACAAACCAATTATTCTAACTGAATAGTAGCGGTAGATGTTTTTTACTCCGCCTACCTAAATTTTGGGTCATCCTTCGCGATTGCCGACGTCGTGAGGGAGGCTCAGAAAGGACTGAGGATAGCCGCCTATATTCTAGGAGCCGTTAGCCGGTTACGCGTTGGCTGACCTGACCACTTTTAGTGCCTAGTCTACACCTAGGTGAAAATGAGTTCTTTCTCTCTATATTGACGCTATCGAACTTTGTTCTTGAGAAGGAACGTTACCGGTGCTTTACTCCTTATCAAAATACAAGTTACGTATTGAAATACTCTGTTCCACCTTTTACTCTGTTCTTGAGTATTTGTCAACGAATCGGGTACTTATTCCAAGTTACTTCCGTAATCGTATCGAGGAGCAAAAACGGTTTGGTGCGTGACTAGGCAGCAGGTTAGTAGTAGTAATTGCTTAGTCGTTAATGGAAACTAGCGACCACTAGGATCGGTATATAGTATTAGCTGTCGCATAACAGACGATTTTAGATGCGAACTGTTGGCTTCAGCAAACCGTTTATGGGAAAGAAACGGCCAAAAGTAAAACGGAGTTCGATCGGAGGATATGGGATGAGGATCGCATAACAGACCCACATGTTATGATGACAATATGGGATGAGGATCGTGGCAGCATGCCATTTTGGGAAAAGGCTGACACAGACTAGTAGGAAGTAAAACAAAAAACAAAAAAGCATGGAGAATCCGGGGAAAGGGAGGAAGAAGAGAGCCAGAGGCAAGCGAAAATCCATGCCGCCTTCGCCCAAA
This sequence comes from Poa pratensis, assembly GCA_947311845.1. Taxonomy (NCBI): domain Eukaryota; kingdom Viridiplantae; phylum Streptophyta; class Magnoliopsida; order Poales; family Poaceae; genus Poa; species Poa pratensis. The sequence goes on from CAMZMU010000127.1 coordinate 5,748,988, forward strand.
TCGCATTGCATCGGGTAAAAAAAAATCTATCATCATGTATTTGCAGTCATGGGTGTTTAAAGACCATATTTTTCGCCCAAAAGCTACTCAATAGTTCTCTAGTCCAAAAATATTTTACACGTAGGTAAGTTTGAAGGCGTCAACTTGGCAACAATATTGATGCTCCAGACTTCTTATAACTTTGTGCAAGTTTAAACACCATTTGATGCATTTCACTTGTTGTACTCTAAAAATGAAATGGAACAAGAAATATTTGTTAATATCCATAGTAAACATTATTTATAATACGTGCATCAATATTACTAGTCTAGCTAAGAGTGACTGACCTGGTACGAGTTAGTACTTCTTTAGTCAGTTCATTTAGCCTCATATTTATTTTCCTCAATTTTTCAGGGGTGCTAGGGCATGCAAATCCTCGAACACCCGCACCCTGGTGGTTGCAAATCACGCTGGCTTCTTGCTTCATTTTCGTTTGAAGCGAGCCATTCAGAATTACAGATTTAGTCCATTCTTACATATCAAACAGAGGTCTCTTTGATAAGGCCGAAGTGTCAGTTCCGGAAGGCTCCGCCGGTGATCTCTCAAGGGCGTTAATGCCAAGAGTTTGTTGGATCGGGTGGGATTCGGTCGTGCCCTCGATTCTCCGTTAAGGAGGCAGCGGTACAAAGCTCTGCTATCTGTTGCCATCTTGGATGAAGTCAGAGACGGAGAATGTCATGAAAGCCGAGTTCGGAGGCCTTGTATTGGTGATTTGAGTCTTTGTGGTGATGAGTAACTTGGTTGGAGTTTCGGGACTCGTAGCAACGATATGTAAGTGGGGGAGACAACACAGGTGAAGTTCAAAGTCCTACTTTTCAGGGTGAAAATCCAAGGTCTGGGCTTAATTGGTTGTGCCTGGCAATGGCCTTGTTGAAGACATTGTTTTGAGAGTGGGGACTATCTCCAGCGTGAAAACCCAAGATCTACGATCGGGCGATGACGACGCTGGTGCACTCTTTCCTTCTTTGAGGCGTCGCTTTTGGAGAACTTGGACTTCAGGTGTTGTATTGGTGGTGGTTGTGCTGCTGCTGCAAGGATTGAAACTCTATAGCGGGACTTTTATTTGTAGTTTCTTTTTTTTCCGGCTGTGTGCATCCATAATGTCATTAGGGTATTGAGTTGGTGCAGAGCCTGGGTGATCACTGCGATATTAATATATGCTCCTTTTCTAAAATATCAAACATAGGTGGCAAAGAAGAAGAAGAAGGCATATATGCTTTATATGTACATGAATTTTGGCCTTTGCATAAGCAAATCTGACTAATTTATAGTCTGATGTAAAGATAGTGCAGATCGAGAGTACTCAACGGTCTTCAACATCAGTCCTGTTCAACATTGCTGCTACTTGTCCACCTCCAGAATTTGTTTTGGATGTTGCTTATGCACGGCAACGGTTCGTGATACGCATGAGTTCTCACGTTTATTAACACCTTCAAACACACGAAGCAAATTAAGGCGGAAACGGTGTAAGAACAATCCTCGAAAATAAAAGGGATCGTCAGTTCGTCACACAACTTATTCTTAGACGACGATAGCACACTTTCAGTTAACACTGACGATAACCCGATCAAGCAAATTCGGAGCACAAAAACAATCAAGCAATCATCGAAAGAAAACATATACTGCAGATAACCAGCGACTGAAACTATAAAGTTCATATATTAAGAAACACTGACGACACGACAGTAGCACTTCCAATTACCAGTGACGATAATCCAATCGATCAAGCAAATGCCGAGCACCAAAACCATCATCTACTCCGTAGGTAGCAATCATGGAGAGAAAACTTAGTATAGGTAACTAGCGAATGAAACTAAGCTGAGACATGTGCGCAACAGCCGACGAAGATCATATCAGTTGGTGACGCCGGTGCCGTCCTTGGGCAGCGAGCCGAGCCATGGCGGCGGCAGCAACCCGGTCTGCTCATGCACCGTGGACAGAAGCGGCGGCAGCATCTTGTACACCCCGGCCACCTGCTGCATCGCGCCACCCTCGCTCTGGCCGTCCCCGCCGTTGCTCCAGATGCTGATCTTGGGCTGCATGCCGTTGACGGCGCCGGCGTTGATGCGCGCCATCTCGGCGTACGCGCCGCCGTCGATCATGAGGTAGTCCCTGAGCGCGGGGTAGCTGCCGCCGAGCGCGGCCAGCATGGACGCCACGTACTCCGCCTTGGCTTTGCCCACCAGCGCCACCGCCTCGGCCTCCCTCTGCTTGGCGTACAGCCTCGCGTCCTCGGTCATCCTCTGCTCGAAGAAGCGGGCGTCCGCCTGCGCCTTGCGCGCCTCCGCCGCATGCGTCTCCTCGTACAGCGCCGCCTTCTGCCTGCTGTAGAAGAGCGCATTCGACTCTTGAACCTGCAAAATACACACCATCCATTCATATGAATATATGATGTCGATCAAGAATCCTTGAATACCCGCACCCTGGTGGCTGCAAATCACGCTGGCTTCTTGCTTCATTTTTGTTTGAAGCGAGCCATTCAGAATTACAGATGTAGTCCATTCTTACATATCAAACAGAGGTGGTAAAGAAGAAGGTATATATGCTTTATATGTACATGAATTTTGGCCTTTGTATAAGCAAATCTGACTAATTTATAGTCTGATGTAAAGATAGTGCAGATCGAGAGTACTCAACGGTCTTCAACATTGCTGCTAATTCCAGTTAACACCGACGATAATCCGATCGATAAAGCAAATGCCGAGCACCAAAAAAATCAAGCAATCATCGAAAGAAAACATATACTGCAGATAACCAGCGACAGAAACTATGAAGATCATATAAGTAACACTGACGGCGATAGTAGCACTTCCAGTTAACACTGACGATAATCCGATCGATCAAGCAAAAGCCGAGCACCAAAACCATGATCTACTCGGTAGCAATCATCGAGAGAAAACTTAGTACGTATAGGTAACTAGCGAATGAAACTAAGCTGAGACTTGTGCGCAACAGTCGACGAAGATCATATCAGTTGGTGACGCCGGTGCCGTCTTTGGGCAGCGACCCCAGCCATGGCGGCGGCAGCATCCCGGTCTGCTCGTGCACCGTGGACAGCAGCGGCGGCAGCATCTTGTACACCCCGGCCACCTGCTGCATGGCGCCACCCTCGCCCTGGCCGTCGCCGCTGTTGCTCCAGATGCTGATCTTGCGCTGCATGCCGTTGACAGCGCCGGCGTTGATGCGCGCCATCTCGGCGTACGCGCCGCCGTCGATTGTAGGCCTGGGAGATTGCATGATGCTCGTAGCTGGTGCCTTGCACATCTGTACATGGATTCCATCTCCTCACTATATCTGCAAATAGAATGGTGTATGCATCCTTTAATTCTTTTTACTTCCAAATGTCTCGGAATGCATGTCTTTGTCACGAGATTGCATTATATAGCCCGTTGAGATCTGTCTTCGCTCATGTGCAATTTCGCTAGGGAAGTCAGCGTCCAGCTTTTGCCTTTCCAGCTCCTGTTGCTTTCATCGTCTTGGAGCTTCAGTTAAAAAATCCCTATTAGTTAACTCTTGCTTTTACAGCACGTGCAGATTCGATATTTACACATACTGTTGAAATTATACATAGTAGCCATGCATCTGTACAGAAAATCCATGTAAATAGAGTTTGATTCAGTTTCATGCTGATAAGTTTGCTTCCCTACTGTGAAACTCTGACCGAACAAGTCGATGAATGTTCTTCTAGTGTTTGCATTGATCTGCATTCTTATTTGCATGCATACAGGCCATCGTAATGCTCAGGCTTTGTGCTCTTGAAGATTGCAAGGAATCTGACAAATTTATAGTCTGATGGAAAGATTATGCAGAGACAGTCTTCAACATTGCTGCTACTTGTTCACCTCCATGTTGCTTATGCACGGCAACGGTTTGAGATACATGTTTCTCACAGCAACAACACATTCAAACAAACGAAGCAAATTAAGGCCGAAACGCTAACAATATCCGGGAAAATAAAAGGGAACATCACGCAACTGAATCTCAGACGACGACAATAGCACACTTTCAGTTAACACTGACGATAATCAGATCAACCAAATGCCGAGCACCAAAACAATCTAGCAATCATCGAAAGAAAACATATAGATACCAGCAACTGAAGCAAAGCGGAGACTTGTGCCCAACAAGTCGCGATGATCATATAAGTATCACTGACGACGATAATAGCACTTCCAGTTAACACTGACGATAATCCGATCGATCAAGCAAATGCCGAGCACCAAAACCAACTCCGTAGCAATCATCGAGAGAAACTTAGTATAGGTAACTAGCGAATGAAACTAAGCTGAGACTTGTGCGCAACAGTCGACGAAGATCAGTTGGCGACGGCGGTGCCGTCCTTGGGCAGCGACCCCAGCCAAGGCGGCGGCAGCATCCCGGTCTGCTCGTGCACCGTGGACAGCAGCGGCGGCAGCATCTTGTACACCCCGGCCACCTGCTGCATCGCGCCACCCTCGCCCTGGCCGTCCCCGCCGTTGCTCCAGATGCTGATCTTGGGCTGCATGCCGTTGACGGCGCCGGCGTTGATGCGCGCCATCTCGGCGTAAGCGCCGCCGTCGATCATGAGGTAGTCCCTGAGCGCGGGGTAGCTGCCGCCGAGCGCCGCCAGCATGGACGCCACGTACTCGGCCTTGGCTTTGCCGACCAGCGCCACCGCCTCGGCCTCCCTCTGCTTGGCGTACAGCCTGGCGTCCTCGGCCATCCTCTGCTCGAAGAAGCGGGCGTCCGCCTGCGCCTTGCGCGCCTCCGCCGCCTGCGTCTCCTCGTACAGCTTCGCCTCCGCCGCCTTCTGCCTGCTGTAGAACAGCGCATTCGACTCTTGAACCTGCAAAATACACAACATCCATTCATATGATGTCGATCAAGAATTTCAAGCATGCATACAAGAGATGCATGAGTGTAGACCTGCATGTCGTACTGGACGGTGGCCTTGCTGAGCTGCTCGGCCTTGAGCTTCTCGGTCTGGCAGAGCGCGTTCTTGACCTCGACCTCCATCTGCAGCTCGGCCTCGCGGATGGCGGCGGCCTTGGCGGCCTCCACCTCGGCGACCTTGGCCTGCCTGTTCCACCCGGCCTTCTTCATGGCAAGGTCGGCCTTGGCCGCGGCGATGTCGGCCTCCCTGGCGTTCTCGAACACCTGCACCTCCGCCTTCACCTTGGCCTCCTCCTTGAGCCCCTCGCCCTGCTGCCGCACCGACAGCACCTTGGTCTGCGCGTCCACCTTGGCGGCGTTCTGCCTGGTCAGCCCGTCCCTCTCCTTCTCGCCCACCGACCCCTTCATCCTTGCCTCCGCCACGTCCACCCTGGCCTGGCTCGCGGCGTCCTGCTGCGTCTTCTGCCCGAGGTAGGAGAAGTACTCGTGCCCCGGCACGTCCACCAGCTGCTTCACGTTGGAGTTGTAGATGAAGAGGCCGAACTGGTGCAGCTCCTTCTGCACGCTGTCGAACACCTTCTGCTTGAACGTCTTGGTGCCCTTGAAGATCTCCTCCATGGTCAGCTCCGCCGCCAGCACCCGGGTCTCGCCCTCGATCACCCCCTCACCATCTCATGGACGTGGTTCGACGTGTTGTCCAGCGGCGCGATGAGCTTCGCGTAGAGGAGCAGCTTGGCCTCCACCGCCTTCCTCCCGGCCTCGCCGAGCTCCAGGGTGGTCACCTGGGGGCCGATGGTGAAGACGGCGGGGAGGATGAAGGGGAGCTTCTCGGCGCTCATGGCGTTCACCTCGAACGAGTAGTTGACCGGCACGATGCTGAACTTCTTGCACTGCTGGCCCACGAACACCAGCGACTTCTTCGCCAGCTTCACGTCGTCGATGCCCCAGCCCGTGATGGCCAGGTACTCCGACGCGTCGGCGACCACGAACTTCGCCATTGTTGTTCTTCTTCTTCTTCTGGGTTCAGAGAAACACAACCTGGTCAGTAATCAGTATATATACACGGCCGGATCGAGATCAATCAACGCGTGGACCATGGCGACGGCGGCGCGAGGAGAAAAAGGAGGCGGCGGCGCAGGGGGGAAAGAGGAAGAGGAGTGGGTAGGCGCCGGCGCCGGGTATAAGTAGGCAAAGCAGAGGGGCCGTGCAGGAAAAAGTAGGCCGAGGGGAAGCTCCAGGGCCGCTGGATGGAGCTAGGCGAGGACGTGGAATGGCGTGAGGCGAAAATTACCCGATACGGGAGGAAGAAGGACGCGACGCTGGGGCGGGCCACTTGTTGGCTTCCCAGCCCGGCCTGTTTTCTTTTCCCTGCATTTTCTTCTTTTCCTTTTTCTGATTTTCTTGTCCAATTTTCATCCAAAAATTAGGAAAAGAAAATATAAAAATAGAGGAAGAACTTGGGAGAAGAGAAGGTCCACCTTTTAAAGCTTTCGAAAACTTTGCAAGGTTTAACAAGTCTAAATTGCAAAAAATTTAGTAAAACTATGTTATTTGATTATATTTTCATTTAGTGCATGAAAAAAAATGTGTTGGTACAGTTTTTGGTGTATGATTTTGTTTTAGGGTATGACTTTGGCATAGCGGGTTTCCCTCTTTCACAATTATGTGTTTTCTTGTGAAAATTTTGAGTATGCTACAAAACTATCATTTCATTGTCAAAATGCTCCATATCCAAGATCCTTCAGAACATTGATATTTTTTATTCATAATAAAATAATTCAGAGGGTCGATGATATGTGAACTTTTCATGAATGCATCATACTTAAAAATATTTCAGTGCATTCAATGAGAAAAGAGCGTAGGGATGTATCTTAGCTAACATAACATTTGCATGTGTTCATACGGAAAATATTCTACTACCCCAATCACATGCTAGCATGAACCCTAAATCAACTAAATGCAACCACACTTATATACAATGTATTGAGATAGGTGTCTCTTATGTTCGTGTATCTCCTAGGATAGTGTGCCAAGACAATGCACTAGGAGAGACCTAATGCTCTCACCCTCTATGTTATAGGTTCTACTGTGCTGCTGATCTAAATTCTGGCAAAAGAGAGTCATGAAACAATTGGTCACTTTTTTACACCATGAATGCAAGATGTGTCCACCATGCTACACAATTTCATATCCAAATACTTTGAGAAAAAATACCATTCGTATGTGAACTCTAGCTGGCTTACTATGAATTGGGTACTATTCATTTTGTGACTTATATTTTCGTTTCTTCAAATGTATTTAGATTTGGAACTTTTGTGTTAGATGCATATAAGCCTTTACTCTTCAAATTTTAACAAACTTCTGTTATTTCTGGATAATTCAGTCATAAAACGATAGCATGGTCGCGCCTAAATGTGTGTGAGCATGATATACTTTCTTTGGTGGCGGCAGCGGAAATGTCTGTCACGTCAGCAACCGGAAGTAGGGGCTCATAGGGATCTCACCATGTAGGCACTCTAGGATTTTTAGAGGTCTCCCTAAGTAGGTTCCCTACCAGAGTGATTTTTTTACCTCGGACATCAGAAACTTGTTTAGGGGCTGAGCAAGTAAAAAACCGTTTTGGAGGATAAGTTCCATGGAGCTCTTTTTTGTATTTTTTTTACATTGATTTTTTTTTTGAGATTTACATTGATATTTTAAAGTTACAAAAAATTCCGAATTTTTTTTCTAGATGTTGACAATGACGTATTCTACAGTTCTGCAAAAGATTGGCACAAAATATTTATTCCGGTTTACACAAAAATAACAAATTTTGCAAATCTAAAGATTTTCAAAATCTGCACCGTTCATTAACTCAGATCTAGACATTCGTCATTTTTACACAGCCCCAAATACATAATATTTCGTATTGGGTTTTTGCACACCGGCAGAAGTCATCATTATCTACATTCTGATTTTTTTTTTAACTTAGAAGTACCATTTTCGATTTTTTTAAATACGGGCTCAATGGAGCTCGTCCTCCCAAACGACTCACTCCCTAAGTAGGGGACTTACTAGAGATGCTCTACCAATGTTGCACCTAGAGGCTACAAGTAAAGAGTCATCTATCTGCCCATATCTTACAATCTCATAAACAAAAACACACTTTCTGACATGCACAAGCTCATACTATTTATTCGATACCTCTGCAACTTTTAACACTTCACCGTGGTAACTCTTATGGCGTTCATGCCGATGCTGAAATCAAGCAATATGTTTACCCCAATGGCCAGAACTATAAATAATAATGACATCTTTTCTTTTCTACCAACTACTAGTAAACTGTATAATACATTCATAGTAGACATCGAGGAAATGAACAGCTAACTTCTTCCTTGTTGAATTCTTTTATTTCTACGAGGCTCATGAATAAGAGAGTAGAAAAATCAAAAAAGTAAAGTGTTAAACACTGAAATCAGTTAACCCAGTCCTCCAATCACAGGCCAATTAGATTTGCTCTTCTATGTTAATAATCACTTCAACCCTTCTTCACATTCACTTTTGCTCTCGTCATGCTCCATGCCCTGAGTTGTGGCACCCTGACAGTGACACTTCCATTGTTGAAGGCATACATGTGGGTGCCACCGTCGTCGACAACCGCCTCCGGGTAAACTCTTGCCATGATGCAGACTCTGCCACCGCCTCCGAAGCTCTCCACTGCCGACCGATCAATCTACACGGCAGCATCCATTTTCACATTCTGATATGATGTGCACGAGGTGAATAATTAGGGAAATAACTAAGCCTCCCAACTCACCAGAGTCCTCAGAGATATCTTCTTTTCCTTTTCAAGGTCAAATTCAAAGAAGCCTCCATAGGCTGGTGTGTACAGTCCTGATCTCCGAGAAGACCTATGCAAAAAAAGAGAATATGTACTTATAGTTATTAGACAAAAATATATATGGAAATTTTATGGAAAAGGGCTAAATACAATAAGGAAAAACCATACGCACTAACCTTCTTAGGTCAGAGCACATGAGGATCATGTAGCTTTGCTGTGATTTATAAACTCTGAAGTGCACAACAGTGTGCTCCTCCATGTTGTCAGAGGCCAAGACAACAAGTCCAAATGGCCCTATGCCACCATGAACAGATGCACCGGCTTCCCGGCAATGCTTCTCGACATCCAAAAGCCAGGAAGGATCAAAAGGATCGGCGCTGTCAATGGACGTCAGCTCAAAATCTATCTCAACATCAGACTGTTTCACGAAAAATAATATACCGGATTAGCTACAGTAGCTCTGAAAAATATACAAAACACCTAAGCTGAAGAATATATGCCAGTGTTTTATTGTCAAGTTTTTACAATTTGTATAGTAACAAACTAACAGAAGGCCCTGTAGCTTTTACTGGCATGAAACTTCTTGAGGTAAATTTTTATTTAGATGAGCAAACCAAGCATGTTTGTGTAAAGGGAACTACCTGTGAAGCGTCAGTTCCCTTAATCTCAAAGACATCTCCCTTCTTCAGCTCTAGTCCTTGATAGCTGGTTTCATTTATTCGAAGGGACTCAACCTCTTCAACTGGCCATTGCAGCAACTGCTTGCCATAGCTGTCTAACCAAATTGTCCTGGGAATTGCCTAAATGTAATAAAAGAAAATGTTTAAGGTGTGTTACACTGATTTGGTACAGAAGTTAAACGGTAGCTCCTAAATGTAATAACAGCAATTGCATCCAGTTAGGGGAAGATTTTCTTACATGGATTCCAGCCCAACCTTTTGCGACATCATGTGAAGAACTATCTGTCTCATTAGTCCAACCCCATATGATCCTCCTGCTCTTTTTCGAGTCGAAGAACGACTTTGAAGCATAGAAATTGCCGTAATCGATCCTCAACCACAGTCGACGGTCATCCACAACTGTATCTGGCACAAAGACATCACGTTTCAGATCATAAACCCCAATCATGTACTTGTCACAGAATCTAGGCTCATTTTGAGGACATGCTTGGCGCCATTCGGGATAGCTGCGGAAAGGTCCAGTCCACCGTTATTGCCAGGCAGTACCGCAAAGAAATCCGGGCACTCCCACATAGATGAGGAATTCGATGAATACAATGGGTGATCAACTCTAGTCCAATTCAGAAAGTCTTCACTCTTGTACAAAAGTGCTGCACTGTAGCCGTTCAGTTCAGCACCAACTGCTATTCTCCATAGTCCATCTGGTCCTATCCAACCGGTTGTCGGATCCCTGAACTGGCCTGAGTTCAAACCTTGGCCGACCGGTTGGATAACTGGGTTATTGCCTGCTTTGGTCCATTCTCTCAGGTATGGGTCGGACAGGTTACTGGGAAGCACAACATTTTGGACCTGACGTTTCTCCGTGTCGGCACCGGTGTATATGATGACCAGTTTACTACCATTTATAATTGTAGCTGACCCGGTCCAGCATCCGTTTATGTCGCTTGGGGTATCCCGTTGTATTGCGTGTTCTACTGGGATCCAGTTGATGAGGTCCGTCGAAACTGAATGGCCCCAAATTATGTTACCCCACAGGGAGCCATTGGGGTTATATTGGTAGAATTCATGGTAGATTCCATTGTAGTACATTGGTCCTGCAAAATTTATGAAAGCAGTATAAGCTGTAGGATGTGCAAATTATTCTCATTTTCTTACTTGAAAGTGAGATAATCATACCATTTGGGTCTTTTGTGTTGTCGTAGATTTTCAAGGATCATCAATCCATCGGATATATGAAAAAAGTGAGAGCATGTTAAGACTTGCAACAGATGTACAATTAATAGGATATTGATAATTGGTACTAAACAGGAGCAGAGAGTCAACATTTCATCATAGGCGCAGTACTTCATTACTTTTGTATAGGTATACTACATCTGACTATATTCACGTAAAACACATGATTTCTGGTGTTGTAGTTAGGCCTTTTATGGAATGCAAAAAATGTCATTCTTTGGACAGAAAAGTAACACCAACAGAGGACATTTTCAGAGAACACTCTGGAAGTGGCATACACCTAGGTGACAAGATACATAAGACTCTCTCTAGGAAATCAACTCACCATAAGCATCTCCAAGAAGAGTATGGCTATCATCGTACTATAGTAGTGTTACTGAAAATATCTAACTGCTCTGCCTTACACTGAGCACCTATTATGTGCAACATTCAGCAACAGAGCAGAGCTGCACAAGTAATGAGTTGGCTACCTACCTACCCCTCACCTATAACTATTTACTGTCACAAAAACAGTATGCAATGCTACCACTTTAAATATTATCATGCATATCCTAACAAATTAATTATTCAATATTAGCATAAAACAAGATTAAGGCCAGCAATGCAAGGTTTAACTTGGCTTCTCCAGTTGGACAAGACGCCAACTAACCAATCAAATCACTAGCTTTTTCTTGGAGCAAGAACAAGAAAGGCACACCAAATCACAGAGTGCCCTCTATTTGGCCACAACCGAAAGTCAACAGGAAAACCAAGGAAAGCAGAGAGACATGGGCATACCGTTGATCCAGTTCTTGGGAGGTTGGAAGTGGTAGGCAGTCCTGTACCTCTGGCTGACAATGGAGGAGACCTTCTGAGAGTGTGGGTATAGGACGACCCTCTCTCCGTTGACGAGGAGTTTGGATACAAGGGAGGAGAAGAAGAGGACAAGGAGGGGGAAGAAGGCCCAAGCTTGGGCCATGGGGACAGAATGAGGGAGGAAGGGGGATTAGTTCAGATGGGGATGTGATGTGAGATGAGAAGACTTTGCTAACTTGTTTTTTACGACCAGAGGTAGGCAAGTCCTGACACTCGCTGTCTTGCTTAGGCTGGTCCAGAGAGGATTTCAATACTAGTCACTTTCAGAGATGTTTTTTGCTGGAAGAAATGGGTTTCAGAGGGATGCATTTTTTATTTCCACTTGGTGTTCATTTTTTCATTCTGAACCTTGTATCATGGAGTACAGAGCCACTGCCAGTCCCAGGTGGAGGGGTTAAAAAAAGGATGCATGTGTTCCCTAGGCTAGAACCTAGAAGACGCACTTGAAAGGTGTCGTGAAGAGGGTAGTAACAATGTGATTAAAGTTTAATTTTTGTGCACATGAAATATTTTTAGGAATATATTTTTTCTTTTTGAAAAAAGATTTTGCATGAAATGGTTGAAAGTAGAAGAAGTGAGCAGAAAAGAAAGGTTATAAATTGAAGAATTCCCCTGAGCCACTTTGAGCATGGTTAGTGCAGTTTTAAAAGAGACTACTGCATCGAAAAATAGAGTTAATTAAAATTTACAAGAAGCCAATTCAGCATCCCTCAATCTACCAAAGCTGTTGGTCATTTGAACTCACTAGTCTGCCATGTCTGATGCCCAAATCAACAGGTGGACTCCCTAGGTCAGAGTTGACATGGCGCAAACTTGCTGCTCAAACAGCCCAGGCCCGTTTCCGTGATGGATAGGCCATGGTGTCCACAACAACTTGGCGGCGGAGCATGGTCCTGGGCAGCCGCATGATGGCGCCGCGCCATGGAGTGGAGCATGCCGCCTCCGTTCTCGGGTAATCTCTTCTCCTCTTCCATGTCCAGTTAGGGGATTCAGACGGTAGAGGATGGGTCAGGGTTATAGTGCACTATACATTCAACTGGAAGAAAGTAACTGAATTTAACTATCGGAACTGAACTAGCCGAAGAATGGCATGCCATCGCAGCAGATTAACCGATCGACTGCCGGGAGCATGGCCGCACTCGTCCACGACGGCGGCCGGCGTAGGGGACATGGATGCGCTCGCGGCCTAGCTTGCGGTGGCTTCAATATATCGATCAGGCCTTGGCATAATAAAACAAAAAAAAAGGAAATAACGTTGAGAAAAAGAAAAAAAAATGACAGCTGTGGGATTTGAACCCACGCCCTTTCGGACCAGAGCCTAAATCTGGCGCCTTAGACCACTCGGCCAAACTGTCTTATTTGTTTAATAACTGCATTATTCATATCTGGCCAGTAAAACGTAAAGCGATATAATCTTCAATACCTCAGTTAAACCTAGTAGAGAGTCCATAAATCTTGACGAGTTGGAGTGTTTTGAGGACCCTTGTTTCTTTTCCTTTTTTAACAACAAGGGAGGTCCCAAAGAACCCAAACATTACAGTAACAGAGAGTGATGGAGTTACAATTTACACAAAGACCATTAAGAAAGAACCACTGTTCAAGATATCATCCGGTATTCCGATAAATTGGTCGATTTATCGCTTCTTGCTGTCTGATCGATAAGATAAATCAGCCGGCCGATATGTCGATAAATCGGCCGGTATGCCGATAAACAGGCCGATTTACCCCTTATCTTGGGTCGACCGATAAGCGATATCCCCAACATTGGAAAGAACAAATTACAAAACCATCCTTGCATTTTACAGACAAGACCCTGGACAAAATAAGAGGAGCGCAATCGAGTACTTCTCCACCGCCCGGAATCTCCGCCGAAGAAAGGCTTCATGACACGACCAACAACATCACCGTCGTGGACGGAGCCACTTGTGGCGACGCCATTGCATGACGCCGAGATGAAGCCAAGAATGCCTCCTCCCCTTTGGCCTAGTCGTTAGGAGGAAAAAAAATTAAGTTGCGCCAGATTGACGTCGAATCTCCACAAAGCAGCCTTTCAGCCATAAAAAAAACAACGTAGAATCGCTGGGGGTGAGCACTGAGCAATAACACCAACATCGAACCCATGCGAAGCTTCATAACCAACAACACAGGCCACAAGCCAACCATCTCGTCCCTCTCATCAGCGGGATGACACGAAAAGAGAGGATATTGACTATTGAACTGGATGGACCTCGAATATGGACAAGGACTGAATCACAAGGTGCGGTTCCCGGGCTCCATGAAGCCCAGTATTTTGGAAGAATAAAAAAAAGATATTTAGAAGTTTCAAAAAAAATGATGTTAGGTGCATTAAAACTTGTGTCGTACATATAAGATGTGTAGATGTACTTGTATGTATTTTTCAGATTTTAAAAAAATCTCGTCTGCTTTAATATGTTTCATGGAAACATGAAACATATTAAAAAATCTGGGTTACACAAAAATAACAAATGTGTGGCTCCAAAAAGAAAAAAAAATGCTTTTGATCCCAGGTTTTTTTGAGATCACGGATAATAATATATTTCTATAAAACTTATGTCATACATACAAGATGTACTCCTATTTATTTTTTGAGATTTAAAAGGGCTCTAGTGAGCTCAGGTCCCAATAGCCTTTTTCGGGCATCAGGAATTAGATCCACACGCCTTCAAATTATAATAGTGATGATAATAACAATAATGATAATAGTAATATCTGAATAGGGATTACAATAATAATACTACCTCCGATCCATATTAGTGGGCACAACTTTGTCTAGATACACATGTATCTAGTCTAAATACTTAACTAGATACATATGAATTTAGACAAACCTATGCCCACTAATATGGATCGGAGGGAGTAATAATTTTTCTCTACAAGTACTAGTAACTATAATATACTAATACTAGAGATGTAGAAAACCATCAACTACTTTTTCCTGTTGAATTTCCTTTTATTGGCACCCAGGAGTGCTTATGAATGGAAGTACAAATATCACAAACTAGAATTTCTCTTCTGTATTACTCATCACTCCAACCCTTCTGTACATTCACTTGTGCTGTCGCCATGCTCCATGCCTTGAGCTGTGGCACCCTGACCGTGGTACTTCCATTGTTGAAGGCATACAAGTGGACCCTCTCGTCGACCAGCGCCACCGGATAAACTCTGGCTATGATACAGAGCCTGCCACCGCCGCCAAAGCTCTCCACTGCCGACCGATCAATCTGCACGACATCATCCAGCCATCCATTTTCAGTTCTGACATCAAGTGGCATGAAATGAATAACATGAGAAATGACAAAGTATCCCAACTTACCAGAGTTCTTAGAGATATCTTCTTTTCCTTTTCAAGATCAAATTCAAAGAAGCCTCCATAGGCTGGTGTGTACAGTCCTGGTCTCACGGAAGACCTGTGCAATATATATCTTTAGTTATCATGAACGTTTTACAGTGAAGACTAACCAAAATGAAAGCAGAAAACATAATCACCAACCTTCCTAGATCAGAGCACATGAGTATCATGTACTTTTGCTCTGACTTGTATACTCTGAAGTGCACATCAGTGTGCTCCTTCATGTCGCCGGAGGCCAGAACAACAAGTCCAAATGGCCCTATACCACCATGAACCGATGCACCCGCTTCCCGGCATTGCTTCTCGGGGTCCACAAGCCAGGAAGGATCAAAAGGCTCGGCGTCATCGATGGATGTCAGCTCAAAATCTATTTCCACATCAGCCTGTTTGAAAAAAAAACATTGTGCCTGATTAGCTACAGATGCTCTAAAAAATACACACAACACCTAAGTGTAATATACGCCTATAGTTTTGTTGCCAAAAATATTCCCTACTATGCATATAACTACCAATTATCAGAAGACACTACAACTTTTACTAGCACTAGAATTTGAAGTAGAAAAATCCTTGGAAGACCAAGTAAGAATGAAAGTGAAAAGGAAACTACCTGCGCAGTGTCAATTCCCTCAATCTCAAATAGATCTCCCTTGTTCAGCTCTAGTCCTTGATGGTTGATTTCATTTCTTCGAAGGGTCTCAACCTCTTCAACTGGCCATTGCAGCAATTGCTTGCCATCGTTGTCTAGCCAAATTGTCCTGGCCATTGCCTAAATGTAATAAAACTTGAGGTTAAAGATGTTACACTGATTTGCCAAAAATCAGTTAAATCATCAATTCAATATGCAGTACAACCAAATAAGGGCAAATTTTCTTACATAGATACCTGCCCAGCCTTTTGCAATATCATCTGCATCACTATCTGACTCGTTAGCCCAACCCCATATGATCCTCCTGCCATTTTTGGAGTCGAAGAACGATTTTGAAGCATAGCAATTGCCGTAATCGATCTTCAGCCACAACCGACGGTCATCTTCGATAGTATCTGGCTCAAATGCGTCACGTTTGAGATCATAAACCCCAATAAAGTACTTGTCACGGGAATCTAGGCTCACTTTGAGGACATGCTTGGCGCCATTCGGGATGGGTGCAGACAGGTCCAGTCCACCCTTATTGCCCGGCAATACCGCGAAGAAGTCCGGGCACTCCCACATATTGGTGGTATTGGATGAATACAGTGGGTGATCAACTCTAGTCCAATTCAGAAAGTCTTCACTCTTGTACAAAACTGCTGCACTGTAACCGTTCACCTCAGCACCAATTGCTATCCTCCAGAGTCCATCTGGTCCGATCCAACCAGTTGTCGGATCCCTGAACTGGCTCTCGTTGAAGCCTGGTCCGACCGGTTGGAGCACCGGGTTATTGGCTGGTTTGATCCACTCCCTAAGGTACGGGTCAGACAGGTTCTTGGGAAGCACAACGTTCTGGACCTGACGATCGTCTTTGTCGCCACCGGTATATATGATGACCGGTATATTACCGGGTAGAATCGTGGCTGAGCCGGTCCAGCAACCGAGTATGTCACCTGGGGAACCCTTCTCTAGTGCGGGTTCAACTGCGATCCAGTTGACGAGGTCCGTCGAAACTGAGTGGCCCCAAATGATGTCACCCCAGATGGAGCCATTGGGGTTATACTGGTAGAAGGAATGGTAGATGCCATTGTAGTACATTGGTCCTGAAATTTCCATAAAGGCAGTATAAGTTCTACTATAATGCTGCAATTCCTTCTCCATATTTAAAAGTGTTTTGCGCCTGAGATATTCATACCATTCGGATCTTTTGTGTTGACATAGATTTCCAAGAATCAGCAATCCATCGAATATATGAAAAAGAAAAGGAGAGGATATCAATGCTTGCAACAGATGTACAAATAATAGGATAACCGGTAAACAAGAGCACAGATTCTACTAAATTTTAAAAACAGGTCAGTACTTCATTACTTATGTCTAAGCATAACAGACCTCTCTCATATCTTTCAGACACATGATTTCTGGTGTTGTAATGCAATATATCATGCTCTTCTTAACCGAATATCTCATGCTCTGCTTTACGGAATGCTTTCTGACCAAAAGCAACACTAACAGTTCAGCAAAAATGGGCATTTTCAGAAAAGTGGCATGCACCTTATTGATGAGGTACACATAACACTTTCTAACAGCCGCGGCCGAGCACCTATGGCACGCAACATTGAGGAACAGATACGCACACATAGTTGGTTACCGACCTCTCCCTCACTATGTGGTTACCGACCTCTCCCTCACCTAGAATTATCTTCGACATGAAAACAGCGCCATTCCTTGCTTAACTGAAGGCTCTCTGACCAAAAAACGCAACACTAACAGTGGAGCAACTATGGGACATCTCCAGAGGAACACTATAGTAGTAGTGTTACTGAAAATGTTCTAACTGCAGCGCCTTAGACTGTGCACCTATGGTGTTCAACATTCAGCAACAGAGTTGCAGAACCAAATGAGTGGCCAACCCACCTGCCCCTCACCTACCACTATGTTTTGACACAAAAACAGTGTTTACTGGCAAAAAAATGTACTACCTCCGATCCGAAATAATTAACGTGAAAAGAGAGCTACGGCTGTACAAAGTTGTGTATGGCTGGCGACACTCAATTCGGGGTATATTATCATCTAATAACATTGGCACACAAAAATCAAGATCTGGTACTGCTAGGTTCAAGTTAGTCAGCTTCCCCGGTTCAGTATGGTACATCACCAGAGAAACACTACATATAGCCGCGGTGTTACTGAAAATGTTCTAACTGCAGCGCCTTGCAGTGAGCACCTACGATATGGTGTAGCAACAGAGTTGTACAACCAAATGATATGTGAGTGGCCATCCCACCTACCACTATGTTTATTTTTTGACACAAGAACTATTTTTAGTGATACTAGTGCAAAAACGTAGTAATTTTAACAGGTGTACCGTTGATCCAGTTCTTGGGGGCCTGGAAATGGTACGCGGTCCTGTACTTCCTGCTGACAATGGAGGAGTCGGAGTCGGAGTCGGAGTCGTCCGCCGCCGCCGGATCGCGCGTGGAGAGGAAGGACCTCTCGCCGTTGATGCTACTGCAGACGTAGCAGAGGGCGAGGAGGGCGAAGGCCCAGGCTCGGGCCATGGCGACGGACGGCAGCAGGAGGAAGATGGAGATACGATGTGTGTGACAGTGTGAGTGGTGTGGTGATGTGCTGCGAGGTGAGAAGGCTTTTGTAAATAAAAAATTGCCTTTTGTTGCTCAGTGTGGTTAGGTGTCACAGTGTGCACGAATCATTGCTCCTGCTTTGGCTTGATCCCCGAGAATGATTCCAGATCGAGGTCGTTCTCCCAGAAACATTTTCTGGAAGAGTAAAGGCTGGTTGGCAGGGATGTTTTTTCCTTCTTGTCCGTCCATCTGTCACCCAAGATGGACAACGGCACCTGGTCGACATCCTTTTTACTACAAGCGAAAAAAAAACAATAGTCAAGACAACGGCACCGCCACCAGAATACAAAATCTCGTCGTACGAAACACGTGAAGAAATTGGCCAAGTGTTCCAAGTTTTTATAACATTGGGGACAGATCACACAAACAAACAAACCAAACGGAATGGGGGCACACACACAAACATGGACGTTGCATATTCGTTTGGCCGCAGCTGCAGATTCTGACTGCGCAGTGTCGGCCAACTGCTCATATAAAATGTACTAGTAGATGCTCACATGTTTCACGGCCGTGTAGCGTCGACATGGAATAGGACGCCCCGTCGTTAATTAAGACAACGTCATCACCGCGACTGGACCACCAAATCCGTATAATAACAATACTAAAATACAGTAGCTATACGCTTGGAACCATGCTTCTTTGTACGTTAGACGCCCTAACGGCTGTTCTTCTTCTGGGGGTAGGTACCATCCTGGCAGTGATGTGGCTTTTACCATTCGTCTTCCACGGGGTCAATAGCTCCTATGCGACGTTTTTTATAGTCAATTGATGGGCAGCGACGTCGTTGGCAGGAATAGCTCTACTGCGACATCGCTGTTTGCACAAATTGCTCTGCTGCGACTTGGCCCTTAAGCGCAGTCTGTTAGTTAGGATTAGGATTATGGAGAGCCGGCGGATGAGACCCACAACTTATCCACGTCAGCTTGATGGGACCCACACAGCAACGACGACCGTTGTATCCTCCTCCCCTGCGCGCGCATCCTCCCTTGCCATTTCTTCTTCTTCTCCGGCGACGAAGCGCGGCAACGCCGGCGAGAGGTGCGAGCTCCGTCTCAGTCAAACATAATAAACTGAATTGAATTACAGGCTAACAGAAATGCAGATGATCCATGGAGACTGAATTACACATAATAAACTGAACATAATTAGACATACTAGACTGAATTACAGGTAGTTCGTCAATGGCTCGTCGGATCAAAAGCCACACGAGTAGTTCATCAAACTAATTACATTTGGGTATCGAACCGCTGCTCCTACCCCTAAACGCAGATCCAAAATTGGGCTCACACACGGAGCCCCGGGGGTGCGGCGGCGACGAGGCGGCGGCGCCGCTCAGTCGGACCAGTCGAACTCGGAGTCGGAGTCCGAGCTGACCTCGATGATGGGGTTGAGGGAAGCGTCGATAGCGCTCTGGAGGCGGAGTTTGTAGAGCTCCTCCTGTTCCTGACGGCGCACCTCGACGTCCTGCTCCTGCTGCTTGCTGCGCTGGATCACCTCGTCGGTGATCCAGTCCAGGTCCTCGTCGGCGGCGAAGTCCCCGGGCAGCAGGCCGCGGCGCGGTGGGCGGTCCTGCTGCTCCTGCTCCTCCTCCCTCTTCGGCGGTGGCAGCGCCCGTGCCGCCATGCGGGAGCTCCCCGCGCCGGAGGAGCTCCCGTGCTCGTAGCGGCGGCCGCGCGCCGCCACGCTGCGGTCATACTCCTCCACCTCACGACGGGCGAACGCTGGCGGCGGCGTTAGGCCCCTGTGGAGCCACCTGTACGCGCCGCGCATCCGACCGACGTCGGAATGAACCCGCCTCGCGCGTTCGGGGTCAGCCGGCCGCTTCTTCGCCTTCCGGTCCTCGTCGGAGCGATTTCCAGAGCCGGAATGGCCACCGCGGGAGCTGGAACCCCCACGCCTCATCATCTTCGAGGGATGGAGCTGGATCTGTAGGTGGCGGCGGCGATTTCCCGTGGATTTGGTCGCCGGCGGTGAGGGAGTGTGGGGAGCGGCGCAGATCTAAAATGGTGCGAAATTGCTAGGGTACGACGCATCTGAGTGGATAAGAAGGGGAACGGGAGGCGGTCTGGAAAAAAAACAGTGGGCTGGGCTGGGCCTCCTCTGCGTGTTTGACATATCTGGGCCTCCTCTGCGTGTCTGGAAAAAAAACAGTGGGCTGGGCTAGGGTACGACGCATCTGCGTGTTTGACATATTCAAAAAAAAAACTAACAACTCCTGCTGAGCCTGAGAAAGGGCTGGGCTGGGCCCAAAGTTCAACGGCGCACGGTGAATTTTAATCAAGGAAAAAACATTAGTGGGCCAAATCCTGCTGCTGGGCCCAAATAACATAAAACCAGCGCACATGGTCTACTTACATGACATAGTTATGAAAAAAATATATAAACTTGGTAGAATGACACTATATAGATAGAAAAAAAGTCTAGGAATTTGTTTGAGTGATTAAGACAAGGTGAAAAAGACACTTGCAATATCTAACTTGGTCATCAATGATCCAAGCCTTCATCGAAAAAGTGCTAGAAAGTAGCTCCAAAGGTAGGGTAAACGACCTCATTTCTAAGCAAGCGATTTCTGACATTGTCTAAATCAGCAAAAAAAACTGTTCTACCAATCTACTATGTATATAAGAAAACCATGTGGACCTTTTTTTATTTTTTAATTTTTTTTTAATTGTTTATACTCATTTCAAATTTGGCCAAATTTAAAATTGAAAATAAGAAATTCCACATGGTCTTCTTATAGACAGAACACAATTTGCAACGATTTCCAAACTATAAACGTGTTTGTTCTAACTTGGTCGTCAATCCGAGCCTTCATGGAAGAAGTGCTAGAAAGGAGCTCCAAAGGTAGGGTAAACGGCCCCATTTCTAAGCAAGTTTTTTTTCGACCTTGTCTAAATCAGCCAAAAAGATTTCCTAGACATCCATTCTACATATTAAGTGTCATTCCAAAGTCTCACAATTTATTGAATTAATCTTCATATTATTTATTTATTTTTACATAATAATGGTTTAATTGCAAATCCTAAATAAATAAAGTTCAAAACATGAAAATGAAAAAGTAAGCTCAGATCTATCTTAGTCCCTCCAAAATGAAGCTATGGTGAGGTGTTCACAACTTTATATTTTCAAAAACATTGAAATCACTTGAAACCATACTCTCTACTTTGAAATCCATACTAGTCTGTTCAAGATTTCACATTTGAGTGAAGCCATTTTCGTGCAAATGTATATACACCATGTTTATATTTTTTTTCTCGTTACTATATGACATAAGACACACATGTGCGCTGGTTTTTTCATTTTTTTTGATTTTTTTTAAATTCTTTATGCTCACTTGAAACCATACTCTATACTTTGAAATCCATACTAGTCTGTTCAAGATTTCACATTTGAGTGAATCCGTTTTCGTGCAAATGTATGTACACCATGTTTATATTTTTTTCTCGTTACTATATGACATAAGACACACATGTGCGCTGGTTTTTTCATTTTTTGTTTTTTTTTAAATTAGTTATGCTCATTTGAAAGTGTTCGGGATCTCTCACTTGATTTAACGATTTTCCGTAAAAATGTATATAAACCATACTTATTTTTTTTTCTCGTTACTATATGACATTACAAGACCATGTGCGCTGGTTTCTTGTTTTTTTGATTTTTTTTGAATTAGTTATGCTCATTTGAAAGTTCTGTCAAATCTAGGCCAAACCTTCTAGAAGAACACCCGTTGGCCGTTGGATCGACGAGAATCTAGCGATGACGGTTGAGATCTGCTGAGCCAGGGCGATCCGCGAGACTAGCGTTCTGCGCTCTGATTGGCCGACCTCTTTTTTCCACCCAAACACGCACGGTTTGATTCACTGATATGTGGAGCCAACCTACTGTGGGGTCCGCATGTCAGTAGCTGGTTTGCGAACGTGTGGGCGTGCCATGCGTGGGGAACGACGGCGTTTTCTTGCTTGATTCAGAGATTCAGAGATTCAGAGATTGAGACATTGCTACCGTGGCGATTCAGATGCATTGTGAACAAGGCAGTGATTCAGATGCAATGTGAAACGCCATGGATACACACGCATGCACCTCCGCATTTCATCGGAAACCCTAAGCATTCTAGACATTGCTATCGAAGTCAATCTTGACTTCTTCGACAACATCAGGATGATCACGGTCAACTTCCGCAACCCGTTCGACCCGGAGCATCTACTCGGCCAAGTTTTGTGGTGGGACTGCGAGTCCATTTTCTTCACCATTTGTAACATCTTCACCGGGACCGAGAGCATGTTCCCCCACCCAAACCAGATGCACTCCCTCCCCTACTGAAGTTTAAGTAATGGAAGTATTATTTTGTGTTTTCTGCGTTTTTTTTTTTTTGACGTGTCGTGTCCCTGAACACTAAAAGGCAAAAGTGGCTCAAATAAAAAAAAAAGCAAAAGTGGCTGAAATGGCTCCTACACTTACTGGGCCTAATTGGATGGAGTTGGCCCATTCATCTAGCCAACAGTGAAACTTTTTCATTTTTCTCGAAAAAAAAAAGATCTGCGCACGGCTGCGTCCTCTACAGCAATATTCCGAAGAAGTAAATCATTCTGGTAAGTCTAAATAAAGAAGTAAAACATTGTTTCTACAGATGACACGATAATTTACATTTTTTACAAGGTTTAACCCAACGGAACGTGCGAATGACAACATCGGGATGTCCAGAGCACGCCCCCAGGGTGTTCGACAGAATGCAGTCCAGATGCCCAGTTCACAAAATTACTCCCCCACACGCTCCCAGCGCTGGACAAACATTGCCTGAACCTACCAAAATTCACTACACTTACTATCTACATAATGCAGCTCAAGCTTCCAGCTCCATCTAGCAGCTCTGTAGCTGATTCTTCATCTCGCATAGGATCAAAGCTGCTTCGATGTCCAGGCTCGATGAACTAGCTGAACTCCTGCTCGATGTGGTACCCCTGCTCGTCGTCAGCGGCGATTGACCGCCGAGCGAAAAACCCTTACAGTCGATGCCGTAGCGCTTCCACGCCCGCTTCAAGACCTGATTCACCGAAATCCGGTAGGGTCGCTTGCTGTCCCTCGCCGCTGCACGAGTCACAAATAGGGCCGCCGGTCACCTCCGCGACCGATGACCCGCACCACCCCAACCTCCATCCACCCTCGACGCCCTTACCTTGCATTGCGACCGCAAGCCCTGCGTCGCCGCCCGCCGCTCGAATCGCCGCTTCTTTTCTTGCGCCGCCGCTCGAATCGATTGCCGCTTCTCTTCTCGCGCCACCGCTCGAATCAGCCGCTCCATCTCCAGCCCGGAGAAGCCGAGACGGCAGGACAGGAGTGAGCTCCGAGATGGCAGAGTTTTTTCCCCCACGATGAACAGATGCAGCTGTCGCATCGGAGCTATTATCACCGCTTCAGAGCACGCACGCGTGAGGTCCCACTTGTCATAAACTTATCCACTGAACGGTCAAACGGGGTTTACCGCGTGGGATAATAAATTAACGGCCATATCGTACCTGGGCTATTTCTGCACAAAGGCATGTCGCACCAGGGCTATTGTTACGAAAGATGTCGCATCGCAGACAATTGCCCACAAAGACGTCGCATAGGAGCTATTCACCCCTTCCACGGTGGCCTTGTGGAAGCACAGCACCGTGCACAGGAGGATGAAGAAGAACGTGAACTCGATGAACATGGCCCCCGTCTCGATAAGCCCCGTGTGCCTCAGGATCACCGGGATGGCAAGGCTTCCCATGGCCGACGCGCCTGTCAGGAACTTTGCGGCGTTGATCCACCTGCAAATAACGAGATGCCATTTTTTTAACAAGGATCTTCATTGCAAATTCACCACAGATTACAAACACAACAGAAAAACAGGAATTTGCAAACGAAAGAAGCTGAAGCACTCAACACAACAGCAACAGATGCTGATCCACCGCAGAAGCCTGACGAAGAACACCAACGCCGAGCACCGCCGGAGAAGGAGCCTGCAGGACGCCGCACACCCCGGGGAGGAAGAACCCCACTCATGTAGCAAGCCGCAGGAGCTGTCCGCCGCAGGCGACGGAACCGGAGAACGATTAACGAGCACGGCCAAGCTCCTCCACCCCGCAACCACCCATCTTCCGTCGAACCCTGCACAGAGCACAAGCAGCTTGCCGGAGTCTCTGCCGAGAACACACCTGGATCACACCTTCTCCCCTTGCCACCACGGCCGGACGGAGAAAGAGGGAGCAAGGCGGAGAAGAAGCACCACGAAGAACGAGCCGTTCGAAACCACGCCACCATGGCCGGGAAGAGAAGCTCGACCACCGCCAGCGAAGAAACCGAGATCCCAGCAAAAGAACCCCTGTACAGGCGAAAGAGGACGCCGGCGGCGAGCACCAGCACCCCGAGCGCCCCCATGGTGTGGCCAGGAGGAACCACACCAAGACGAAGAAGGGGAGCGGGGTACAAAATCTCAGAGGCCGGCCACCACCTCCGCCATGACGGCCGCCCAAGGAGAACACGAACTCACCAAATCCGTCGATCTGGGAGTACACCACGCCGGGAAATCGTCGGTGCCGCTCTGCAGAGCGCCGCCGAGGTGGGGATCGATCCCCGGCAACCTTATTCCCACACGCCGCCGCAGCCACCACCACTCCAGCGCCGCCGAGGAAACCTACCCTACTATCTACACGCCTAGGCCACGGATCCGAGGTCTCCCCACTCTCCCACCGCCGCAATGGCGGCCGGAGAGGAGGGAGACCCGCAGATCGGGCGTCGGCGGAGCGAGGGACTAGGTCGAACTCCCTTTCGCCTCTCTCGAACGAGATGCCATGTGATTATGATAGTGGAATGTATCAACAGGTATATCCTAAGTGATGCTTGTTTACTAAGTTTATCTAGATATGCACGTTACAACAGTTTCCTACTTCTCCAAAGGAAAGAATATCATCGGAATCAGAAACTTACGCTCCACCCTCTCCGCTACTCAAGAACCGCGTGGATCCGTCGCCGAAGAATAGGCATGGCATCGGCACAGATGTACATGAGTGCTGCAGCACAAGCATAAGAACGTCAGCAGAGAGGCCACAGGGAGTTGGTCACGGTGATTAGGGAGGATATTATCAAACTA
This sequence comes from Poa pratensis, assembly GCA_947311845.1. Lineage (NCBI taxonomy): Eukaryota > Viridiplantae > Streptophyta > Magnoliopsida > Poales > Poaceae > Poa > Poa pratensis. The sequence goes on from CAMZMU010000127.1 coordinate 5,774,238, forward strand.
ACAGTTTTCACCTGCTAACATAGGCCACCAGTTGTTGTACAAAGCACATGCCACCAGAGAAGCCTGGTCTTTTTGTGGCGCACCAGTGCCATGCGTCACAGAATTATAATTTAGTGGCGGCTTATCTATGGCGCACCCACCATACCACTAGTACAGAACGACACATAGGATACCCCTCTATGAAAACGACAGAAGAAAGACAACAGTCTGCACTCACAAAGGCAACGGTTAAAAAATATGCAAGTCTATCCGGGAATGAATTCGCGACACATCGGCAATGGAGAAATATATTTAACCGTATCCAATATATTGGATACGGGTGGAATTTTCTGTCCGTATGCAATTAAACTCGGCCCAAAAGCCTATTTGCACATGTGCAATAAATACTCCACAACCCTAGTACTTAGTCGCACTGGCACGCTGCGCCTTCTCTTCTCCCGCAGCCACACACTCCTTATCCTTTCCCTTTAGGTACTTCTTCTCACATATCTCGTTGCTGCCGCCGCCTCCGGTGTCGAGGAAACTCTCCCCGATGAGATCAGCTTCAAGGAGGGCGCCGGAGCTGTTGCTGGCGCGGTGGTGGCGCCCGGAGCTTCGCGAAGAGCCAAGCGGCAGATCTGGAGCATCATCTAAGGTTAGCCCCGATCTGGATCTTAGCCTGATTCTCTTTTTTGCCTCGCCCGGATCTCATTTTCTTGGTTCTTTCTCCGCTGGGATTCACACTTTTTTACCTCGCCCGGATCTGGTGGTTTCGTGGCCTCTCAGATAGGATTTGGTCTCTGCATGCATGCGTTTTGGAGCGCCGGTGGCGTCGGTGGCGCCGGAGCTTCGTGGAGAACCAAAACTATTCTTGTGGGTGTTCATGAGGATGCCTCTGTAGACCTCAACACCACCAGCTTTGATCCCATCCTCGAGTCCTCGCTGGATCCCTTCACAGTTGTCCATGTAAGTACAACCCATAAGATCAGAGTAGCTACTCCCTCCGTTCCAAATTAATTGACTTGCTATCCACCACATGTGGATGTATCTATACATGTAACATGTCTAGATACATCCACATTTTGTGTATAGCAAGTCAATTAAATTGGAACGGAGGGAGTATTAGTTTTCATGCATGAGTGTTTCCTATGGAGCACCGATCCTATCTGAAATCTACTAGTTCCCTTTTTGCCTGTACCTAATTCAATCGTGGCTGTTCAGCAAGCTGTAGCACTCTAGCTGATTCCTTAAGACAGCTGTATTTCACTTAAAATCTAGTCTGATCTGTGTGTAACTTTGAAATACAATCTGAATGGACAAGTCGATGACTTGCTTCTGTTCTTCCCAATCTTAAAGTTTGTGTGTTCATTGGACGTTTATTTATATACTTCATCCTGCTTTAGATCTGGACTGACTTTCCAGTCCATGCGGTTGTATAACAGTTGATGATTCTAAGCTCGTGTTGTGCGTGAGATTTAATTAAGGTATACTACTACTGTCTACCTTTTATTCCGATGTGTGCAACAAATGATTCTAAGCTCGTGTTGTCCTTCAATTTGTTTGATTGCAGTTTCTTTTTATCATATTTCATCCGCAGGTGTTGTCTAAAGAACAGAGCAATTCTATCAAGACTTCAGTTCTACCAGAAGCACGACAAGCTAAAATCGTAGTGGCTTCTTTTAATTTTCTTCGAGAGAACAACACCTGTGTATCATGAATCGTGTCTTGTGTATTTTTACCTATATGTCTTACGCAAGAATATAATTTATATGTATCTTGGTGTGTATCCTGTGAAAGAGTAAAGTAATATGAATTGTCAACTGATTGCTTCTGCTACCGGTGGCAGCCGGTCGCCTGCTTTTTTTTTTTAATATATTTGACCAACAAAGGAAATGGACAAAATCACCGTAGCAAATTAAGCCCTTCACATCGGTGACAGCGACGGTGACACGGAGGATTTCTCCGTTGCAATAGAAGGTTTGGCCCCATTGCGCCACGGAAAGCCAAAAGTGATGCGTCACTAATGAGATTTTCCCTACTAGTGGAGACCGGGAGCAAGAAATCTCTACCGGGCAAAACCACAAAGACTTACTCGACCGGGGAGCCCACTCAAAAGCAGTAGCAATATCTTCAGAGTCTGAACAATCTTCAACAGAAAAGAGGGAAACACTAAACTTTTATGTCCTTAAATAACTGATAGTAATTTGCTACGGCACATACAAAGTTAGGTGAGCAAATTGATGCGTCTCCAATTTACAACAAATTAATACTAGATCGTCAGAATGCCATGAAAAAGCAAAAAAAAAAATCATCATGGACTCGAATTTACAACAAATTAATACTAGAATTTATTCTATTTCTCCTCAACTCATGTCTTCTCTCGCTATAGCAGTTGGAATAGCCACATGAAATTCTGACACTTGAGAAGGAGTTGTAGGCAGAATGGGATGACAGTGCAATTTGAGCAAATATTACAGATGATCAATGATGTCAAAGTCTAACTCCATGAAGATTACTTGTCAATACAATTTTTTTTAAAAATTAGTAAACTTTCTTCAGTGCCTGTAATATTACAGATGATCAATGATGTCAAAGTCTGCCATAAGCCTCGTCGTTATGACTTATGAGCACGCCGACGACATACTACAGCCCGGACGAGCTCACGGTGAATGACATACGTGGGTTGTGCAAATTGCATTAGAATCTTTTGCTTCTTTCAGACGGTGTTGCCTTTCCTCAGCCTCCTTACCTGGGCTTTCGCTTTTTTGACGAAAAACTGTGACCATTTAATTGCCTTGGACCGTTGCTCAATGCTAGTACTTGGCAGGGCCGTCGGCATGTCGTCGCCGTTGACTGCGAGCAGCGGCTCTAGGAGAGTCACGACATCGCGCATGCGCGGCCGCTCCTCGGGCACACTATTCAGGCACCGGTGCGCGATCCTCGCAGCGCCCCACGCTACACGCACCGAGTATGGGCCTTCCAGCTTGGGGTCCATGATGCGGTGCAGCTTGTCCTCGCGGCCCAGGTAGGGGCGTGACCACTTGACGAGATTTCTTTTCCGACCCAGATACTGCGTGTCAATGGAGGATCGCCCAGCTAGCAGCTCCAGGAGCACCACACCAAAGTTGTACACGTCATTGACCATAGCCGCCTTCTCGTACCTCCGCGGACCCTCCTTCCACAGGCGAAAGCCCAACAGCTTCACTCCCCTTATTACTTCCATGTCCCAAGTGCACTATCAGAAAACACAAGGTGCGTTAGAAAGAAATGACTTACTGCACTTTTCAATGTTACCGCAACAAAAGAAGCGGTGTGACTTCGGCCATGGTGCATTTACCCATGAGGCCCCGCTTGGATGATCGTTCAGTATTACGGAGCCGTATTTTTTCACCAGCCCTTGCCGGATTTCCAGTGGGACATTGACAGGTCCGTAAAATGGCACGATCGTTTTGGCTAATATCCAGGAACCAACCAGGGCCTAAAGGTTAGTCTAGTTTGTGCAGGATTGGTGCGTCCTCTGTATTTCCTTCATCGGAGGTTTGAAACAAATCGAGATGCACAAAGGATTTGGCATCGGCGGTGGTTTGTGCCCGCATTAGGAGCGAGTTCGAGTTGTGGACTGCTGCGGGCTTATGTGGAGAGACGAGAGGTAGCGATCGTTGAGTTCAGTGGTGGAGACCCGCCTGTGGGCTAGGACTCGGTTTGTAACAATCTCTGTAAATGTTTGTGCTTCTCTATCTTAATAAAAAGACACGCGACGCTCGCGCGTGTTCTTGAAAAAAATGTAACTTTTCGTTTTATCAAAAAAAAATCTTTATTATTCATATTTGTGTCAGCTTCTTTCTTCTGATGTAATTTATTTAATTAATGCATAAAGGCAGCTCATCTCTAAAAAACAGTGCGTTTGCACCTTTTACCTCATCCATGTTTCCCTGTTAGATGTTCTGCTACTAGTTTGAAGGAATTTCCAATGCAACATCAGATTTTAAAGAGAAACGAGATTCTTTCAGATGAAATATGCTAAAAAAAAGGCCTTTTTTTTTTAACTTCTGCTGTCCAAATTAACAGGCAATATGATATCTATTTAGCATGAAGTTAGAACGACTAGGGATGGCAATTTATTGGTCATTCGATATCCTAAACAACATTTTTGTCTATAGATCAAAGTCGGATCTAGTAAGTTTTCATGCCGTACTTGTTGTAAAAAAAGTCCGCATGCCGTACTCGGTGTCTCTTCCAAAATTCGATATTCGGATGGTTACACCGTGACGGGTTTGCTGACGAGGTTAAGAAAATAAAGACCTTATAAGCGAAGGCACCTTTCTCTGTATGGAAAAAGGAAGAAGGTGTTGTTTCGGCTTCTGTTTCTAGCTCTGCTTGAGCTGCTTCGTATGTTTCTCTTCATGTGGATGTCGGTGAGTCTATAAGTGTGGAACAGGCTGGTGATTGGGCGAACCACAATCAAATGGATAGAACAATAAGATCCGCATTGTGCGGGAACTGAGAGGTTGGGTGCTTCACACTAGTGGTATATACGAAAAGAAGCGAAGGCTTTCAGAGATCATAGATAACTTTGAACACCTTGCCAAATCACTTTGCCTACTTTCGAGATTGTGCCCAAAGGTCAAGCGAATGAACAAACAGTTTGTACGCCTTCTGCGTGAAGAGGAGCTCAAATGGTATCAAAGATCTAAGGCCCAGTTTACCTTGGAAGGAGACAATAATACGAGATACTTTTATATGGTGATAAACAACTGTCGTAGGAAAAAACTCGTACATAGTCTATACCAAGATGAAGGAACTATCGAAGGCCATGAAAACTTATATATCAAATTTTACTATAAAAATTGTTTTGAACACCAGAGGAAGGAAGAACAAGGCCTGAACCTCAAGTTTCAGATGAAGTGCAGATGGAATTTTCCAGATGGAACATAACGAATCTCCCGGCCCTGATGGCTCCCCGCTGAGTTTTATCAAAACTTTTGGGATATAATTAAGGCCAACCTCCTGTAGTTGTTTGGTGCCACTCCGCGCTGGACATTTGGAGCTGTTTAAATTGAACTTTGGGAAGATTATATTGTTGCAAAAATCTACACGACATTTGTGGCAATTAAGCTTAACTCGGTTCCCAGCTATGTGGTTCGACAGGCCCAAGCGGCCTTCACGCAAGGAAGATACATCCTCGACGGAGTGGTAACCTTGCATGAAACAGTCCATGAATTACACCGGAAATATATGAATGGTGCGATTTTAAAATAGATTTTAGAAGGCATATGATAAAGTCAATTAGTACTCTTCATGAAGTATTGAGAATGATAGGATTCTTCGAAAATTTGTGCACATGGATTCAGAAAGTTTTGCATGGAGCTACGACTATATAGAAAGGACATGGTTTCAAATGCTATACATTCATGTCCTTTGCGGGTTATTTTCATTGTGCAAACTAGCTCCGGACGTGGTCTATTCTTCAGAGATTGCACAACGCGCCCTTTTTACGGAGGTTTGCTTGCGGTTAAACCAAGTGGCAAAGGATATTTTTACCCCCAATGAGTGATGGTATAGTCTACGAATTGGCCTACCATCTCCCTAGCCATCTACAACGAATGGCGAAGGATGTTTCTACCATGTGTGGATGGCAGCATAGTCTACCTTTATTCCTAGACATCTACCATGATACAACTATGTACTTTGCATCATGGTATATGTCTAGCCTCTTCGCGTCCCTCTCACATTGCCCAAGCGCGGCGAGGGAACCCTAAGCCCCGGCGCCAGCACCTCCCGCCCCATCACCCTCCTCCCTCGCCGCCGCTAGAGGGCGCAGCCGGGCGAAGCCTGGCCGGTGGTGGCGAGCCGTCCTATCGTCGCTTTGCCTGAAGGAGCCGACACGAGTTGGTGCCTTAGGGCGTGGGCGTGGCGCGGCCGCCGGCGTCACGACGCGGCTGCTTCTCTCTACGGTGGTGCGACGGACGGTGTGGTGGCCTTCTCCACGCAGATCGACGATGTTTGGGACAACATGGTGATCTTCCTCTTCGCGGCTCACCCCCTAGGGCTGTGGCGCATAGATTGGATCTCAGCGGGTCTTCGGGTTTGGCTTTGGCCGAAAACGGATGTCCTCGATGGATCTAGAGGCGAGGAGGTCGGACGATACAAGCCGGGCTCAGGCCGACGATAGTGGCACCCGTGGGTGTCGTTACCTTGTTGACGGTTTCGTCGCCGTGAATCACCCGTCTCCCGCCAAGAGTTACGGGGGAAACCCTAGATCTAGGTATACCAGATCGGACGACACACTCGGTGTTGTTTTCCCTCTTGGGGGCAACGTTTTGGAACACGGGACGCTCGGAGGGGGCTGGGGTTGGAGCGGAGTTTCATCTACGTCGGCAACGATGGCGAGTCACCACGGCGTGGTGCAGCAGGAACTCGACGACGCTCGTGGCATGGTGGACTATCATAGGTTGGTGTCGTTGTATGGCATCGTGGCGGCACCCAAGCTTGATAAGGTCATTGCGTTGATCTATCCTAAGGATGGGTTGGCGAAACACAGCGGTAGCGGCTTCGGAGTGTGCGCTGAGGGTCTGCGGGACCGGTTTGTGCTTCTGACTCGCTATTGGGCGGCTTGGTGGAAGCCTCCGGATTTAGATGATATGCGTTGGTGTGTGAGGTCAGGGCACTTGGCTCCGATTAGGTCCATCCACTTCATCATTCTTGTAGGTTTAGCAAGTTATCGCCTAAACTATGGCTTCCGGCTTATTGATGTATTTCCTTGTAAGGTTTTGGTGGTTTCATGTTTTATCTTATTATTAATAAAAAAATTGTGTGCATCATTTTGATGCAGGGATGGGGTTATCCTCCGTTTCAAAAAAAAAACTATGTACTTTACCGTTTACCTTTATTCCTTCTTTTTTCTCTCTATCTCTCTGTTTCTTTGCGGCTGTTTGCACCTTGATGTCCAGAGGCCGGGTGTGAACTCCTTATTTATATCATCTTGATGCAAATTTGATTTTATTAAAGCGGGCTTCGTAAAAAGAAATGAGTATTGTGAAACTCACCATGTCAACAATAATGCAGGAAGCTTTGATATCACCGTGGACCATCGGCTTGTCTGCCTCGTGCAGGAAAGCCAGCCCCTTGGCTGTTCCGAAGGCAATCTTGAGTCGCGATAACAATGGTACTGATCTTTCTGAATTAGAAGTTATAGCTGACACAATCATGCATACGCTATTAGCAAGGTAAACAATCGATCAAAACAGAGATCCATTCAAAAAAATCCAAATCCCCATCATGGGACCCCACGCATGCTTACATTTCAAGATATCGTTTAGGCTGGACGTCGCCCTGTAGTCATAGTCATAGCCACAGTCATAGACCAGCATCATGCAGTTTTCTTCGTAGCAGAAGCCCACCAGCTTCGCCAGATGAGGATGACGCACTGTCCTGAGATATTCCAGCTCTCTCTGATAGTAGATCACACATGAATTTATTAATCAACCATCTGCTGTGATTGGCGATTGAAATTTTCAGCACAAAAAAGGCAGGGATTGGACAGTGACACAAGAGAACATACCAGCCACTCACGGTCATTACTGTGGGATTGGTCGGGGTACCTGATGACGGCAACCCGCCGCGTGAGGCCTGGCTCAGACAAGGAGCCACTGTAGACGCCGAGGCGACCGAAGTTACGGTTGCCGTGGAGGAATTTTTCCTTGGAGAAGATGCGGATGGCGGACAGGAGCTCGTCCAGGGTGAAGACATGCAGCAGGTGCGAAGAGGACTCCAATGACCTTGAAATCCAGATTATAGCAGATCATTTAGCTTTGCTCAAACATGAAGAACTAAATAAGGTTAATCGAATAACCCAAGCGAAATAAACTACCTTTTATCTGCTGTTCTCTCCAATTCCTCGCTGCATTCATCCGATTCTTCCTCCAAAATCTCATTTGCAGGCTGTTCTTTCTGTTTTCTGATTTCATCACCATAGAAATTATAATCCACTGGTTGCATGCTGATTTTAGGATTGCTCCGATGATTAGTAACGAAGGTCCTCAATGCATGCTCAACATCAGCAGCTGTGCCCCCAAATTTGACCGAGATCTCTCTAAGGCTTGGCATATGATCTATGCTGATAACTGCAGTACCACGTTGATGTTGTTTGAATGTGCCTTGGTTCGAAGAATAGAGAAGATGTTGGTCCATTGGGGGGATGGCACTGAAAACTAGCTTGAGCTTCAAGAGATTAGGCATTGGATCCGCCTCAAATGTTAGCCAAGCTATACCATCCATGAACCTCAATTTGAAGTACCTGAGAACTGAGAACCCGACCTTATCAATGATGACCCTTTCAATGGGGGCCCTCTGCACATACAGTGACAGAGCAGTGAGGGCTGGCAATCCTCTGAGAATATCGACACAGCTCATCGTCAGTTCTCTCACTGAAATCTTCAAAAGGCATAGGTTGCCGTGTCTTTTAACCCACTTAGGAATCCGGTAAAATATGATGCAGCTGTGCGGCGAGCATTCAAACCTCTGGAGAAGGGGGGGAGGTGCCATACGATCCCATGAAATGGTTACTTTTGGAGCACCAAGAGCCACAGTATTTTTAACCAATGAGCCATGAGCCACCACTTGTATAGTTTTCAGGCTGCCATGTCCTCCGATTAAAGAACCCAGAGCTTCCATGCTTCTCTCCGTAGCATATGAAGGTGTAGAAGGATTGGTAAGATTAAGATCCTGTAGGTAGTTCAGCTTTGTACTGACAGACCAATGAAGCAGATTTCTCTCGACAGGAAGACTAAGGTGCAACAAGTATGGGAGATGGATAAACCATGGAACACAAGGGATGCTTACATCCTTCATATCAAGTGTTTCCAAACATTGTAGCCCATGGTTCGGCAGTTCTATGCAGACATGACAGGCAATCTTCAAATATCGCAAATGAAACAGTTCTGAAATCCCAGTTAGGTCAACAGAGTCATTGTCGCCACCATGACCCGATAGTTGAAGGTTTAGAACACGGAGAAGCTTGAAATCTGTAATACAAGGAAAACACTCGAATGATCCAAAATATCTAAGTGAACGAACTTGTGACTTTCTGATGTTTGCTGGTGTCTTGGCATATCTTGCATCGCCGAAGAGGAGAGATAGTCGACGGACCTTATGAGAAAGTGACACATTTTTTCGATTGTAGTCCATTGCAACAATGAATTTTTCTTCTTCAGACTTGTGTGCAAGAAGATCATGTACCGTGTCATGAACTGCATAGGACAACATCTCATTGTTGTAGTTGATGCGTACAGGTTGGATGAATCTTCTACCAACAAGTTGATCAAGATAGCTATCTGCAACTTTCTTGATGTCTTGCCCTCCTGTGGTATCAATAAAACCTTCAGCCACCCATTGCTTTACTAACTCATCCTTGCAGAATTTGTACCCCTCTTGATACATACTAAGATAGAGTAGGCATGTCTTCAAATAATGAGGAAGATAACTGAAGCTCACATTCAATACTTGTCTCGTCCTTTCTGAAGTAGAATGTGACGACAAAGAGCTTAGTGAATGATGTATGTTTGTCAATAGTTCAACTGAGACGACAGGATGGCTTGCTACAAGACTAGCTATGCTGACTGTGGCTAGCGGCAAACCACCACATATTTCAATAATTTCATTTGAAGCATCTTTGAACTGTTCAGTGCAATAACTTTCAGAGCCAAAAATTCTGTTGAAGAATAGCTTTCTAGAGTGATCATCATCTAAGGGTTTCATCTCAAAAACATGCCCGGCCTGATAACAGCAACATGTTAATGCAACGTCTTCAATTTGTGTAGTTGCTATTATTCTGCTGCCATGGCTGCCACTTGGAAAAGCATGATTAATAATGTCCCATACTGATGCAGCCCATATATCATCAATAATAATTAAATACCTGCATGCCAATATTTAACCCATATTAGTGTTTAGGGAACGTGCGAGTTCTCGTTTATTTTTTACAAAGAGAAACAACACTAGGGTACCTTTTATCTTGGAGATATTCCTTGATATTATCAATGAGATCAATCTCCTTACAATTTTGTGAGGGATTCGGTTGCTTGAGTTGCAATAGCATGTCTCGGAAAATTCTCTTCATATCTGGTTTTTTCGACACTCGAATGAAAGCTCGACAGTGGTATCTTTTCCCAAATCGGTTGTACAACACACTAGCAAGTGTAGTTTTTCCAAGGCAAGCAGATCCAAGAACAGATAGCACCTTGAGCTGCCGGTCCCCATCATTAGCCAATGAGTTGATAAAGTCGCTCATCCGGCCATCAATTACTACGTCGGCAGTTTCTTCATATGGCGTTGGAAGAAGCATAGTCCCAAGGGGCACAATCCTACGCCTCAAGGTGCTGCAAGAATGGAGACCGTACCTCTGGTACCGTTCAATCGCCTCCTGGACATACACCCTGAATTCTGATAGCGTTTCTGCAATATTAACCTGCAGAGTCTTGGGAGTCTTGACAGGACTGGACAATTTGCGGAGGGATCTGGTGCTCTTGATGTTGTTGGCAACAGTGGAGGGATTAGGCGGCACAAATAGTAAGTTGTCAATGTAATCTTCCATGTCGTAAGACAGGTTTCGTGCCTCATTCATCCAGCAATTAGCCGTAGGGGGAGGGTTCTCCACCTCTGACAGGTCACCGAGACAGGAGCTTATCATTTCAACGTCATCTTTGAGGAGGAGCATCCCGACCTTGACCCTCTCGGAGGGGAATTCGTGAGTAGAATCCCTGAGGAGTAGCATGTTCAACTTCGCAGCAAGGGGTCTAAATGCGCCCAACGATGAACTGATCGGGGCACACATCTCCCTGCCTTGGACAGAAACATCTAAACAAACACACAAACAAAGGTACAATCAATTAATGAATGATGGAGAAAAACGAGTGAGAGGGCTCAAGCTCAGCCATGTTTTGAAGAGGGGAAAACGAGTGAGAGGGTCTCACCGATGGTCGGAGGATTTGCATCGGAGAGGACGACATTCTTGTGCACCTCAACAGATTCTTCCTCTACTATGACCTCCACCTCCTCCTTGGAGTCTCGCAGGTGCTCCATCAATCAGAACCGGATATCCCTCTACTCGATCATTGCTCTCTAATCTCTAGCTAGATCCTCTCACCCACCAAGAAAACAGTGTTTTCAAGCGGGTACCTACATCCGTCCTTGATCCATCCCTCTTCGAGCATCAGATGAGGGCATATCGAGCTCCCTAGGAAGATGGTACCCAGCGATAAGCCGCCTATCGGGACCACCAAATGTCTCGTATTATCAACAGACGACTAGACGAGTGCAGACTGCAGAGGACAGGGATCAGGTGACATTCGCATGTCGCATGTCACCCGGTGACATTCCCCCAAAATTCAAATTTAAACATTTCTAAAAAATCTGAAAAAAATCATGCATGTTCACAGCACATATTTGCGTGACCCCATAAAATTTCAGATCAAAATTCGAAACATACACCGAGAAACAAAAAAGAGAAACCCAGATGTGAATAGTCCACAGAAAACTCAAATTCAAATTCGGGAACTATTCACATCTGGGTTTCTCTTTTTTGTTTCTCGGTGTATGTTTCGAATTTTGATCTGAAATTTTATGGGGTCACGCAAATATGTGCTGTGAACATGCATGATTTTTTTCAGATTTTTTCGAAATGTTTAAATTTGAATTTTGGGGGAATGTCACCAGGTGACATGCGACATGCGAATGTCACCTGATCCCTGTCCGACTGCAGAGGGGTCACATGCGAACAACACTGTTGACCAAGGTGCGGTCGGCAATAAAAAGATAAAACTGAGCAGTCTCAACTTTTCTGAACGGACAGGATGAAACAGAGGGTTCACATGCGAACAGTACTGTTGATAATGAGATAACTGCATCAGCGGTCCCAATTCTTTTCCCACGCTTTCACTTTGGTCCATATTATTTAAAATTGCACGTTTAGGTCCCAGTTGTTTTGAAAGTGTGTCACGCGAGGTTCTAAACTCGTATGACCACCGTTGACCGCTGCCACGTCGGCTGGTGGGGGTCCGTAGGCTCAACGGACAGACATGAAATTTTGCCAATAGCCCCTTCAGGTTTTAGTTCTTCTAATTGCTAGTCCTTTATCCCAATTTTTTTTGCAAATCGATCCCCAACCTCGTCCTCACGCAATGTACACGCAAGGGAGGCACGGGAGGCCGGCGCCGGCGCTGCTGCCCTGGACCTCCCCGATGGTGAGCTTCTCGACGCCGAGGCGGCGAAGCGCGGAGTCGACGGCCGGCTTGCGGACGGAGGCGTAGACCTGGACGCACTCGCGGTCGTAGCCGGCGGCGGCCATGCGGGAGCAGTGGCGGCGCCAGGAAATGGCGCCTGAGTATTCCACCCAAAAAAAAAATTTGCTCTAAATGTAATATATGAATCAAACACTAGTAAAAAAAAAATGCCAGCAATCCCCTTTTTCTTCATCTACATTACAAGAAATCAAGTAAAACAGAAAATTAAATCTTACATCTACTCAAATACTAGTCAAGAAAACGAACTAGCAATAGCAAATCAATCCACAAAAAATGGGGGCGAGGCTGGTGTCGTGGGATTGTCACGTCAGGTGTCATAGATGACTTCATAGGTGTGGGATTACGCGAGTCAAGCATCTCCGAGCTTGTCGTGGGATCTCAGGAACGAAGATGAACACAGATTTATCCAGGTTCGGCCCCCTCAATGTGAGATAAAAGACCTACTTCCTGCCTACCCTAGATTGGTATTGATATGATAATCGAGGTGTTACAATGGAGACGATCCAATGTGGAACTCGCCGTATATGCTAGGGTTTAAGGGCTTGGCCCGTTCTAAGTCCCCGAGTCCTCTTTATATATGCAGAGACTCGCCGGGTTACAAAGGAAACTTTCCCCACAAGGAATATGTTTAACCAGGACCTACACGGAGACTAACTCGCCTCCGGTTCTTCTAGATCCTTCGTCTTATGACGGTTCAATATTTGGGCTTACTCCCATATGGGCCTTTGTCCGTGCGAGTAAAGTAAGTCGCACTGATATGGGCCGCGGGTTAATCCAGAAAGTATTCCCCCGACATTAGCCCCCAAGTTTAGCTTGGACTTCGAGTAAGAGCTTCTTCATTTTGATAGACCGCCAAACGGCGTACTTGAACGTCCTGGCTGAACTCCAGATCTGATTACTCGCGGCACTGCAACTTCTCTTGGCGACTCAAAGGCGCGACTTAAGCCGTCTTGACGGTTGATTTCAGATCTGAACGTCTTCCGCGCCTAGGTTATTTATCCTGTCTTCACTGTTTTTCCTGGCGTTCCGTACCAGAACCCAGGTTGCCTCTCCGCCACTTCGCCGCGCCGCCTCTGACCCCGCTTCCTGCGCTTGCCATCCCTTGGAGATCTCCATCAACCAGAAATAATGTCTCGCCGCAAGTGCAACTGGGAGGGATCGTGGATTGACGAGGATTTTTTGGATTCCTTGACCACTCGTGGCCTTCTTCCTCCAAAGGAACAATGCGAGTGGCGGGCGGCCGGTGAGGAGTAATTCCTGACCCTCGACCAGGCGAAATAGTGATCTTTGCGGAGCATGTCGAGCGCGGATTCAAGCCCCCAGGATCTCTCTTCTTCCGTTCTTTGATGCAGCGGTTGGGTCTTCGTTTTCATGATATTGGCCCCAACTCAATGCTGCAAGTAAGCAACTTCCATGTCCTCTGCGAAGATTATCTTGGTATTCCTCCCTCGATAGATTTCTGGCTCGCGCTCTTTAGTTGTAATAGCCAAAGAGAAACCACTGACGGTCCCTTCCTTCAGTGCGGCGCTATTTCCTTTCAGCGCCGTAAGGGCAGCATCTTCCCAAAACTCGCCCTTGCCAATAAAATCAAGGGGTGGCAAAGGACGTTCTTCTATTGCAAGGATACTTCTCCAGAAAATGAAATTCATCTTCCTCTTTGGTCGCCACTTCCTTTCGAGGCGACCGATGCTTTATCTTCTAGGCCTGATCCTTCTTCATTGCCATCCATCAAGATCCTTCTGGACAGGGTTAGGGCTTGACACTCCATGGCCTTACCGGACTGGACCTTGTATCCTGCTGGACCAAGTGGCGGATTCAGCCCGTGAGTCGCCGCTTGCGACTTATAATGGATTTCACTTGCCAAGCAGATGACGTTGATCGCACCTGCCCTGATGACTGGGATAAAGGAGAATGGATAAACTTTATTCGTCGAGTACGGGCGAGGACGTCGACTCCTATGACAACGTTGGTCTTGCTCCTTTCTGGGCTGAACATAAGCCTTTTGTGGTAATGTTTACTTGCCACTTGTTCCTTCCATAATTTTTCTTTTATGATTAATACTTCTGACTTGAGCTTTTATCAGATCGACCCTTATTTTTGGGTCCTTCCCTCAGAGGATGCTGACTTAAATCAAGAAGCTGTTGCTGATCGTCAAGACGAGCCGCGACTCCTGGCGAGGATACAATTATGCGCGACCCTAACTCTGATCATGAAGATAGCGTTTCTGAAGAGGAGCAACAGATGGCCAACGCTCTTCTTTCTCCCACTCCAGGCGTGTCTTTTCCACAACTGCCTGAAGTACCTCGCAGATCTTCTAAACGACCTTTGTCGGAGAACTCAGTAGATCCCTCACAATCTGAAAAGCGCCGCAAGGCCTTAACATTATTGGTAGAAACAAGAACTGCCAAATCTTTGAAGCTCGCTGATCCTGACAAGGTCACTTTCCTCTCTGAGCCTAACACAAAGGACTGCTTTTCAATGAGCTCAGGTATTTACTTGCCATTTCTTCTTTTGTGCTTACATATTCTTGTCAAGAAATTTGCTGACCAGCACTTTATATTCTGTAGGTTCAGATCTGCAAGACTTATCTTCTCCTTCCTCTGGTTGTTGATGAAGAGCATCCGCATAGCCTCTGGGTACGGTTTGTCTCCTTTCTAATATTATAACTCCGTTAAGCTGGCTTACTGATCTATCAATGTTCTGCAGGGGTATGCTTGAAGGGGATATCAAATCCAACTCTGATACTGCTTCTTCTCAGCCAGCTATAAGCAAGGATGATACGACTGACGACAACAAAGAAACAATGATAGTGCGACTTATCCGAGGATACCTCTGGAAGAAGATATTACTGATGCGGCTCCTGCCGCAAATCCAATCGCAACTCCATCCACAACAATTCCATCCACAACTCCTGCTGCGGTGGCTCCAGATTAATTGCAGATGCTATAATCACTGCTGGAGACAAACATGCTGCACTACTGCGCGACTTAGTCGAGCAATTTTCTTCGAGCCGCCAGGTACATATGCTGTAGCCCCCAAGGATCAAGACTTTGTGTTAGTTCACAGGGTGTTGATTCTTTTCCTGTCTTGCTTGCAAATTGCGAGCCCCCAAGTTCCTGGATGGCTAACTCATGCTGTTTGCCCCATGTACTTGCAGCTTGAACTGTCGTTGCTGGATGCTACTGGCCCAGCAAAAGGTAAAGGTATCCATAGATCAACCTGAGATGATGCAGTCTGCCCAGGAGCAGCATAATATGATCATTAGGGACCAAGCTCAAGAAATAAGATCTCTCAAATGCCAACTTGATTCCTGTGAGGAGCAGTTCAAAGGGCTTGAAGCAGATTCTCAGCAGCGACTCATGGAGAAGGATGAAATTATCAAATCCTTGCGAGAAGGGATGGCCATTAAATCTGAACTATTTGACAGACTAAAAACAGACCATGCAAGAGCTTGCTGCGCGAGATGAAAAATATAACTCGCTGTTCAAAGCCTTTGAAGGTTTTGGTTCTATCGTTAGATCATCCGTCCTTCAACTGGCTGGTTTGTCTTTTATCCCTTTTAATCATGTATGCTGCAAACAACCACTGTGAGTCGCTGAATTATATCTGACCTTTCTTTTCTGATATAGGATCTGAAGCTCCAATAGCCCGCTCCACTTTAAAGGATCAGCTGGAATATCTTTCAAATTTGAACCAGCGCTTTTTGAAGGTCGCAAAGGAAGTCATGACAACTATTTCTCCTGCGACTGATGCTCCCAAATCTTGCGAGTATTGGGTAAACAAACTGCTCACGCTCCGCATTATGTATCTGATTGGAAGCGATCCTCTGCTCGTACCGGAGCTGCTCATGTCTTAACATTGCTCCGGGCATACTACCAGAAATTGATGTTGGCAAGATAGCTCGCCATGCCTGCTGGGTACGCGCTGATGGCACTGAGCTTCCAATAAGTGAATACTTTGACATCTGGAAAGGGATGCGCGGGTATGCCACAAAATTTGTTGACAATTTGGATTTGGGCACTTATCTGGATAAATTCAATCTTGATGGGAGCAAGGTGCCGAAGAAAAGTCCTCAGAAGCTGAGTCATCCCGGGCTACTGCTCCATCATCAGGGTCTGGCGGCCCTTCTAATTCATCTGGCGGTGCCCTGGTTATTAGGCACCCGCGACTTCAGCCGCGAGACAAGCCGCACCAAACCTGCTCCTGTTTCTAAGAAAAGGAAATAAATAACCATGTGGGACATGCCCGTTAGTCTGTAAATATTTATGTATAAATATTGCCTCTGTTACTTATAAGCAAGTCCTTCTTTTGTTACTTCCCTTAAGTAGACGCTTGCGCGGCTCAGAATTTCCCAGGTAAACATGCGTGTTCAGGGTCACTCGGCAGCCATGATAGACTATTGCACTTTGATTGACACCGCACCCCAGTACTTTGGCCGCATAATGCAAGACGCTTCTAGCTTAAGGGTTGCCACTCGTTTGGCAAAATTTGAGGTGCGATACGCAATGCTCGAGACGAGCCCTCAAAGGTCTTAAAGGATTGCCACTCGTTTGGCAAAATTTGAGGTGCGATACGCAATGCTCGAGACGAGCCCTCAAGGGTCAGTGATATATGAAATTCTAAAGACTCAGCGACTCAATGATAGTTGAGGCGAAACGACAAACCCCTGAGACAAGGGTGCCGGCTTTATTTCATAATCACTCGATGTTTTACAAGGTATGACAAAGACGATGCAGGCCCTTTAAGTGCGGGTTTCTCTTCCCCGCAGGCCATGCATCCTGATACTCATCGCACTCAGCTGCGAAATAATACTTGGATTGAACACCTCATTGGTTCATAATTGAGTCGCTGGAAGCGACTCGGGTCGAGCATGATAGCTCCAACGTGTGTCTTATGTAAAAGTTGGGAACGAGCCCTTCTGAAGAGTAGCCACACTGGGTTGCGGCTTAATTTGAGTCACATATGTGTTACGGCTTCATAATGACTGGACCCCCTTGGCTTTGATCATTGATTAAAATTGGATCTACGCATATGCGCCACCTTCCGTCTCCTTTTTGTATGAGCGACTCTTGAATCATGTACGACTTCTTGGTGGTGATTCGCCATCTTATGAGTGCATCCTGGTGGCCGCCCCCGCGGTACTTCTAGCGCGACTCGTTTTGGATTTCGAAGGCTCTTCTCTGATCTGTGTCCATGTAAAGATTTGGCGATGCAAGCTTCTTCTGCCATTGCTGAGCCCAAATTTTCGCACTCGAGCGCTATCTGCCTATCCCCATATACTGTAATCACACCATTTGGCCCTGGTATTTTTAGTTGCAGGTAGACGTAGCAGGGACGGGCGGTGAACTTGACATAGGCTTCTCTTCCAAAATCGCATGATATGAGCTCTTATCTGCCACAACCTCAAAGTCTAGGAGCTCTATGCGGTAGTTCCGCTCTGTTCCAAAACTGACTTCAAGAGTTATCTTTCCCATAGGTCGCGTAACAGCCCCCGGAATTATACCTTGGATTTCCCTTCTTGTCGGTCGCAGCCGCGACTCTGGTATGTTCATCCTTCGGAGCGTGTCCTGATATAAGATGTTTACTCTTCCTCCACCATCCATAAGGACTTTGTGTAGCCTATACCCTGCGACTTGTGGCGCGACTACAAGGGCTAGTTGTCCAGGATTCTTCACTTCTGGGGGATGATCGGCGCGACTCCAAATGACTGATTGCTTATCCAGCGACAGTATCTTTCTGGAGTTGGGTCATGACCACGCTTCCGATCGTTACGTGCTGTCCGTGCCTCTACGTGTGAAATTGCATCACATTTCTTCTGGTAAGGCTTCTGAATTTCGGTGAGAACTTGCGTTATCTTTCTGCGGTATGGGCCCAACATAGGTTGCTCCCGGTGTGTGACCTTCTCTCCACCTCCTGTAGTAGTGACACTGCGCCTTAGTGTGAGTCGCGGGCCTCCCATCTCTTCGGCGATGTAAGTCGCAAGGGATATCTAAGGCCCCTTCGACGCTGCCGGGAGGTGGTTCTGTACACCTTCCTTGTTCTTTTGGCTGACTCGCATGATGCCTGGTCTGCACTGCTTGGTGTTCCCCCTTAGGGATCTGTAGTAAGTCGCTTTCAATTCTCTCAGTTTCCGTATACTTGTTGACTGTTGCCCACAACTTGTCGAAGCTGTCAATCCTATGCGCCGCACGGCTTAACTTATGTACCAGTGGCTCAAACCTACAATTTTTCTTCATGACTTGTATTGCAGACTGCACTGTTGGGCTTTTGGCTGAGTCAAGGATTTCTGCGATCCTCTTTGCCCAATTGCGAGCCGTCTCACCCTCTTTCTGAATGCATTGTTTAAGCCTTCTCATATCCTCAGTTTGGAACTTCCTGACGAACTTGTCCTTCAGATCTTCCCATGTGCTTATTGATCTCGGCGGTAGCTTTACAAGCCAATCCCTGACTCTCCCTTGTATTGCTAGGTGAAAATACTTTGCACGCACCTCTGGAGTCATGTCAGATCCTGTCATGCTTGCTTCATAATCTCTATCCACAAGGCGGGATCTTGGTCTTCACAGTACATAGTAACTTGCTGCGACCCATCGAGGCTTGGAGGGAAACGAGTGAGTCGTATTTCATCGCCGAAGCATGCTGGTCCCTTCAACAACGAGTAGGAGTTTACTGGTGCTGTATCTTCATCTGAATCAGTCTCATCTTGAATGGTTGAGTCGCTGCGAATTCCTGCGACTCGCCCTTTGTCTCATCTTCCTTTTCCAATGATACTTGCAGACCTGCTAACTGGTTAACCACCTCTTCCACGCTACACTTCTCTCCACCCCATGATACCTCATGCTGCGGCTCATTGGGCGTGACTCCATACATATTTGCTTGTTGTAAAGCCGCGGTTTGCAGTAGATCAATTGCGTAGCGAGCTTCCTTGTCAGTTTGCGTGTCTCCCACCGGCACTATCCTTGATAATATTCCTATTGCGGCATGCACATTGCTCTCTGGGTTGCCGTGAAACTTTGGTTTTATCTCTCCTTTGTCTGTCTTGATCTGATACTTTTGCTGCCAACGACGAAGTCGCCAATCTGCTTCCTGGAGTTTCTTTCGCTCAGGCGTCGTCTTGGTCCAAGCGGCCTGACGTTTTGCTGCCGGCGACGTAGTCGCCGATCTCCTTCCTGGAGCCTTTCGCGCTCAATCGCGAGCCTTTGCGCCTCCTCGCAGAGTTCTGTCCTGATAGCTTCAACTCTTCAATCTTGAGGTTCCCTTCCTGAATCGGCAGAGATCCCCAAAGAGGTTTTGATAGAGAGGAAACAGGTGCTTCTGCTGTAGGTTGATGTAGTTCTTCCAACACGCGGACCCTAACTGGCTGCAGCTCTTCTGCTGATTCGCTTCCTTGAGTCGCGCCTTCAGGTTTGCGACTAACTGATCCGACGAAAACTTTTACTGGTCCAATGGGAACTATATATCCAAACTCAACACGATCTGCTTCGGGTCCCCACTCTGAGTCGTCGATGAAGGGAACTCCATTGATGTCTTCAACTTGGCCAATGGCGATGTTCTTGAATCCTGATTTCGATCCTGCGCGGAACGTGACGCTTTTGACCACAGGCCCCACGGTGGGCGCCAACTGTCGTGTGATTGTCACGTCAGGTGTCATAGATGACTTCATAGGTGTGGGATTACGCGATTCAAGCATCTCCGAGCTTGTCGTGGGATCTCAGGAACGAAGATGAACACAGATTTACCCAGGTTCGGCCCCCTCAATGTGAGGTAAAAGACCTACTTCCTGCCTACCCTAGATTGGTATTGATATGATAATCGAGGTGTTACAATGGAGACGATCCAATGTGGAACTCGCCGTATATGCTAGGGTTTAAGGGCTTGGCCCGTTCTAAGTCCCGCGAGTCCTCTTTATATATGCAGAGACTCGCCGGGTTACAAAGGAAACTTTCCCCACAAGGAATATGTTTAACCAGGACCTACACGGAGACTAACTCGCCTCCGGTTCTTCTAGATCCTTCGTCTTATGACGGTTCAATATTTGGGCTTGCTCCCATATCGGCCTTTGTCCGTGCGAGTAAAGTAAGTCGCACTGATATGGGCCGCGGGTTAATCCAGAAAGTATTCCCCCGACAGCTGGCCTTACCTTCTGCGCTGTTGCGCTCGGCCGAAGAGGAGGAACGCGGGCGGGAAGGGGGCATGGGCGGGCGTGGGGCGGGGCACCGCCGCGGGCACGGGGGCGTCGCTTGCTCCAGTCTGCATCGGCCGGCGCCGGCGGCTGTCTTAGTCGAGGTCAAGAAAGGGGAGAGGGCAGAGCAACGAGGGCAGACGGCGTGCCTGCTGTGCTGTGCGATGCGAGCGTGGTGTGTGATGCGAGCGAGCGAGCGAGCTGAGGGCGTGCGGCAGTGCGTGCTGTATGGGCTAAGATTGCGTTTCTTCCTTGATGGGCTGGGCCTAACATATACATTTTTTATGTATATAGGGGCATACCCCTGGTGCCGCCCCTGTGCGGGAGGCGATGGCGTGGAGGTCGGAGATGGCGTCGACGGGGAAGAGGTCAATCTCACGGATACTGCTCGGTGGAGAAGCTGGTCCGGTAGTCGGTGGAGACGGAGAGGGAGGTGAGGTCGGCGAGCAGCTCGATCTCCAGGTCGACCGCGCGCGTAGCCAGCACGTGCCGGAACTCGTCCTCGAGCCGCGCCATGGCAACCTGGACGGCGTTGCTGGAGGACCCACCGACGAGCTGCGCGCGGCGGGGTGCCGAGGGACGGCGGCGCCAGGGACCGCTCCACCTCAGCCCGGTCCACGCCGCCGTCGAACAGCATCTGCTCCTCCCCGTCCCTGCTCCCGCTCCCCGTGGACGCGGACGCCGTGGAGTCCCACCGCATCACCACCCTCTCGGCCCTCTCGAGCTCCGCCGCGGCGGATCCGTCCATGCTTCACACCCACAAGAGATCACCAGGGAGGGACGGAGGAGGCGCACGTGCGGCTTGCTCGGATTTGGGGCCGCACCTAGGCCTCGAAGGCACGCGGGAGGCGGCGTCGTCGAACAGAAGCAATCACCACCGGCGGCGGCGACGCGAGGCGAGGAAGGCAGTTGCTCTGATGCTATCTCTCTCTAGTCCAGCGAGGGTCTCTCCCGGCCGATTTCTCTTCTCCTCTCTACTTGTACTCGTGCTCCGGCGTCGTCGCGATAATTATTGTTGGGATTAGCCCAAGCGGGATCCCTGGACAATGACGCTGGTGCCCTCGACCACTTCCCCCGAGCATGGCGTGGCCCCTATCCTCGTCCTGGTAGGCGGCGAAGCTGGCCGGGCAGCGGAGCAGCGCCGGCGCCGGCCTCCCGTGCCTTCCTTGCGTGTACATCGCGTGAGGGCGAGGTTGGGGATCGATTTGCAAAAAAAATTGGGATAAAGGACTAGCAATTAGAAGAACTAAAACCTAAAGGGGCTATTGGCAAAATTTCATGTATGTCCGTTGAGCCTACGGACCCCACCAGCCGACGTGGCAGCGGTCAACGGTGGTCATACGAGTTTAGGACCTCGCGTGACACACTTTCGAAACAATTGGGACCTAAACGTGAAATTTTAAAGAATAGGGACCAAGGTGAAGGCATGGGAAAAGAATTGGGACCGCTGGTGCAGTTATCTCTTAAGCAATTAATTGCCACCGGGTTTGGATGGATGGCCGTGGTTGAATCTTATGACCAACTCCAACGGTTCGTTTCCGTCGCGTTGTACAAAAACACGGCTTTCGTCCGCCGTGACCCATTCATGACCAAATTTGAATCATGTTTATATCTGCGCGTCCGTTTGACCCAACCGTCCAACCCACATCCCTTGTTCTTTTTAATGCTAGGGTGCGTGCAGATAGAGACGGCCATCCCACACCCCGACTGCCCTCTGCTACCCGGCTGCCAATCGCAACCATAGGTCCGTCCAGCCATTGACATGTTCCGTTCAAGTGGACCGGGAAGGGCAAGCTGCTCGTCGGGCCAGCGTCGTCCCACGGGCCGCACCGGCCGCTGCGTCACAGAACACCGCCCCATTCCAGCACGTGCGGCCGACTGAAGGTGATCGGCGTGTGCAGCAGGGGCCGTACATGTGGAAGTGGAAATGCAACTGATACTGGGCCAACGTGATCCTAGTGCCATGGTTAGACATCCACCTCCCCAACTTTTGGCACCTGAACCTCGAGAGGTTCTGGTGCCTCCCGTTCCATCGAGCGGTGCCGCCCGTGTGAGGGAGATCCATGAGCACAGGGCCCAACTCCCCGCCGACATCATCAACCACCCAGCCTTTGTCGAGAAGAGTCCCTATCGAGACTCGTTGTGAAGGCGGAGGAGCAGGACGAGGAAGACCCAGAGTACAAGGCCGCATTGGCGGACTCCCTGCTCACCGTCCATACCGACGAGCTAGCTCGCTCACAAGGGCTCGGTGCTCCACGAGTCTGTAATGCAGGCGGAGGCGGAGTCACAGCGGCAGCGAGTGCAGCAGGAGCAGCTGGAGTAGCAGCGACTGAAGCAGGCGTAACCAGCCGTTGGCTTGGTCGTGTCGTGAACGGAGCGGTATCGACGACCCACACGCCACCCCTTGCCGGTCAGCGGCAGCGCCACCGCCGCATCTCTACCAGGCTCCGAGCACGTCATCCTCGACGCATTGCATGACGAGAAGGAGTAGGCTCCGGCGGCCTAGCTATCTAGGTATTTTAATTTTTATTAATGTAAAAAACCGATCGTTTATGGCCTCTTATGTACAAAAAAATGCTAAAAATGAATTAGATGCACTGGTTGGCACGGCGGAGACTTGAGATATGTTGTCCGTCTCGCGAAACGGACAAAAAGAATACATATTAGGATGACTCCAACGGGCCGACGCATCGAGTCCGCGCTGGTCCGTCGCTGTCCGCGAGGGCCAAAAACAAGGCCCAACAGGGCGACGCAAACAGATAGTGGTCCGTTTTTCTGTACGCCGCGACGTATTCCTGGCCCAAATTTGGGCCACCGATGCGTCGGCCCCGGACGTGAGCGGAGCTGTTTTGTGTCCTCCTCCGGTCCGCTTTTGGAGGCAAAATTCACCTGCGTCCCGGCTGAAGAAAGAGCTCAGGGCGGAGCAGAGGGCCACCGAGACCCTCAAGCGGGGCGCCCGAAGGAAGAGGCTGAAGCAGGACAAGCTCGACGCCGCCGCCAAGGCCGTCGCCGAGGCAAAGGGCGACGAGGACAACTCTGACCTCGTGACCAAGACCGCGACAGCTGCCCTCCTCCTCATTGGACTTGCCCCGTCCGCGGCGGCGGTTGGGGTAGCGACTGCGGCGGCGGTCAGGGTCGGGGTCTCCTCTGCGGCGGCCAGCTCCAACGCTTCCACAGCCCGACCTCCAAGGTCGAGACCGCACGCGACCGCACCATCCTCTGCGTACGGGTTCCTCCCGGGAACCATGCGAGAAGAAGCAAAGGCAGTACATGGATCAGGTGTGCCCTAGGAAGAAGGCCTACTACGAGAAGAAGCAAAGGCAGTACATGGATCAGGTTTGATCTATTCTCGGTCCCTTCTACTTATTTGATTTGAACTATGGCCAACATGGCCGGAAAAACATGGCCGATGGCCGAAACTTGTAATATTTTGGGCACACCTGGAGACATGGCCGATGGCCGAAACTTGTAATATTTTGGGCACACCTGGAGACATGGCCCGTGTGAGGCCGGTATTATGTTTTTATTGTGTTTTGGTACTAGTTTTGTTGCAATGTTGGGGGCGTCGGAAACTATGGCCACCATGCCCGAAAATGATCAAAGACCCTGTCCGGGCGGACTCAATGCGTCGACCCGTTGGGGGCAATGGCCAAAAAGGGACGGACATGGGTCCTTTTAACGACGCAAACGGACCAAACGTCGCCCCGTTGAAGTCATCCTTACCTCTCCGTTTGAGTCGTTGGAGGACGATATATATCTTATATTAATCTGTGTGGCTGGTGTCTTCCTGTGTGGGATGTGGCCGATATCTTCCGGAAGAAATATCTGTGTACACAGTGTATCTAGTCTCCTAGACTTCATACGATGTCTGCTGTTCAGTTTCTCAACCACCTTCCCCTTTCTCTCTATCCACGAAACTCCATTCGAGCGATCGAGCGAGGATCAGTAATGGTCTAGCCAGTCAAGAGGCCAGGGGCGGTGTGAAAATGATCGAATTAGCTGCGGCTGCTGCCGTGGCTGGCCGTGTGGCCGGCAAGGTCGCGCCCAAGCTCTTGGATTTCTTCGAAAAAAATCACAAGCTGCGGGCGAACCTGGAACATGAGATCAATTATCTCACATGGGAGTCTGAGATGATTTCTGCCGCCATCCGAGAAGACGGTCATCATCCCCAGATGCGTGGCAACGAGGTGCACAAAGAGTGGATCAAGATGGTGCGTGACTTAGCTTATGCCATTGATGACTGCATCGACCGCTTCATACACCGCGTCACGATGCCCACAGACGCGTCATGGATCCGCCGGAAACTCCACCGTCTGAAGACGGTGAAGGCACGTAAAGAGTTTGCAGCGGCAATCCTTGGTCTCCGGAAGACATCCGAGGATGCCTCCGTGCTGAGAACAAGGTACATCACCGGTCGTTTCGAGTGTAGTGGTGGTGGCAGATCCAGCATCTTGGAGTCGTTTGATGAGGAGACGGACACTTCCGTCAACGCCGTGGGTATGGAGGCGGCCCAGGATGAGCTCATGGAGCTGATAATGGTATCCACAACCAAGGATGACCTCAAGGTGATTTCCATTGTTGGATTCGGTGGCATAGGGAAGACTCTCCTTGCCAAGCATGTTTACAACGGCCCCGCCGTTGTTGGCCAGTACCCAGCCCGAGCTTGGGTCCATGCTGCGAACAAAGATGCACGGGATGTTCTCCAGGAGATACTCCAGCAACTTGGAGTGCATTCCACCAATACTAGTAGTAGCGGTGGAATTGCAGGCAGCTCCTGCCGTCATAGCACCAGCAAGCTTTGTGCAACCTTAAAAACATGCCTTCAGACCATCAGGTATGATATCTTTTACTACCCAGCTAAGCAATTTATGTTTCCATAGGTGTTCTTCACTCGATTTTTCTCTCCAGTTCTACAACAAGCACTACGGTATCACTGCTATAGCTAATAAAACACATCTTTATTTTTTGGCACAATTTGTTCAGACCAGTAATCGCCAACAGCCACGAACATTTTCCACACAATGCATTTTTTTTCTTTTTCGAAAAGGGGACCTCTGCATCCATCGATGCACATAGCCATTTTTATTACAGAGTTACCATTCAGGGTGTTAGAGTTCATGGATCACACAAAGTGGACATAAAGATCAACTAGCGAAAACAGTCCTACCTCCCACAGCAGGACATCCGGACTAAAGTGCCATGAGGTATTGAGATGGCTTGCTTTTGGCCAATCATTAAGGTTAGAATCTGTATAAGCAAAGAAACGGCGTTGTACGTAGCTTTTTTAGTTTCCGTTCAACTTGTTTGGCCATTGACCATGATGTTAAACTAGCTCTTTGCAATTTCAACAAAGTTTTAAAGTGCAAACGGAGCTTGCCTCTGATGGTTGGGTTCCCTGTGGTGGAACTAGCCCACTCAGGTTCAAGTCCTAGACTTGGCATGGGCGTTTGCATTTACCTGGATTTATCCAGGATTATTCGGTGCTATTCTTTCAGTGGTAGGTGACGTGCCCGTCAACAGCGAGGCGCCCGTGGTGACTTCGTGCGTTCATAGGGGTGAGTGTACATGCGTATTTGTGAGCGTCTGTGTTGTACTGTGTTCTAAAAAAAAAAAGTTTTAAAGCGTCAATGCGTTATAAGAGTATGAGAATCCCACGTGTGATCGATTTCCTAGTTACATCTTGGCACAAGATAGTACAACATCAGGAACATAAACCCCCAAACTCTGCATGTTGAACCAACAGGTCTCACACAAAGTAGTAATACACACCACATGCTTCCAAGTGCAAACATGTTGTCGCCCCCGACTCCAGCATGGCACTTCTTTAAGTAGAAAAAAAAATTCTTTGGAGACCAAGTAAACATGTTTAGAATATATATAAGCAAAGACACAGTGTTGCAAGTACTTGTTTAGCTCCCCGGTCCACTCGTTTGCCCATTGATCATGTTATCAAACTAGCTCTTAATCAAAGTTTTAAGCGCCACAAGTGTGAGAATCCCACGTGTGATCAATTTCCTTGTTACATCTTGTGCTATGTGAGACTTGTCTTTCTCTGAATACTAAATGTCTTCTAACTCATTTTATATTTTGTAGGTTCTTCATTGTAATAGATGACATGCGGACCGAATTGTGGCGTCGTATAAAAGATGCTTTCCCAGTGGTTCCTGGGGTCAGCAACAGAGTTATCGTTACGACGACTACTCAGTCAATAGCAAATGCTTGCAGCTCTACTGTTGGTGATGTCTACATAATGAGAACTCTAGCTGCTGAACACTCGAGAGAGTTATTCTTTAAGGAGGCTTCTTTGGAGTATCCACCACTACCCGGTGATACACAGCTCAGTTCAGAAGCACTAAGGAAATGTGATGGTCTACCCCTTGCTCTTGTTACCACTGCCCAGTTCTTGAAAAGTAGAGATAATCCTGAAAGGTGGGCACATCTATGCAAAAACCTTGGCAAACATCTGGAGACAAATGAGAACTTAGCACCTATGAATCGTGTGCTAGTTCGTACGTACACCAACCTTGATAGCCAAGATGTCAAGACATGCTTACTATATCTTGGTATTTACCCGAGTGGTCATCCAATCAAGAGAGCAAGCCTGGTAAGGAGATGGTTAGCTGAAAAGCTCATCACAGAAGACCCTAAATGCCATACTCTACATGCCGCTATCGACAATTTTGATGTGCTGCTCAACCAGAGTATCATCCAACCTATTGATGTCAGCGGAGGCAACAACACAGAGGTGAAGGAATACCAAACTCACGGCATGATGCTCGAGTTCATCTTGCAAAAGTCTGTGTGTGAGAACTTTGTTACCTTGTTACACGATAATGGTTCTCTACCCAGTAATGTCCGATGGCTTTCACTGCACAACAGAACTGCTGCAAGGTCCAAAGTCAATCCAAAGGAGTTACGTCTTGTCCGGTCTCTCACAATCTTTGGTGACGCACACAAATCTTTCTTGGAGTTTTCCAAGTATAAACTGATGCAAGTTTTGGATCTAGAAGGATGCAGTAACCACTTGGAGGACAAACACCTTAGGGAGATATGCAACAACCTATTGCTGCTCAGGTACCTAAGTCTCGGGGCTGCGGTTACAGTTACAGTGCTCCCCAAAGAGATCAAGAAGCTTCAACTTTTGGAGACACTAGATCTAAGAAGAACCAGTATCGAGATTCTGCCCAAAGAAGTCATGAAGATGCCATATCTGATTCACCTGTTTGGGAAGTTCAAGTTCCAACACAAAGAAGGAGACCGGCGAATGCGTAAGTTACAGAACTGGCTGTCAGAGAATAGCAAATTGGAAACAATAGCAGGGTTTGTCGTGGACAACAAGAACCTGAGCTTCTCACAGCTCATGAAGCATATGAAGCACCTGACAAAGGTGAAAATATGGAACGAGTTCACAGCCGATACTAACAGCAACTTATGTCATCTCTCAAAGGCCATCAAGGAGTTCATTGAGAGAGGCACCCATCTGAACGAAGCTCGCTCACTCGCACTGAACACGAATGATGAATGGTCTCAGTATTTGCTGAATTTCACCCTGAAAAAGGATTACTCCTATTACCTTAGCTCGCTGAAGCTACAAGGGAACATCATATGCAGAGAGCTTCCCCCGTTTGTTACCATGCTGGGTGGTCTCACTAAACTGTGCCTGTCATTCCCTGGTGATCATAAGCTGAGCAGTAACATTCTTGATGCCTTGAGCAGAGTGCGTGGCCTGGAGTACCTAAAGCTGATTGCAACTGAAATGGACAAGTTCATCATAAAAAAAGGTGCGCTCATAAGCCTGCGATGCCTACACGTCATGGTGGAAGTCATGACTGAGCTAGAGATCCAAGAGGGAGCACTGATGCGCCTCGAGTCGCTCCAGCTGCTATGTAAGGATCTAAATAGCTTTAGCAGCAGAACAATCCAGTCCCTGCCATGTCTTAAGGAGGTCACCCTTCATGATGCAGTGAGTGACAAAAAAAAACACGAGTTGAGAAAAGCAGCAAAGAACCACCCTAGAAATCCCAAGCTCTTGTTTGTCGAGATGAAACTGATGGGAACTGAGCCTGTTGTGGAAATTGTCCCTGTAGCAATAGCTACTGATACGACAGCCGAAGAGGTTGATGTGGGAAGTGAGCCTGCTGTGGAAATTAGCCTTGCGGCACCTACTGATACAACAGCCAAAGAGGTTGCTGTGGAAGTCGATACGATGACCGAAGAGGTTGATGCGGAATGTGAACCTGCTGTGAAAATTAACCCTGCGACAACGCCTACTACTACAACGTTATCAGTGACAACGCCGTCCAATGCAATTTCTACTGGAGAATCTGGTAATTAAGTGATGTGCATCTTATTTCGCTTCATTGCTAGTACTTGGTTTAATTATTATAATTTAGTTTTATATATACTCCCTCTTCACCAATGCATGTGACATCTTTTATTGTGCAGTACAAGTTGATGGTGATGGTCAACATGATGATGACAATGAGAAAGAAGATTTGGATAACACTGAGGACCCAAAGGATTTTTCCGAGGAAAATGGCCTGAGGACTCAGGCGATATACCAGATGAGCAAAGAAATTTCTATAGAGGTGATGGAAGGAACAAGAGGTTTACGAGATCAGCAAATGGAAGACAACAACCAGGTAATTAAGACAGTACAATTGCCTTAAAATCTTCCAATACTTCTCTTAGTGATGTAGCTAGTAGAACTGGGATGAAGTTATGAAGTAATATTCTTAAGGTAAATAAATATGTTCAAGCGATGAGATATGGAAGCTGCTAGAGATGTAGTGATTTTATAACTAGCTGAGAGAAGTCTGACAGTGTGGTTCTGAGGGTATTTGACGAGCTGCTCTCAGATGAGGATTTAAAAAATGAGGATGTAGATAGCTGTGCAAGAGGTTCAGCTTCTTTAAGTAGACCTGATAATGCTTCCACTGGTAGGAGTATAGGTGGTTTTGCTGTTGAGGCTAGAGAGGCAGGGTAGAAGAGCTCATTAGTATGAAAGATTTAGTACTGGGGAACATGAAAGATGTAAGTGGCTGATTAATAAAATCAGGACCTCTTCTGTGTACATTCGTATTGCATTGCTCTCAATCTCAATAGGTTAGATGGCCCTTTGAAAGTGCACACTGAATATCCAGGTTGTTCATGTTCCTTGCAGTGATCTTTTTAAATATTTGGATGGTTGTTGGAGAAGGTGCTTTTAGTTTGGAGTACATAGAAAGCTAGAAATGTTGTTGTCTTAAAGAATATGGTTCCTTTGATCCTACTACTGTGTTTTTCCATTTGTCACATTGGTTGCTGCCTGGACTGGTTTTGTAGAAACAAGGCCTTCAAAACAAACAGCGCATGTGTGCGAGGTTGTCGTCTCTTGTGGCATTTGGGGTCTTTCGCCGAAGAAGTCAACAGGGACAGTTGGTGCATCGGCTGGGTTAATCTTGCCCAGAACAAATCTGAGGTTTGCTTTGAGTGCTAGGTTGGTGCTTCGACCGATGGTCTGTCTGTTTAGCCTTTGGCATGAACCTGTAATAAACGCCGATCATTGGGTTACCAGTTTCTCATGCTCTCTTTTTTCGAACCATACATGAGCGCTGCGTGTATTTAACTTAAAAGGGAACCTTCACGAATGCGAATGTTTCACAAATAGTTGCACCCGCACCCGTTATCATATGTCCCACTTTCAAGTTTCAAAAAAGTGCATAATAAATCATAGATATGGATTATGTTGTATCTTGTGCATGTATAAAATTTATTTCCAAAATATGACCATATGCGACCTGTGCAAAAAAGAAAAAGACTTACGTGAATAGTATCCTTCAAAAGCCTTATGGTTTTGCTGGATGTTTGTTCTGTTGTCTGATGGTAATGGAACCCGGTCCCTCTGCTAGGTAGGCGTATGGGAAACAAAGCTTCCATAACGAAAATGAGTTATTTCCATGAATGCAGATTTGGTGGCCTTTCTGATGTCCTGCAACAAAGTTCACCCTGTATGTTGGTATATATTTGGTCCCGTTCGACCTTGGTGTCTATTTGACAGAAATGTGTCAACGTCCTTCACACAGTTACAAGATGAGCTTCCTTTTTTGATAATTTGATTTCTCATGCTAGTATACGATCGTTAGCCACTAGTACAGGAAACCTTACCTGTGGCGCACAGAAAACAGCTACCAGCGCGTGCGCCACAGATAACACCACTTATCTGTGGCGCACGAGCCCGTGCGCCACAGATAGCTTGCCCCGTGCGCCACAGGTAAGTTTCACGGGACACCTTATCTCACTTACCAGTGGCGCACAAACCGAACTGTGCGCCACTGATAGTGCTAATACTAGTGGCGCACTTTCAGTTCTGTGCGCCACCGGTAACTATTTTGTGTGTTTAAAAAAATAATACTAGTGGCGCATGTTTAAGAAAGTGCGCCACTAGTATCAATTTGGATATTAAAAAAAAATCACCAATCGTATTTAATTTATCCAATATTTCAAAATACACATTTGTCCAAATATATCAATGTATAGAAGTGGTGGAGGCCACGCTGCAGCCCTGTGTCTATGTCGTTGTTGCCGCCACAACCCCCTTCCATATGGTCATCACCGCAGGTGACGGCAAGGCACACCAGGTCAGTGCCGCCACATCCAGCTGCTCGACTGCGGGAGCACCGCCAACAGCATCGTCAGGCTGAGCACTAGCAGCACT
Organism: Poa pratensis; assembly: GCA_947311845.1. NCBI lineage: Eukaryota > Viridiplantae > Streptophyta > Magnoliopsida > Poales > Poaceae > Poa > Poa pratensis. Next base: position 5,805,391 of record CAMZMU010000127.1, read on the forward strand.
CCCAGCTCCTCGCCGTCCCAGCGCCTCCTACTTGTTCCATCCTTAGAGGGAATCACAACAGAATCATAAGCATCGGCAATGGTACTGCTCGATCTAAATTTCAGTCCACCTCAAACACAAGAAGAAGAGGATGGCATCATACCCGGAGGAGGCGATGTCGATCATCAGGTCGAAACAGAGGATGGCATGGATGTTGACGTCAATGCCGCCGTTGTGGCTGCAGGTACACATTCAAGAGTCACGCAGTTATTTTCAATCAAGTGCATGCAAGAAGCACAAGCAAGTTCAGTTAACTACTCTCCACATGGAGTACTACGGAAGTCCAAATACTGTTACTGCAACCAGAAACTACTCCACTAGAGCAGTAAAGCTAGTGCTACTGCAAGTAATGTGACTGGATCAAGTACTCTAGTTCTTACTCCACTAGAGCAAGCATGTTTATTTAAGCACGCAGTAGTAATTTATTTAAGCAATATTACAGTGGAAATTACTCCTTGCACAAACAAGAGAAGCTAGTGTTGTGTGCATTTGCTACAAGAGGCAAATAATTAACTGCAAGCAAGCATTCTGTCAGTTGCATAGAGTACAACTAGTTTCAGGTAAGCAAGGAGAACATTTCTTGGTCTGCTACTGCTACTATTGACAAGCAAGCACTGCAATTCAGTTACACTTGCTAATTGCTGAGTAGGATCAAGCAAATCAAGATGGAGTAATGCACAACAATTGACAGAACAAGATCTTAAATGCAGAAGTTACTCCATTTATTCAAGCAAAGAAAATTTAGAACAAGCTTTATCTACTCTAGCAGAAGATCAAGCCAAGATTGGAAAAAGCGCTAGGCGGTAGGCGGGCGGTGACCCTCTGCCTAGCGCCTAGCCTGCTTATGCGCTGCCTAGGCGTGTCTAGGCGTTTTGTTATGTTTCGACCCAGATCATAATAACCTCAACAACACACAAGTGGAACAGAACAGAAAATTTTCTTCCTGCAATGTTGCTGCTGCATCATCTGACTTCTTCTTAAGGACATTCTCTTCCTGCAATGTTGATGCTGCATTCATCTCAGACATCCTACAAATATTCAAACAAACAACAAACAATAGTTCATGTATTGACATTGATAATGCACAAAAGAATAGATCAATGCTATCGAAGTCCAGACGACAAGACACAAGTAGGCAACTAGCCATTAACGACCCAGATCATAATAACCTCAACAACACACAAGTGGAACAGAACAGAAAATATCAGGCCTAGTCCTCAAATTTCATCAGCTTTCTAAGACTAAAAATTTCATGGCTGTGTGTACTTTGGAAAACAGCTAGTATTACCTTTTTAAAAGAAAAAGCATAGCTTAATTAGTGAGAGATTAGTTTGAGGCCATGTGTGCATCCAGAAGAGCAGTTCACATGTATAGTGCTGTCATTGATCATTCATTGTCTAGTTAATTCATGCTGCCATGACGGAAGATGACACTAATAGGTTTGCAGTCTTGAAAATAAAATATGTATGCATTTATATTGTTGTGTTGTGTCCCATGCGATTCAAATTACCAGTATTGGAGCAATCTGTCCGACTCTGTAGATGCTAGCTTAATGGCTAAAACTGCCTATAAATATCAAATCATGATTATTCTAGATCCGTCTTATCCATTTTGTTCTTTTCAGATCAATCAATTTCGCAATTCAAAGCAGATCAATGTTAAATAGGCAGCAACTTGCATCGAGAGGTAGTACAAGCTATAAATTACATTCAGATCAGAACAGTATACGCACTACTCAATAGCTAGATGGATCCAACAACACACTTAATACAGATCGAGGGATAGAGAGGCATCGGAGTAGCAATCCAGATCAAAAGAAATATTGATGCATTTAAATAATCAATCTGCCATACTACAGGGAGAACAAATGCATAGGGAAGAGACAAGAAGGGCTGTGACGGAGGTCAACTCACCTCACACGGAGGGGATTCACGTCGTGCTCGCGCAGCTAGACGGCGAGGCGGTAGATGCCCTTGCTCTTCGTTCCGGCGGCTGGAGGACGGAACGACGGTGGTACAGATCGAGCCGCCAGCCCTTCTGTTTCTTGCTGGAAAACCTAGCGAGTCCTCCTATATAGGTGAGTTCCCGCAATCTTGTCGCCATATTTCCGATCTTCTCGCTCCAAACCGCCGACCTCCGCCTGCTGCCGCTTCCTCGCTGCTTTTCTCCGCCTCCTCGTGCCTGGGCGCGCGACGACGAAGGAGCCGCCAGGCTCGCGTCGGCGCCGGCGTGTTGCGCCGCCCGGGAAACACGCGCGCCGCGGTCCGGCCGGCTCGAAGGAGGCGAGGGCGGCGCGGCGGGGGTTGGAGACCAGGAGGAGGAGGCGGTGGTGGTGGTCGGGGTCGGCGCCGCCATGGATGGGATCGAGAGAGGAGAGGACGGGGTGGTTGGGGATGGATCGTGCGTGCGTGGTGTCTGTGTGGTGGAGGAAAAAAAGAAAGGTGTGTGGTGGAGAAAAAAAGAGAGGAGAGAGGAGGATAAGTTAGAGAAGATAAAAAAAAGGAGAGGATGGAGGGCGAAATTTACCTGTGGCGCACGGCCCAACTCGTGCGCCAGGTACACTAGTTACCTGTGGCGCAAGGTACTCTCATTACCTGTGGCGCACATGGGTGTCTGTGCGTCACTGGTATTCTCTCTCCTGACTGGACAAATATGTGAAAATTTACCTGTGGCGCACAAACATGGTGGTGCGCCACAGGTAACTTTTCCACAGATTTGTCAAAACAGGAGAGAGAATACCAGTGGCACACAAAAACCTTGTGCGTCACAGTGACGCACAAGTAACTTTTCACGTATAAGCAATTTTCTACTAGTGAGCATTACCACTGTCACGTGACATACCTATTACCCTTATTTTGTTTCTGAATGTTGTGTATCTTAACATTAGTTTTATGAATGAAATCAGGAGCCCGCCCTTTTCTAAATTCTGTTTACATTAAACAGTAATTGAGTATTGACAGCTAGATATATCGATTTTTTTTTACAGGTGGTATATGTGAACAGAGGACAGACGGAGATGCTGCCTCTGTCCCTCGTGTTAATGGCGGCCTCTCACCCGCCTTCCTTCCTGCCCCCATGGCCCCATCCCCAATCAGGCACATCACAAGTTCACAACCCATAGCTAGGTTACAGTGCAGAGCACTTACCAATCAGGCGGTTATGAATCGACCACCTCTTTGATAGGACGACGAAGACGCCGGGGCAGCAGGCGACCTCCCGTGCACGCCACCGCCGGCATAATCATCCGCCTCTCCCCCCGCATCCTCGCTTCCTCTCTCAAGCCCTCGGTTCCTCTCTCGCTCCTCTGCTCCTAGTAAGTCTGATGAAAGACGCCGCCGCATAGCCACACATCTGCACGAATCGCTGTGCAGATCGGACGGCCAGGGATTTCGACTGGATTATCTAACATTTTTCTAGGTGACTCTGCTTTAGTAAAATCCTTTTCAAATGCAGTCAGATAAAATAACTTCAATTTGGAAACCTTTTCCATGAGAATTAAAAAAGTGTAATTATCTATACTACTATTATCTATATTTTATATTTATATTTTTTATTTATACTTACTATTAAAAGAGCAAACTTGTTGGGATACTTTAAATCTGGACCGTTCAATATCCGATCAAACAGTCCAGATTGTCCCAATGTTTGACAACTCAACAATGTCCGATTTTTCCCGTTTTACCCTCACACGAAATCACATAATACTTCTAAATTGTCACTCATCTCTGAATCGTTATTTTTGTCTTTCCCGTCGTTTTGTACGAGAAGGATAAAGAGATTTGCAAGCACACGTTACCTTCCCAACAGAAACAGACACAGACACACGAGAAGCGTTGTCCAAATCGACTGAAAAGACACGGACAGGGACACGGACGTGAGGGGCGATTTTCTCTGGCCGCCGGTGTTGGCTTGCAGGTCCACGCCTGAACCACACCATGAATCGCGGCCACGCCGGCGCATGCTGTCCAGTAGCCGCCGCGATCTGTGACTGTAATCTGGATTTGCTCCAGTGACGCCTATGATTGAGAACAAGTGAAAGACGTGGTGCTGGATTTGGCTTGCAAAAGAAGGAGAAGATGATGCACGACGGCACCCAATCGCACTTACAATAGTGCCGTTCACAGCTACAATCACTAAAAGCATTTTATACTTACCAGCTACCAGTTTGCCTACCTACACGCGTTTGTGAGAAATATGCATATCATGCATCTGTGCGACAAAGTATAAATATAGTACGAGTATCATGCATTATTCCATGGGAATTTTGTCGCCGCCGCGGCCGTCGCCATGCCACAAGAAATATGCATATCATGCATCTGTGCGACAAAGTATAAATATAGTACGAGTATCATGCATTATTCCATGGGAATTTTGTCGCCGCCGCGGCCGTCGCCATGCCACAGTCCGTGGCGCCGCCGCGCCATGCCAGGGCTGCACTACGGTGTAGTTGCGACATGAGGATTTGGCCTACACACAACGCAAGTGTGGCCTCAACTCGCGCCCAATGCCTGTTGTAAAATAATTCCGTGCGATCTTCCTCTTTACATGTAGGTGATGATGCCTGGGCAGGTGACGCCACGGAAGGTCAGGTTGAAAGATACATGTGTGTGACATTGAGGTATGACATAACTTGTGTTGAGAAGCCGCCTAACGAGCACGTCTTCATCGCCGCGCATCAGTTGCGTTGGTCTTTGTCCAAGTTTTGTGTGCTCCATGATGCTTACATAAGCATGGTGCTCCTTTGCAATATAAAATCTAGGTCTGTGTTGTAAATCTGTAAAAAAAAGTATCCACATAAACTCTTATATTTTTCTATTGTAAATTGCCTCCTCTAATGGTGAAAACGTGCGTGTGCACGTACATGCCAACTAGTCTCATAAAGTAAGCAAAAACAAAGGCGGTTGGAGTGGAGCAAAATAAGACAAAAGTTTTGGTTCATGTGAAATCATGTACGGTTGGTATGAGTATGACATTGCAATCATATTCTTCTTTCCGCATTCTCAGAAACTTGCTAATCAAAAGAGGAGAGTCGCCCAAGCATTTAATAATCAACGTGAGATATTTTATATCATACTTTAGTAAGAAATTGTGAAGCCAATGAGCTGTGTCTATACTTCATTCAGAATATATAGGTATGAATTATTTTGCTTCCTTCGTAATCTGAACAATCTTCACCACAAAGGGCACACTACATGATACCATGATACTACTCTCAAGTCTCAATATTCAATTTACAAGCTTCACAAATGCTGGCCATGTTGCTGAACACCCGAAAGCCAGATTTCTCTGGTGAGCCGCGATCCTGGAAGACCTGAGTGCGCCATGGTTGCTGACTTGCTGTAATGGCTCTGCCCAGAACGTTCCATAATATAGCTTGCTGCTTTCCCTCAAAAAGAAAGTGAAGTGAATTCCCGTAAGTATGTAACTTCTGCCGTTGAATATATCCTAGGCTAACTTCCTTCGATCCATTATGTTACCACATGCTTAAGTGCAGATCCTGACAAGTGGCGACAACCAGAGAAGAACTGCATCCATGAACAACACCGGATCGTATGTTTTACACGGACGGTTCAGCCACAGATTATGTGAGGAAAACACTAACAAGGGAAAAGGTTTACGTAAGACCATGGAATTGCCACTAGATTACCGAATCCCGTGTACGTGCATAATAATACTACATAAATACAGTACTCATGCTTTTTTGTACACAGTTTGACGTTCCGTCAATAGAGAAGACAAAGCGACAGCGAGGCGTCTGTTCTTCTGGCGTCCTCTCTCCTTGCGGGCTCGCTGCTTTTACCATTCTTCTTCCACCGTGGCCCTGTGGAAGCATAGCACCGTGCACACGAGGATGAAGAACGAGGTGAACTCGATGAACATGGCCCCTGTCTCGATCAGGCCCGCGTGCCTCAAGATCGCTGGGATAGCCAGGCTTCCCATGGCTGACGCGCCCGTCAGGAACTTCGCGGCGTTGATCCACCTGCAAAAACGACAGGAAATCTTAAGTGATGCTGCCTATTATGTGTATCTGTGCCAACATGCTTGTTGCAGTTTGCTACTTCTACAAAGGAAAAAAACTATTCAAAATCAGAACTTACGCTCCACCCTCTCCGCTACTCAAGAACCGCGTGGACCCGTCACCGAAGAACAGGCATGGCATGGGCACGATGATGTACATGAGTGCTGCAGCACAAGCATAAGAACGTCAGCAGAGGGGCCACAGGGAGGGAGTTGGTCACAGTGATTGAGGAGGATATCCAACTAACAGTCAGTCACCTGCTAACATAGGCCACCAGTTGTTGTACAAAGCACATGCCTGCACCATGGAGATAAGAATCAGAGAATCCAGAAACAGTAACACCTTGGTCAGTAACAAGAGCAAGGAAATCATATGCTGCTGCTCTTTAATTTTCTTCATATGAGTAGAAACACTAGTAGGATTTCAGGTCTTAAAATCAGAACCCTTTTTGTGTGGATCGACTATGCCCGACCAGCACGTATGGCTCCTAACTGAATATGATGCTTCTACTGTAATCCTGACCAGCAACTATGCCACAACGCTAGTCTAATTTTTGTATACACAAGGACTAAGTGGCATGAATGAATCGTAGAAACATGATGTGAAATAATACTGTCAGGTTCTCACTCCTCAAAGTTACTGAGCATACACCAAGTAAAACAATGGTTTGCGGTCGCCAATGTAAAGTTTCAGAAACCTAACTCAGTCGTAGAAGATTCTAAGATGAGCCATAGACAAGTGAACATAGCTTACCAGGATTTGCAACAGAATGCTCGTGGAGAACATACACGCGAGTCCAGCGAGCCTGTAACAGAAGAAATTAATCAGATAGGACTTTTCCAAATGAAAAACAATAGTTTAAAGCATTTGAATCATGAACTTACACTGCAAAGACACACGTCCAAGAGTAAGTTCACAGCATCATCCAGCACAAAGGACGAAAGCAAAGAAGAAATGGAGCATAAAAGTTAGTCAAGCGCTTGAAGCAATTTGCAGGATCACGAAGATCTATATTACAAACTAATCATAGTGCAAGAGCGTAAAAAATAACAATGCTGAAACTGGAATTGTTAGCTGTTCATCACAGATCATAATTCATGAAAAATGAATAAGCAAGACTGGATTTCATATTTAATAAAACCCTTTATTCTTATTTCAGATTAAATCACTTTCAGGGACTAATAGTTGATCATTACTAGGAGTTAGACACTAACAAATACACCGGTTGACTCTCAGGTCATCCTTTTCCCACTAAGAAAAATCATGTATCTACTCAATACGGTCTGAACATCAGCTTCCCAAGAAAGCACATCTAATTACCAAAGTTATCCGTATACACACATCTCAAACTTTTCGTAAGCTGAGCCTCTAGTCTAAACTAGCTGCACGGATCGAAGTTTTATATACTAGAACTCCAAACCAAATTGCCACTCATGCAATAGAGTTTACTATATACAGCCTACTTGACATTCTCATGTCAGATTTTGACTCCAGGTACATACAGCCCTCACTCTCTTGACAAGCCACAAACGAGCTTGAGCAGGACCCGCTGCTCCGAGCAAATCACGATCCTAGGACTAATTCATGCTCACTTGCCCCCTAATTATTTTTCCCCCGTGCCTGCCTGCCTCATCGACGCTGTCCAACCCTGGCCGGCGCAGCAGCACGGAGCTCCGACCAAACCAAACCAAAACAAACGAATCGGAGTTCCCCGCACCCTACCCCGCGAGAATTCACCGCCGATTCCTCACCCCCAGGTCGGCGACTGGTCACCCGCCGGAACCCTAGCAGACCGATCCCCGCGCCGCAGCCACCCCCGAATGCGAGCTCAAACGACGGCGCGGAGATCACCCTAAGCAACTGAGGTCGGGGGCAAGAAGAGATCCCTCACCTTCCACGGTCATCGCCATCTCCGGCGGAAGGGCGAGCGGCGGCGCGAAATTCTCCCGGCGACCGAGCGACCGAGCCAACACCTGTCGTCTTCTCCTCCTGGACCTTTCCCCCCTCTCTCTCTCTCTTTCCGACCGACGAAGTAACGAAGCCGAGTCGTGTTGTTATTGATGCGACACTGCCATGTGGGCCTGCACTAGTTGTGGCGCGGGTCCACCTGTCACAGGGGCCTTCTTGGAATTGGAATTAGGACTAGTTCCGAAGGATTACTGTTGATGTCAAACAAAGTTATGGCCACCACCAGAATGTGATTATTTTACAGACAAAGTACAAAGATTATACTCCAGTAACAAGGATTCGAGACCATAAAGTCACATTGCTATATATTATCGTCATGAAGCTGACACTTGGGTATTATCGTCATGAAGCTGACACTTGGGAGTATAGTAGAGGTACCTGAGATTCAGCATGATAACGAGACAGCATAGATCAGCGGGCAAAATTTGCAAACGAACTTCAGAAAGAAAAATGCTTTCCTATCTACAGAGGCATTTCATTTGCATGTACTGTTAAACATAGTCGCTACAAACGTAATTACAGTCAGCGCAAAGGAATGAAAATAGCCCAGGGGCTTCTAATCTGGCTCACGGAGGCCTCTTAGACCTGCTTGTTGCCAGATACCAATGTCATCAAATATTTTGTCTGTCAGCTGACAGGCAGTGCAGGCTTTGTTGTGGAAAATCATCGAGTTCCTTTCTTTCCAAAGTAGCCACCATGTAAGCATAGTGAGGGAGTCCTCGCATTTACAAGTAACCATAAAGTCACATCACGTTGCTATATATTATCGTCAGGAAGCTGACACTTTGGGAGTACAGTAAATGTACCTGACATTCAGCATAATAACGAGACCGCATACACCAGCAGGCAAAATTTGCAAACCAACTTCAGAAAGAAAAATGCTTTCCTATCTACAACGACATTTCATTTGCATGTACTGTTAGACAGAGCGGCTGCAAACCTAATAGCAATTCTAGCAATTCTATCTCACTTGGACCTAGAGCTTAGTGTGACCAAAAGCAGAAGTTGTCTCATGAATCAAGCAACACCACCGTTGGCATCACCATCACCACTAGCCGAACCTCCACCTCTCATCCCAGCATCCCACAATTTTGATTGCAAGATCTCCCCCTTCTAATATCCCACCATGCCCTCGTCGTCTCGTCCATTCCATTTGGATCCATCATCATGAGCTTGTTCTGCTCCGCAATGATCTCTTGCTTCAACTTGTTCTCCTCGAGAAGGAGTCGACGCTCCTCAAGGTCCATCTTGCGCTTCTCCGTGGCCATCTTCGTTTCCTCAATTTCTTTAATTTGTTGCCACATTGTAATCTTATCTTGTTGCTTCTTCTCGGCGAACGGGTTCTTCATTTGCAAAGGTTGAGGCGTCATTTCGTTTCTTCCCTTCATCGACTCATCGATCTTCTCCCAAATGTTTCTTGTCGATGTCTCTATTCCTTCATCCTCATCATCAGCAACAACAACATCGTCATCCAACTCGGTGGTGGGGCTAATTGATATCCTTTTCTTCGGTGGAGGAACTTCTTGATCCATCAACATCAAATTGTCCTCCCCATTCAGCCTTTCATCCGGTCTTTCTATGTTTCCTGTCGATGCCGGTGTTCCTTCACCTTCACCATCATCGTTGTTGCCGTCGTCATCAAAGTCATTGATGGGGCTATTTGATCTCCTTTTCTTCGGTGGCTTGGGTGGAGTACCTTCTTGATCCATCAACTTCCACTTTTCACTATGCTCAAGCAATTTCCAACAATGTTGTAACCCGAATGCTTTGCCTCTGGAGGCAGCCATCTGCTTATACCTTTCTTGTGCAACGCGATCCTACATTGACAAAGTTGCGAAAGACAAGTCTGAGCATATTTATATTGGACACATTCACAAAAATACGAGACAAATGACATGGACAACTAAAAACTCACGTAGTCATCGATGGTGCAACCACTCGGAGGAGCACTCCTCACTTGCTCCAAACAAGCGCTCCACCGGCAACATAACTGCTTGATGTCGCCGTATCAGCCTTGTAGAGACCTCAACGAGCGAGACGATGCTTCTGGCTGCATCAGCCGATAAAACTCGTTAGTAATACGCTGCCAATACCCCTTTCCGGTCTGATCGTTGCCGGCCGCCGCATCATCAAGTTTCACGCCCTCCCATGCCTTCACCAAAGCGATATCCTCTGCCTCTGTGTAATTCGTGGATCTGCCCTTTTGTTTTGCCGAAGCTGAAGCTGAAGCTGCATCTGTTCATCAGGGATCGGATATTCATGAGAAACACCAGATTTCATATTTAACAGAACACATAGCTGCGAGCAAATCACGACCCTAGCTAGGACTAATTCTTGACGCTTGCTGCACCCTAATTAGTTTTCGCCGTGTCTGCCTGCCTCATGGACGATGTCCAGCCATGGCCGGCGCAGCAGCACGGAGCTCTGATCAAACCGAATCAATCGGAGTTCCCCGCGACCCAACGGCTTGTGCTGCCCGCTGATTCGTCGCCACCGACCACCCGCCGGAACCCTAGCAGCCACCCCCAAATGCGAGCTAAAACAAGGACGCGGAGACAGACACCTGGGTCGTTGGGAGCAGGAGAGATTCCCTCACCTTCCGCGGTCATCGCCATCTCCTCCGGTTGGCGGCGGCGCGAATTCTCCCGGCGAGCGACCGAGCCAGCACCTGCCGCCGTCTCTTCTCCGCTCTCTCCGTCAGAGTCAGACTCATCCTCCCCATTCCGACCGACGAAGCCCAGACGGAGCCGAGTCGAGTTACCAATGAAACACTGCCAGGCGGGCCCGGTCGAACCGGTGACGTGGGCCCACCTGTCAGCCATAGCCACACATGGGCCGGCCCGTCGCCACCCTCACGCTTAGATTTTTTTTTGCGCTCCTGTTTTTCCCTATTCTTCTTATAAAAAATTAGACAAATCAAAAAAATGTTCACTGATTCATGGTCACGTATTAACTTGGATAAAAATTAATATTTTTGAAATCTGAAACAATTTAAAGAACGAACCATTTTTAAAATGAACATTTTCGAAAAAGAAATTTTGAACCATTTCCAAAAATGAACCATTTCCAACAATGAACCAATTTTAAAAACTGAACCAATTTTAAAAATGAACCATTTTCGAAAATGTTCATTTTTTCAAAATATGAACATTTTATGATATCTGAACCGTTTAAAAATGAACAATTTTCATAAATATGAAGATATGGAGTGGGGTGGGGGTACGAATTGGCGGGGCGAACCGACGCTTAGGATTTGGCAGCCATGACGCGGCTGACGCTTAACTGAAGTTAGAAGCAGAATTCTCAATTTACAGCCATTTCTACTCCCTTAGTTTCATATTTTATAAGATCTTTTAGCTTTTTTTTAAATCATATGTATATAGAGGTATTTTAATGTGTAGATTCACTCATTTTGCTCCGTGTGTAGTCCGTATTGAAATATCTAAAACATCTTATATTATGAAACAAAGGGAGTAGTTAGCAAGGCTACACATTATTTATATTTTTGTTTGCTGGGGTAAAGTGATTGTAATAATCAAATACTAGCAGTTACGTTGCAATGCCGAAGGAGTACTGTTGTATCACAATGATATTCCAGTGACAGGGTTGATCGGCAACAGAGTTATGGCGACCAGAATGTGATGACAAACAAAGTACAAAGATTTATCATATGATAGAATTTCACAGTTATCCAGCAACAAGGATCCGAGACCATCAAGTCACATTGCCATATAGTATCGTCATTAAGCTGACACTCGGGAGAACTGTACAGGTATATTCAACACGGCAACGCGACCACATAGATCAGCAGGCAAATTTGCAAACGAACCTAAACAAATAATGCGTCTAGTCTACCTGAGACATTTCATTTGCATCTACGGTTTGAACAAGGTCGCTACCAGATTCCATAAAAGGTCATACAGTACAACCAAATCTTGTGATAAAATCTATCTCACTTAGACTTGGAGCTTAATGTGACCAAAAGCGAGAATCAAACAACAGCACCATTGCCATCACAACCGCTATAGCCATCACCGTCATTGTTACCAGTACTAGCCGAACCTCCACCTCTCATCCCGGCAGCCTACCTTCTTGATTGCAAGATCTTGCCCCTCTTAATCTCCCAATCTGCCCTCGTCTTCTCGTCCATTCCGTTTGGATCCATCATTATAAGCTTGTTCTCATCGGCAATGATCTCTTGTATTATCATCTTCTTCTTCTCGAGAAGGAGTCGACGCTCCTTCAAGGCCACCTTCTTCTCCTTGAGAAGGAGTCGACGCTCCTTAAAGGCCATGTTCTTTTCCTTCAAGGCTATCTTCCTTTCCTCAATCTCTTTAATTTGTTGCCACATTGCCATCTTATGTTGATGCTTCTTCTCGGCCAACTCATTCTTCATTCGGAAAGCTTGAGCTGCCATTTTCTGTCTTGCCTTCATGAACTCAGCGATCATCATCATCGACGAAGAAGACAAAGAAAACATCATTCCTCCACCACCACCATCTTCCTCGTCGTCATCATCCTCCTCCTCCTCTCATCATCATCATCATCATCATCATCATCATCATCATCATTATCATCATCATCATCATCTTTGTCGTCGTGGTCGTCCAAATTGGTGGTGGCGGGGCTATTTGATATCCTTTTTTTCGGTGGAGGACCTTCATGATCCATCAACTTCCACTTCTCACTATGCTCAAGCAATTTCCAACAATGCTGGAGCACAAATGCTTTGCCTTTGGAGGCAGCCATTTGCCTATATCTTTCTTGTGCCTACATTGACAAAGTTGCAACAAACAAATTTGAGCACACAGATTTATAGCGGCCACCTCCACAAAAATATTATGAGACAAATGAACATAGACACTAAAACTCACATCGTCATCAATGGAGCAACCAACTGGACGAGCATTCCTCGCCTGCTCCAAACAGCCACTCCACAGGCTACAAGAATGCTTGATGACATCGTACCGGCTTCTTAGAGATCTCACCGAGCGAGCCGATGGTTCCGGCATGAACCGATGAAACCTGTCCTTAATACGCTGCCAATATCCATTTCCGGTCTGATCGTTGCCGGCCGCAGCATCCTCAAGTTTCACGCCATCCCACGCCTTCACCAAAGCGATATCCTCGGCCTCCGTGTAATTCGTGGATCTCCCCTTTTGTTTTGTCGAAGATGCATCTGTTCATCACATCAAAGATCGTAAATTCATGAGAATGATCAGATTTCACATTTAACAGAACACACTGCCCCCTGACTAATTTTCCCCGTGCCTGCCTGCCTGCCTCATGGACGCTGTCCAGCCATGGCCGGCGCAGCAGCACGGAGCTCTGATCAAACCAAGCCAAATCGGAGTTCCCCGCGACCCAACCGGCTAATTCGTCGCCACCGACCACCCGCCGGAACCCTAGCACTAGCAGCCACCCCCAAATGCGAGCTGAAACAACGACACAGACAGACACCTGGGTCGTGGGGAGCGGAAGAGATTCCCTCACCTTCCGCGGTAGTCGCCATCTCCGGTGGGCGGCGGCGGCGCGGAATCTCCCCGGCGAGCACCTGTCGCCGTCTCTTCTCCGCTCTCTCCGTCAGAGTCAGACTCGTCCTCCCCATTCCGACCGACGAGACGAAGCCACGGAGCCGAGTCGAGTTACCAACGATGCGACACTGCCAGATGGGCCCGGTGCTTGGGCCCACCTGTCAGCAAGCAATGCGTCTTTCGACTTGGGCCTTGACTGGAAGCGTTAGGGTATCGCAAGGGTTTGGGCTTTGGAGCTCGGTTCAGCTCTGTGGCGGCGGCGGCGGAGGGAGCCATGACGCGGCTGACGCTGGAGCAGACGGCGAGGGAGGCGGCCCCCGCTGGCTGCCTGGCCACCTTTCTCGACCTCTCCCACCGCTCCTTCTCCGACGTAAGCAGCTCCGCCCAGCTCCTCCCTTTCTTCTCCCGCATCACCATCGGTTAGCTTCCTCCTTGGCTTCTCGGCCGCGCTTGTGCTGATATTGTGCTTGGTGTGCGTGCAGGTGTCGTGCCTGGGGAACTTCAAGAACCTGGAGCGCCTCGACCTCGGCCACAACTGCCTCGTCACGCTCGAGGTACATCTCTACATGGATGTATTATTGCTGCCACGCTGCTGCTTAGTGGACAAGTGCTGTCATTCGCTATGCTCGTGAGAACTAACGCGGCTGAAAGATGTATCCCTGATGTAGATGGATAAGATTGTTTGCTGCGTTTCACCTCTTTGTACATATACGAAGTAAATTTGTTCTTGTTGAAAGAAATGGATATGTGCTAGTACCATTGTAATTGCCTTAAATTATATTTTTCCCAAGCAACGGTAGTTTAATATGCAATTTGCTGTAAAATGGTCCTATAATATGCTAATTCGATATGTATGCAACGCAAGTACCTTTCTTTCTGTTTGAAGAAAAAGGACATGTGCGACCATTATTATGGCCTGAGCTTACTTTTGCAACTGTCGAATGGTTTAACATGCAATTTTCTGTAAAATGATCCTATAACGTGCTAATTTGATCGGATTAGGATGTAGTGGTTGTGGCCTGTGGGAGATGATAGCCTGTCATCTTGCTCCTTGGGACTATGTCTCTAGCTGTTTACTGTCATTCGAGCCTCTGGGTGTCTTCTTATCGTCACTTATAGATTATGACTTATCTGTTGAAGGGTCTGTCCTCTTGCACCAATCTGAAGTGGCTTTCAGTTATTGAGAACAAGCTTGTGAGCTTGAAAGGTGTCGAGGTCCTCTCCAAGCTGCAGGTGAGATATACTTTCGTGACCCTGCATTTTCATTTCTGAATCCAGTATAGAATCTTAGTTCACTACTTGACCTGTATACAATAATACTTGAGAGTTTTTCTATCCCTGGCTATGCAGGTACTGAATGCCGGCAAAAATAAATTGACAAGAATTGACGAGGTCAAATCCTTGACGAGCCTTGGAGCGTTGATTCTGAATGGTAATGTCATGCATGAATGCTGCGCACTCTCAACTACTCTTCTTTCCTTGCTGATACCTCACTTGTTTAATCATGTTGGATCTTGGTAATCATGCATGCAGATAACAACATTTCTTCCATCTGCAAGCTTGATCCCCGTCATCAGTTGAATACTCTTGGTACGCATTTGGTTATAGCGCTACATTAAATAGAATGTACTGCGGGATTGCATCCTTTACTCTTGTGAAGCACATTGCATACCTTCGATGTTTTTTGTATGATGCAATCTTTTCAAAGTTCTCGCTGATAATATGAAGAAATCAAATGGTTCTTGCTGTTATAAAGGGAGTAACTTTGAGAAACTAAAACTACTAACTAAGAAACCTTGTCAAATGCAATATATAACTCCTGTAGCGTTCATGTTGGAACTAAAGAATTTTGTCATGGTAGTAATTATGTATAAGAAATTCATAGTGCTTTAGTAAAGTTGAAAACAGTCAAATAATAATGTGTGTATACTACATTCCTGCTTTACTCTGTCCCTGAACTTATTTGATTTTAAATGTTTGCTGTGCCACAGTTCTCTCTAAGAATCCAGTTGTTACTATTGGCGATGCTTTGGTCAATGCAAAATCTATGAAAAAGGTGGTTTTCCTTATTTATTAAACAAATAAAATATGTTCTGGTAGCTTTATTATGTAGCAATGTCTCATCGTATTTGACTGTTGTCTTATTTTTGTAACTTCCATCAGATATCCATGTCTCATTGTCAAATAGAGAGTATTGGATCTTCTCTTGCTGCATGTGTGGAACTGAAGGAACTTAGGCTTGCTCACAATAAGATCACTGTATGTACATGGTAAATTGCATATCTTTGTCTCATATACATTAATTGCCATTGTTACTGATTAACATTCTATTCAACTGACTTGCAGACAATTCCATCAGACTTGGCCAAAAATATCAAAATGTTGAACCTTGACTTGGGAAATAACTTCATTGAGAGGGTGTCAGATTTGAAGGTTTGCGTCTGACTAGTTGTCACCAACATTTTTAACACCATGCTTTGCTTAGACTGCTTCAATCATTTGTTTGTTGCTAGGTCCTTTCTGAACTGCGCTACTTGAGGAACCTAAACTTGCAGGGCAATCCTATCGCTGAGAAAGACGATCTAGCCAAAAAGGTGAATTCTCTGACTTCTCTTCCTTCCAGGTGTATTATAGTTCTTGAGTAACTCGACCTGTTCTTCAGGTCATGAAAATTGTGCCGACCGTGCGCATATTCAACGCAAAGCCCATAGAAGCCAGCTTGCAGAATGATAACTCTAGGAAAGGGAGCATGCTGAACAAGGATGAAGAGGATCATGATACCAAAGACACGAAAAAGAACGATAAAAGGAAACGGTCAAAACAACAAGTGCAGAGCTCTGAAGAACCTGCAGCCAAAACACTCCTCCAAACACACCATTGCCGCCCCAGCTAAATCTGCACTATCAGATACTAAGAAAAAGAAAAAGGAGAAGGTAGTCATGGAGCATGACAAGAGCGGCAAACCAAAAGGCAAGGATGATAAAACCTCTCTCGATGGTACCGACGCGAAGGCCAAGAAGGATTCCAAGAGGAAGAAATCGGTCAACAAAGAAGACAAAGATGCGGATGGAATCGATGACACCGAGATGTCGTTCGCAGAGCTGGTGTTTTCAAGAGAAGGTGGCGTTCCAGAGCCGATTCTGAAGGAGGACAAAACCCAGGGAACTGCTCCTGATGGAAAGTTTGTCGGAGGCCTGGTGATTGATCACACCAAGAAGAGGAAGAAGTCAAAAGGGATTGCTCTCGACGCGTCGGATCTTAAGCTGCTTTCTTCCATGCCCGAGGTGGGTGTCGGTGGACTGTCAGGATGGGATTAGTCGTAGTGCCTAGTGGGCTTGACCGATGACGTATGCCTGATGAGTGGTGTTGCTAAAGTTCTGTAGTAGTGTCTTCGTCGCAATGCAAGCTTTTGTAGGCTGCACCAGATTTTCTTGCAACTGTTCTTTGACACCTGAAAATTGTAACCTTACTTGGAAATGTTGTCTATTGGAATTTTGTGAAACTTGAGATGATTAGAAACAGGTTCTACAGTTTCTTCCATTAGTTTAATCTTTTACTTTCCTTTTTTTTTCGAATCTTTTACTTTCCTAGGCTACAAATTATGGAATAATGTTGTATGATCCAGTGACGGTTGTTGCTTGACGACAAAATTAGGGCGGACCAGACTGAGGATAAACAAAATACAGAGATAATTATGCGACAGTTATTCAGTAACCAGTACTCAAGAGGCCATAAGAGACACCACCGCTATATATTATCGTCATGTAGCTGACATTACAAGTACTGAACATTCAACATGGTAAGAGACAGCTGTTTCAGCAGGCAAAATTTGCATACAACTTAAAAAAAATGTGTTCCTGTCTACCCAATACATTTCATCCGCATGTGCTGTCTGAATATAGTCGCTACAGACCTAACCTCACTGATTCACGAGTAAAAAAAGAAATTTCTGAACACAGCGCCCGACATAGGGAGAATGGAAATCGAGGGAGCCGCATGTCTTCGTGCCCAGTGTTCACCAGAGATCATTGTGTTGGGGCGCTATCTGAACATTTGGAACCGCTTGCTAACAAATTCATACGGAGGAACTTTATCAACTGCAGAAGGAGCAAGGCAAAGGAATTCAGATTGATTCGTAAGCTGCATATTAAACGGTGTGCTTATAAACAATGTCTCAAGCCTAGAGTGGAATTAAGGAGCATACCATCTCCCCAGCTAGCCATTGTTGGTTGGGAAGATAACAACTTCTTAGCGAAGGCTGTAATATCATCTAGGGTCAGTTCATCCATACACTCAAGGAAATGATCAATAGGCTTCCTGTGGTGACACCAACAAACAAACAAAGGAAGAAAAAACTGTATCAATAAGCTTCTGTGAGAAACTGAGATAGGATTGTTGAAATATGGTACTCCCTCTGATCCGATAAAAGAGTCGGTAGAAAATAGCTAGTCAGGTACAACCAGCTAGTACAACTTACGAATGTTTATTCGGATCGGAGGGAGTATGAACTGACAAAGATATTCACTTACCTGCAACCGTAAGTCAAAAGCTGTCTCCCTATATCTTCTGTAACAATTACCTGCAGCGCAAAGGTCACAGAGGAATATCAAGTCCTTGTAAATATATAGACAACTGACAACAAGTGAGATTGGTGTTTGGCTCCAAAATTACCCTTGATTCAATATTCATCAACACGGATGAAATCGTTGAGTTTTTTGCACGTGTCAGTTCAACCTCTGTCACTGAATACATGCAAACCAAATCACATTTTAGAACATCTAGCTTCAATGAAAAGATTTACCAAGTAGGGAATGGCTCATACCTTGTCCAGGCGTTGCGATAGCAATCAACTCCTGTATTGCGACATCAACAGCCTTTGCAACAAAATCTGGTGGCTGGACTAATTGAAAATGGACAAGGAACAATATTATATCCAGTCCAAAACAAAAAGGCAAAGCCAGTGTCATTCAAACCACTATGTTTCATGCTATAATTAACTGTTATAAGATAACATATATTGACACATTGGCAGCATAATTTTCCTATGAGAAAACAAAAACTGGTAGAATTTGCCAGAGATAAAAAATCTGCAACTATTTTTTTAGGTAAATCATCTTGTAACTGTGTTCAAACATTAATTTCCATTTGACTTTTCTCGCTTCTATTGGGTTATTTTACAATCATATATCACCAGCAGGAAGTCACTAGACAGTGGAAGTATGTTGGGACTGCACAACATGGGAAAGTAACACTTAAGGCCACAAAATGACATGGAAGGATTAGCTCACCGTTGTCAAGTAGATACCAAAGAGGCCACTGTTATCATATACATTACTAAATGCTGAAAATGCTTGGACGTCATGATATTTAGTTAGGACTCTCAGGTCTGCAAAGAAACAACAGACAAACTTAGCCCTTTCCATGAGAAATAACTAAAATCGCAAACAATAAGCTAGACAGTGCAGCCACCGGCAATATTCTGAATCTAAAGAACAGTTATTGAAACTACCAGAATCTAACGAGTTGCAAGCCTACTAGAGATGAAAATTGCAGTGTGTTCATGACTTACAAAGCCGTGAATGCATCCCTTTTCCAGGACCACCAGAGGAGAATGAGCCACCACCACCCATTAAGGTCTTCAAAATATTATTGTTTGGCATATGAACATCCAGGCATTAATGATTAGAACATGAAGATGCAGACGTCAATAGACCAGATCATTGCTAGCAAATACCCAACCCTTAGCTATACCTGTACGACGGTCATAATTGTAGCATCTCTCTCTTCAAGCCAGCCTCCTGGAACTTCAAAAGCCAACGCAACATGTGACATCTGCAGGAAAAGAGATGAGCAAAAATTCAAGCTAGAACGTAAAGGAACCTCAAACTCAAAAAAGGAATAGTTGATTAGAAAGTATATTACATCTGACTCTGCTGCGCGTCTGAATTCTCCACCTGTATACGTAGACTTTGGCATTTCCATAGGGGACCCCTTGTGCCAATCAGATAACAAAGGTTCTGCAACGTCTAACAAATGTTGATGATCAACACCTGACGCTGCTAGAACCACACGATCAGCAGTGAAGTTTTCCTGTTATAGAAAAAATAGCAACTCTTCACATTCTTTTAATAAAATGTAAACACTGCAACCTTACCGCATCTAAAGTGCTGAGACACAACAACATACTAGCATCACACTGTTGCAGCATGCTTCTAAAGACAATTCTGATTAATAGTCTGGGAATAAATCCATAAAATTTGAAAACCATGATTATTATTTAACTTCTCTTGTTCTGGCTACAACACTGGACCAGTTGTTACTTATGCATTTTAGTGCTGGCCAATAGTATTTCAAGTATATGTCGAGACTACATCCAAAAAATACTGAAAGAAGCATATGAAGCAAAGCGGAGACATAGTGCTCTCAGAGGTAGCTATTCTATCAAAACCACTTAAATGCGAGCAGCCAAGCAGCAAGTCATGTTCGTGAGGAATGTAGAACTCAAGTGTCAGAAACATACCTGATAAAACTTTCGAATAATATCGGCATTGATTATCCCAAGAGCCTCCTCGGGAGCGATCAGCGGGTTCGCAATGGCGCCCTCGTATCCAACAAGGTTAAGTACTTCCTGAAGAAACTTCTCAGGGTTCTTCTGCACCTCCTGGACCTCTTCTCGGACAAGCGCCAGCTGACAAGCAAATCGCCATAGTCAGCACAGAACAAGACGATACCCAATCATAAGTCGTGAGCGAGACCGTATATCCATGGAATTCATGAGCACCTGCCGGTCGACTTCGTCCTGGACGAAGAGCGGGTTGCGGACGGAGTCGAGGAGCACCTCGACGGCCTGCGGTATGTATGCCTTGAGCGTGTCGTAGCTGTACACCATCTGCTCCCTGGACGCGGAGGCGCCGACGTTGCCGCCCGTGGCCTCCACCTCCTGCACGATCTCCAGGTGGCTCCGGTGCGCCGTGTCCTTGAACGCCAGCCTCTCCAGCAGGTGCGTCACGCCGGCGGACTCCCCGACTCGTGGATCGAGCCGGAGGACACGAACACCCCCACGCACGCCGACGGGCCCTGCGGTTGAGCGTCAGCAGAGCACAATGCCGCGGCAGTAGATGCCGTGAGCTCAGCAGAGGGGGTAAGACTAGTACCGGGACGTCCTCGGAGGCGACGCGGACGCCGTTGGGGAGCGTGGTGATGCGGGTAGGGAGGCGGGCGAGCTTGTCGGGGAGGGACGGCGGGAGGTCGAGCCCGGGCAGAGGGCGCAGGAGCGAGGTCGTGCGCGCGGCGGCGGAGGCCGCGCCGGAGAGCCACCGCGTAGGCGGCAGCAGCGGTGCCGCCGCACCTTGGACCTCGCGGCGCGCGAGCGGCCGCGACGCGTCGCATAGCTGCAATCAACGCAATACATCCGCGCAAGCCGTTAGAGGCAAGCGAGCGGCACGGCGGAGACTAATCCGTACGGAAGGCAAGAGAGAGAGGCGTGCGGGCTCACCTTACGGAGCAGGCGGGCGGAGGAGCGTAGCCGGAGCATCGCGGCGGCGGGGCCGGGACTGGTGGAGGAGGAAGCCGCCGGCGAGGAGGGGAAGAAGCAGCGGTTGCCGTGGAGGAGGGGAAGGGGAAAGGAATTACAGACTTACAGTAGTTCGGTTTGGTTTTGCTGGGCCGTAGGGTTGTTCTTGGTGCTCTTCTCTTGAGCGGTGCCTTCCACTGGAGGCCCGGAAGAAAGAGCCCAATAAAATTCCCGGCTCTTCTTCGTCTATTTTTTCGCCTTATCCTCCGAGCAGAGCAAGGCCACGAGGGACAGGGATCAGGTGACATTCGCATGTCGCATGTCACCTGGTGACATTCCCCCAAAATTCAAATTTAAACATTTCGAAAAAATCTGAAAAAAATCATGCATGTTCACAGCACATATTTGCGTGACCCCATAAAATTTCAGATCAAAATTCGAAACATACACCGAGAAACAAAAAAGAGAAACCCAGATGTGAATAGTTCCCGAATTTGAATTTGAGTTTTCTGTGGACTATTCACATCTGGGTTTCTCTTTTTTGTTTCTCGGTGTATGTTTCGAATTTTGATCTGAAATTTTATGGGGTCACGCAAATATGTGCTGTGAACATGCATGATTTTTTTCAGATTTTTTAGAAATGTTTAAATTTGAATTTTGGGGGAATGTCACCGGGTGACATGCGACATGCGAATGTCACCTGATCCCTGTCCGGCCACGAGCGGCCGCTGCTGCTTCTCTCTGTTTTTCTCTCTGGCTCTCATGGAGACATCCATGCTTGTGGCTCCCAAACCTTCGTTGCTGCTATCTCCGGCGAGGGGAGGGTCTTCCACGAGGTGGTGCGTCGTTGCCGGCGCCGGTGGCCGCGGCAAGGTCGGTTGCTTACTCCTCCTTGGAAATCCTTGTCATGGTATCCAGCTAGCTCCATCAATCTCACAACACTATTTCCTGTCGATCAGGACCTCCAGACACGGCGGACAGAAGGGAGCAGAAGCGACAGTGCGCCGAGCAAGCTGGACAGAGGAGGTCACGGCCACCTGCTGGCCGCCGGCATGGCGGCCATTACCAGCACTGCCGCCCTGCCGTGCCATGCTGCCCCGGCATACGAGACATCTCTATACAGGGCGGCGATGGTGCTGGGGGACCTGGACCCGGCGACGGCGAAGGTGGTCATCGGGGTGGCGGGGCCGGCGCTGTCGGCGTTGGGGTTCCTGTTCGTGGCGCGGATCGTCATGTCGTGGTACCCGCGGCTGCCGGTGACCAAGTTCCCGTACGTGGTGGCGTACGCGCCGACGGAGCCCATCCTGGCGGCGACGAGGAAGGTGATCCGCCGCTGGGCGGCGTGGACGTGACCCCCGTCGTGTGGTTCGCCATCGTCAGCTTCCTCAGCGAGATCCTCGTCGGGCCGCAGGGCCTCCTCGTCCTCCTCTCCCAGCAAACCTCCTCCTAGTTCAGGGCGAAATGCATTTTTTTTCCACTCTTGCCAGGGTACAACGAGCTTATTGTCTGTATGATCGTTTACAGAGAGGACAGACGCGAGAAAATGCAGTAGTACAAAAGTAAGTTCGATTTCGAGTTCCGACATTTGAAATGTGTCGCCAAATTTTGATCATGCGGGCGATCAGGAAAGGTTCAGGTTCTGAAAAACAGGACCTACAACAAAGGCTAGGACAAAAACTTGCATGCTCTTACTTGACCATACCCTGCCATTCCAGCTGAAACAAAAAAAGAAGCAGCAGCGTTTCGTTACCAAGGAGAATTGTGCCCCGGCCCACAAGTCACAACAACTGAGACCTTAAAATGATGAATTGCTAAACCGTTCCAGATTTACTACATGTTCATCAATTGTGTATGATCGTTCACGAAATAACAGCGGGAAAAGGATAACAGTTGTGCAAAATAGCAAATGCAAGTGCCTGCTAGTTTGAATGTGAGTTTGAAAATATTCAGAAGAAATAGATCAGCTACTGCAGCAATAGGAAAGGTTCACATTCACCACTGAACTGAACTTGCGAAATCGTTCCAGATTTACTTTCATGTACGAACTCGGTACGAAATCGATACACCCAGTCCAAAAGCTGGAGCCAACACTGCAGTTTCAGAACCAACAGGCGACTCGAACAAGAACACAGTACAATAAGAAGGCATCAGGAAGAAAGATTTCTACTAGTCGCCCTTCACAAGGGCACAATTCGTGCCCGTGTTTATACTAATAATTGCTACACGCCACCACCCTGTGGCAAATGTGTCATCTCATTCTGTATCCTGTACGAGAACAACAATATTATGTACTACCATGCTATCCTGCTGGGAGAAAAACATTTCCCTTCTACGTCCCTGTGTATATTGTTCTGCTCTATCTCCAATTGGATGCTGCCGCCCTGGCTTTTACGGGCAGCAGCTGATGACTATCGTACTGTAAGTTAGTATACAACTGAAGCGACTAGCTACTGGTTGATCGCACATAGCTCCCATTTTCCTTCGCCGTCGATGAGTTTCAGTTCCAGTGAATGGAATGGTATGAGGGCAGGCCTCTGTAAAACAGATAGATGAGACAGTGCTTCAGCAACACACACTTCAAATTAAGGAATACACAAACACGAAGAGCCAGAACTTGAAACATAATCCCGTTGTTGTCTCAACGTCGAGAGGCCAGGATAAATTGATGAACAGAGACAGAGTACTCACTTGCGAGGAAGTGACCACAGTTATACCCATGTCAGTTGCTAGCCTGTACAGATGCTCCTCGACATCGACACTTGTGGCGCTGCAGCAAGTATATATGCTTTTAAGCACAGTGATTGATAAACGAAACGGAGGGTACAGAAAATAATGCCGTACAACACGTACTTGGTGCACTCGTCAAGGATACCGAATTTAGGAGAGTGGAAGAATAAACGAGCCTGGAAAGGAAGTACGTATTCCCAGTTAATGAACAGTTTGGTTCACTGACAGGCTATAGAGATTAGGTCATAAATAAACTGCAAAATATTAACCACTGACCATGCCTAGCCTCTGCTGTTCTCCCAAGGACAAAATATCTTCCCAGTTGGGAGTAGCATCCCAACCTTCTCTTTCGAGAAGATACACCAAACGAACGTTCTCTAGAATTGTCCTCAGGTGATCATCCAGTGACGTGGAAGCAGTACCTACATCACCAAGGTTTATGGCGTCATGTCACTACAAACTTTGCTTAAAACACAATTAACCAGTGACTTTAAATTAAAGCTTCATCTAAGAAAATGAGTTATGCATTTGATGCATCCCTTCAAAATTGTACAGGAGGTTTATAAGTGTATGCTCCGAAGGTTAAAATACAGAAGCTAAATTCGACACCTAGACATTTGCCTTTTCAGAGTTAAGTGGCACTTACTTGTTTTGGATAATGTAACCATCTTTGACTCTGCCTCTTTACGTGAAAGAGGATATATGATCTGATCCCTCAAGGTTCCAAGACAAGTGTATGGACGCTGAGGAACATGAAATATCCCTTCAGACGGCACAGCAAGTCTTCCAGAAGCTACATGCCACAAACCTTGGAGCACCCTAAAAATGGAACTCTTTCCACTGCCGTTTGGACCTTCAGAAGACATCATCATCATAGATATTAGAAAAACATTGTTAACATGGTGCTGAATAAAAGGTCAACCGGAAAAATTCAGATGACATACCAGTGACAAGAAGGCTTTTTCCTTGAGACACATCACAAGACAACTGGCTAGCCAATAGCTTCTGTGATGGGGTCACAATATCGACACCACGGAAGGAAATAGTTTCTTCAGATGCCACACTGATAACATTTGAAGGCATGACAGCATCTAGAAAAACAACAGTATCATATTCAGGTGCCATTCATAGCATCAAGATACCACAAGGGTAAGCTTTAACTTTGATTAACTACTGAGTATGAACATAACAATTCAGCAGCTCATAAACTTGATGAACAAATTTTCAACAGTAGTAATTACTGGAGTACCAAGGTTTCTACAATCAGTAATGGTGGTACTTCTTAGCCAATTATGGACAGTTAATTGTTTTAAAGGAGTAGATATGTTGCACTGAAGAATATCAAATAGCCAGCAGTTGTATCGAATATTTCTTCCAATCACGAATTTGTTGTATTGAAATGTAAGCATTGACAAATTTTACAACTATAAGAAGGTAACCCTTATAATACTAGCCTGAACATACTCAAATGAAATTTTACAAATGGGAGGACAGTGTTCATAGTTTCAGTTCAAGGCCTTGTGACATATTTCACAATAGGAGTTATCCTGTTGATATGTAAATATTATTCTATAAAATGGCATACAAACAAATGTTGTGGGTGTACGAAAGGTTGGTACAAAATTAGATCACTGAAGTAACATCTCACTGGCACTGAAGTTCATAGTGAACTGAAACTTACTGCTTTGAGATGCCTTTAGAAGCTCCTCGAGTTCAAAGACCCTATTAATACCACCAGAAAGTTCAAGGAATTTCTTATGCAACTCGAGAATGTCACCAAAAGCTATGAAGCTTTGTGACACTACAGATGCCAAGAACCGCAGTGCATGTGCTAAATCTCCTGTAATTCAAATAAGAACATATTGAAAAATTCTATATGCAAAATAATATCGACTGGAAAGTGGATCCATATCAAGAGATTTAGCACCTTGAGTTTTAGTCAAAGCTCGGTCCCCCTTGTGTTCCAAAGCATATAACATACTCAGTCCCCATGTCACATTGTGAGGTAGCTGCTTCGTCACGAAATCATCAAAAATACCATAAAGCCATCTTTTCCTCAAAAGAATCTTCGAGTGGTTAAGCAAAGTGTTGAATTTAGCTTCAACCATCTGATTAATAAGAAAACAATCACAACGTGAGGACATATACTTCTTTCTAACAGATGCTGGATGTGCAGATGAAGCTACATACTTCTGTTTTATTCATTTTTATTTCCAGAAGATGATATCTGTGATTTAACTACATATGCGTCATTCAATATTTAGTACTTTGATTGAATTTGGAACAAAGATTCCAAGATAGCACAATAAATAGAAAAACAAACATAATCTTTAGAAGAATCAGAATACATAAAAGCGCATATAAATCATAAGGAGCACGAATAACTCACAGCTCTTTCCCTTGATCCACCGCCAAAGAATGCAATTGACTCAGCATGTGTTCGCAGTCTTGAGTGCATGAATCTTGTACAGATATTACAAGGTCAATACTGGAAGCCCAAACTGTTATAAGAAAGACAAATTTGC
The DNA here is from genome assembly GCA_947311845.1 of Poa pratensis. Lineage (NCBI taxonomy): Eukaryota > Viridiplantae > Streptophyta > Magnoliopsida > Poales > Poaceae > Poa > Poa pratensis. Next base: position 5,831,716 of record CAMZMU010000127.1, read on the forward strand.
AAATAGCCAACAAATTATGGGACTAACCTGAAAGAACCTTCAAGTTCTTGTTCCTGGTTTGAAAGATCACCAAAGTCAGGGGAAACGGCTCTTAGAAAACCAAGCCCTAGCAACATGTATGCGTACAAAATAGCAACTCCTCTTCTCCCAGATAAAACCTTCATTCTCCATGTAAACCTGACGAATAGCAGTAGCATAACTATGAAAACCTGATTAACAGAAGAACACCCAGCCACCCAGGCAACACGTGTGGCCATGAAGAACTCACCAAAGAATGTCAACTAGTGGTTTCACCATTCCAGTAACTAAGCCAGCAAGGTCATTGGTCAACTTTTCCACATCACGTGTTATTCTTTGGTCTGCATCAATATCCATGCCTGTCATGTTAAATACCTGAGAAAAAAAATGTCAAACTACTCAGATTTTACGCAAACAGAAATATCATCATGCAGAAAAATACTAGCAACAATTAGATGGGAAAACACTGCTACAAATTGGAACGAAATGTCATGTGAATGGTACATTCTTTTCGGTCAATTTACCTTGTAAAATGCATTTCTTCTCAAATAATATGCAAGTAGATGGTTGGTCATGCGAATTCGCCATCCAAGAGCAATTTTTGAAGTAAGGTTCCTACAAGGAAATACTTAATCAGGCCAGGTAATATGTTGTGTAAAATCAACCACCAATGTAAGGATGGTTAAATACATGCGCCCGTGAAAGGGGTGCTGGTTCTTGCGGGAAAGACCACATAATACAATTGTCGAATGCATAGTGAAAAAAGACTGGATGCTTAGTTAGAAAAAAAAACGTTGTTTTTTTCAAGAAATCGGCAGGAGCTCTGCCTTTCAATTAGAAGAATATGGTAACCAAAGAAAAAAAACCTTGTGACAAGCACTGTATCAAAGCTTCCTGGGAACACACTTCAAAATCGTGGAACCAAAATTTACCTCAGTGATGGTGCCACAATTGAATTTGCAGCACTTTGCATTACACTGATCCCAATCAACCGAATGAAGGCAGCCTTGTCCTGCTCCAGGACATGCTTAACACTAGTCCCTGTCAAGATGTGCAACATGTAAAAAATGGTACACCAGCAGTTCCAGTTATCGTAGTAATGGAAGAGACACAAAGAGCCAACCATTTAGTGAAGCTATACGATCTGATATCCAAGTCCGAGAGAGTACAAGTACAGCAACTGCAAGCAATTGCGCCCCTTGCTTATCAATTATTTTAGGAACCTGACAAATATTCAAGAATGTCATTAGAATTAAATATCTAATAAAAACCATTAATCGATCAGGAATGTAACAGCATACCAGTATTTTAGACATTGCAGCAACTCTGACAGGCAAAGGTCTCGGTGAGCACTGTAATGGTTGGATCAGATGTGGTTGTTCTGTGGATTCTATTTCCATGTTAGGGGAACTAGCTATGACCTGTGTTGAATAAGAATTTTCCTTGGGACCTGATAAAGAATTTCCCTGGTAAATGGAATGTGTTAAAGAGTGACACATCAAAGACCACCAATAGCAGAACAGACAATAAGAAATCATAACTACCTTCGTATTGGCACCAAAAGCCCTTTGAACAGCAAGTGCATCAGATTTGCGCTCGGTTTCTGATAACTTCAATACATCAACCTCTAATTCAGTAGGAAGGACAGAGCCATTTCTACAAAAATAAGGGGATCACAGAAAATTCATCCTTTTAAAACAGCATGTCAAAAGAACAAAAGGAAAACAAAATTTCATGAATATAACCTGTTATCTTGAACTTTCCACCCTCCTTCACCATCCAAGGACAAAACGACATCATGAAATGCAACTAATGCTGGACGATGAGATATTGTTATGCATGACGTGCCCATTGCTCGAACCCTTTTGCAAAAACGTTCTTCCATATCAGTTGTTACAGCACTAGTACACTCATCCAGGATGGCAAACTTCGGCTTATGGTAGAACAATCTGGCCATTCCCAATCTTTGTTGCTCACCAAGAGACAATTCATCACCCCAGTTAACTTCCTCGTCGAGAGGGTAGCGTTCTAGTAAGTATTCTAAATCAACCTGCCAAAGAAAACGACAACAGTAAGATTCTTCAGAAAAGTTTATTAAATAATTATTCAGGAGAAAGAAAGCACACGAACAAAATGATGGTGTATAGCTGAAGAGGTCAGCGTATTAGTTTGAGTATAATTACATTCTTCAGAAGATCCACCATACCACCATAGCTAAGTGGTTCAATTTCCTGATCTGCTGTAAGTGGATATATTAGCTGGTCACGAAGTGTTCCAACGGCTGTATATGGTCGCTGGGGGACATAAAAGATTTCCTTGTTAAGATTAGAACCAACACCAGGTTTGACAATGTGGCCAGATACAAGCGGCCACAGGCCACCGAGAACACGGAAAAGAGAGCTTTTCCCACTACCGTTGGGGCCTGAAATAACAAGACAAGTAGATATATTAAGTTTCCCATGGCTACAATTTACATGCAGAAGTGGCAGGAAGACATAAATAGAGCATCAGGCACACACACACAAACACACAATATCAATGGTCACTAACTGGGAGTTTGAGACACAACCTGCCAGCAACTCTAGTCGATTGCTAAGACTGGCTGATAATTGCCATGTAAGTCAAAGAAACGTTTAAAATGATCCATCAAACAAATGAAGGAGGCTTATTGATAGCGTGTACAATCAAATTACTGGCAATTCTTCTTGTAGTGGAGGTGTAAACATTCAATCGGTTACTTTTTTCATTACAGCGATGATTCAGGACCATATTTGGGGGAGCAAATATTTGATAGATGATTTAGAAAGGTTACCGGTGATCAAAAGATTCGAACCCGACTCCACCCGCAGAGTTAAATTGTCAACCAAGACATTCCCAGAGGGTGTCACCACCTGTAACGAACATTTATTTATATCTTGGTATCGAATGGACATAACAATCAGCATAATACTCCCACCATCATGCTTACCTTAACACCTGAAAATTCTATATAGTTTGCCTCACTAATATAATTTTTGGTTGAAGAACTTTCACTCATTGATCTGTCGCGAACCCCAGATAGCTCACGTGAAACATCCAGTAGCTCATGGATACGGTCTGCATAGCCACTGTCAATGGGAGAAGAGAGTTTATCAGCATAAAATTTATATAGAAACAAAAACTTATATTTACTACAAATGCAAGAAACAATCATAGCAGGATAGAAGTCTAACTGCACAGAACACACAATCTTAAATTGCATAATGATTTTTAACATTGTGGAGAAGCATAAACAGAAATTAGTAATTACCAATGTAATTCTTAAAAGCAAACCTAGTCTACCCCTGCAAAGTGCAGTGCAGGGAGGCTGGTTCGAACCCAGGACCTCTTGGCACAAGTGGAGAGGACCTCACCACTGCACCAAGGCCTACCCTCGATGGGTGAATAGATAACTCCATTAAATAAACAAATATGCTCTTAAAGGTATATAAAAATTAAAGCTAGAGAATATAAGTTCATTGATGGCCTAACAAATATAAAGTATTCTGAGCAAACACCATGAACTACACGTACATGCACTGACAAATGAAACTACAGCAATTTACAGCTACCAACTTGACAAACAAATATTTGAATATTCAATTAAATGTACTTGAAATATGTAGGTCTCTCAAGCATTTTGCACAAGGGATGGTGCATTTACCTGAGAAGATTTAAACGTCTTGAACTGGTAGAAAGGGTACCAAGAGATTGAAATAATGACATTATCACACTTGTATGATATCGAAGATTGCTCAACATCTCTGCCCGTCCTAAAGTAGATGAATCAGGTTTAAGATCTCCCGCGAAGAAAGGTTCCACAATCAAGATAACCCCCACAGTGGCACCAAGATACTTGAGAAGAAAATCTTGAATCATGCCAAACCACCAGTTCTCATGAAGAACAATATTTAAGTGCCGCACAAGAGCCTGGAACCGCTGCATAATGTGTGATTCTTCTCTATTCTCACCACCATAAAATGCCACGCTCTCAGCATGAGTTCTCAATCGTGAATGAACCTGCCTATATTCCCCTTCTAGCTGCTGTTCAATGCCTTTCAACTTCCCAAATGGCGGAGAAAATTTTCTAATGAGGCCACCAGCACCAAGTACATATGCCTGGAAGCAATTAATTTTTAGCATCGTATCTAATTAAAGAGCAGGCTAGTTGTCATAATATTACAGTTTACACAAACATTAAGGCAGTATAGCGTCCTTGGAATAGAGGAGCATATTTCTTTAACCATAAAACATTCCTCATCATACTACAAACCAACAAGGGTAACAGCCATTTAAAACAAATTTATTTTACCAGAATCCAGAGAACATATTTCGGACTTGCATAAGAGCAGATGCGCCAGATGTATATTAACCCATCTGCAACTGCAATCAGATCATCCTGTACAATGTCACTTAGTCCTGAGCAGAACTTCGGAATATCACTGGCAATCCTCTGCTCTGGGTTTGAGATCCGATGATCTACATGTGAGATCTTGTAGTAAACCATATTCTGTAAAAAAAATAGGTAAAATCAATAAGGTACAGCAAATATGTGGTTCAACGCAGGAAAAATTCAGCAACTGACCAAAATATCAACTAATAAAGTTATCTGAATTTCACGTGATATTCTCTAGAAAAAAGATGGAATGAACAGCTGAGATGAGTGCATAGAATGCTCAATTCACTTTTTCTGTGAATTGCAGCAAAAGAGGTGACTTCACTTAACTATACGGATTAAGTGAGCAGCCTCAATACTTTGGAACTACATTATTTTTCCATGATCAGGTAACATGAAGCACTAGATTCTGATTGCAAGTCTATGATCTCATAATTCACCAATAATGCTCCCTAAAGTCTACCAGCTTGAACTATATTGGCTCATTTGAGAGGGTAACAAAGACTTGCAGAACATAACCGGGACTTGAAGAAGTGAAAAAACATATGAAGGTGCAGACAGTAAGGATATTTCAACATTATAACCAATATACCTCAAAGTAATCAGCATGGACGAGATCTGTCAAAATTTTCTTGAAGCGCAGGCCTAAGGACCCTGTCAAATACTTTGAGGTCTGATATATCGTGGACTGAAGGAAGCATAATAGAAGATTTTCAATAATCAGCCGTGTGAAGGTCGGAACACGCCGGAGAAATGCGGACTTGAACAAATACCCTTGAACTTTTGCTAATCTATGACCGATTGCTGTACGTAGCACCTGCAGCAAGTTCACTGGTTAAAAAGATTCCACGTGTAGTTGGACAAACCTGGATACAATATCACTTTATAGTTTATATAGATATAAGCTCCGTAATGACCGAACTACGATACAGCCTAATACCGTAATACGATACAAAAACATTAAACTCTAGCACATTGGCAACCACCAAGTGGGAATGCAGTAAACAATCAAAACATGCTTGGATATGTCAAACGAATGAAACGGGCAGAGCTCTTGAGATTTATAGAACTTACTGCTGTTAACATCAAGCCAAGAAGGTAATTCGTTCCACTTGGGCCAATCTTCTTGAGTAAAATAGCAGCCAGGAAATGCAAAGATTTCAACAGATTTTTCTTTTTCCTTGGTTTTACCACTTTACCATCAACAACACCGTTTTGACTAGTGCTATCTTTACTCCTGGTATGTCCATTTGCATCAGTAAAAGAACCTTTTTCCTGGCATCTCCTCCGTCGACTTGACTGCGCATAAGCTAAAGTTCCACCAGCAAGCAGTGCACCGGAAACAACTGCAAGAGTTCTCCTGAATGTGTTTGAAAGGAAGAATCATAAGATGAGAACTAAGAATCGAGTAACCGAATCTATTAAATATGTGTCATGATCAGCACACCTTCTCGAAGATAAAAGGTTTCGCCCATGCTCTGTTAGCTGCAGTAACTGAAGCGATGACATTGTTGCTTGATAGCCCTCTCCACACAGATATATATAGAAAGAAAAAGCAGATGGCCAAGCTGTATGGAAGTCTTGACGATCAACAAAGCCCAAGTATTGCCAAGCAAGGGCACCGCCTGTCACAGTACAGCATCAACGTATTCAATTTGAACCTGCGAAAATGCAGCAGATAGCTATTATACTGAGTCACAATGGATCGTGTTGCGAATACGGTTGTTGAGAAAATGTGAAGGAAACTTGACAACCAAGAGCATCTAAACAGCCCTTACAGCTTAGTAAAAACAATACATGAATCACAACACCCGCACGATCAAGTTTATATGTGGGGGAAACGATTCCTATCTTCCTGCAGCAGCACCAGGGCAATGCAAAGGCTCTATGCCCTGCCCAAAATCAAGAAGGATTTCATAACTCACTACACACACAGACACACTGATTGCAGCAGCAAAGGAGCACCCTGCAAGTCCCCTGCTCATTTCTTCCTAGAAACCAATACTACAATGGCGCAGTTAACATCACCAGCGTACAAGACCCAACCGCGGTGGTTAATGGCAGCAGGTGCGACATCCGTCTCGCCCAACCCCAAATCTGCCCCCTGTCGCAGCACCGGAAGCAAGGTAGTAGCTGCAGAGGAGCAAGAGCATAATGTGATAATTATGCTCCGCGACCGCGTCCCCTCCCCCACCTGCCAACTGCCGTCCATCTGACAAGAAGACAATAATGGACCACGGCGGGATCCACCTAGGGCTGGGGGATTCAGTGCTGAGACCGGGAGCCGTGCTCTGGACACATCGGAGCCACGGAGCCGCTCCTTCGATTCGATCTGAGCAGCGCCGGCCGGCGGTCGGCCATTGAATGAACTGGACGGGAGTAACCGCCCAGTTAATTCCCCCCCTCGACCAAGACATGGTGAGCAGTAATTTACTGCTGCCCGAACTCCAGAGAGGCCTGACGCTGCGTGTGCTAACTGGAAAAGGCATACGCAGAGCAATGGCGCCGCCGCCCAAGCTTAATTGATCCTCACTCCCGGCACCACGGGCGCACACGCAAAAAAGGCAGGCAGGCAGGCAAGCGAAGTGCGGCACGCAAGAGCGAGCGAGCGAGAGGAGCCCAGCACGAAAGCGCAACAGGGCAGCCGGCGCGTCCCCAGGCGGGCGGAGGCGGCTAGGGAAGGAAGGTGGAGCGGCGGGGCCCGGGGCGGTTTGGTCACTCACCTCGGTGTCGCCGGATCGTCGCGGCCGCCGCGCGCGCACGGGGAGGAGAGGCGGTAGCGGTGACGGGGAGGGGAGGCCGCGGCGGGGAGAGAAGCGGAGAGGCGGAGGCCGATAAATAAACGACGGCGAGGGCGATCGGGAGGGGAGGGGAGGGAGGAGATGATTATTGGGCGGGGCGGTGTGGTGTGAACAAAATCGGCGGTCGCGGTCTCCTCCCGTCCGTCGCCGCACCTCTCCGCTCTCGTCCTCGGTCTGGTCTCTCTCTATTCTGCTGCTGGCCAAGTTGCGTGATCCTTTTTTTTTTAACGCAAAATCTTGTTTATTCGGGACGCGTGCCACGTGTGGTCAACGGCCCTGATCTCCCCAGGGGTGGGGGCATCGACGGCCCGTGTGGAGCCCCCGGCGGAGCCAGAAACCGATGTGACCATCCAGCCGTACCATACTACCATCCGCCAGCACTGGCACGTAACTGTTTTCTTTCGTTACATCAGGAGTAGGAGTTGCAATTTAGACGGATAGCGTGCACGGACACGTCATCTCCTCGAAGACTGGCCGGCCCCACAACACATGACATCGGCTCGGCACGCGCTCACAAGACGGTGTGTCAGGTTGGGTGCTACGGAGTAGGAGGGAGGTCAAGCGGATGAACCATGCGACCCCGTTGCGACCTAGAACAAGATTGACGTCGTCTTGAGATTTAGTCGGAGTCGCATGCTCGAGGAGGCGTGGCGAGGATGGCGCTTACGTACCTCGGCGGTCCTCCTCCTTGTGTATCACAAAAAAGACCCTAAACCAAGAGAGACAAAGCGTAGGCAGGTCCTTCTCCATCGACGGTTGCAGCTCCAACGCTCCGCCGTCGAGGACGAACCACCTAGGGCCAGGGAAGCAACATGATGAAGCTGGAAAGACCTCCTTGATGGACAGATGCCAGGAAGATGAAGCATTGGTGTCACACCAGAGAAGGCGCCATGAAGGGCCACTGGAGATGAACTCCATGAGAGCATCATAGGAACAACTTCGAACCCATGCGGCACAGCTCAAAGAACAAGATCTGGGGTTGATGCCTCCTTCACCTATATCACCTTGACAACCAAGAGAAAGATGGGTCAGCACCTAGATCGATGCTGCCATGAATGAATCTTATTAGAATAGTAGTGGCTTGATCCCTCCTTAAGCACAGCGATGTTAACTTTACGTGGATCCATGCATATAGTGACCCGGCATCACAAAACACAACATAAACTCCAAATTAGGAAGAAGAAAACACCAACGACCAAATCGCGTGTGTACAGCAGAGCAAGACTATGTTTATACGAGTATACGACTACGTTTATTGCCTTGCTTTATGAATGCCGAGATAGTGCTGTATAATTTAGGCTGATCGAACGTGGGAGACTTTCAGATCCGTAGAGAATGAACGTGAGCACAGTGCCGTGCGGTGCAGAGAAGATTCCTGTCGCTCTCACGTGCTCTTTTTTTTGAGAGTAACTCTCACGTGCTCTTGATCCCGGGCCAAGAAAAAAACATACTTTACTCTTCCAGAAAATGTTTCTGTGAAAACGACCTCGATCTGGAATCATTCTCGGGGATCAAGCCAAAGCAGGAGCAATGATTTGTGCACCCACTGTGACAAACAGAGGGCAATTTTTTTTTACAAAAGCCTTCTCACCTCGCAGCACATCACCACACCACTCACACTGTCACACACATCGTATCTCCCTCTTCCTCCTGCAGCTCCTGCTGCCGTCCGTCGCCATGGCCCGAGCCTGGGCCTTGGTCCTCCTCGCCCTCTGCTACGTCTGTAGCATCAACGGCGAGAGGTCCTTCCTCTCCACGCGCGATCCGGCGGCGGAGGAGGACTCCGACTCCTCCATTGTCAGCAGGAAGTACAGGACCGCATACCATTTCCAGGCCCCCAAGAACTGGATCAACGGTATGTCTTTTTCAAGCTCCTCTCTGATTTTTGTTCTAGGGCTTAGGTTCTGGCCGTGGCCAGGCGAGAGTGTGGTGTTTCGCCCAACTGTTCTTGGTCCAAGGAGTGGTCTGATTGGTTGGTTTGGTGCTTTGCCCAACTGAACGGGGGAAGCTGGTTCAGTTGAACTGGCTAGTGGCAGATCTTGATTTTTGTGTGCCAATGTTAGATAATATACCTGCTAAAATATACTACATTTTTGCAGTAGTATCAGTAAAATAGTTTTTGTGTCAAAAAAAAAAACATAGTAGGTGAGGGGTAGGCGGGTTGGCCACTCATCATTTGGTTCACAACTCTGTTGCTACACCATAGGTGCTCAGTGCAAAGCGCTGCAGTTAGAACATTTTCAGTAACACTGCTGCTATATATAGTGTTTCTCTCGAGATGTCCCATACTGAACCGGGGAAGCTGATTAACTTGAACCTAGCAGTACCAGATCTTGATTTTTGTGTGCCAAGTAGATGATAATATACCTGTTAAATATACTGCATTTTTTTTGCAGTAGTATCAGTGAAAAACTGTTTTTGTGTCAAAACATAGTGGTAGGTGGTTTGGCCACTCATCATTTGGCTTTGCAACTCTGTTGCTGAATGTTGAACACCATAGGTGCACAGTACAAGGCGCTGCAGTTAGAACATTTTCAGTAACATTGTTACTATAGTGTTCCTCTGGAGATGTCCCATAGTTGCTCCACTGTTAGTGTTGCGTTTTTTGGTCAGAGAGCATTCAGTTAAGCAAAGAATGGCGATGTTTTCGTGTCGAAGATAATTCTAGGCGAGGGAGAGGTCGGTAGCCAACTACTTGTGCATATCTGTTGCTGAATGTTGCGTGCCGTAGGTGCTCGGCCGCGGCTATTAAAAAGTGTTATGTGTACCTCATCAACAAGGTGCATGCCACTTTTCTGAAAATGTCCATTTTTGCTGAACTGTTAGTGTTGCTTTTGGTCAGAAAGCATTCAGTAAAGCAGAGCATGAGATATTCGGTTAAAAAGAGCATGATATACTGTATTACAACACCAGAAATCATGTGTCTGAAAGATATGAGAGAGGTCTGTTATGCTTAGACATAAGTAATGAAGTACTGACCTGTTTTTCAAATTTAGTAGAATCTTTGCTCTTGTTTACCGGTTATCCTATTATTTGTACATCTGTTGCAAGCATTGATATCCTCTCCTTTTCTTTTTCATACATCCATGGATTGCTGATTCTTGGAAATCTATGTCAACACAAAAGATCCGAATGGTATGAATATCTCAGGCGCAAAACACTTTTAAATATGGAGAAGGAATTGCAGCATTACAGTAGAATTTATACTGCCTTTATGAAAATTTCAGGACCAATGTACTACAATGGCATCTACCATTCATTCTACCAGTACAACCCCAATGGCGCCCTCTGGGGTGACATCATTTGGGGCCACTCGGTTTCGACGGACCTCGTCAACTGGATCGCAGTTGAACCCGCACTAGAAAAGGATACCCCAGGTGACATACTCGGTTGCTGGACCGGCTCAGCCACGATTCTACCCGGTGATCAACCGGTCATCATATACACCGGGGGCGACATAGATAATCGTCAGGTCCAGAACGTTGTGTTTCCCAAGAACCGGTCTGATCCATACCTTAGGGAGTGGATCAAAGCAGGCAATAACCCGGTGCTCCAACCGGTCGGACCAGGCTTCAACGAGAGCCAGTTCAGGGATCCGACAACCGGTTGGATCGGACCGGACGGACTCTGGAGGATAGCAATTGGTGCTGAGGTGAACGGTTACAGTGCAGCACTTTTGTACAAGAGTGAAGACTTTCTGAATTGGACTAGAGTTGATCACCCGCTGTATTCATCCAATACCTCCAATATGTGGGAGTGCCCGGACTTCTTCGCGGTATTGCCGGGCAATAATAGTGGACTGGACTTGTCCGCAGCAATCCCGAATGGCGCAAAGCATGCCCTCAAAGTGAGCCTGGATCAATTTGACAAGTACATGATTGGGGTTTATGATCTCAAACGTGATGCCTTTGTGCCGGATACTGTCCTAGATGACCGTCGGTTATGGCTGAAGATCGATTATGGCAATTACTATGCTTCAAAATCGTTCTTCGACTCGAAAAATAACAGGAGGATCATATGGGGTTGGGCTAACGAGTCAGATAGTTCTTCAGATGATGTCGCAAAAGGTTGGGCGGGTATCTATGTAAGAATATCTGCCCCTAATTTTCTGTACTTCATATCGAATTGATGATTTAACTGACTTAGCAAATCAGTGTAATATCTTTAACCTCAAGTTTTATTACATTTAGGCAATGGCCAGGACAATTTGGTTAGACAACGATGGCAAGCAGTTGCTGCAATGGCCAGTTGAGGAGGTTGAGTCCCTTCGAAGAAATGAAATCAACCATCAAGGACTAGAGCTGAACAAGGGAGATCTATTTGAGATTAAGGGAATTGACACTGTGCAGGTAGTTTCCTTTTCACAAACATGCTTACTTGGTCTTCCAAGGAATTTTCTACTTCAAATTGTCGTGCCAGTAAAAGTTGTAGGGTCTTCTGATAATTGGTAGTTATATAGATAGTAGGGAATATTTTTGGCAACAAAAAGATAGGCGTATATTACACGTAGGTGTTCTGTGTATTTTTTTAGAGAATCTGTAGCTAATCAGGCACAAATTTTCTTGAAACAGGCTGATGTGGAGATAGATTTTGAGCTGACGTCCATCGATAACGCCGAGCCTTTTGATCCTTCCTGGCTTTTGGACCCCGAGAAGCAATGCCGGGAAGCGGGTGCATCGGTTCACGGTGGTATAGGGCCATTTGGACTTGTTGTTCTGGCCTCCGGCGACATGGAGGAGCACACTGATGTGCACTTCAGAGTATACAAATCAGAGCAAAAGTACATGATACTCATGTGCTCTGATATAAGAAGGTTAGTGCTTATGTTTTTTTGCCTTACTTTTGGTTTGTCTTCTCCATAAATTGTCCATGAAAACTAAAAATAAATATGTGTTTTCTTTGCACAGGTCTTCCATGAGACCAGGACTGTACACACCAGCCTATGGAGGCTTCTTTGAATTCGATCTTCAAAAGGAAAAGAAGATATCTCTGAGAACTCTGGTAAGTTGTGCTACTTTACCATTTCTCCTGTTATTCATTACATGCAGTTCATGTCGGAATTAAAAATGGATGGCTGGATGCTGCCGTGCAGATTGACCGGTCGGCGGTGGAAAGCTTTGGCGGCGGTGGCAGGCTCTGTATCATAGCCAGAGTTTATCCGGTGGCGCTGGTCGACGAGAGGGTCCACTTGTATGCCTTCAACAATGGAAGTACCACGGTCAGGGTGCCACAGCTCAAGGCATGGAGCATGGCGACAGCACAAGTGAATGTACAGAAGGGTTGGAGTGATGAGTAATACAGAAGAGCAATTCTAGTTTTTTTTTTTCCACTATATATTAATCAAGCAACAAAGAAGAATTACAGCAATTCTAGTTTGTGATTCTTGTACTCCCATTCATAAGCACTCCTGGGTGCCAATAAAAGGAAATTCAACAGGAAAAAGTAGTTGATGGTTTTCTACATCTCTAGTATTAGTATATTATAGTTACTAGTACTTGTAGAGAAAAATTATTATTATTATTGTAATCCATATTCAGATATTACTATTATCATTATTGTTATTATCATCACTATTATAATTTGAAGGCGTGTGGATCTAATTCCTGATGCCCGAAAAAGGCTATTGGGACCTGAGCTCACTAGAGCCCTTTTAAAAATAAGTTTGAGAACCAAAAATTTAAATCTCAAAAAATAAATAGGAGTACATCTTGTATGTATGACATAAGTTTTATAGAAATATATTATTATCCGTGATCTAAAAAAATCTGGGATCAAAAGCATTTTTTTTCTTTTTGGAGCCACACATTTGTTATTTTTGTATAACCCAGATTTTTTAATATGTTTCATGTTTCCATGAAACATATTAAAGCAGACGAGATTTTTTTTAAATCTGAAAAATACATACAAGTACATCTACACATCTTATATGTACGACACAAGTTTTAATGCACATAACACATTTTTTTGAAACTTCTAAATATCTTTTTTTTTATTCTTCCAAAATACCGGGCTTCATGGAGCCCGGGAACCGCACCTTGTGATTCCGTCCTTGTCCATATTCGAGGTCCATCCAGTTCAATAGTCAATATCCTCTCTTTTCGTGTCATCCCTGTGATGAGAGGGACCAGATGGTTGGCTTGTGGCCTGTGTTGTTGGTTATGAAGCTTCGCATGGGTTCGATGTTGGTGTTATTGCTCAGTGCTCACCCCCAGCGATTCTACGTTGTTTTTATGGCTGAAAGGCTGCTTTTTCAGTTGAGAGCGCACGCGCCTGATGCAGTCACCCCATGCGAGCTGACGCGTCAAAAAAGGAAAGAATCTTGGGAGCGCACACTATCAGAACGTCATTTTTCTTCCGTACAGAGCCCACACAAGTCTAGTATAAATTTTTTTAAACGCGTAACTTTCAAACCAAGCGTCCAAATCAAAATTGGTTCTCACCGAAGTGTTCCTCGCGACGAGATCTTCAAAACTAGATCCCCCATGGACACGTTCCGATAATTATTTTTTAAAAAGCAACCTTTTGTCACGGTAAAGCAAGTTCATGGTAAAAACATGATTTTCTATCTAGGAGTTGCTTTTTGAAAATATTCATCCGAATATATAAGTATGAGATATTGTTTTGAATGTCTCATGCAAATGAGCATATTTTTCTCTCATAAACCAATAAGTTGGCCATTGCTTGGATTGAAAACATATCCCCTACTCGTCCTCACATTGTTTTCTTGTTTATAAGAGAAAAGGCAAATTTACAGTACAAACTTGTTTTTTTGTCACAAAAGTTGCTTTTAGAAATAAGAACATGTGGTAGTACTATGCATGCCGATAGACAATACTGTATTATAAGCATGATTTTCTCTCATAAAATCGAAACGTTGGCATTGTTTGGATTGAAAACAAGGCCCGAACCACCTCACCATTTGTTTGTGTTTATGAGAGAAAAGGAAATGTCTACGCTAGAAAAGCGTGTCTTGACTCTTGCCAACAAGTTTTTTTTTAACGAAAAACAACATTGTAGTAGAAACATGATTTTTTCCTTTAAAAGGAAGTGTATAGTACAAAGTTGCTTTTCGTGCTAGTGTATACTTCATAGCTGCTTTTGTGATAGAAAAAACAAGTTTATATTTCAAAGTTGATTTCATAAATTCTCTTGAAAAGCAATTGTTATCACGAAAAACCAACTTCTGGTCAAAATTTGCTTTGTAGAACGAATCGACGAGTTGAAAAAAAAAAATTCACGAAAAGGCAATTTATGCGAGTAAAGTTGCTTTTCTGATATAAAAGCAAGTTTATAATACAAAGTTGCTTTAAAAAAATAATGGTCGGAACATGTTCATGTGGGATCTAGTTTTAAAAATATCGTCGCGAGAAACACTATGGCGAAAACCGATTTTAATTTGGACGTTCAGTTTGAAAGTTATGCGTTTTTAAAAATTTAGAATTGGCTTGGATGTGGGTGATAGGTTGGTCTGCATACAGAAACGACAGGTAAAAGAAGTTTTTTTTTTTTGAACTTAGTATACTGCATGTATTCAACCAAATACATCAAGGAATACAACATACAGTACACGGCAAGTGGGTCCCAAGCCCCAGCACAACAGCAGAAAAGACCACAGAAACCATAAAATTACAAGAAGTTCCTCCGCTGAACACGCCGCCGGTCCGCCACCTCTACTCCACCGCCGAAGACGCCGGAGAAGAAGCCGACCACCGCCGTCTCTGGAACGAGGCGTAGCTCCACTCATGTAGGCGGCCGCAAGATCCACCCGAAGCACAGCGACGAGATCTGTCACAATGAAAGAACACGGCCAAACCACCACCTCCTCCAGTCCGCCACGCACACTCCGGCCACCCTGCGCCGGAAGCCAGCAGACACCACCGCAGTCTCCAGCACATACCTCACAGTCCCACGTCACCGCAGGAGAAGACGACGACGCCGCGACAGCAGGGACGGAGGACGGGAACCCCACGAACAGTACTCGCCGGCGCCGCCGCGACGAGCACAAGGGGAACACAGCAACTCGACGGATCCGAAGATCCGCGAGACAGAACACGCCGCAGATCCTCGCCGGAGGCGGAGAAGGACAAGAACCGCAGCAACAAAACACCACCTCCAGCACCGCCACGCCCTCCCCAACGCCGGCGGCCGGAGCACCTAGACGCCACCCTATAAACAGCAGACACCAGATCCAGGGTTCCCCCACCCTCCCCCGCTGCTCATGTACAACTTCTTTTACCTAACAAGACTCGCTCCCGACCCCGACCCCTCTTTCCCCTGCTACAGTAAAAGCGACCGCGGAGGCGATTCCCGGCGATCTCGGGGTTCCCCCACCCTCCCGCCGCGTCTGGCGGCGGGAGGGTGGGGGAACCCCGAGATCGCCGGGAATCGGAAAGAGGGGTCGGGGTCGGGAGCGAGTCTTGTTAGGTAAAAGAAGTTGTACATGAGCAGCGGGCAGCAGCCAGCTTTTTAACGACAAGTAAATGAACTTGTACTTACATGCGTCGCTTTCGGACAACCATGTGCGCCGTGCCGTGAGAGAAAGCGCACGCGCATTTTCTGTCAATTACCAAAAAAAAAATAGGTACGCTGATGCTAGTTATTGTGTCCATCGATTAGTAGGCCAGCCAGCCAGCACGGGCCGCGTCGCAGCGAATTTCAAGGCCATAATGACGACGATTAGTAGGCCTTGAAGAGCTGAGCAAGGCAGGCCGGCCCGCGACCGTGAGTTTAAAAGGCACCCACACGGCGACACCTACCGCCGTCGTGGAGGCGGTGCGCACCACCAGATCGGCCGGCCGACGTGGAGCCGTCCGCCGCCGCGCACGCAGTCCACGCGGTGGCTTCTGACCTCTTGAAGTTTCCACTCGATTCTTCCGTGTTCCCTCCGTCTACAACTAGCTATTGCTTCCCCTGTTTCTTCCTCCCAGTTCTCACCGCGCGCGTGCGTGCCCGATCCTCCTTCGCATGCCATCCCCTGCCCTCCGCGCCACCGCCGCCACAGCCGCGCGACTGCTCGTCCTGCCTTCGACGAGGGCGACACCGTCGTCTACCGGCTTCCTCACAGCTGTAGCCGTCGCGCCCCTGAAGCAGCAGCGGTCGTTCTCGGCGACGACGGCAGCCATGGCGGCCGGCGCGGAAACCAAGGCGTCGCCACCGCCGGCGGGCGAGGGCGGAGTGTCCGACCGCATCATGCCGCATCTGCTCAACATGTAATTACCCGACCCACCTCTGCTCTATTCTATTGCTCTGCTTGTACATGTAATCTCCCAGCTAGCTTAGTTATACGTTTCGATTTGACCCACCGCCGGTATATGAATGCCATGCCGCTGCTGGGTTCGACGATCCACGGCACATACATATGCTGGCTGGATGGATCGCAGCTAGAATTCTTGTTCTTCAACCGTGGCCGGCCAATTTTTGCAGTGCAAATGCAGATGTCTCAGCTTGTCCTGCGGGTACTTAGTGCTCGTGCTCGAATCTGATTCTTCGGTTCAGTTGAGCAAGCAAGGCACAAGAAAGTACTAGTGTCGCTGCAACAAACTTAACAGTAGCTAAACAAATACTCCAGCTCGACTACTACATGCTTGGTTTTATTATAATTGGCAAGAGTTTGTTCATCGAGTCGCTCGTGAGAACAAGAACTGCACGGTAAATGCAGATACGGATCATGCGCCACGGCCCGGGACTTCGAGATCTACGCGCCGCACGCCACATTTGAAGACCCGCTGATGCGCGCCCACGGGTAAGCAAGCTCATCTTGTTCATATCATATACCCTGAAGAAGAATCCACCTATGTCATCAGCAATTCACCATCAACAGTCTGCTAAATTGTACTGGTTGTTGTGACCTCAGGGTGAAGCAGATCAAGTCGGCCTTCTACACGCTCCCCAAGGTAACAAATGCCCTTCCACCTCTCTTCTCCTCCGGTCTGTCTCCGGATGCATACATTTTCCCTCGTTGAGTATTGCCAAAACTGAAGATCCGTGTGTTCTTCAGGTGTTCGGTGAATCAAAGATCGCCGAGTACACGATACAGGAGAAGGAGACCGGGCCGGGGAAATCCGAGGTAAAACTAACACATCATGCACACATTCACATTTCTCAAAATGCCGTAGTAGGATGCATAGTTCGTGATCATCATTCCCGGACCATGTGTTCATTAATTCGACGTTTGCAGATACTGATCGACAACAAGCAGCACTACAAAGTCTTTGGCAAGCCCGTGGACATAGCGTCGCTCATCACGCTCGACGTCGAGGACGGCAAGGTCGTCAGACACCAGGACTGGTAAGTACTACTCGTAGTACCCTAAACAAAACCTGAAAAAATGAGATGGCTAGGTATCTAATTTGTGGCATGCATGTTTGTGTGTGTGTGAGCGTAGGTGGGACAAGAAGCCATTGAAGAACAGGGAGACGGTGGGGTTTCCGCTGGTGGGGCGGGTGGCGGAGGCGAGCCGCCGGGGCGCCATGCTGCTCACCCATGTCCTCATGGGCTGCGGCAAAGACCCGAAGCCGTGATTTAGTACTAGCTACGAGATAATAATGTTTTGTTTATACTGTGTGTACTCTTGTGTAGCCAGTTGGTTTTGAGGTTAATCTTCAAACACAAAAAAGAAATCGAAGTTAGATATTACCCTGGGTGTTTTGAGATTACCATGAAGCCATATTGGTTGTTAGGTTGTTATGGAATTCTGTTATTGTACGATAAGTCGGTGTAACTAGAAAAAAAGAAAGGGAAACCTTTGGTAAGGTAACCACACACACGCTCTCGTCTCACCAAGTGTCGCTTTCTCATTCACCATTCGCTTCCGTCTTGGCAATTGTTGCTTTCTACTTCATGTGGTCTTCGCGGTTGTAACTGTCGAGAATGAAATGGGATGCGGATGAGAGAGAAAAAAAATACGGAAGGGTCGAAGTAAAGTTTTCCCTTTTTGTTAAAGACGAAGTTGCTGCGTCGAAGCAGATCAGACAGGAGAGAACACATCTGACACCCAATCCAAGATCACGGTGAAGGGCCTAATTTGCACCTCTAGTACAGGCCAATGTCACAACATGCGTACCAGTTCGTCACCACCAAGGGTATGACAAAAGTAGTATCATCTTGAGAACAACATATCATCTTGGATCCCGCTGAGCTGAGACACCTCATAGGCTCTTGAGCAATTCCACCAAAGATTGTTGTGATTGCTAAATGACACAGCCAAACACAATTATCACAAAATCCAATGCTAACAATGATCAGGTGACAAGTAACACAAACCATAATTAACTGATGTTTCAACATGTCATATGCTCTCCTAACAAGAATCTACTTTCCTATTTCTGAAATACAGTGCCTAGTATCTTTTAGCAGGTGCAGAAAATGCAAGGCTACTAGACAGACTTCCCCAAAGCTATATACTAATGTAGCACTGATTTATGGTGCAAACCAGATGGGGGCAGAGCACTGTGAAGTAAATTGCCGAGGAAAGTGCCAAGTGCGATCCTTACAATTACGGTTTTGTTCACCATACATTCCATTGTCAGCATTACTCCCACTGTTTAACGCCAAGCCAGTATCGTCCAAGAAACAGATGTTGAGCTGGGGCCGGTTGTTGATGAAGTGAGGCACCTCAAAGGCTCTGGAGCAGCCCCGACCAAGCAAGAGCAAGCGGCCTGGGAGAGTGTGGAGCTCAACCCAGGAAACTTGAGTCCCATGGTTCATCTTAAAGATTCTGAACCTAAATGTACGGCCCCGCTTGAGTTGCCGCAGGACGATGAGCAAATCCCCGCGGGACTCCACTAGATAGCGGGACAGTTCACCATTACCAGAACTGTAATCGGCGCGCTTCCGGACCTGGTAGGAGCTCCGGGACATCACCAGAGGGGTGCTCGGGCCGCCGCCGTTGGGGGAGTACACGACGACATCCTCCGTGTCTGAGAGCACATGGAAACCCTCCTTGAGCTCGTTCTTGTGATAGATAATGCCATGGATCACGTCCACGGGGGGGCCGTACGCGACCCAGTGGCGGCCGGTCCCCGGGCGCCAGAAGGCGAGGTTGAAGGCGCTGGAGACGTGGGCGGCGGCGAGGCAGCGCTCCTTGGAGGGGGCGTCCGAGAAGGTGACGAAGCGGATGGCCATGGGGTGCTCGCAGGCGATGGTCCCGTGCAGCTGCAAGTTGTCGGGGAGGTTGGTCCTGAGCCTGGCCGGGAGCGGAACCGTCGCGCCGGAGAGGAGGTTGACAGCCGCGTACTCTCGCCACTGGTCGAAGGCGAGGGCGACCCAGCCGCCGTCGTGGGAGCCGCATAGGGTCGCGCCGCGGACCTTCTCCGGCAGGTACAGGGCGCGGGTGGTGCCCGAGTGGAGGCTGAAGAAGGAGGGCGTGGTGAGGGACGGGAGGAGGAGCAAAGGGAGCTGGGGCCGCGGGGCGTCGAGGCCACGCGCGGCGGAGCGCCACGGTTGGCAGACCGCAGAGAAGTAGACACGGTCGGCTTGGCAAGTCAGCTTGAGGAGGATGTCGACTCTGTCGCGGATGAGGTCGGGTGGTAGGTCCGACCATGGGCGGTGCGGTCCACGACGGCGGTACCCCGTAGAATGACGCCGTCGCTTCCCCTGACCCGGGATCATCGACACGGATCGAGCGGCCATCCGCGCAGCGTTCAGTTGCATCACGCCCCTGGTGGGGCCTCGGCGGCCGCCGTCGAACCGCACCAGGAACACGACGAGCGCTCGACGACGGATGGTCGCCTCCACGACGGCATCCCGCACCCACGTCCGTCGGTGGCCATCGAACCGCGCCAGGAGCACGGCGAGCTCGGCGACGGAAGGCCGCCTCCGCGACGGAGTCCCGCACCCGCGCCCCGGGGGCCATCGCAGCGTCCAGATGCTCGATTTGTTAGGTGTTTCCCTCTCTGTTCTCTCTTCTCTCTAGCTCTCTAGCAATTGAAGAAAACAGGTGACTAACACTGCACACCAGTTTTCAGGCAACAAATGGCTTCCTTTTTCTATAGGATTTT
Organism: Poa pratensis; assembly: GCA_947311845.1. Lineage (NCBI taxonomy): Eukaryota > Viridiplantae > Streptophyta > Magnoliopsida > Poales > Poaceae > Poa > Poa pratensis. Next base: position 5,851,947 of record CAMZMU010000127.1, read on the forward strand.
GCAGCATCGAATGCTACACGACACAGGCAACGAATGCCTATTGAAGCTTGACCACAGCAACAAATGCTGGCAAACCTTAGCAACCTGTGCTTGCCCTCAGCAACCTATGTTAGGACCTTAGCTTGCAACTTGCTTCCCTCCATATAGAGTGCCTCTCCTTATATAGATGGTTCAAGGTCGGTGCTACCGCATTCTAGAGGCTTCTACTACTTCCTAATGCTGCCCTATATTACAGCCTAAGAATTACATATAAATAGAGTACTCTATAACATAGTAGCACCTACTACTTAACTCCTGCAAACATATTGCAGCAAGCCTATCTACTAGGGACACAACTTATGTGGCCAAACCAGCACACAACCTATGTGTGCAGTTTACACTATGACAAGATTACATTAGGCCAACAATCACCCCCCTAATCTTGTCATCTTCAATCATCATCACAGCAGTGCTGGATTTTCACCCGCCGACGCCAAGAGCGCTTCTTCTTTCTTCGGGTTGCGGCACTCGGACGAGTAGTGACCACGGACACCATAGTTGTAGCACTTCCCCTTCTTCTTCCCAGCCTTGCGCGCACTACGCACACTGGTGTTGGAGTCGTATCTATTGTCCTCGTCATTGTGACAGCCGGCATGACCACGGACAGCACCACGATCACCCTTCCTCGATTGATCACTGTCATTGGACGACACACATCCAGCTTCCATGGGACCGACACACAGTCCTTCTTGGTCCTCGAATCTTGAGGCTCTGATACCAATTGTTAGGTGTTTCCCTCTCTGTTCTCTCTTCTCTCTAGCTCTCTAGCAATTGAAGAAAACAGGTGACTAGCACTACAGAGGAGCACACCAGTTTTCAGGCAACAAATGCCTTCCTTTTTCTATAGGATTTTGCAGCAACGAATGCTACACGACACAGGCAACGAATGCCTACTGAAGCTTGACCACAGCAACAAATGCTGGCAAACCTTAACAACCTATGCTTGCCCTCAGCAACCTATGCTAGGACCTTGGCTTGCAACTTGCTTCCCTCCATATAGAGTGCATCTCCTTATACAGAGGGTTTAAAGTCGGTGCTACCGCATTCTAGAGGCTTCTACTACTTCCTAGTGCTGCCCTATATTACAGCCTAAGAATTGCATATAAATAGAGTACTCTAGAACATAGTAGCACATACTACTTAACTCCTGCAAACATATTGCAGCAAGCCTATCTACTAGGGACACAACTTATGTGGCCCAACCAGCACACAACCTATGTGTGCAGTTTACACTATGACAAGATTACATTAGGCCAACATCATTCACTACAACAAACCGGGCACGTAGAGACGCACAATTTAAGGATTTGAGACATCTTATATCATCTCTACGGCACCATAGAGGCGTTCTGTTAAAGCGTCTCACAAGCGTCTTCTGGTGCACTGTCTCAAAGATCATAACAGCGCTATGTCGAGCGTGTCTATAATGAGATGAGACGTTCATGTGGCGTCCGTACGAGTCTAAAGACATTCTTTCTTTGGAATTGCATGTCGTCTCTACCAGCCCTAGTGACGTCATATTTCGTCTCAAATAGATTCACGGCATGATTGCCTCTAGGTAGAGATGTCGAGCCCAATTTTCTGTTTACGTTGAAAAATTATTAATTATAGATTATATATCGAAACAGTATGGATATCTTCACATCATACTAACAACTTTAAAATATTTCATGACGACATTGCATATATACATGCGTTGTTCATATAAAATATAAGAAAAAACAGTAGCTCGTGGAGAGGTAATCAAGTTGACAACTGCTTAAATTATCCACAAGGGAAAAGTACACTTCGAAAATTCATACATACTATTTACATACATTTGGTCTAAAAAAATATATGAACTATCTACGAGCATCCAACAGGCAATATCATCAGTGTCCGTTCACTACGTCTGTACATTTCCTTTGCAGTCATCCAATTCCCTGCAGAGAAATCAAAACTCACGTAAGTAAACAGGACATAAGTTCCTTCAAACAATGCATCACACCAACTTAAAGGGAATTCTACAGTCACCAAATTTTACAGCAAGGCGAGAGAAGAAGCCAACTGGTGAAAAAGAAAACGAATTCTATGGGTGGCAACTGGCAATTGATACATGACGACGAACTTACTGCTCTGGCGGCCAATACTATGGATTCTGCTCCAAGAACTCTGCAAGAATAATAAGTGCTGATATGAGCACCAGTTCAAAATTTCAGTATAGTAGTCGGAAAAAACGAATTCTATGGATGGTAATTGATACATGACGACCAACTTACATGGCGGCCAATACTATGGATTCTTCTTCAAGAACTCTGCAAGAATAAAAAGTGCTGATATGAGCATCAGTTGAAAATTTCAGTATAGAAGTCTATACAAGTGTCGAACTGGTTTCAATTTTGGAATATACCGAGAATTCCTTAACAATAATGGCTCTTCAATATTTTTCATCCAAAAGTAAGGCGATTCACTAAATATTGATCGATCCATGCCATTAGTCCCAGACATTACCATGTGCACCTATTTGCAAACGAATACAAACCATATAACCTCACGTTTCAACTAGAAATTTCAGATCAAGGGGCGTACGTCTTCTAAGAAATCTGCAATTCCTCAAAACTGCACAATGAATATCACATAACAGCGCCTTACAAAGAATCTGCAACCAATAATAGAGAGGTCCTGTGTGCTCTGATAGATATTTGATGTAATTCATCTGAAAATACCATCTGTTGGCTGGACCTAAAAAAGATCATACCAATCCTCTAGGTGAAAAAGATATTCTGTTTGTCCAAAATTGTGAATGCAGACTGTAATGTAAATGAAATATCATTTTAATCATTCACATAATCACTAATTTTTAAGTAACACGCAAAGAGAAACATTTACCTGTTTTGGGGAAAAAACTGCACTTGTTGAAGCAATTGAGGTAGAGCCGGTAAAAGCCGGGATGGGGACGGAGGTGCTTGGTCCGAAGCTAGCACGGAGAAGAGCAGTCTATTGGACGGCGAGGGGCGGGCTTCGCTCACTGATCGGCGAGAGGTGGTTGATGGCTTGATGCAGATCTCGTTACTGGGCAGTAGCAGGATCACCTCGCGGCCGGGCTTGATCGGGAAAACGCCCGCCTCGCCGAGGAAACACGTCGCCATGTAACATGCTGCCCTGCCGGAGGCCGCCGCGGAGGCTACACCCACGGGCGGCGGCGGTCGGAACACCGCCACTAGGGAATCGGAGGAGCCGAAGACTGAGAGGGGAAAGAGGGGGAATAGAAGGAGCGCAGCGTGAGAAGCGCACGCCCACCGTGTGGCGCCCTGCTTCGGCCGCCGCCCACCTGCGGGCTCTGGTACTAGGGCAGAGGACGCACAGAAGATGTGGCGGCGGCTCTAGGTTTTGCAACTTTTTTTTTCTCAAGTAATAGGGGAGAGAGAGAACTGATCAGATGGCCATCGTGGGTGTAGTGGTCTAATCTAAGTAGCACTCAGCATGTATTCTGAGACGACTTGTTCGGCGTCTCATGAAACGTGCATACACAATGTTCGATTCTTACGTAGAGACGAAGATAAAAAGCGTCTAATCAACAACGTCCCTACGTGACTAATTTGTTGTAGTGATTACGCCCCTGGTGGCGTCTCGGCGGCCGCCACCAAACCGTGCCAGGAGCACCACAAGCTTGGCGATGACGGGCCGTCTCCGCGACGGCGTTTCGTTCCCGCGCCACCGGCGGCCATCTGCTTCAATGGATTGGATTTTAGAGATAGGAGGTGGATTAGGGATAAAGAGGAATATGACATGCGGGCTCGTCCATTCAGTGAGACAACAGATATTTCTGGCCAGGATTTTTTGTTTCTCGGTGTGCCAAACAGTTACAAGGTTAAGTTTAGACCGGTATTGCTAAGTTTAGGGTATAAACGACAGGAATTTCGAGTTCAGGGTTTAAACCGCCTGATTTATATGAGTTAGGGTTTAAAATGGATTTTTTCCTTTTTAAATCTCATTTTGGCCGCTGATATGGTTTTGTTTTCCACATAGCATAATAAATGGCAATTCACCATGAAACTTCGCACGCACGTATGTACGATACATGCATATGTTCTCCTAATTGTTTTCCTTTCACGAGTAGAGAGATCTCCCCATTTCCCACAGTTTTATATTGTTACTTTTTCGTTTCGACGGACACATATATTTTGTAGAAAAACACATATTCTGGATGTAAATTTATCGGTACACATGATACAGTATAAACTATGTCCATGATTTATGTCGCATTTTTTGAAACTTTCAAAGTGAGACTATGAAATGCGGCCGCAGCTAGTATCAAATTACAGTTTTCGGTGAGTCCATTCTTACCACGCTAGAGCAAAGAAAAGAAAAGAAAAGAAAGTGTCAACGAACGAAGTGAGCCCCGTCCATAACTTCATATCGATTAGAGTCAACTGATCGTCTCATCCCCTATTCCCCTTTCTCCCCAGACCCTCCGCCGCCGCCGACGAGTCGACGAGACCTCTCTCTCCCGCATCAGATCGAGCGCCGTCGCCCTCATCTCTCCTCCGCCCCCATTCAGCCGGCGTCGCTTGGCTTCAGAAGCTGGAGCGGCGGAGACCGTTAAGCGGGTCGCGTCTCGCCCGTCGATCCGGGTCAATGATCCCGGGGCAGCGTTCCGCGGGGAACCGCCGTCTTGGACCGCATCGCCCATGGTCGGACCTCCCACCCGACCTCCTCCGCGACATCCTCCTCAAGCTGCCTTGCCGAGCCGACCGTGTCTACTTCTCTGCCGTGTGCCAGCCGTGGCGCTCCGCCGTGCGTGGCCTCGACGCCCCGGGGCCCCAGTTCCCCTGGCTCCTCCTCCCGTCCCCCGTCGCGCCCTCCTTCTTCAGCCTCCACTCGGGCGCCACCCGCCCCATGTACCTGCCGGAGAAGGTCCGCGGCGCGACCCTGTGCGGCTCCCACGTCGGCGGCTGGGTCGCCCTCGCCGTTGACCAGTGGCGAGAGTACGCGGCCGTCAACCTCCACTCCGGTGCGACGGTTCCTCTCCCGAACAGGCTGAGGACCAACCTCCCCAACTTGCAGTTGCACGGGATCAACGCCTGCGAGCACACCATGGTCATCCGCTTCGTCACCTTCTCGGACGCCCCCTCCAAGGAGCGCTGCCTCGCCGCCGCGCACGTCTCCAGCGCCTTCAACCTCGCCTTCTGGCGCCCGGGGACCAGCCGCCACTGGGTCGCGTACGGCCCCCCTGTGGATGTGATCCAGGACATTATCTACTACAACAACGAGCTGAAGGAGGGTTTCCATGTCCTCTCAAGCACGGAGGACGTCGTGGTGTACTCGCCCAACGGCGGCGGCCCGAGCACCCCTCTGGTGATGTCCCGAAGCTCCTACCAGGTCCGGAAGCGCGCTGATTACGAGCCTGGAACCGGTAAAGTGTCCCGCTATCTGGTGGAGTCCCGCGGAAATTTGCTGATGGTTCTGCGGCAACTCAGGCGGGGTCGCACATTTTGGTTCAGAATCTTTAAGATGAACCTTGGGATTCAAGTTTCCTGGGTTGAGCTCTACACTCTCCCTGGCCGGCTGCTCTTACTTGGTCGAGGCTGCTCCAGAGCCTTTGAGGTGCCTCACTTCAACAACAACAGCAGGCCCCAACTGGGTTACAACATTTGTTTCTTGGACGATACTGGCTTAGCGTTAACCAGTGGGAGTTATGCTGACATGGGCATGAAGGTTGAAGAAAACCGTGATCGTAAGGATCGCACTTGGCACTTTCCTCGGCCGTTTACTTCAAAGTGCTCTACTCCCATCTGGTTTGCACCATAAATCAGTACTCCAGTATATAGCTTTGGGGAAGTCTGTCTAGTAGACTTGCATTTTCAGCACTTGCTAAAAGATGCTATGCACTGTATTTCAGAAATAAGAAATTAGATTCTTGTCAAGTAATATATGACATGTTGAAACATCAGTCAATTATGTTTTGTGCCACTTGTCACCTGATCATTTTTTGGATTGGATTTTGTGATAATTGTGTTTGGCTCTGTCATTTGGCAATCAGAACGCTCTTTGGTGGAGCCTATGAGGTGTCTCAGTCAGTGGGATACTGGATGATATGTTGTTCCCAGGATGATACTAGTTTTGATATATCCTTGGTGGTTGCGAATGGGAGCAGTTAAGGATGTCGTGTCATTGGCCTATACTAGAGGCGCAAATTAAGCCCTCACCATGGTCTTGGATTGGGTGGAACATGCATCTTAGCAGAGGTCGTCGCCTGCTGAGAGGTCACTGATGTGCAACCTAGTTGTTCATCATAATATTTATGCACGCTAGACGATTTCCAGGTGGGCTAGTGAGTTTTTTATGGTTGTGTTGTAGTCCTAGGTGAGACTGAGAGGCCCTCCAAGGCCTGCTGTGGCATCAACGATGCAGGTTTAATGAACTATGAGGACCGCTGATGGTGAATTGGTGAGTGCACCGATTGGTAGAAATATTGATGGTGTAGGTTCTTTTTATTGACCATAGACCTGAGTGTTAAGCATACGGATTAGTGCTCATAAACATTTGTTTTTTTGCTCCCAGATAATCCATTTTTGAGTTTTTTCATCAAATATGAATTGTTTTCTTTAATTTTTATATTGTTGCATCCACCTTTCTTTACAATGTTTTTTGATGACAACTAGCCAGCCTATGTCATTCTCCCATGGTGTCTATGAATATATGGCTTACGGCTTACCTAACGTATGTGCAAGCCTACTCAATTTTCTGTCTTATAGGTTATACGAAATCATATGGTGATTGTCTAGGATGGCTGAGATCAGGGGACCGAGAAAAATGTGTGCAACAATGAAGAATCGTCACAGCTAGAAGTTCATCTACTGATTGTGCCGAGGTACTTGGTCACTCTTTTGCTGATGGCACAATTGAAACCTGAAACTGTAGTATGTACCAACCTACCAACCTTTTGCATCATGGCTATGTTGTTCAATTGTTTGTTTGGACCCCCCACCCACGAAAACAAAAAGTAACCATGCCTTATTGTGTTTGTGGTGATCCACTTTCAGCCTAGTAGATATTACCTCTGGAATGTGGACACATTGTTTATTTTGTTGCAATGGCAACGACAAGAAGAACATGTGTCCTGCGCAACTGATTAAGGGCAGAGCCAAAGAGCATGTCTAAAAGATTTGTGATCAAATAATCGAAGGGTGATTAATCTGGTCGATTTTATTGCCTATGCATATCTGAAACTTCAGCTCTTACTATGTGCTTGCTTTAGTATTTCGTCAGTAGACAGTTCTCTTTTAACTACTTCAAGTGAGAGTGCATATCAGTCATCAAACGTGAATTTATAGGCAGTCATCTGTCAATCCTGCAAATATGGATGTGTGCATGGACTTAAGTCATGCTCCATTTTTCAGTTTCCAAAACTCTGAGATGGTAAATGTGATATTGGTTTGGCTTTGTGCTATGTGGCTCTGTCAAGTATGTCAAAAAGTTTGGAAGTCTGTCTCCTCCCATCTGGTTTGCACCCTAAATCAGTAGTATATAGTTTTGGAGAAGTCTGTCTAGTTCTGTACTTGCTAGAAGATGCTAGGCACTGTATTTCAGAAATGAAAAAATAGATTCTTGTCAAGTAATATATGGCATGTTAAAACATGAGTCAATTATGTTTTGTGCCACTTGTCACCTGATCATTGTTAGCAGTGGATTTTGTGATAATTGTGCTTGGTGGTGTCATGTAGCAATCGCAACGCGTTTTGGTGGAATTGCTCGCATGGAGACAGAGCATCTTAGTTGGCTTTGTCAAGGAAGTGAAACAGGCATTCCTAGGTGTTGTGGTACTGTCCTGCAGCTGAGTGCCCTCGATTTACTGCACATGTGGTCGATTGACGTATGAATACTCTACAGATAGCATGTCGTTCTCAGGATGATACTAGTTTTGACATACCCTTGGTGGTGACAAACGGGAGCAGTTACGCATGTCGTGACATTGCCCTGTACTAGAGGCGCAAATTAAGCCCTTCACCATGGTCTTGGATTGGGTGGCAGATACATCTAGGATGTGCTCTCTCCTGTCTGATTTGCTTCGCCGCAGCAAACAGAGGGTGTGGCCTGCTGAGAGCTTACTGATATACAGTACAGCCTAATTGTTCATCATAATGTTTGTACACGCTGGGCTAATGAGTTTTTTCTGGTTGTGTTGCAGTCCTATGTGAGACCGAGAGGCCCCACTGAGGCCTGGGCGAGCTGCTAGGCCTGCTGTGGCATCAGCAGCATAGGGCCGCTGTCAGTGAGTACACCAATCGGTAGAAAAACTGATGGTGTAGGTACTCGATTATTTATTGACCGTAGATATGAGTGTTAAGCATAAGGATTAGTGCTCATAAACTTTTGTTTTGCCCCTCAGATAATCCATTTTGAGTTTTTTTTTCATCAAATAGTTAAGTGTTTTATTCAATTTTTACTAATATTGTTATATCCACATGGCCCTATAATATGGTGGACTATTATAGTGTTGCATCCACGTGCCTATTGCACAACCAGTAGATGAACTTCTAGCTGTGATGATTCTTGATTTCTCGTGCAACTGATTAAGGGCAGAGCCAAAGGGCATGTCTCCAAAGGGTGATTAACCTGGTGGAAATATATCCTATGCATATCTGGAACTTCTACTCTTGCTATGTGCTTGCTTTAGCATGTCATCAGTAGACAGTTGTGTTTTTCCTACTTCAACTGAGAGTCCATAACAGCCATTAAACAGGAATTTATAGGCAATCATCTATCATTGTTGCAAACATGGATGTGGCATTAGGGGGTGGATTGATGGATATTGCAAGTGTGCTCCATTTTACTGTTTCTAAAAATCTGAGATGTTAAATGTGATCTTTACTCATCTACAACAAGCAGCGCTACAAGGTCTTGGGGAAGGCTATCAACTTGGCGTCCCTCATCACGCTCCATGTTGAGGACGACAAGGTCTTCAGACACCAGGACTGGTAACTACACACACTACAGGGCCTGACCGAAAGCGTCGTGATTAAGCTCTGTATCTGCTCGTTTACGCATGTATGTCTGAAGAACAGGTGGGACAAGAAGCTTCTGAAGAACAGGGAGATGGCTGCTCACCCACGTCCTGATGGGCTGAAGCAAGGACCCCGCCCCGTGATTTAGTACTTACTAGTTTCTGTACTATGTGTAGCCTGTCTAGCTAGTTGTTTTTGGGATTAATTTTCACATACAAAACAAAAATCAAAGTTAGATATACCCGGTGTGTTTTGAAATTACCATCAGTTGTTATGGAATTGTGTTACTCTAGTAATGCCTATCCTGTGTTCGACGGTGTTGTAACTGCTGGAATCAAGCGAGTACACGTGCATGATGTGTGCAGGTGGAAAAAGAAATAGCCTGTAACCTGCTTGTTTTAATTTCGTCCAGCATGTTACCTGGACGAACCACACGGATAGCAAAAACTTGGCACCCCATGCACCTCCACATTGTGAGCTTTTGCGATCAGTGATGTGTTTCATCCATCTTTCTACCGTTAGGCCTCTTGCAATATATTTTATGTATTTTACTTATGTGGCATAGTAGTTAAAGAAGAGAGAGGGAGGATGCTTAAACGTACAACTTTTGCGATCAAGGTCGTCACGGGGACACCGTGCCAGTCTCCAATGGCGATCAGATTCAGGTTCGTCATGGGGGCATTGTGCCGCACCCCTCCTCTCCTTACCGGATTCGACTCTACTGTATGGATGAATTGTATGCTATATGTATCAAGTGTGAGTTGTCTATATAACAGCTGTCTGTGATGTATATTTTGGTCAAAACAATTTAGGGCACGATGTAAAATTTGGCTCTCGTGATGTAAATATACATCACCAAGTGTCATGTCCCAAAACACATGCAGCAGTGCGCGCGTGTAACCGCCAATCTGAAACTTCTAGACCGCGGCTCCTCGTCGACGCGCCGTCGTGATTGCCCGCCCGCCGGCGATCCGCCGCCATGTCGACCCCGTCCAACCTCCCGGCCGATGGCGCGCACGTTCCTAGCCCCATTCCCGCCGTCGGCACGTCACTCTCGTCCCTCCTACCGACAGCGGTCGAAGAAGGCATCCTAGGCGGCGGCTGCCGTCAGCTGCCCAATTTTAGACAGCTGTTGGACCACCCGTGCCATTTTTTTTATTTGGGGGCATTTTAGGGCAATTGTTGTAGTTGGACACTCTGGGTGCTCTATAAATCACGTTTTTGGTGATGTATATTTTACATCATCATGTTTTTTGCTGCTATTTTATGGAACCTATTGGGATGCTCTTATGAGCTATATACATTTGTCCTCTTCCTAGCCTAGAAATAGGATCATCACCATGGGGGGTGCCCAGAGTCACCGCTTGTGTTATTTTCCTATCCATATCCGTGGGAAATGGTCCACTAACAGGCAATAAGGGCAGCTCGTTAGTAGAGTACACATCCACGGTTGAGTGGGTATAATCGTGAGTGGAACTTTACCCTTGTGGCTTTCTGTCTTGGACATGGATCACACCCAAATTTATAAGTTGAATTGGTTTTTCATTTGTTGAAACTTTGTAATATGATATCCTCATCCTCATCATTATTATTATCATTATTTTTAAAAGTATTAGTATCATCATCATCATTATTGTTATCATTTTATTATTATCATCATCATCATTATTATTATTAATGTTATCGTCATCATCGAATGGTTCATCTTCCAAAGTACTCGAGGGCCAAGACACCTCAGTGATCATAGCTAACCAACTAGCTAGAGATCGGGGGGAAGAAGCCACATGATATCATGACTAGCATACTTCATGAAGTATCCAACCGACTTGATTTCCTCATAATCATCGACGATGCTCATCCTGTCTTCTCTTTCACTCTTAAGGCCACCATCGTGATTTGAGACTGTCATGACCACTGCATCACCATGGACTATGGAGTTTAAACTTCGACAACAATTGTTGACGTAGTAGATGCGGTTTCTCTCCACATCACCACGCTTGTTCGTTGTCACGTGCACCGCTTTGGAAAACGTTTCCCCCAAAAATAAGACGTGGTCGCCTAAGCTCGTTACCTCCTCCCATTTATTCTTGCCACCAGTGATACGTCTCAAACGTATCTATAATTTTTTATGTTCCATACTTGTTTTATACCTGTTGCTACATGTTTTGCATCCACTTTATGTCACTTTTATACATTTTCCGGGACTAACCTATTAACAAGATGCCGAAGTGCCAGTTCATGTTTTCTGCTGTTTTTGTATTCCAGAGATGCTAGTCTGGAAATATTCTCGGAATTGGACGAAACTACACGGGGGTCCCTATTTTATCAGAAGACACCAGATGGAGCAAAGAAGCAACGGAGAGGAGCCACAGGGGCCCCACACGCCACTAGGGCGCGCCTGGCTCCTTGGCCGCGCCCTAGTATGGAGTGGACCCCACAGGGGTCGTCGGCCGCCGCCCTTTCGCCTACTTATCCCCCCCCCCGAGAAAATAACCCTAAGTGCCTGAGCCAAAATCCACGAAAAGTTCCAGAGACGCCGCCGCCGTCAACCCTAACTCGAGAAGGTCCAGAACCTCTTTCCGGCACCCTGCCGGAGAGGGGAATCGTCACCGGAGGCTTCTACATCGCCATGCCTGTCTCCGGAGTGATGCGTGAGTAGTTCATCCTTGGACTACGGGTCCATAGCAGTAGCTAGATGGTTGTCTCTCCTATTTGTGCCATCATGTTTAGATCTTGTGAGCTGCCCTACATGATCAAGATCATATTATTGTAATGCTACATGTTGTGTTTGCTGGGATCCGATGAATATTGAATACTATGTCAAGTTGATTATCAATCTATGTCCTATGTTATTTATGATCTTGCATGCTTCCCGTTACTAGTAGATGCTTTGGCCAAGTAGATGCTTGTAACTCCAAGAGGGAGTATTTATGCTATATAGTGGGTTCATGTCTCCATTTAATCTGGGACAGTGACCGAAAGTTCTAAGGTTGTGGATGTGCTGTTGCCACTAGGGGGAACCTAATGATGCTATGTCCATGGGCATATGTGTTTGTTTACATTACACGCTTTACTTAATGCAATTATCCGTTGCTTGCAACTTAATACCAACGGGGGACTCGGATGACAACCCGGCGGTGGATTATTAGTCATAGATGCAGTTGGATGACGGTCTATGTATCTTGCCGTAATGCCCAAATTAAATACCATAGTAATCATCATGTCATGTATTTGCATTGTCATGCGCTCACTATTTGTCAATTGCCCAGCTGTAATTTGTTCACCCAGCATGTTAGTTATCTTTTATTGGAGAGACACCACTAGTGAACGGTGGACCCCGGTCCATTCTTTTACATTGATTAAACCACAAACTGCAAACTGTTCCTTTTTATTCTCTGCATTTTAATACTCATTTTTCACACGAGACGTTTAATCCTTTGTTTTCAGCAAGCCGGTGAGATTGACAATCTCACTGTTACGTTGGGGCAAAGTACTTTGATTGTGTTGTGTGCAGGTCCACGTCAGCGCCGGAATCCCTGGTGTTGCCCCGCATCATATTTCGCCGTTGACAACCTTCAGAAGAGTTGTTGCTCCTACTGGTTCGATAACCTTGGTTTCATACTGAGGGAAAACTTGCTGCCGAACTGCATCATACCTTCCTCTTGGGGTCCCCCAACGGACGTGTGCTGCACGACAAGCACCTTCTTTTCTGGCTCCGTTGCCGGGGAGTCAGCAGTCTTCTGCAGGGGAGTTTCACGCTTCTAATCTCTTTACTTTGTTTTTGTCTTGCTTAGTTTATTTTATTTTATCTTGTTTGCTTGCAATTATCAAAAACACAAAAAAATTAGTTACTTGCATTTAGTTTATTTTCAGTTTTGTTTTCTGTTAGTTATCATGTCTAGTTCAACTCATTATGTTTCGGTTCCTGAAGTTGAGATTAGATCTTTTAAGCAACATAGTGGAGAAAGTTTGAAAGATGCTTGGTATAGAATCAGCGATACTCATCGTAGGTGTACTAAAAAATATTCCACTATGATCCTGCTTAGAAATTTTTATGTTGGCATAACTAGCTGGTATAGGTATGTCTTGGACACTTTGACATGAGGTAACTTTCTTGGTACTCCTGCGTTGGAAGCTAGTTATATTATTGAGAGTCTAGTAGGAACACCACCTATTAGTAACATCAAAAATGAGATTACCTTGGAAGATGTTATGAAGAAGTTAGAGTCTATAGAGAAAAATTTGCCAAACCTCCTTGATAGTACTAGCAAATTTGATGAATCACTAGGAACCATTAATGAAAGAATTGCTGTTTTAGAAACTAGTGCTATTCAAAACAATCAAAATCTTAGGATTGGTGAATTAGAGGAGGCTATGGATGTTATAAGTTCTACTTTTACCTCTATTAAAACTAAAAGGCAAAAGGCTTTTGTGGGAAAAGAGCAAAAATTTATGTATGTGCGAAAAGTTTCTAAACCAAAACTCACGGGTGTGCTTGAAACTGATGACGTGTTTAATGAGCTTGAGGGTGAGTCACATAGTGGCCTATTGATGCAAGACGTACTTGCTCGTTGGGAGACCCCAAGAGGAAGGTTTGATGTAGCCTAGCAGCAAGTTTTCCCTCAGTATGAAACCAAGGTTTATCGAACCAGTAGGAGTAACGATTCTTCAGAAGGTTGTTGGTGGCTCGCACGGCGCAACACGATCACCAACGTGGACCTGCACACAACACAATCAAAGTACTTTGCCCCAACGAAACAGTGAGGTTGTCAATCTCACCGGCTTGCTGAAAACAAAGGATTAAACGTCTCGTGTGGAAAATGAGTATTAAGTTGCAGCGAATGAAAAAGGAACAGTTTGCAGTTTGTGGTTTAATCAGTTTAAAGGAATTGGACCGGGGTCCACAGTTCACTAGTGGTGTCTCTCCATAAAGATATCTAACATGTTGGGTAAACAAATTACAGCTGGGCAATTGACAAATAGTGAGCGCATGACAATGCATATACATGGCATGATGATTACTATGATATTTAATTGGGCATTACGACAAGATACATAGACCGTTATCCAACAGCGTCTATGACTAATAATCCACCGCCGGGTTGTCATCCGAGTTCCCCGTTGGTATTAAGTTGCAAGCAACGGATAATCGCATTAAGTAAAGCGCGTAATGTAAACAAACACATATGCCCGTGGACATAGCATTGTTATGTTGTCCCTAGTGGCAACAGCACATCCATAACCTTAGAACTTTCTGTCACTGTCCCAGATTTAACGGAGGCATGAACCCACTATCTAGCATAAATACTCCATCTTGGAGTCACAAGCATATACTTGGCCAAAGCATCTACTAGCAACGGAGAGCATGCAAGATCATAAATAACATAGGGCATAGATTGATAATCAACTTGACATAATATTCAATATTCATCGGATCCCAGCAAACACAACATGCAGCATTACAATAATATGATCTTGATCATGTAGGGCAGCTCACAAGATCTAAACATGATGGCACAAATAGGAGAGACAACCATCTAGCTACTGCTATGGACCCGTAGTCCAAGGATGAACTACTCACGCATCACCTCGGAGGCAGGCATGGCGATGTAGAAGCCTCCGGTGACGATTCCCCTCTCCGGCAGGGTGCCGGGAAGAGGTTCTGGACCCTCCCGAGCTAGGGTTGACGGCGGCGGCGTCTCTGGAACTTTTCGTGGATAATGGCTCGGGCCCTTAGGGTTTTTGCATCGGGGGGAATAAGTAGGCGAAAGGGCGGCGGCTGGAGGCACCCGTGGGGCCCACACCACCCCAGGGCGCGCCAGGGGGGGACCCGCTGTCGGGGGGCTGCCCCCGGGTAGGGCAAAGATGTGGTGTAAAGAAGTGTGAAGGGCTGGCCGGATCAGTTTCGAGCCGGATCACTTGGCCGGATCGATATCTAGCTGGGTCATGCCAGAGTCGGTTAGCCCTTAACCATGCTAGAATATGGGAAGAAGCCAAACCGGGACAGAGGAAGGAGAACCGGCTAAGTTAGCCGGGTTGGTCAGGAAGGACCCGGATAAGAAGTAATCCGGATATCGCACAAGAGCCAAGTAATGTCAGTAAGGTCACGGGTCCTGCAGTTTCCACTGACCGGGACTCAGAGGACAGCAAGGTCGAGCCACGGGTTTTCCGGATCGCAAGCCCCTAGGCGCTGACTCGGCTAATTCGGGAAAGGGGCAGAGGCTAGGCTCCTGTGGGCTACACTGCCTTGAGCTCAAAGAGGAAAGGATAGGCTGACGATGGGCTGGACTGAGTGACAGTGGCCAGTGTTTGTCTTGTTCCTCGTGTCCATGCCATTATCATCTGCAGCCAGGGGCAAGATGGTAATTCGGTTAGTGTATATATGCAGCACCACCTTCTCCTGTGAGAGGGATCGACCACAGAGAGCATCATTTCCCCCCAATCTCCATCTTCTTCCTAGAGCTCTCACCATTGTTCTTCATACAGCTCAAGGAGCGCTCTGTACTTGTAAACACTTGAGATATAAAGAGAGTAGGCTAGAGCTGCAGTAGGGGTGTTACCTTCACACGAAGGGCCCCGAAGCAGGGTACATCGCGGTGTGCTTTTGCGTTCTTGGTTTTGCTTGTTCTTGCTAGTTCTTCACTGTGCTTCATGCGTGCTCCTTGAGTGCGTACACCCTCCCCGGTTCCCCCAACGCCCAAGCGAGCCCACAACTAAGCCATACCCATGGCATCTGCCGTGACTCCACCACGACAGTTGGCGCCCACCGTGGGGCAAGCAGTGGCGTTGGCTGGGGTTTCCATCCGGACGGGTTCCGTCACTGGCTCCGGCGAGCGGGTCCTCTCCGGGCTCGTTTGCAAGATCGGTGAGTTCAGCTTCATCAGCGACAACGCGGGGTGCTTCGCCAACAAGCCTTTCCCCGCGGATGGCTTCCTCATGACGCTCGGCAGCTTTGTCACCTACGTCGCCACCGAGCCTGTCCGCGAGTACCCGGCGCAGGTGCTCGTGGCAGAGGACCCTCCTGCTTTCCGCGCCGCTCTCGGACGGCGTAGCGCTCGCCCCGGGAGTAGCGTGGAGGTGATGGTGGCCGGATCGAGTGCTGCAGCAGGCAAAGGAGATGCCAGCAAGAGCGTGCCAGAGGAGCTGGCCACGCCGATCGATCCGGCTGACAAACCGCCTCGGACGGCGAAATTCCCAAAAGAGAAACCGGATCCGGTTGGCCCGCTTGGCATGTCAAGTAGGGAGGCTCCCTTAGAGGATGTCTTGGAAAAGTTAGCTCGGCCTGTGGCACCTGGAGCAAATGTAGAGCTCACTGTGGCTCAGCTAGAGGCAGAGCGCCTGAGATTGCAAAAAGAGGCTCGGATAGTGATAGAGACTAGGCAAACATTTGATAGAGACATGAGAGAATACAATGCGGCTAATGGTATCACAGATGGTTTCACTCCTGTGATGCATCGCACACGCAAGAAAGCCGAGTTGCGTAATAGGGGCAAGGACCTCAATGACGAGTTAGCTAGAGCTGCAGGGTCAAGCTCAAGTAGGGCTACTAGTCATAGATCCGGTACAGGCAAGCCGGTGTATAGCTCCCCGGCCAAGAATCTCAGGGCTGCAGCAGCAGCGCGAGCCGAATTGCCCACCTTAACCGGGGATGCTTGGCGCAAGCAGGCAGAGAGGGTCAATGAGCTGGTTGATGAGTGTAACCGGCAGAATGAGGCCTACCGGAGAGCTAATCCGGATGCTGGTGGCTCCCGTGTGGTCGTGTCGGCTAAGGCTGTTAGCCAGAGGTCCAAGGGACAAGCATCATCCCCGCATGTCGGAGTTGACCGGGCCCAGAGCGTGAATTCGGGCAAGAGCAAACAACTGCAGGCCTATGATGCGGAGTATGCCGGCAAGCAGCTAGCCGCTCAAGGAAGAAGCGGCCAGAACAGAAACAATGGCGGGCAAGGCAATCCGGGAGCCGGAAGGGGAAATTCGGCTGGCCGAGGTCAACCACCCCGTCCTCAAACCCGGCAGGAGCAGCCAATGATGGTGCAAGCGCAGCACCAAGGTGGTGGCCAGGCGGGCCACTACTATGATGATGGCAATTCGGCTATGGCGCGAGCCGGATTCCCGACGTATGACAATGCACTTGCATCCAGGCTGGGACCTCGGGCTCTGGATCCGGATGATCAACGTCTCAAGCTGGATAGGATTTACCAGTCTGAGAAGCTAGAGGAGCAAGGCCCACCAGGACCTGCATGCTTTGGGCCTCGGATCATGAATGAACCCAGTGTGCCTTTGTTCCAGCTTGGCCGAATCACGAAGCCGTATAGCGGCAGCACTAAACCACAGGATTGGTTGACAGACTATGTGTCTTCGGTGCATATTGCGGGGGGCAATCGCCGATGGGCGGTCCGGTATCTCCCGCATATGTTGGAAGGGCCAGCCCGGATTTGGCTGAATAACTTGCCGCCGGGGAGTATCAACTCTTGGGTAGATCTGGAGACGGCGTTTTACAGCAATTTCTCCAGCACTTACAAAAGGCCAAACCGACCTCAGCTCCTGGCAGCGTGCAAGCAGGAAGAGCGGGAGACAGATCGGGAATTCTTGACCCGGTGGAGCAACATTCGCAATTCTTGTGAAGGTGTGGTGGAAGAGCAGGCCATCTCTTGGTTTGCGCAGGGTTGCCGACATGGCACACCGTTGTGGCAGAAGCTCCAGAGGGATATGCCCAAGACCCTGGCAGATATGATCCGGATAGCAGATACGTATGCTCTGGGCGATCCGACGTAGCCAGCTCTGGATGCGGTGGGAACAAGCAGGAGGCAACCGATTAACAACCGGGTTGGACCATTGAGGCCCAGTGACCGACATGAATTCGGTTACAAGAGAAGAGATCCGGATTACAGATATGGTTCAGATCAAGTGGCTGCAGTGAATATGGATCACCCCGATAGCCAGAGGGCAAAGATTGAAGGTCCAGCTTGGAGACCGAATCAAGGTGCCTGGCCAAAGAAAGTGTGGGATGGACCGAGTCCACCTCTAACTTTTGAGGCAAGATTAGATGGGCCTTGCTATTATCACACTACAGATCCACGCAAGCCAGCCAATCATTCGACTCGGAATTGTAGTTGGCATCATCGCATTCAGGCAGAGGGTCAGAGAGGGCCACCTCAGAGAGGTGCTCCCAGACCGAATTTCAGGCATCCCCAAGCCTTGGGCATCCCCAAGCTTAGACGCTTGAGTCTTCTTGAAATATATTGGGGAGATCCATGGGAGCCTCCCCAAGCTTAAGCTCTTCACTCTTCTTGATCCTATCATCACCCTTCTCTCTTGACCCTTGAAAACTTCCGTCACACCAAACTCAAAGTAAATCTTCATTAGAGGGTTAGTGCACAATCAAAAACTCACATGTTCTATAAAGACACAATATGATTCATTACTTTAAACATTAGCTACAGCCACTGATGTTATGTGAAGCTCTTCCACCCAAAAAGAAAAAGAATTTCACTCAACACTAGTAAAAGAGAGAATGCAAAATAAAAAGGCATAATCTGTCTAAAACAGAACAGTCCGCAAAGACGAATTTTTTCGAGGTACTTACAGCACTCAAATTGAGAAACTTTAAACTAATGAAAGATTCAGACATTCATAAAGATTACGCACACAAAATTTCAGATTTTTTAACAATCTGGTGATTTTCTAATTTTCGTACAGTGGACAGCAAAAATCTGTTTCTGCGCAGCAATCAAAATCAAGCAAAACCTTAACACTAGAGGCTACTCTTGGCACAACAATGCGAGAAAATAAAGATACAAAGGAGTTGCTACAGAAGTAAACAAACTCCTTGACAAAGACTGAAAATAAAAGATAATGGGTTGCCTCCCATAAGTGCTTCCTTTAATGCCTTTTAGCTAGGCATAGTGATTTTTATGATGCTCACATAAGAATAAGAGTCGCAACATAATAAAGAGCATCAAGAAGCATATACAAAACATGTTTAAATCTAACACTCTTCCTATGCATAGGGGCCTTGTAAGAAAACAAATCAATGAAGCACAAAGTGACTAGCATAGGAAGGCAAAACAAGTGCAACTTCAAAACTTTCAACATAAAGAGAGGAGACTTAATGTTATTGAGATATATGAAACCGTGTCTTCCTCTCTCATAATAACCAGTAGGTCTTAAAGCAACAAGCATATAAAAGCAACACAATATAAAGCTCAAAACATCCATCATAAAGAGAGGAAATTTAATAATATGAAGATTTCTATAACCATATTTTCCTCTCTCAAAATAATTTTCAGTAGCATCATGAACAAACTCAACAAAATAACTATCACATAAAGCATGCTTTTCATGATCTACAAACACATAATTTTTATTAAGCTCAGAAATAGTGGGGTTATTAAACTCACTTTTGACAATAGTAGCAAAATTAATATCATCAGTCAATATAGGACCATCATCAAGAGAATTATCATATATAACATTAGGGAGCACATTTTTACTTTCTGCAATTTCCTTTACTTGAGTCAAGGAGTTGTTTACTTCAAATTTATCAAAAGGAGATATTTCAATAGAATCATGACATTCGACAATATAGCATTCTTCCTCCTCCAAAGCTAGGGGACTAAAAATATCATTTTTATCAAAACCAGCTTCCCCAAGCTTAGAGCTTTCCATGGCTTTAGCAATAATGGTGTTCAAAGAATGTATGCTAATAACATTGCTACTATCATGATTGTGCTGCAAATAAATTTCCATAGGCTTTTTAATTTCCTTTTCAAACAACTCATGTCCCAACTCAAGATAAATTTCATAAAGCTCTCTCATGTTGTTTTCAGCCATAGGACTAGTTTCAAGGATAGTAATCATTGATAGCAAGTAAAGAGCTAGACATAATAACTAAAACAAGAAACAAAACTAAATGCAAGTAACTATTTTTTTTTGTGTTTTTGATAATTGAAAGCAAACAAGATAAAATAAAATAAACTAAGCAAGGCAAAAACAAAGTAAAGAGATTGGAAGTGTGAAACTCCCCTTGCAGAAGAACAGCTACTCCCCGGCAACGGCGCCAGAAAAAGGCTTGATGCAAGACGTACTTGCTCGTTGGGAGACCCCAAGAGGAAGGTTGATGTAGCCTAGCAGCAAGTTTTCCCTCAGTATGAAACCAAGGTTTATCGAACCAGTAGGAGTAACGATTCTTCAGAAGGTTGTTGGTGGCTCGCACGGCGCAACACGATCACCAACGTGGACCTGCACACAACACAATCAAAGTACTTTGCCCCAACGAAACAGTGAGGTTGTCAATCTCACCGGCTTGCTGAAAACAAAGGATTAAACGTCTCGTGTGGAAAATGAGTATTAAGTTGCAGCGAATGAAAAAGGAACAGTTTGCAGTTTGTGGTTTAATCAGTTTAAAGGAATTGGACCGGGGTCCACAGTTCACTAGTGGTGTCTCTCCATAAAGATATCTAACATGTTGGGTAAACAAATTACAGCTGGGCAATTGACAAATAGTGAGCGCATGACAATGCATATACATGGCATGATGATTACTATGATATTTAATTGGGCATTACGACAAGATACATAGACCGTTATCCAACAGCGTCTATGACTAATAATCCACCGCCGGGTTGTCATCCGAGTTCCCCGTTGGTATTAAGTTGCAAGCAACGGATAATCGCATTAAGTAAAGCGCGTAATGTAAACAAACACATATGCCCGTGGACATAGCATTGTTATGTTGTCCCTAGTGGCAACAGCACATCCATAACCTTAGAACTTTCTGTCACTGTCCCAGATTTAACGGAGGCATGAACCCACTATCTAGCATAAATACTCCATCTTGGAGTCACAAGCATATACTTGGCCAAAGCATCTACTAGCAACGGAGAGCATGCAAGATCATAAATAACATAGGGCATAGATTGATAATCAACTTGACATAATATTCAATATTCATCGGATCCTAGCAAACACAACATGCAGCATTACAATAATATGATCTTGATCATGTAGGGCAGCTCACAAGATCTAAACATGATGGCACAAATAGGAGAGACAACCATCTAGCTACTGCTATGGACCCGTAGTCCAAGGATGAACTACTCACGCATCACCTCGGAGGCAGGCATGGCGATGTAGAAGCCTCCGGTGACGATTCCCCTCTCCGGCAGGGTGCCGGGAAGAGGTTCTGGACCCTCCCGAGCTAGGGTTGACGGCGGCGGCGTCTCTGGAACTTTTCGTGGATAATGGCTCGGGCCCTTAGGGTTTTTGCATCGGGGGAATAAGTAGGCGAAAGGGCGGCGGCTGGAGGCACCCGTGGGGCCCACACCACCCCAGGGCGCGCTAGGGGGGACCCGCGCCCTGGGTGCGTGTGGGGCCCACGTGGCCCTCCTCTGCTGCTTCTTCACTCCATCTGATGTGTTCTGATAAAATAGCATCCCCCGTGAAGTTTCGTCCAATTCCGAGAATATTTCCAGACTAGCTTTTCTGGAATACAAAAACAGCAGAAAACAGGAACTGGCGCTTCAGCATCTTGTTAATAGGTTAGTCCCGGAAAATGTATAAAAGTGACATAAAGTAGATGCAAAACATGTAACAATTGGTATAAAACAAGCATGGAACATCAAAAATTATGGATACGTTGGATCCCAATAGCCCTGGTGCTCTTCATTATTTTGTTGAAAATTTGGTTTGCATCGGTGGTATCTCTAAGGTCTAGATATTTTCTAGTAAACGGGTTTGACAGGTAGAAAACTGTTATCACCCGCTACCATTCGTTGACAATTAACAAACACCTCTCAAAAATAGATACTCCTCCATGGTATGTGATTGATGGAAGGCACCCGAGGATTCGGTTAGCCATGGCTTGTGTTAGCAAGGTTGGGAGGAGTATCAAATATTTTATGCAATCTCTATATGCTTTCAAAAACCTAAAAGCTCTAGCACACATGACTTAATCCCTGCTTCCCTCTGCGAAGGGCCTTTCTTTTACTTTTATCTTGAGTCAGTTTTCCTATTCTTTATGTCTTACACAAGCAAACACTAGTGTCAACTTTGTTACAATATGGGTTATATGCAACGTATTGGACTTGTTATACTACTTTGTGTTGACGATATCCATGAGATAAATATGTTGAAAGTTGAAACAAATGCTGAAACTTGATTCTTCCTTTGTGTTGATTGAATACCTTTTATTAGAAACTATTGCTTTATGAGTTAACACCAATGCAAAACAGTTTGATGCTTGTCTTGAAAGTACTATTCATGAAAACGTTTAGCTTGTGTGATTCATTGTTTACTCATTATCTATTTGTTAGCAAACTATAGACCATTGACTTGGATCACTTCATTCATTTACATGTGCCTTACAATATTATATGATCAAGATTATGATAGTAGCATGTCACCTCAAAAATTATTTTGTTTTTATCGTTTACCTACTCGAGGACGAGCAGGAACTAAGCTTGGGGATGCTTGATACGTCTCAAACGTATCTATACTTTTTGATATTCCATGCTTGTTTTATACCTGTTGCTACATGTTTTGCATCCACTTTATGTCACTTTTATACATTTTCTGTGACTAACCTATTAACAAGATGCCGAAGTGCCAGTTCCTGTTTTCTGCTGTTTTTGTATTCCAGAAATGCTAGTCTGGAAATATTCTCGGAATTGGACGAAACTATACGGGGGTCCCTATTTTACCAGAAGACAACAGATAGAGCAAAAAAAGCAACGGAGAGGAGCCACAGGGGCCCCACACGCCACTAGGGCGCGCCTGGCCCCTTGGCCGCACCCTAGTATGGTGTGGGCCCCACTTGGGTCGTCAGCCGCCGCCCTTTCGCCTACTTATTCCCCCGAGAAAATAACCCTAAGTGCCTGAACCAAAATCCACGAAAAGTTCCAGAGACACCGCCGCCGTCAACCCTAGCTCGGGAGGGTCCAGAACCTCTTCCCGACACCCTGCTGGAGAGGGGAATCGTCACCGGAGGCTTCTACATCGCCATGCCTGCCTCCGGAGTAATGCGTGAGTAGTTCATCCTTAAACTACGGGTCCATATAGCAGTAGCTAGATGGTTGTCTCTCCTATTTGTGCCATCATGTTTAGATCCTGTGAGCTGCCCTACATGATCAAGATCATATTATTGTAATGCTACATGTTGTGTTTGCTGGATCCGATGAATATTGGATACTATGTCAAGTTGATTATCAATCTATGCCCTATGTTATTTATGATCTTGCATGCTTCCCGTTACTAGTAGATGCTTTGGCCAAGTAGATGCTTTTAACTCCAAGAGAGAGTATTTATGCTAGATAGTGGGTTCATATCTCCATTTAATCTGGGACAGTGACAGAAAGTTCTAAGGCTGTGGATGTGCTGTTGCCCCTAGGGGGAACCTAATGATGCTATGTCCACGGGAATATGTGTTTGTTTACATAATGCAATTATCCATTGCTCGCAACTTAATACCAACGGGGGACTCGGATGACAACCCGGCGGTGGATTATTAGTCATAGATGCAGTTGGATGATGGTCTATGTATCTTGTCGTAATGCCCAAATTAAATACCATAGTAATCATCATGCCATGTATTTGCATTGTCATGCGCTCACTATTTGTCAATTGTCCAGCTGTAATTTGTTCACCCAGCATGTTAGTTATCTTTTATTGAAGAGACACCACTAGTAAACTATGGACCCCGGTCCATTCTTTTACATTGATTAAACCACAAACTGCAAACTGTTCCTTTTTCATTCTCTACATTTTAATACTCATTTTCCACACGAGACGTTTAATCCTTTGTTTTCAGCAAGCCGGTGAGATTGACAACCTCACTGTTACGTTGGGGCAAAGTAATTTGATTGTGAAAAGTGTGCAGGTCCACGTCAGCGCCGGAATCTCTGGTGTTGCGCCGCATCATATTTCGCCATTGACAACCTTCAGAAGAGTTTTTGCTCCTACTGGTTCGATAACCTTGGTTTCATACTAAGGGAAAACTTGCTGCTGAACTGCATCATACCTTTCTCTTGGGGTCTCCCAACGGACGTGTACTGCACGACAAGCAACCAGTCACATTGTCAACAAACTTGAACACCTTGAAGAAAGGCTCACGGTCGCCCCACCACCAGGTCGTCATCGCTATTGCAAGCTCCCCGTGCAAATCAACTATGTAAACGGTGAACTCTTTGCAAGAGTTTCTCGATTGTTCACCTCGATGATCCCGGGCCAGAGGAAGCGGTAGCGTCGTTCTGTGGGGTACCGCCGTTGTGGACCGCATCGCCCATGGCCACCAGACCTCTTTGAAGTAGTTTCTCGATTGTTCACGGCTAACCATTCGCAACGATGCCACTCGGCTGAGTGCGATGACCATTGGAGCACCATGTTTGTTCTCGCTGATTTCAAACTTGACGAGTTCCTCACCATTGTGCGTGAGGCCATAGAGGTCACCGTTGCAAAAGGCAATGTCGATGAACGTCTCGACGTGGCATCCGTGTATCGTCCACCCGCCAAGTGGGCAACCAACCCTGCATAGCACGATGCCGCAGTTCTCGGTGATGGCGGCCATGATACAACCGTCGGAGGTGGGCGACTCAGAGAAGACAATTTTCGTGACGACTATGGGACCACGTATATCACCGCGGCCATGATTGCGGTGGGGGCAGGCGATCTTCCCCTGCTTATCGGAAAGCGCCACCTCGGCGCCCGAGAAGAGGTTGATAATCCTGATCGGCGGCAGGTGACAGGAGACGACCCAACAGCCGTCGTAGCCACCCACGAGGCGCCTCCCGAGGGCGCCGAGCCGGGGCGAGATGCGCATCACGGCGTCATCCTCCAGGCAGTGCGCACGCCTCGTCCTGTCGCCGCCAACTTGGCGCGGCGAGAGGAGCAGCCACGGCAGGACGGGCACGCGCGGCTCGGCGGCGACGGCGACGCGCCAGGACTTACAGACCGCGCAGAAGCGCGCGCGGCTGCTCGGGTAGTCGCCCAGCAAGCGGTAGATGGTGAGCACTATTTGACACATTGCCCGTGCCATTTTGGCCGTTTCTTGCTAAAGATCTACTCCCTCCAATTTAATTTAATTGTCGCAGGTTTAGACAAGATTTAGACAAAAAAATTGCCTAAACTTGTGACAATAATCGGATCAGAGGGAATACAATATTTTGTGGCCGGATTTTAAAAGTTAGTTGTGCAGGCATGAGACTAATACAGCCACATCGAATGATTTGGTCGTAAAACTTCATTGTGATCTCTTATGCATCTCTTCTCGTTGAGCATTTACACAGAATATTTTATAGCTAAACTTTCCCACGAAGTCAAACGTGAGGGCGCATGGAGCCGCGAGAATTCTAGAACGTCCTACCGGCTTTTGTTTTGGTGCGTGTCCGTACGGAGCGAATCCCTGAAGTTTCTGCCGTCCGATCACTTGGCTTGGGTACTGATGGACGGCAGATGCTCACCCAATGGAACAGATCAATGGCTAATATTTGGTTCTGCATCATCGGGATGGCTAATCCAAATTCAAAACTCGTGTACTATATAGTAGTAGATAGATAGTCGATAGAAAATCCTTCAAAACTGGAATGAACAATCGTGTGTACATTTGTTTACACCAGTGTTAAGACTCAGTAGAATATTTTGTTTTAAAAAAACTCAAATTCGATAGAGAAACAGATTTTTTTTTTTAGGGTGATAGAGAAACAGATGGCTGAAATGAATCGTTCAGAAGGAATGGAAAAATCAAAACTATAAGTGGAACAATTGGGATAAGTGACATGACACTTTTCCCACTTATCTCATTTGTCTCAATTAGTCTCCACTTCTGCATATCTAAGCCCATCTGCGGTCGGTTGCTGTCCATGGACCACACTTTAGTCCACACGAATCGGCGGGCCACAAGTGGGCCATGGTCCAGGCCCAGCCACACACACGAGGACAACCAACCAAAGCAAGAACTGATTCTCTCGTTCTCAAGAAACAAAACAACGGAAGCAACCGCACCGCGGAGCAAAGAAGTGATTCCCAGTGGTCACATCCTTGCATCAAGGGCAAAGAATTTGAACATCTAGCTGGTTTAGGACCACAGCTAGCAAGTTTTTTCTTAAAGAAGATCAATCATCAATGCCATACTCTAAGACAAGGAAAGGGAGGAGAAGATCTTTTGTGGAAAGGAAAAGAAGTGCAACGTGTTTTATGTTAATTCTCGATCATCGTAAAATGGACTGGGTAACTAACATATTTGCATGCATGCATGCAGCAACTAGAGTTGCAAATGTGGGTCCCGCTAGGCCCGCAAAAGGTGATGGATTAGTACTAAATGTACTAGAGGCAACCATCTCCATTAACAAAAAAATGGGAATACTTGAGGCCGCCTCTGCAACCCTAGCAGCAACACAACATTGGAGCATTCACGTGCGGCTGGCATGGCCTCCCTAACCACACTTCCCTATATATAACATGATCCGACTGTAATTACTTGCCTTCAATGGTCCAACCTGGCGATGATCTTGAGCTTTGGAGCCAAAAACCTTGATATATCCTAATTTAATAGTTGGCTTTCTAGCGTCATTGGTCGTGTGTCATCCCTCTCTAAAGACGTCCAATGCAGCTTTATTGGTTCACATGCACACTTGCTCTCCATGGAAGCAACGCATATTTGCTCTCAAATCTTGGGATTTACACTAGAATCACATGCATATTTATATATGGGTTCAACAGGGCAATGCCACATACGTTACATGTGGTGCAGTTTCTTAGCCACCTTACTATAATGAGGATGCTGAGAAGTTTTGAAGATGGCGGGGAAAATCTGATGGGAAAATCAAGGTAACACGACAGAAATTTTCACATCCATATTGTTTAATTATATGTACACTCTAGATTATTGTAAAGTTGGTGCGCATCCATTCTACTTATTGCACACGCGAGATATGTTATAAACTTATGCGTTAATTGCCACGCTTCTTAACATAGCTTTAAAACCCCATCGCTCTCTTTTTTGTTCTGCTTTTTTAAAACCCCTTGGCCCCCTGTTTTTGGGCTCACCATTTTGTAATTATTTTGTGACTTTTGCCTCTTTCTATAATGCATAAGGGCAGAGCTCCTGCCATTCACCGTAAAAAAAAAACATAGCTTTAAAAAATAGGTTTGGGCCGCCCACAATGCATCACTAATTAGCACAAGGCTCTTACTCAAACACTGCGATTTCGGTATAATTCCAACACATGCTTACAAAACGGCTGGTTATTATAATTGTTGAATTGTTGAATTTAGTGCCAAGAGACCTAATTAAACTATTAGTATTGTATATATATGGTATTATGGAGTTATATATACATAGCTATGTGCACGTAGAGGCCGGGGTCATACTCCCCATTTTGATTTTTTTTTTTGGTAATGTATTGATGGAGAGGTGACTTTGATGGGTTCTAGTCTGCATCCAGAAGTGCTAGCTAGCAACCGCACAATATTTGCACAACGAGTGATAACTGAATCAAGTATTAATTGTTCTTTCCTCTGCTTTGCTTCATGGGAACTTGGTCCATAGCTTGGCGCCTGTGACAAATTTGTGGAACGAATGGGAGATCCACTGCCTGGTACTCGCGAGCCTGGCGTTGCAAGTCCTCCTCTTCTTCACAGGAGGAAGGCGGCGGCGCAGCACGTCGCCCGTCCTCACCATTGTCCTCTGGCTTGCCTACCTCTCTGCCGACTCCGTGGCCATCTTCGTCCTCGGCCATCTTGCCGTCCGCGGCGCGAGCGGGCCGGAGCACGAGCTCATCCTCTTCTGGGCGCCGTTCCTGCTCATCCACCTGGGCGGGCAGGACACCATCACCGCACTCTCCGTGCAGGACAACGAGCTGTGGACGCGCCACCTCTTGGGCTTCGTCTCACAGGTGGCGGTGGCTGGCTACGTCGTGTCCAAGTCGTCATGGCAAGACAAACGGCTGTTGGCAGCCACCGTGATCGTCTTCCTCTCTGGGAGCTTCAAGTACGCTGGCCGCACCTACTGCCTTTACTCTGCCAGGCCAGCAAATGTCAGGGCTCAAGCCCTGACATTTTTGTCATATGAGGTAGGCTGGATGGAGGAAGCCACCGCAGAAGATCGACCTGCATTGGTGGATGGGTTAGATATTCAAGCGTTAAGGCGGAGTGCCTTACAATTTCTCAGTAAAGACTTTGATTTGATGGTTGGTAAGTCTGGTAATGAGGTGCATTATTGGACCAGGACACCGAAATCATGTCAGCAGATGCTCCTACCAATAAGACATTCATTCTGTCCGCTGCAGAAGATCTGCCAAGCATGCTAGTGATCTTTGATACTTCATCCCTCCGCTGGCCCTATGAGTACGTGGGACAAATGCTACTAAACAGTTATGAGGAATTCTACACAAAAGCACCAATTTTTATTCCTACAAGGAAGGTGTCGATTCTATTAGCTGTGGCATTACTAAATATGATTGGGGCATTGTTATTTTGCCGCTGATACATGCCATGTTCCAGTATCTTTCAATCCCAATAGCCCTGGTGCTCTTCATCCTTGCTGAGAAGGAGCACCAAGTCCACAGTAGAGTTGATGTCGTCGTGACCTACATATTGCTCATAGGAGCCACAATCCTAGATGTGTGCTCTGTCTCCATGTCTATTCTTTCGTCTGCGAGGTCCGGCCGCTTTGAAGGTCAGAGCAAAAAGCAGTGGTCTGAAAAGCTAGCGCAATATAGTATGGTCAAGAAGTACAGCCAGGAAGATACTAGAGGCATGTCATCACCGTGGCATTGGATCATCGAGCGTCTGACAGCTTGTGGCGTCGAACTATTGGACCCAACCCTGACGCACACACCGGTCACCGAAGATCTCAAGGGGTTTGTCCTCAACAGTTTGGTACAGTTCGGAAAAAACAAAAAGTACAATATTGCTAATTTCTGGGGCTTGCTAGCACTTCAAAACTGGAAGCCCAAGGGTCCCGGAACGACGGCTCTATATCACAGTATCAATGGTGTAAAGGATTTCCCGAGGAGGGTTCTCATCTGGCACATCGCAACAGACATTTGCTACCACTATGGAAATAATGATATGGCCAACACCGATTCTGAAAAATCGATGAAGAAGAAGCAGATGAGCAGAGAGCTGTCAAATTATATAGTGTACCTTGTCTTCAAGTGTGGCGTGATGCTTACCAGCAACTCCCAGCTTGTTTACAACAAAGTTCATGATGAAATGAAGGGAATTCTTAAAGATCAACTACCACAAATGGCTAATCTGGGAGAAAAGGAAGTTGTCAAGAAGGTGTTTGAAGGCATAAAAGCTAAACAACCACCCTCGACGAAGAATGAGGAGCAAGAACAGCCGGTTGACACGGATAATGCTACCGCCAGTTTGAAGAAACTGTTGAACAACACTCTTGAAGCTATTTATTCTCCGGTACTGCCTCATGCATCTAAGGTGGCCCAGGAGCTCATGGGTATCGAGGATGAAGCAGATCGTTGGGATCTCACCGCTGCGGTGTGGTTGGAGATGCTTTACTGCACCGCGCCTCGTTGCGGGGGTGCTTTCCATTACCAGCATCTGGCCACAGGTGGGGAGTTCATCACGCATGTCCTCGTCCTCATGCGTTCACTAGGCCCTTTTCTACCAGGGCCAGACAGCTCAACTCCTTGAGTCATCCCATTGTCTACCCTTGGTTTTCTAGGTCATCGGATGATTGTACATATGTTCATCACTTGCTAGCAAGAACTGCCACGTGCAAATTAAAGCTTGTACAAATAAGTTTCGAAATTCCAATTTCTCTAGTAGAATGGAAAAGGCATGGAACAATTGTTTGATGTGATTGTGTGATGTAAGAGTTATGATTATGTGTCTACTTCGATTATATTATCGACTGTAAGAGGGAATTATTATGAGATGGATACGTTATTAGTATATGCTATATATCCCTTGTTTTATGGCATGATTTTGATGAGGATGCTTCCAGAATGCATTGATTACATGTGAACTTCTCGTGCTTTGTGACATATATCTATCATGTCGTTTCGACTATGCGATGGATTTGATGATGATATGTGTTGATTTGATTTTAAAAAAAAATGAAGCATATACAAATGAGATCTAGTTTTGAAAATCTTATCGTGAGAGGCCCATCACTGAAAATGGATCGCAATTCCAACCCATGGCTTAGGAGTTATGACTTTTTAATTTTTTTCCGCGTGAAATTAAGTGCTCCTCTAGTGTCCGTGTGCTGTTTTTTGAGGTGAGGGGCTGCAACGGACGAACGAGCCCTTCTAGTGCTTGCTAGCCATAGGTCCTTTTGGTTGTGCACCAATTTCATCTGCAATTTTGAATCCTAACCATATAAAAGTTCGCCTAATTTTTATTCCAACAAACGGAGCCAATCTGTCATCGGTACCAAGACAGGTTTGGTTGCTCTTTCCAAAACGGTAGATTCTATTTTTTTTACCATGTACTGTACGTACTTTCGACAACCCTTTGCGTACTTTCAGGTGTACGTACTTTCGACAACCTTTGCGTAGGATTCTATTTTTTTTACCATACTTTGCGTACGATTGAACGAGCAGATCGAGATCAATTCGACCGATACATACGAACAGAATCGATGAAGCGGCGTCGCCTCGACACGACGGGGCCGCCGCGATCGGCCGGCAGTCCAGGCGGCGGAAGAGCGGACCGCATCAGCGCCCTCAGCGACGATGTGCTGGTCCTGATCCTCGTCCGCGCTGGCTGTGCCGCCACTGTCGCGCGAGCAGGCGGCCTTCTCTCCCGCCGGTGGCGCCGCCTCTGCCGGTGGCGCGGCCACTGGACCCGCCTCCCCTCGCTCGTCTTCGAGGGCGTCGGCCCTCTCCGCTCACTCGAGCTGGCCCTCGCCCGCGTGAGCGACTCCGCAAACGCGGTGTCCCTCCTCGACATTTTCCCCGAGCGAGGCTTCCCCACCGGCCCCGGCGACAGCTGCGGGGTGGCACCCCGTATTAGAGTCTCCTCGCTGTTGCGCTTTGCTGCGCGGCTCTCGGCGGAGCAGCTCGTCGTCGCCCTCCCGTGGGCGGCGACCACACTATACTTGGGCGTCGATCTGCCGTGCTTCACCCGCGCCACCTCCATCTCGATCTCCGCGGCCTCCCCCATGGTCCTCCGCGCGCCACCCTGTGCCGCTGCTGCGCTCACGACACTCGTCCTCTCTGGTTGCGTCGTCGGCTGCCTCGCCGCCCTGGTCCCTCGCTGCCCGCGCGTGTGCTTAGGTTTGCCGGCACTGGCTCCTACCCACCCCAGGTCCCGGTCGAGATCACAGTCCACTCAGCGTCGCTGCGCGAGCTCGTGCTTGAGGAGAGCACACCGGTGGGCCACATCGACATCGCAGCCCCCATGCTCGAGCAGCTAGCCGTGTCCATCAACTCCCACGATGACCTCCGCGTCTTCGTCCAAGCGCCCAAGGCGGAGAAGGTCGATCTCGTGGCGGTGCGCCCAAGGCGGATTCGCCTCTACTGTGTGATATTAGGCTTGTTCTGTACTTGGCCACTTCTCGCGTCAGATTCCGGTGTCGTTTCATGGAGGATCGGAGAGAGTGCCGCAGGAGACAACACTGGATGAGGTGGGGAGGTTGGTGCAAAGAGTTCCATGCCTCCGACGGGCATCTGTCCACGGCTGGATCCGTACGAAGTGACGCCTCCGACGGGCATCCGGGAAGTGGCGGCAGCGGCGACGTTGTCAAGTATCCATCGTCATTCGGGATACCAGAGGAAGGGCTTCGGGTGCCGGCGGAGGAAAGCGAAGAGTGGATGGCAGCGTTCTGGAATTGGAGTCGCCACCATGGCGATGGGTGGTGATCTACACCACCAATTTGGTGACTAACGGTGAGTCTCGACACTTTGGGTTCGTTGAGGCTGGTTCTGGTGGATGAAGATGAAGTGCTCCGGCGCAGACTCGTCAGGACGGGATTTGGTGGTCACTTACTAGTTTCTGACGCCCCCGAATGTACTTATATGGAACGAAAACTTACGGGAAAGCAAGCACTAACTAGTGCCATGTCGTACAAATGCACTCAAAGATGATGGCGACATCTAGTGAAGGGCACCAACGGGACTTTAGCCACATCATAAACCGTGAAGTCGTCAACCGGTGATTTTATACCGACCTCGCTGCAACCCACTTGTGGGGTCTACTAATGACTTCCATGCCCTCCAATCGTAGACAAGCATAAAATTGTTTTTCACCCAGATCGACAACTTTTTCAAAACCTGTCTTCTTTCTACGTTCCATCACTTGAGTTTTTATAGTACTAGCTTGTGTTTTTAAATTTCTATGCCTATATATGTTTGTCTGACAACACATGTTCTTTATTTCTATACCAGTGATGTATATGCATAATTGCATATATCAACGCTTCTTGTGAATTACAGATGAATTGTGTGCTACATGTATCAAGTGTGAGTTGTCTACATGAATTATGAGCTATATACATTTTGTCGTCTTCCTGGCCTAGAGATAGGATCATCGGACAGTTCGTTAGTAGTGTACACATCCACGGTCACAGTGGGAATAATCGTGAGTGGAACTTCACCCAGTGGCTTAGGCCCCGTTTGGGAGCTATGTACTTTTCAAATATTTCAAGAATACTTTGGTTTCCAGAAATATTGAAGTATCAAATACTTTGATGTGTTTAGCTTTAGTTAAAGCTGTAATCTTATATACTTTAATATCTAGGAAACTGCACTATTTTTGAAGTATATGAAAAAGAGGGCCTTTTCTAATACTGAAGTATTGGTTCGCTAGGCATACGAATAATGTGGTTTTTGAATACTCAATTTTGTAAATACTTCACTGCCAAACTAAGCCTTATGTCTTAGACTGTTAGACATGGATCACACCCAAATTTATAAGTTGAATTGGTTTTTCATTTGTTGAAACTTTGTAATATGATATCATCCTTATTATTATTATCATTATTTTTAAAAGTATTAGTATCATCATCATCATTATCGTTATCATTTTATTATTATTATTGTTATTATTATTATTATCATCATCATCATCATCATCATCATCATCATCATTATTATTATTAATATTATCGTCATCATCGAATGGTTCATCTTCCAAAGTACCCGAGGGCCAAGACACCTCAGTGATCATAGCTAACCAACTAGCTAGAGATCGGGGGAAGAAGCCACATGATATCATGACTAGCATACTTCATGAAGTATCCAACCGACTTGATTTCCTCGTAATCGTCGACGATGCTCGTCCTGTCTTCTCTTTCACACTTAAGGCCACCATCGTGATTTGAGACTGTCATGACCACTGCATCACCATGGACTATGGAGTTTAAACTTCGACAACAATTGTTGATGTAGTAGATGCGGTTTCTCTCCACATCACCACGCTTGTTCGTTGTCACGTGCACCGCTTTGGAAAACGTTTCCCCCAAAAATAAGGCGTGGTCGACTAAGCTCGTTACCTCCTCCCATTTATTCTTGCACATTGTCAACAAACTTGAACACCTTGAAGAAAGGCTCACGGTCGCCCCACCACCAGGTCATCATCGCTATTGCAAGCCCTCCGTGCAAATCAACTATGTAAACGGTGAACTCTTTGCAAGAGTTTCTCGATTGTTCACCTCGGTGATCCCGGGCCAGAGGAAGCGGTAGCGTTGTTCTGCGGGGTACCGCCGTCGTGGACCACATCGCCCATGGCCACCAGACCTCTTTGCAGTAGTTTCTCGATTGTTCACGGCTAACCATTCGCAAAGACGCCACTCGGCTGAGTACGATGACCATTGGAGCACCATGTTTGTTCTCGCTGATTTCAAACTTGACGAGTTCCTCACCATTGTGCGTGAGGCCATAGAGGTCACCGTTGCAAAAGGCAATGTCGATGAACGTCTGGACGTGACATCCGTGTATCGTCCACCCGCCAAGTGGGCAACCAACCCTGCATAGCGCGATGCCGTAGTTCTCAGTGATGGCGGCCATGATACAGCCGTCCGAGGTGGGCGACTCGGAGAAGACGATTTTCGTGACGACTATAGGACCGCGTGTATCACCGCGGCCATGATTGCGGTGTGGGCAGGCGATCTTCCCCTGCTTCTCGGAAAGCGCCACCTCGGCGCCCGAGAAGAGGTTGATAATCCTGATCGGCGGCGGGTGACAGGAGACGACCCAACAGCCGTCGTAGCCACCCACGAGGCGCCTCCCGAGGGCACCGAGCCGGGGCGAGATGCGCATCACGGTGTCATCCTCCAGGCAGTGCGCACGCCTCGTCCTGTCGCCGCCAACTTGGCGCGACGAGAGGAGCAGCCACGGCAGGACGGGCACGCGCGGCTCGGCGGCGACGGCGGCGCGCCAGGACTTACAGACCGCGCAGAAGCGCGCGCGGCTGCTCGGGTAGTCGCCCAGCAAGCGGTAGATAATGATGAGGAGGTCGTCAGCGAGCATGGAGAACGAGCGCCGCCTCCCCGGCGTCATCGACGGTGCTGAGCGCGTCGTTTTCCGTTCGTTGCCGGCGGCGGGCACCCGTACCGGCATCTCGTCGATGCTTGCTCACGCTGAAGATTATGAGGCGAGAACTAGAAGCGGGACGGGATATCTGTAATTAGTTTTCTTGATATGGAATCGAGTCGGATCTGAATATCTTCTGATTTATACTCGGTTACGGTTAGGCGTGCGACCAATTTGATTTCTTCTTCATGGTGATAGCATGGGATCTTTCAAGATTACTACGTATAATATAATAAAATAGCTTCTCGCCTTTGTTTATTTAGAGAGCACATGCATGTTCCATTGTGCTCGTTTCTTTCCTGCAGAGCTAGAGACGTAGCCAGTCAGTGCATACGTAGGTATTCCGTACAAGTATAACCAGTACTATATACGTTGACGACGCATGCAGGTGCACCGAGTTGTTGAGTGGTCGTCAGAGCTTGTCGCAGCGCGCGGGCACGAAGCCGCAACGCGATTTTTCCACGACTACAATGATCTCCACATACTATCGTGACCGTTGATTATGCATCCAACGAACCATATTATTCCTACTATTTTATGTGTTAAAAAAACTAAATAATATGTTAACGCGTGGTTTTTTTTTTTTTTTCAATGCATGCACAGAAAATTCATGTTAGTACATGAATCTAAAATTCATGTTACATAAATCCATCAATTATTGCTAATTCGTTGACATTTGAAGATTTGTTGATGAATTTGTTGCACGAATCTTGATGAAATGAAGGGTGTGTATAGTATGTGGAGATCATTGTAGTTGTGGTGTTGCATTTTCCCACGAAGCCGAGCTTGTTGTTCCCCAGGTCGTACTCGATGTGCATGTTCTGCTGCTGGAAGTTGCCTATGATGGCGACGTCGCTCTCCCCCGACGAAGCTATGATCACGCACAGCCCGGTGGCGCCGTTGTCCGGGTCCTCGAAACGCAGCACGTAGTTCTCCTCTCGGAGGTCCCAGTCGGCGCCGTCCAGATGAAGGATGAGCTTCGGCACGGTGGGCGCCTTCTGCTTCGACGACGAGGTGGAGAAGCACTGCACCTCGCCGTCGCCATAGATAGGTAGCGCTAGCTGCCTGATGAACTCGTCCCGGAGTGCGCCAAACACCGCCCGCGGGAAGGTGGTGATGCCCGTGCCGGAGTCGATGATCGTCCCGCCGGAGCCGTCGTCCTTGAGCGCGAACCACGACGCGTCGAACGGCAGCCGCGTCTTGCCGACGGTGACGCCTTTGAGCGAGAGGTAGTAGAGCGAGCTGATGTGCCCCGTGGCTTGCGCTTCAATGCTGTCTGGCGTGCCCAGGAACACGGGGCTGCTGCCGGATCCTCCGAAGACTTAGTTTACTCGTATTATGTACCCAGGAACACGTGGCCCAGGAACCTTATTCACCATACTTAGTTTTCCTTGTTCTATGGCGTGTACTCTGTTACTCGTATTATGTATTCCGGTGTACCCGTGACTAGCACACAATCACATACATGCGGAGGCGATGATGAAGATCATAATAATCAAGATGGTCTGCTTGACTATATGGCCACATGAGCCCATTCCAACATTCGTGATGCTATGAAAATTATTGCTGGAGTCGTTGGCTAGTCTAAACTGCCACAGGGGAGGTCGGCTGCCTCCGCCATACCCTCATTGCTTCAAGTGTCTCCTGGTCCATTGTCCCTTTGAACACCACCAAAGATGCAACCAGAAAATTTCTCGCTGATCCCCGTACATCTGTTGCTATTGTTGTGGCCAGGAGTGGATGAACTCTTCGACATGAAATTTTGCCAATCCCATTTCAGAGGAATCCTTTTTTGCCCGGGATTGGTCTGGCATGAGCTCCGATTGGCACAAGCTTTATCAGCTGCAGGTCGGATATAAATCTGTCCAAGAAGGAGTGTGTGGATAGCGGACTTTGATAAATACCCTCGTGGACAATCTTTCTTCGGGCATGCCACAATTCTCAGAGCGTGACCACAACCCTGGTGTTATGTTCATATGGTAATGCCTTTAGAACCAAGGTTCCTGGATGTTGAAGATGAAAGCATTGATCCCTTAGCCACGCTCCTAGGCTCCTAGCCATATGACACTTGAGGAGAGAATGTTTCCATGAGTCTGGTTCTCCACGGATCATGCGTGAATTTTGCCTTTTTTTTTTTTTTTTTTTTGAGAAACTTGCGTGCGTGAATTTTGCTGCCAACAACATTGGAATGAGAGAGAGCCCAAATCCCATACCATGCACCGCCGCATGTTTCCGGGTCGATCAGCCCACATAGCGTTGGAGGCAGATGGGCCACATCTAGATAAAGCACACAACAATTAACGACCCATTCGTTTTTTTTCCGGGTAATTAACGCTCATTCGGTCCATCAACCTGAAGCATATCGTCCCCGATCTAGCCGATCCATTCCGCCGCCGCCGTCGCCGCACGCTACCTTTCTCGCCGCCATACTTCAACTTCCCACACGCGCCACTCAGCCAGGCTGCTCGCAGTCGCAGTTGGCCACCGGCATCAAGGTGGCGCCCGAGCTCTTGTCGCCTCCGACCTCCAGTTGCTGCCTGGCCGTTTTGCGGGCTCGGCGAACCTGGTCGCGCCACGGCCATCGATCCCGACCCTCGATCCGGGTCGATGATCCCGGCCCAGGCGACGAAGCGGCGGCGCCATCGTTCCGCTGGGTCCCGCCGCCGTGGACCGCATCGCCCATGGTCGGACGGCCTCCCGCGCGACATCCTCGGGGAAATCCTCCTCAAGCTGACCTGCCTAGCCGACCGCGTCTACTTCTCCGCCGTCTGCCAACTGTGGCGCTCTGCCGCGCGTGGCCTCGACTGCCCGCGGCCCCAGATCCCCTTGCTCCTCCTCCCGTCCCCCGCCGCGCCCGCCTTCTTCAGCCTCCACTCGGGGCGCACCCGCCCCCTCCACCTCCCGGAGAAGGTCCGCGGCGCGACCCTATGCGGCTCCCACGACGGCGGCTGGGTCGCCGTTGCTTTTGGCCAGTGGGGAGGGTACGCGGCCGTGAACCTCCACTCCGGCGCGACGGTTCCTCTCCCCGACAGGCTCGGGACCAGCCTCCCCAACTTGCACGGAGACAACGCCTGCGAGCACCCTATGGCCATTCACACCGTCACCTTCTCGGACGCACCCTCGACGGCGGGCTGCCTCGCCGCCGCGCACGTCTCCAGCGCCTTCAACCTCGCATTCTGGCGCCCAGGGATGGACCGACACTGGATCGCGGCGCAGGCCCCCCCTTTCGACGTCATCCAGGACATCATCTATCACAAGAACGAGTTCAAGGAAGGCTTCCATGTCCTATCCGACACGGAGGATGTCGCCGTGTACTCACACATCGGCAGCCCGACCGGCTCTCTGGTGATGTCCCGTAGCTCCTACCACGTCCAGAAGCGCGCTGATTACAAGCGCAACTTGCCCCGCTGCCTGGTGGAGTCCCGCGGAAAATTGCTGATGGTTCTGCTGCAACCCAAGCAGCGGCGGTCTCGCAGGTTCAGAATCTTTGAGATGAACCTTGGGACTGCGGGCTCTCAAGTTTCCTGGGTGGAGCTCCACAGTCTCCCTGGCCGCTTGCTCTTACTTGGCCGAGGTTGCTCCAGAGCCTTCGAGGTGTCTCACTTCGACAACAACAGGCTCCGACTGGGTAACAACATCTGTTACTTGGACGATACTGATATAGGCGTGCATGTTGACAAGAGACTTAATTGTAGGGATCACACTTGGCTCTCTCTTTGTCGATTTACTTCACAGTTTTCTCCTCCCATCTGGTTTGCACCCTAAATCAGTAGTATATATAGTTTTGGTGAAGTCTGTCTAGTAGCATTGCATTTTCTGCACTTGCTAAAAGATGCTAGGCACTGTATTTCATAAATAAGATGTATGATTCCTGTCAAGAAATGTATGACATGTTGAAACATCAACCAATCATGTTTTGTGTCACTTGTCACCTGATCATTGTTAGGGTTGGTTTTTGTGATAAATTGTGTTTGGCTGTTCATTTAGCAATCAGAATGCATCTTGGATGTGCTCTCGAGCAATCTGTCTAAAGCTCAGTTTGATCCTAAATGGCATGGTGTTCTCATGATGACAATAGTGTGACATATCCTTGGTAGTGACGGACGGGAGCAGTTGTGAGAGTAATCCTTGCATAGGAGTTAATCTAGAATGTTCTAGTAGTACTATTTCTAGACTAAGCCTTAGGCTGTAACAGCAAGTAGTAAATTCTGTAGAAGTCTGTAGAAAGTTAACTGTAGAAACCTAGCAGTAGAAATCTGTGGAAGGTTGTAGAAGGCTATAGTAAGCTGTCAGGTTGGGTTGTCCAACCGACCTTGTACCCTATATATATCCCTATGTAATACAAGCAGAAGAAGCTTATGCAGCATACAAGAAACACCTTCCCACATAGCTAACTCTAACATTTGGTATCAGAGCCAAGGTAGGAGAGGTTCAGCCACCTTAGGAGAGGATCAGCCCAGTGAGGAGAGGATCCTGAGAGATGTCTGCTGAAGGTCAGCAGCGTGTTGCCCGCAGTCCGTCTCAGCGGCGCCATTCCCCTTCACCACCACCGAGACGACCGCGCCACCGCGACGCTGGAAGGCGCGAGGTCGTTGTCGAGCGTGTCGTGAAGGAAGTTGGCGGCGGCAATTACCCGACGTTGACGCGGACGAACTACACCGAATGGAGCCTCCTCATGAAGGTGAAGCTGCAGGCTCGGGGCATCTGGGATGCAATCGAGCTCGGCGCCGACGACTTCCAGGAAGATCGAATGGCGCTGGAGGCCATCCTGCAAGCTGTCCCACCAGAGATGGTGGCTGGCCTGGCTGTCAAGCGGACAGCGAAGGAGGCGTGGGAGGCGATCCGAGCCATGCGTGTTGGTTCAGACCGCGTGCGGAAGGGCAAGGTGCAGCAGCTGAAGAAGGAATTTGAGATGATCTCGTTCCGCGACGGGGAGTCCGTTGACGATTTCGCGCTGCGCCTCACCAACCTCGTCACAAGCCTCGCCACGCTCGGAGCACCTATCGACGAAACTCAAGTCGTCGAGAAATTCTTGCGAGTTGTGCCGCCTAGGCTGTCACAGATAGCCCTTGCAATCGAGACCCTCCTTGACACTGCTGATATGTCGTTGGAGGAAGTCACCGGTCGGCTGAAGGCAGCAGAGGACCGTCTCGAGTCGCCGGAGCCGCTGCGTGAGCAGGGAAAGCTTCTGCTCACCGAGGAGCAGTGGCGACAAAAGATGAAGGAGCGCCAAGGAGGCAGCTCCTCCAGGCCTGCGCGCGGCAGGGCACAGCAACGGCGACGACCACCGCGTAAGAAGGGTGGAGAAGGCGGCAGCGATCATGCAGCAGCTAGGGACAGCCCGCGCGATGACACATGCCGCAACTGTGGTCGTCGCGGCCATTGGGCCAAGGACTGCTGGCAGCCTAGGAGAAATGGGAACAGGGCATACTTGGCCCAAGCAGAGGAAGATGATGAGGAGCCTGCTCTCCTCATGGCGCAGGTATGTGAAGCTCCAGCCCCAGCCATGAAGGCGCAGCAAAGCATTGCTCCAGCCCCAGCCAGGTGTGCAGCAAAGTGTCGCTCCAGCCCCAGCCATAGTGGTGAAGGACAACACCGCTACACCTCCGCAGCATGGCCCACTTCACATCGACGAACCGAAGGCAAAAGCCTACCTTGCAACGAGCAGCGACGAGGAGCGAATTGAGGGCTGGTACCTCGACACTGGTGCCACAAATCACATGACGGGCTGCAGCAACGTCTTCGCTGAAATTGACAAAACGGTCACCGGCACCGTCAAATTCGGCGATGGCTCGGTTGTCGAAATCAAGGGCATCGGCACCATCCTTTTCGCTGGCAAAAATGGTGAACACAAGGCTCTCAGCGGCGTCTACTACATCCCACGTCTGAAGAACTCGATTATCAGCATTGGACAGCTCGACGAGGGCGACGCAAGCGTGCTGATCAGGAGAGGTGTGCTTCGCATATGGGACAAGCAAGGTCGACTCCTTGTTCGGGTCCGGCGTGGCCGGAATCGCCTCTACCTCTCCATCTTGAGGTTGCCCGACCAATTTGTCTCTCTGCCTGCCGCGATGATGTTGCTTGGCGCTGGCATGAGCGATTTGGGCATCTCAACTTTGATGCTTTGGAGAAGATGGGACGCCTCGACATGGCACGTGGGCTGCCACGACTGGAGCATGTGCAGCAGTTCTGCGACACGTGCGTCATCACCAAGCATCGCCGGAGCGCATTCCCTCGGCAAGCAAGGTACCGTGCACAAGAACTACTTGAGCTCGTCCATGGAGACTTATGTGGTCCTATATCACCTGCCACACCCGGAGGCCGGCGCTATTTCTTGCTGTTGGTGGATGATGCCACTCGCTACATGTGGGTGATGCTCCTGGCAGCCAAGAATAATGCACCGGATGCCATAAAAAGAGTTCAGGCAGCAGCAGAAGCTCAAAGCGGACGCAAGCTGCGGGTATTCCGCACCGACAACGGCGGCGAGTTCACCTCGACGGAGTTTGCCGCTTACTGCGCTGATGAAGGAATCCAGCGCCACTTTTCTGCTCCGTACGCACCGCAGCAGAATGGAGTCGTCGAGCGGCGGAACCAGACGGTGGTGGCAATGGCGCGTGCTCTGCTGAAACAGAGGAGTATGCCAGCAGAATTTTGGGGGGAGGCAGTGAGCACCGCGGTCTTCCTACTGAACCGAGCTCCCACAAAATCCCTCACCGGAAAGACGCCTTATGAGGCATGGCATGGCCGCAAGCCGGCTGTCCACTACCTTCGGACCTTTGGGTGCTTGGCGTATGTCAAGGAACAGGGGAACCTACGCAAGCTTGATGACCGCAGCTCTCCCGCTGTCTTCATCGGCTACGAGGAAGGAGTAAAGGCTTACAGGCTGCTGGACCCGGCAACAAGGCGTGTACGCATAGCCCGTGACGTCATCTTTGATGAAGAACGTGGCTGGGATTGGGCCGCAGAAGGCAGCGGATTCCCCGGCAGCCACTTTGACATAGAGTACATCATCAGGGAGCCCAGCCAGGTGTCCAGTTCAGGAGAAGATGGACCTAGGTCGTCGAGACATGGGGCTCAAGGTGCCTCAGCCAGCCCACAACCATCGCCTCCATCTGCTCCAGCAACAAGTGCTACAACCCCAGCAACTCCAGAATTTGTTTCGCCACCAGGAGATGATACTGATCGACTTGACGCTGCACATGGCGACTCACCAGTCCGCTATCGCATGGTCGAGGATCTGGTTGGAGAAAGAACCAGTGCCTGGACTCGCACCGCGCAACCTCGACTGAGCTGCACTTGGCCAGCACGGGGGAGCCGTGCTCATTTGCGGAAGCTGAGCGCGACAAGGCATGGCAGGCAGCCATGCGCGAGGAAATTGAAGCTGTGGAGCGGAACAAGACATGGGAGCTCGTGGATCTGCCCACGGGCATCAACCAATAGGCCTCAAGTGGGTCTATAAGTTGAAGAAAAATGAAGCTGGCGAGTAATCAAGCACAAAGCACGGCTGGTCGCTCGAGGCTTCGTTCACAAGCCGGCATAGACTTTGATGAAGTCTTTGCTCCCGTGGCTCGCATGGAATCGATCCGGCTGCTACTTGCTATGGCTGCCCAGGAGGGGTGGCCCGTCCACCACATGGACGTAAAATCAGCTTTTCTCAATGGAGAACTGAAGGAGGAAGTTTATGTCAAGCAGCCACCCGGTTTCGTCGTCAAGGTGAAGAAGGAAAGGTACTACGGCTGCGCAAGGCCCTCTATGGCCTGCGACAGGCACCGCGAGCATGGAACGCGAAGCTTGATTGCACGCTCAAAGAAATGGGCTTCAAACAGAGCGAGCACGAGCATGCAATATACCGGCGCACCACCAGCGAGGTAATCCTGCTCATTGGAGTATATGTGGATGATCTGATCATCACAGGTTCATCCAAGGGAGCAGTGGAGAGCTTCAAGGACGAGATGAAGACAAAATTCGAGATGAGCGACCTTGGATTATTGTCTTTCTATCTTGGGATCGAAGTCCAACAGCACGCGACGGCATCAGCCTATGTCAGCACACTATGCCTCGCGCATCCTTCAGCTGGGAGGAATGGAAGGTTGCAATTCTGCACACACTCCAATGGAGGAGCGGCTCAGGCTGAGCCGTGAAAGTACAGCAGAAGAGGTGGACGCTACAGAGTACCGGCGGATCGTTGGCAGCCTCCGCTATCTCGTCCACACCAGGCCAGACCTGGCCTTTGCTGTTGGGTTCGTCAGTCGATTCATGGAACGACCCACGGAGGAGCACATGATGGCTGTGAAGAGAATCCTACGCTACGTCGCTGGCACGATCAACTACGGTCTTCACTACAGGCGGAAGACAAAGGAGGTACGTCTGATTGGTTATAGTGATAGTGACCTCGCTGGCGACATTGACACCAGGAAGAGCACAAGTGGCACACTGTTCTTCCTCGGTAACTGCTTGGTAAGTTGGCAATCTCTCAAGCAGAGGGTGGTTGCTCAGTCTTCCTGTGAAGCAGAATATGTAGCAGCCACAACTGCAGCAAATCAGGGAATTTGGCTGGCTCGACTACTTGGAGAACTTCAAGGAAGAAAAGCTGAAACCGTTGAGCTAAAGGTGGACAGCAAGTCTGCCATAGCGTTAGCCAAAAACCCAGTCTTCCACGAGCGCAGCAAACATATCGATATTCGGTATCACTTCATCAGAGACTGCTTGGAAGACGGAAGCATCAGCACCAGCTTTATCAAAACATCAGATCAGCTCGCTGACATCTTGACAAAATCTTTGGGGCGAGTGAAGTTTCAGGAGCTGCGTGCTCGAATTGGGATGGTCCAGATCAAGTCAAGCTTGAAGAGCAAGGATTAGGGGGAGAATTGTGAGAGTAATCCTTGCATAGGAGTTAATCTAGAATGTTCTAGTAGTACTATTTCTAGACTAAGCCTTAGGCTGTAACAGCAAGTAGTAAATTCTGTAGAAGTCTGTAGAAAGTTAACTGTAGAAACCTAGCAGTAGAAATCTGTGGAAGGTTGTAGAAGGCTATAGTAAGCTGTCAGGTTGGGTTGTCCAACCGACCTTGTACCCTATATATATCCCTATGTAATACAAGCAGAAGAAGCTTATGCAGCATACAACAAACACCTTCCCACATAGCTAACTCTAACAGCAGTTACGCTTGTCGTGGCCTAAACTAGAGGCGCCAGTTAAGCATGTCACCATGGTCTTGGAGTGGGCGGCAGATTCATCTTGAATGTGCTCTCTCCTGCCTGATCTGCTTTGCCACAGCGAAGATAGGTCGCCGCCTGCTGAGAGCTCACTGATGCGCAACCTACTTATTCATCATAATATTTATGCAACGCTACACAAATTTGCCAGGTGGGCTAATGAGTTTTTTCTGGTTGTGTTGCAGTCCTAGGTGAGACTGAGAGGCCCCACCGAGGCCTGCGCACGCTGCTAGGCCTGCTGTGTCATCAACGACGTGGGTGTAATGACTATGAGGACCATTTACGGTGAGTCACCTATTGGTAGAAATATTGGTGGTGTAGGTACTTGATTATTTATTGACTGTAGATCTGAGTGTTAAGCATAAGGATTAGTGCTCATAAACATTTGTATTTAACCCTCCCAGATAATCCATTTTTGAGTTTTTCATCAAATAGTTGTGTTTTCTCTAATTTTTACTAATATTGTTTCATCGACATGCCTATTGCAACATTTTTGGGTGACAACTAGCCAGCCTATGTCATTTTCTCATGGTGTCTATGAATCCGTGGCCTAATGAATGGGCAAGTCTACTCAGTTTTCTGTCTTATAGTTACACGAAATCATATGTTGATCCTCATATAGGACAGCTGAGAACAGAGGACTGCCAAAAATGTGTGCAATAAGCCAACTATCAAGAATCATCACAGTTAGAAGTTTATCTACTGATTGTACCGAGGTACATAGTCACTCTTTTGCAGATGACACAACTGAAACTTGAAACTGTAGTGTGTACCATCCTATTGCATGATAGCTATTTTGTTCAATTGTTTGTTTGAACCCCAGAAAAAAAAATACCCAAGTCTTATTGTGTTTGTGGTGATCCACTTTCAGCCTTTTAGCTATTACCTCTGTAATGTGGGCATGACTGTTTATTTTTTTTACGTCGGCAAGGACAAGAATATCATGTGTCTGGAGCAATTGATTAAGGGCAGAGCCAAAGAGCATGACTACATGATGTGTGATCAAATAATTGAAGGGTGATTAACCTGGTGGATTTTATTGCCTACGCGTATCTGAAACTTCTACTCTTACTATGTGCTTGCTTTAGCATTTCATCAGTAGACAGTTGCGTCTGTCCTACTTTGAGAGTCCATATCAACCATTAAACGGGAATTTATAGGCATTC
This sequence comes from Poa pratensis, assembly GCA_947311845.1. NCBI lineage: Eukaryota > Viridiplantae > Streptophyta > Magnoliopsida > Poales > Poaceae > Poa > Poa pratensis. The sequence continues at coordinate 5,896,844 of CAMZMU010000127.1, forward strand.
ATCTGTGAATCCTGCAAACATGGATATGGCATTAGGGGGTGGATTGATGGATATTGCAAGTGTAATTGCACTCACGTCATGCTTCATTTTTCAGTTTCCAAAAATCTGAGATGGTAAATGTGATCTTGGTTTGGCTTTAGAGTATGTGGGCCTGTCAAGTATGTTAAAAACTTTGGAAGTTTCAATTAGATCAGCAAGAACATATCAACGATTATTTTCTCTTGGGATCTTCAAAAAGAACAGAGAAGACAAAAAATGGTATGTGTTTGTTTGACTAAAGAATTGGATGTATCATTTCCCTGCCTTCACAATTCTAGAGTGTTATGAACACTTGGGTGCACATACAATGCATGCTAGATTTTATTATTTATACATTTAGTGATGTTTTACAGGTGTGTTTTAATAGGTCATTGCTCTTGTCCACTCACAGTTTTTATGCAGATTTATAAGCTTAACTAGCCAAACACTTCGGCCGTCTGATTTTCTCTGTGATGTATTGTTCAGTTTCGTGGCTAGATATTCCTTTTGGTGTAGCAATGATTTGTTACCTCAGGTTGTTAGACTACGCTTTCAGGACATAGTTACGATTTTGTTTTACTTCAGATTGCTTCTTCTTTGGTCGTTAAACCACTTTTTCAGTCATGTATCTATGATATGCGTTTTTGGATTTTGGTTCATGTACCTCAGATCCGCATATTTAGAGGGATGCCATGGCATCCATGGAACCCCCACTGATGCCATGGAACCCCCACTGATTTTCTCTATTGCTTAGTGAGTTTTCATTTATGCTGGTGCATTGTTTACTGCTCCTTTTGTCTAGAAATATAAAGCACACATGTTTTCTGGTATTTTACTTAGCCCAATTATTAGTCGAATCAATTGTTCTACAGTGCTTAGTTCGCAATATAAAACAGCTATGGTCAACCATTTTTTTGACATATATTGTTAATTAAGTGCTTCATAGCTTATATTATTAACATCTGTTGTCTCTATTGGCGTATTTTTTGCCAAAACTGGCCGTTATCTAGAACTAACAACAGATCTGGCCCCTTCTGAGAACTAATTGCAAATCTGGCCCCTCGGGTCGGCGCCATTAGCGATGGCGCCGACATAGTGCAGGTCGGCGCCAGGGAAGCGGCTCGCCGAAGTTCGCCGCTGGGCCCGGCAAAAATCCTACGTGGCAGGTCGGCGCCAATGGCCCTGGCGCCGAACATGTGAGCGTTAACTGAATTTGGTCGAAGTGTTCGGCGCCGTCGTGGATGGCGCCGACCCTTTAGGTCATAACCCGCCGGATCTGGACCTCCCTTGCCACACACACACACTCACGCAACCATCGCACGCACTCACCCGCGGTGACGCCCCCACCCGTCCCCGCCCCGACGCCGCCGGCCTCTGCTCTCCCCGCCGCCGGCCACCGCTGTCTCCGCCGCCGCGGCCCCCTGCCTGACCTCCGGTCGCCGCGCCCCACCACCTCGCCTCCTTCTCCTTCGCCCGCGCCCCCCTGCCTCACCTCCGCCTGCCGCACTGGCCCACCGTGCCCCCGCCTCCTTCTCCGTCGCCGGCGCTGGCCAAGAGGCCGTCGACGGCCTCGCCTCCTCCGTGAAGGTATAATGCGTCCCCAACCGCCCCCTCTCTCCTACAACACTCAATTTTGACCGAATTTGAAATTAGTGTGTATTGCAATCCATAAGCTAGTGTTTGTGAATTATTTCGGGGCCAATATGGTCTAGATTCGAGATAAAATGGATGACCGTCCTAGAAATTTGGGTTCCCGAAAATAGATTTGTGTTTCCGGTTGTTAATGGTGTGAATTGTGTGTAGAATAGATGTATTAGTTTGGAGAATAGATGTGTTAATTAAGTGTCAATGGAATGTAGAATAGATTTGTTAATTAATGGTGTCGATTTGTTCATAGTAGCTTTATTTGTTGGTATGGAAATAATTTGTTATTGAGAGCTCTTTATTTGTTCATAGTAGCTCTTTATTTGTTGGTATCTAATGGTAGAGTTGTATCTTGGTTCCTATTATAGATGGCGTACACAAAGATTGTTCATGTTCATCACGGAGGCCGTGTTGTGTCCTCTAGTTGCGGTGTTGAGTTTGAGGAGATGACGAGTAAAGTATTGTTCTTCCCGCATAGTCCAAATTTGCGGGAGCTTGTTGTGAAGATCCAAACGGCGTTGGGTTGGGTAGGCACCGCTGTTGGTTTGGAAGGAAGATACGATGCCGGTGGCTGTAGGTCTTATACTCAGATGATACCCATCCGAGACAACGAAGGGTGGGAGTTGTACAAAGAGCTTGTTGAGAGCTCTCAAATCAAGTCAATTGTTGTCGTTGCCGTGAACGTCGACATCAACAGTCGTACCGTAGTTCTCCCTGATTTGAACAAGCATCCAACGGTTGTTAAAGAAAACAATGATGACCGTAGTGAGCATGATTCGGGTCGAAGCCAGCCTCCCTTGAGGGAGAAGGAGAGTGTTGACCATCGAGTTAAAGTGGAGTTGCTTAGGGAGCAGAAACTAAAGGGTGCAGCACGACCTGCAACTCGTGTTGTGCCCTCTAGTATGCCTAGTAGAGAAGAGATCATTGAGGAGAAACTCAATGTTGGACACTTGGAGGCGGTGAATGACGAGTTTGTTGGTGTCTCACCAATCGACATTCCAGCACCACCGGACCATCGAGTTAAAGTGGAGTTGCTTAGGGAGCAGAAACTAAAGGGTGCAGCACCACCTGCAACTCGTGTTGTGTCCTCTAGTATGCCTAGTAGAGAAGAGATCATTGAGGAGAAAACCAATGTTGCACACTTGGAGGCGGTGAATGACGAGTTTGTTGGTGTGTCTCCATTGGACATTCCAGCACCACCGTTTGTACCTCAGGTGGCATCCTCTGAACTTGATGGAGACCCGTATACTTTCGAAGATCACAATCCCGAAGACGAGGGTTATGATCAGGCTTATGCGGCTGACTCTGATGAGGATCGTGAGGAGCCCCAGTGGTCCGTGGACGAGACAGATGCGTTCGTCAAGGTATGGGGCAGGCATCCTAGTATTCATGAGTTCAAGGATGTTAGGGAGGCTCACCTAGCCGTTTCCAACTCGAACCTGCGGAAATATGGCCCAGAGCCTCCTAAACCCATCATCCAGGATGGGGATGGAGAAATCCAACGGCCTAGGGCAAGGCCTTTGATATATGCGGGTCTAAAATTCAAGGGTCTATTGGAGATGCAGATCTGGCTGCAGGAGTACGCCGTTAGGCATCATCGGCAGTACATTGTGTTCAAGTCTAACCAGAAAGAGCGATATGTTGTGATGTGCGATGACAAAAAGTGTGGGTGGAAGGTGAGAGCAAGGAAGACTCCTGAAGGTCGGTGGAAGATAAGTAGCTACGATGGCCCACACACATGCGGCGACAAGGTCCTTGCCAACAAGGCCCCTGGCGAGAAGGTTGTCCGGCGCACTCACCGGCAACTGACATCTACTTTTATTGCTCACCGGTGCGCCGAAGCCATCAAAGCTACACCTACCCTCTCAGCGGCCTCTTTGATGAAGTTTATACATCTCATCTTTGATTATCGTGTCACGTATGGCAAGGCGTGGAGAGCTAAGCAGATGGCTATGAAAATGGCCTACGGGGATTGGGAGGAAGCCTATGGAAGGCTACCAAAGATGTTGGCGGCTATGGCCCATCGCAACCCTGGAATGACAATTTGTGTGCAACCGCATCCAACTTATACTCGCACGGTTCAAGACGTCAAATACCCAGTGTTTGGACGAGCGTTTTGGTGCTTCCGCCCTTGTGTCGAAGCATTCAAGCATTGTCGTCCATTTCTTTCCGTGGACGGCACCTTTTTGACAGGGAAGTTTAAGGGCTCCCTTCTTGTTGCTATCTCTTGCGACGCGGACAACCGTTTGGTCCCCCTTGCCTTTGCTCTGGTCACGGGGGAGGACACGAACAACTGGAGTTGGTTCATGCACTTGTTGAGGACTAAGGTAGTTGGCAGGGATAGGGTTGTTTGTTTGATATCTGATCGCCATCAAGGCATACTGAATGCCGTGAAGGATGAAATCCCTGGGCATCCCCTTGTGAAGCACCGGTGGTGCATGAGGCATTTCGCGGCTAATTTCTACCGTGCTTGCCGTAACCGGGAAATGGCTGAGTATCTTCGTAGGCTTTCCATGGTGTTTGAGGAGGATGTGTTTGACCGGATGTACGCAGAGTCGTGGATAAGGTGATTTGAGAGAGAATACCTCCAAGAAGAGTTGCCATGGTCTAATTTGAAGAAATCCACGAGTTTTGATTGGATTTGAGATTTGGGGCGGAAAACAGGAGAGAGAGGGCTTGGGGGCGGCTGTGGGGGAGGAATGAAGTGGGGGGAGAGGCAAGAAATCGACTAGGGTTATAACCTAAAAGGTCGGCGCCATCGTGGATGGCGCCGAACACTTGATCTGGGTTCAGTTAGCGAAGGGAGTTCGGCGCCACTTCCCCTGGCGCCGACCCTGCCACGTCGGATTTCATCCGGGCCCAGCGGCAAACTTCGGCGAGCCGCTCCCCTGGCGCCGACCTGCAGGGGGTCGGCGCCGTCTGCGTTGGCGCCGACCCTAGGGGCCAGATTTGCAATTAGTTCTGAGAAGGGGCCAGATCCGTGGTTAGTCCAGGAAAACGGCCAGATTTGGCAAAAAATACTCTATTGGCTCCATTAGATATGGGAGAAACAGGAGAAGAGGATGATTTTAATTTCCTCATCTTCCTCGAAGCACTTACCCATCTGCAACTGACCAATACATTGAGGTTAGTCGTTTAATTGCAGAATATGCCTTTCCCAAACCACACGACAAAGCAGTTTTCGACAAGTACATGCTTACTTGCGGGTCTAAATAGACTTGGTTTAATTGGTTTATGTATGTGTTGAACTGTGCTTCTCGTCATGTTTGATCTAGCATGACTTTGTTTGTGCATGCTTCATCTGGTATATTCTAGATTTGCTTCTGAGCTATCCATGTATGTTTGCTGTTAGGTGTCACCTGCTGAGTCATTTGCCTCTTGCATCAATAATGTACCAGAATATAATGTGACAACTTGGTCAGTTTATATAAAGTTAATTTATCATCTGTTTTATTCTTCTAAGCTGAATTTATTTTTTTCTTTCATATCACATTGGCATTGCCATTAGAAGTCGTAGTTGGATCAATATATTTTTCAGCGATAATTATTATGTTCATCTTTTTCAACCTATCTATTGTTCACAAAGGTACATACATTCCTAAGGCTGATGTGGCATTACGCCGTTAGCTGCCCGTTTGTGTTTTTAGCGGCATCACATCCTTCTTTTCATTATATGGTCTAAGAGGGCATTATATTGTGCCTCCAGCTCATTTATGTGAACCATTTACTTAGCTTTATCTAAAGAACAATTATTGACGGTGGATATGTTTTGGTGCGTTCTTTCTAAGCTTAATATAGGAGGTTCGCAGATTTCCACGCTCTGGTTTCTTAGGAATAGCCTCAGGTTTGATTCAGGTTTTGCGCCTTTCTTGGTCAGCTCAGAGGAAATGTCAGTATAACTTTAAGGGATAGTAGGGAATTTGTGTAGATATCTATATTCTTGCCATTACCAGAAAGAGTTGATAATTTTTTTGGTTTTTTTCTGTTTGAGTTAGGGTAGACCCTGTACTTTAGCAATTTAAATGTAGTTTTAGTCTTAAATATCGAAAAATAAAACAAAAAACTCTGGTCGACATCAGCTAATTTTTTTTAATGAAATTAGCATGGGCAAAATATTCTCATAAACTCGCACACGAAGAGATTGAATTTGTATAGTGCTTTACGTATGTTACCATTTTCCCTTATCTCAGTCTTTAACAATTTTACTTTTCGTGCTCGCTCAAATTAAAAAACGACAAAGAAATAATTGATTATACATGCACGCAGACGCAGCCGTCAATAGTCGCCTTGGTTGGAACCTGCTCTTTATCAGGTGATGATTGGGAGCATGAATAGATTTTCACCCTGAGGAAAAACCCAATTCAGCTGATACTGCTACACCAAAATTTAAGCAGATTGAAAGAAGTGCACATGCTTGTGCTCGCATTATCAGTTAATGTGTCATGCCTGCAGCTTGCTGCAAAATTCTGCAAGTATACAATTTACTAAATCTGCCGTAATTGGTGATAAATACATTTATGATTACAGTACTCTGTAGGATGCTAACGAGAATGCACAAAGAGCTGGTGGCTCTAGTAAGCAGCTAAAAAAGCTGCTCCGCGCTGTTGATGGACAAAGTGAGTCCGATGACGACCACGAATGCACTAATGTAGTTATCACCTTTTATACTTAAACTTGTGCATATGATTTAAAGCTCATGTGTTGCAAGAGCACAAGCTGTTTTATTGGCATTGTTTCATTCATCAGGGAGATGAGCCACCGTCTGAGATATTAACTTGCTCCAAAACGGAAAGATGAATTCAGATGTGAAGCACAGGAAAACAACCCTGCTAAGCTTACATCAGCTGGACTTGCTATTAGTTCTCCACCTGCATTTTGGTCCAGTCAGAAAATGAGATCAGAGGGTAATGATGTAAAAACTTGTAACGGCGCCGCAGCGGTAGAGAAACCAAAGAGGGAACCTGAAGTTCATTTTCTCTTGTTTTCATGCTGAACATGTGGTTTTCAAGGTTTAATCATAGAATTGTAACACTGTGTTCAATTCCTTCTCTGACTCTCTGATTGTCGAGGAGTAGCCACCACCCTATTCCCAAATTGTATCTGGTATCATACAAAATGTGGTGCTCCTATTTACGAGCACGTTGTTACTGACATGTGATATATGTATCTTTACTGATGGCAACCTCTTTCTCCCCTAGGTATAGCAGTTGCATATTTTTTGTGCACAAGTTCTTTGTAGCTCTTTTATAAGTACACTTGAACAAGATAGTTTTCTAAATACTATACATGAAATTCTCTGCCGTACCAATGCCAACTGTTGTTACGGTCCAACGGGGGCATGGCTCTGTCACCCTAGCCTTTTGTGCATGCCGTGTTTCTTTTCTGTGTTAACAAACCTGAACAAGAAGAGGGATTTGTATCAGGTTAATATCGATACTGCCTCTGATGTACTCCCTCCGTTCCAAATTAGTTGACACACATTTGTCTAGATACGGATGTATATAGACACTAAACAAGTATAGATACATCTGTATTTGGACAAAGGCAAGTCAACTAATTTGGAACGGAGGGAGTAGACATAAGAAGAGGAGCATGGTTGTGCTACTCGGCCGAGTAGAAGAAAGAGATCTATCTATCTAAGAACATATATCTATCTGAGAACATATACACAAAGAGTTAGTACGGTGGACGTGCGAGGGCAGCAACTCCACCTAAACCGGCCATCCTCCAGCAAAGGATTTCATCCATGATCTTGTCGGTGACCTGCTCAGCTGTCGATGCTTTGCTATAAAAAATCCTAGCATTTGTTTCCTTCCGGCTTCCATAACATCCACCAAGTTAGCATGATCAGAGAGTTAGCCGCCTTACGAGAGGAGCTCGTCGAGCCGTGAAGAGAGTCTAACCACCATGTCGCCAAGTCAAGAGCAGGCAGGGTATGGGCAGGGACATTGAGCTGAAGCTTTGCTCTCACCTTGAACCAGACTGCTTGGGAAAAGGAGCAGGAACAGCAAGATGTGCAGCCGTTTCTGGGGTTGTGTGACAAAGACTGCAAATTGGGTTATGAGGCCATCCTCTTTTTGCCAAATTATACGCCGTCAAGCATTTTCCATGCACCATTAGCCAAGCATGGAATTTGCATTTTCCGAGAATTTTTGTTTTCCAAATGTCATCCACAATAGGGTTGTTGATTGTGCCTAAGAATTGCATTTGATAAGCGGAGGAGGCCGTGTACAGACCTGAAGCAGTCCACTTCCATGTGATGAAGTCTGGAATTCTTGGCTGCAAGGTAATGGTTTGTACTTTATTCCATAGCCAAGTATATTCAGTGAGGAATTGGAGCTCGATTAGAGGTCTGCATAAGCTGATCCAAAGACTTCCTGTTAGAGCTTCCTTGACCGAGATCTTGCATCGCCGACTTTGGTTATATAGCATTGGCAGGGCGTGACGAAGCACAATTCCCTTGAGCCAATGACAGTTCCAGAACGAGGTTGAGTTGCCATCATGAAGGTTAATAATTGTTGAAGCTTGAAACATGTTGAGAACCATTGGGTCACAAGGAATCGGAAGCCCAGCCCAAGGCTTTGATTTGTCGGTCCATTGCAGCCATAACCATCTGCTCTGCTTTGGTAGAGGAGGTTGGAGATCCCCAAACAGCCGTATATAGTGGGAGTGCAAACCATAGACCATCTGACAAGACATTTTCCTCCGGAAGTTTGATCTGTGGCAGACCATAGAAAAGCCCTTCGCATTCTATCAATTAATTAATGTATTCAATTTAACATTCCAAAATTCCAAAAAAAAAATTGGGATGTTTCAGTTGCTACATGTATTAGGTTTCCGAAAATGAGTTAAAAAAAAGGTTTCCATAACAAAATTTCGTTTGCATTTAGATAGCCAATCAGTTAGACAGCGAATGCATCATGAATCTTCTGCCTTTGTGTAGTCACACCGATCGATAGTAACCACTACTTTGTACGCACGACAGTTACCTGTGCAGTGCAGAGGCTCTCTCCACACCACATATTCTTGGAAGTTACTGTCGTACGTGCGAAATTTTCTGTTTGGATGTGGAATTTTGTGGCAGCTAGCGCGACCTTGACGATCAATAGCCGAGATTGAGATAGGTGTGAATGGTGCGTGCATATTGGCAAGGCTGTGGCAGCGCATGCAGACCTTGACAAATATCGAAAATGACTTTCTAGCGGAGCCGGTGTTTACCGGTGCCTTCCAGACCAATAATAAAACACCACCTGCTGTCGTATGCTTATACACTATCTGGATGTAAAGTCTCTTTCCATTCATTTGTTGCATCCGTATATCTCATTCGGCCCCCCACGTGATTCGGCCAGTCAGTTCATTAAGTGCGGAAGCCATCCCGTACTCTCTCTTCAGTTACGGACTATTATGCAGAGTACCAAATAAATAGGAGAACACGTGGATTTATTGCACCGGAGCTCGCCTGCTCTCGATTTTTTTTGTGTGTGGTAGCAGCTTTGGGGCGTCATTTAATGTTAGGCTCAGCTATTTCCTGATATTGATATACACTTGAGTATACATCGTACATGATGGTGCGTTGAAGAGGGGGATTTATTGCTGATACGGTGGCAGAGAGATGTCATTATTGCGACGTAGCCAGCTGGCACGTATGTTCGTACTGGAACAACATGTACTACCGAGCAGCTCGGTCCGGCGCGGATATGAATTAGGATCAGTGAATGGAGAGGATATTGTAGCAAACATATTTCGGTGGTGATAAGCGCTACGCTTGACCAAAAATTATGTGTTAGTCAGATTAATTAAATCTCGGACGCGGCAAGCTTGGTGAGATGCAATGGCAGTGTGAAGCTGCGGTGATGCTAAGCTACCTGATTGCACAAGAGCTAGGCGAGTGATTCGTGAGTTAGTTACTGCATGCTGTTGCAAGCCAGCGTGCATGTGCATGTGTTGGCCTAGTCAAGTTAGTGGCCTGGGTTAGTGGGTGCATTAAGTTAGTGGTGCGTGTGAGTGGGAGTGTGGCCTCTGGGCTCTGGCCGTGCTTTCTAATCAGCATGTTTATTTGAGACAAGGAGAAACAGCGATTGCAATGTCCACTGAGCCGCTATATATTTTAGTCCGCTGCTGGGCCGGTCGTGATTAGACTAGCCATAGTGGGGAGTAAGTTCAAGTAGTAACATACACATATTACTAGACTATGTTACTACCCACATAGTGCAAAGTAACATAGAGGTGGTGTCATAGATTGTCTCATTTATTACTCTATAAACTCATTTTCTCTTGAAAAGTGTGATGTTACTAATGTTACAAGTAACTAGCTAAGTTACTCTATTTGTATCTCTCCTCATTAATTATATGTCACGTAGGATTTTTTACTTATATGGCATCTATGTTACTAGTGAAGTTACTCCCACTATAGGTAGTCTTAGTGGTTGTACGCAGTGGTGCAGGTCAAACATCTCGCCCAAGCTATTTGCCTAGCAATAAATTCGGTGTCGAATTTTGATCCATGCATGCATCCGTGCCAACGGTGACCCCACAGGACATATGTGCAATCTGTGCCATGCCTACGATGGAGGTGGTTGGCGTCAGAGTGAGCTTGTATTCTTGCACCATTTTCCAGAAGCTTATACAAGCTGATAAATGACGTAAGCGACGCAAATGGATATGGATGGTGGGATGGTGAGAGGATAAGCGGAGCGCTCCAGCTCGCGCTCACTTCGGAGTTTTCGATAAATAGGAGTCCTATGAAAATCTGGAACCATGCTTCGTTCTCAACAGAGAATGGATGACAGTACCTCTGATCAGTCTCACTACTACTCCCTCTACCTCGGCTGGGCTATCGTGTCGCTGGCGGTTGCGCTCGCTTCCTACCGCAGGTGCGTGACGGCGGGAAATAGCTGCTTGCGGCTCCCGCCGGGGCCATGGCGGCTGCCGATCATCGGCAGCCTGCACCACCTGGCCGGTAAGCTTCCTCACCGCGCCCTGCGCGACCTGGCGCAGCGCCACGGGCCTGTCATGCTACTCCGGCTCGGCGAGGTGCCGACGCTGGTGCTGTCGTCTCCAGACGCGGCCCGCGAGGTGATGAAGACCCAGGACGTGGCGTTCGCGTCGCGGCCACTGACGGCAACCATGCGCGTGGTGACCTGCAACGGCCGAGACATGGTCTTCGCGCCGTACGGCGAGTACTGGCGCCAGCTTCGCAAGATCGCGGTCACCGAGCTCCTCACGGCGCGCCGCGTCCTCTCCTTCCGCGCCATCCGCGAGGAGGAGGTGGCGGCCATGCTGCGGGATGTCGAGGCCGCCGCCGTGGCCGGCCGTCCGGTGGAGATGCGCGCGCGGCTGTCGGCGGTCGTCTCTGACACCACGTTCCGCGCCGTCATGGGCGACCGGTGCAAGCAGCGTGAGCTGTTCCTGCGAGAGCTCGACACCCTGGTAGGGCTCACCACGGGGCTCAACCCGGTGGACCTGTGGCCGTCGTCGTGGCTCGTCAGACGGCTCAGCGGCACCCTGCGCCGTGCCGAGGAGAACCATGCCCTACTGTTCGGTATGATCAAGGGCATAATCCAGGAGCATCTCGATAGGGATACCGAAGAAGAAACCGTAGGCCTGCTTGACGTGTTGCTCAAAATACACAAGGACGGTGGGGTCGACATGGTCGCAGTGGAAGCTCTCATCTTTGTACGTACATGTCCACTACTACATAGTATAATCCCTTTAATTTTTACGTACGTATAGTATAAACAATGTTCTTTGACCTGCACTACGTACGTATCTACTACTCCAAAATCTCTTCGCCGCCGGAAGCGAGACGTCCACCACGACGCTGGATTGGCCATGGCGGAACTGATCAGGAACCCAACGGTGATGAAGAAGGCGACGGCAGAGGTGCGCCGGGCCTTCGAGTCCGGCGGCGGCACGGTGGTCGAGGACAGGCTCGGCGAGCTGCCGTACTTGCACCTCGTCATCAGGGAGACGCTCCGTATGCACGCGCCGGTGCCGCTGCTGCTCCCACGCGAGTGCCGAGAGTCGTGCAAGGTGCTGGGGTTCGACGTGCCAAAGGGCACGCAGGTCATCGTCAACGCCTGGGCGTTGGGTCGCGACGACAAATGGTGGCCCGACGCGGCCCAGGAGTTCCGGCCGGAGCGATTCGAGGCCACCGGCGCGGTGGACTTCAGGGGCACTGACTTCGAGCTGCTGCCATTCGGGGCCGGCCGGAGAATGTGCCCAGGGATGGCTTTCGGCCTTGCCAATGTGGAGCTTCCGCTCGCCAGCCTGCTTCTTCACTTCGACTGGGAAGCGCCGGACGTCTCAGACCCAGCCGAGTTCGACATGACTGAGGCGTTTGGCGTCACTGCGCGGCGGAAGGCCAACCTCCTCCTGCGCCCTTCCCTCCGCCTGCCAATCCCTCCACCTGGAGTCTAATTTATTTTCCGATAAAAGGCTTTATTTGTTAAACTCAACTTTCGCATCAAGGCGATACAAACGACCAAATATACCTATGTGGAAATCGACTAAGACGAGAACTTGCCTGTGGCAAGATGGTTAGTTGGGTGGTTGTACCCCTAGCCCACCAGAGTTCAAACCCCAGGTTTGACGCTGGTGTTTCTCATTTAAGGCGGAATATTCTTCAGTGGGAGGCGACGTTCCCGTCGACAGCGAGGCGCCCGTGGTGACTTCGTCAATCTCAAGACTCGACCCGCCGACTCAGTCTCTCGGAGGTGCTCATAGGGGTAGGGTGTGCGTGCGTGCGTTCATAGGGGTGAGTGTGTGCGCGTGTATATGAGCGCTTGCGTTGTACTGTGTTTCGCAAAAAAAAAAAAGAAATCGACTAAGACTGCAATTCGCTGTCAAGTTGATGTACACGCAGTTGTGTAGCAATGGAATTGAGACGTATCTTGTTTGATAGTCGCACATTTTGAGGACCACGACAACGCTCGTGTCTCCCATATACCGTCGGCCCCCATCTCCGCCTCCTTCCCGGCCTCACCTCCTCTCCGGCGAGCTTCCCGGCGGTGAGCATGGCTCCTCAGGCATGCGCTGAAAGTGCATGTGTTGCCCCATGCGTGGTTTTGGTAATTAATGACAATCCTTATGGACTAATGCTTGCATTGAGATATACTTGTAGATCTTGTCCATTGGAAAAGATTGGAGTTCATGTGTTGGACTCTAGAAGATTACATGTTGATCAATGCTCTATTCAAGGGTTTATATGAAGAATGGTCACGTGTAGAGTTGAGCATATTGCAAGTATGTCTTGAAGGATTCAAGACATCATCTTCATGAAGTCGGAGCTAAGCGAGGCTCTCCCATAATGGTGTATGGGGGAGTATTTGGAGAAGTCGTCATCAAGCATGTGCTAGCAAGCGCAATCAAGAAAGGTGGTCCACTTGAAGAGATCAAGATCGTCATCATCTAGCTCAAGTGGAATGCGCAAGGCAAAGGTATGATCTTGATAGGTTTCTGTTTTACCGGTCTCGTGGTGTAGTGAGAGACCGGGTTTAGGATAGACGGCGTACTATCAAGAGGGGCTCTCAAGTGAATAACTTGATCGCATCTTTGTGGAGAGCTCAAACCTTTGCATACTTGGCATTATCATCTTTCTTGGTTCTTATTTGGCTTTTATCCATGTGAGAATTTAGAGCTTGTGTTCATCTCCATACCAAGCTCTAGTTCATCAAAAGCGGATTCCATTTGAATATCTTGTGATGTTTTTGATGTTGGAGGTTTTACCGGTTCGTCTTTTGTAGAGAGGTCAAACTCTCCTCTTGTGGTTTCCTCCTCACATGATGGACTATGATGTGTATATGCATAATCTTGTAGAGCTTGTGAGTATCTTCTAACAATCCCAAGTTCATAGAAAACGGAGTCCGGATGAAAAAGATATTGCTGTTTTCGTATCTCAGTTTCTGTCAACCGGAGTATCCGGGGGGCGGAATATCCGGGGTTGGGGGCCGGATATTCCGGCCCTAAAATGTGTTTTTACCTCGTTTCGAGCCCCGATGTTCACCCCCTGGTGGGGGCCGGAATATCCGGGGTCTAGGCCGGATACTCCGGCCCTAAAAAGTATTTTTACCTCGTTTCGAGCCCCGGTTCAGCCCCTGGTGGGGGCCGGAGTATCCGGTCCTTGGGGGCCGGAGTTTCCGGTGTAGGCCGGAGTTTCCGGTCACTTGGGCCGGAAACTCCGGTGCATAACTGGCTGCAACGGCTAGTTTTCCTGGGAGGGGTATAAATACTCCTCCATCTTCCTCCAGCCAGCTAGCCTGCCCTCTAAGATTTGATTTCTCTCTCCTCCATTGTTGCAAGCTCATTTCCTTGATATCTCCCAATCCCTCCACCCAAACTCTTTGATCTTTGGAGGATTGAAGGAGAAGACCTAGATCTACATTTCCACCAATCAATATCTCCTCTAAGTGAGGGGAACATAGTGGATCTAGTTCTTGGAGTTCTTGAGTGGTTCTCCTCTTTGTTCTTCCTCTCTTATTCCCCCATAAGCATTTGTTGCTTTGTTGGAATTTGAGAGTGGAGGACTTGAGCACTTGTGCTCTTGCCTTTTGCATTTGGTGCATCGGTGTGCTCTCCACGAGGATTCGTGGAAGTTGAAATCTTGTGAACTTGTTACTCTTGGGTCTTCGGGCCCTAGACGCCTTTGTGGTGGTTGGACCCTTGTGTGGTCACTTGAAGCCGTTCGGGAGCCCCCAATCCCTTTGTGGGTTGTGCCTCGGATTGTTGTTGAAAGCCGTTCGGGAGCCCCCAACCCATTGTGGGTTGTGCCCCGGATTGTTGTTGAAAGGCTCCGGATTCCGCCTCGAAGGAATACCGATAGTGGAAGGTGAACCAAACCTTTGTGGTGCGGTTCATCGGAGAAGAGGGTGAAACCTTTGTGGTTGTTGAACCGTTGTGTCGGTTCACACCTCTCCAACGAGACGTACTCCCTTTCAAGGAGGAACTCGGGAATACATCCTCGTCTCCGCGTGCTTCGGTTATTTCTATACCCGAGCCTTTTACTTATGCACTTTACATTGTGATAGCCTTCGTGCTTGAAGTATTCTATATTGCTATCACCTTGTTGCTTGTCTTGCTTAGCATAAGTTGTTGGTGCACATAGGTGAGCCTAGTATATTTAGGTTGTTGGCTTGTTAATTTAAACACATAGTTTTATTCCGCAATTAGCAAGCCTTTAACCGGAAAAGTTTTAATCGCCTATTCACCCCCCCCCTCTAGGCGACATCCTTGTCCTTTCAATTGGTATCAGAGCCTGGGCTCTCTTTTTGGGCTTTACCGCCTAGAGAGTAAAAGATGTCGTTTAGAGAATTAGTGCACGATCCCACTTTCATATTCGATGGCACAAATTATGATGTTTGGAAAATTCGCATACTTAATCTCTTTAGGGCCATGGGTCCAAATTATATTAAGAGGATTGTAGATGTGGGTTTGTCTCCTCCAAAGGATTCTCAAGAACTATCTTTAGAGGATGAGAAAACTCTCATCTCGAGACTCAAGTTTCTAATGGCCTTATATGTGTTTTGAGCGATGTAGTTCTTGCGTCAATCATGCCTTTTCGGAATGCTCATGAGTTATGGACCAAGCTTCAAGATATATATGAAGTGTCCAACATTATTGAGGATGATTGTTCTCCCTCCACCTCCGGACGTGATGAGTTCACAACATCTTCCACTTCACCAACATGTGATTTGTCACAAGGTAATGATATGGTGAGTGGTGATAGAAATTGCTTTGTTGATGGTGAATATTCTATTGACTATACTTCATCTCTATCTCATTGCAATGTTCTATCTTTGGACTTAAACTCTTCTAGCACTCCAAATGTCATACATGCTAGAGTTGATAGTCCTTGCATATCATGTAGTAGTTGCTTAACTAAATCTCATGATGATATGCTTCATTTGTCTTGTTGCCATGAAAACAATACTTCCATGTCCTCTATTTCTTGTGTGACTAACAATGTAGAGAAATCCCAACATTTGTTGGAACAAGACATGGATCTCAATGGTGCTTCAAGTAATTCTTCATCTTCTTTGCCCACTACTCACTTTTGCCTTATGGCTAAGGATTCCGAGGTAGTTCCTACCTCGAATCCAAATTGTGATGATGTGGATGAGGATTCTCATGAAGAACAATTTGATTTTGAATCCTTAACAAAGATGGGTGAGATGGTTCTTCGTGCTCTCCCCAAAGGTAGTAAAGCTATCCCTCCTCTATGTGAAATCAATGCTTATGTTATTAAGAGTAGGGAAATCATTGAGGATTTGGAAACTCAATTTCTCGAGAAATGTCAAATCGAGAGAGAGGATGCCGATGAAAAGCATCCTTAATGAATGCCCTTGAGGAAGAGCAAGAGCTTCGAGTGTCTCTTGAGGAGAAACTTGAATCTCTTGATGAGTCAAATGATCTTATTATTGCTAAAATCATTAAGGAAAGAGATCATGCTCTTGCTAAATATAAAGTGCTTAAAAAGGAAAAAGTTGAATTTGGTGTTGGCAATGCAAGACTAAGTGAGGACATAGAGAGACTTGACAAAGCTCACAAGGCTTTAGAAAGTGAACACTCTCTCCTTATCAAGTCTCATGATCAACTCCAAACTCAACTATCTAAAAATGATGAGCTTGTCAAGTTGTCTTCTTCCATTGCTAATGATGCTTGTGCTACTAACTCCACTTCTTGTGAAGCATCTATTTTGAAGGAGAATGTTGAGCTAAGGGCTCAACTTGAGTTGCTAACTAGCAAGTATAGGAAATTGGAAGAAAGTCATGAAAAGCTTTCTAGCTCTAATGATGATCTTCTAGCATCCTATGCTAGGCTAAAGTTAGCTCATGAGGCTATCTCTACAAAGGTAACATCTTGTGAGCCTCATGTGGACAATGGCACAACTTCTACTAGAAATGCTATATTGTCATGTGCTAGTCCTAGTGATTCATCCTCTCATGCCTTTGCTAAATCTTGTGATGAATTACTTTCATTGCCTTGTTGCTCTAACAATGAAGCCTCTACTTCCTCTAGTGTGTGTGATACTAACCATGTAGAGAAATTAAATGAGCTCAAGGCCCAAGTCACTTCTTTGAAGAAAGACTTGGAAAAGCGTCATGTTGGGGATTCTACACTTGACAATATGTTGAGTGTTCAAAGACGCCCCAATGACAAGAGTGGACTTGGATTCAACTCCAATATCAAGATCAAGTCCAAGCCTATCAAGAAGAATAAGGGCCAAGAACAAGTTAAAGATTCGGCCAAGATTGTTTGCTTCAAGTGCAAAGTTGAAGGGCACCATGTTAGATCTTGCCCTTTGAAGAAGAAGTCTCTTAGTGAGAAGCAACAAGGAAAGAAGCCACAAGTTCAAAATCAAGCTACCCCTCCTCAAGTCAAGACTGCAACTAAGAAGAGAGGAGGAAGTAGATGTTGCTACCTATGCCGTGAGAAGGGTCACGTTGCTTCTTCATGCACAAATGGTACTTATCCAACCCCATTATTATTAATGATGATTATTCTCTTCGGAAGGATAAGGTTGGCAATGTGTTTGCCAAATATGTTGGTACTCAAAGTGGTGTCAAGAAAAGAACCATTTGGGTTGCCAAACCTATTGTGACTAACCTCTTAGGACCCAACTTGGTTGGGGACCAACAAGCCAAAACTTGATCAATAGGTGTTGTTGGAGGGCATTGGAGACTTGGCTACATTATGAAGAATTAAGGGATCTTCATCAATCATATTTTCTCAAGTCAAGTCATTTGGATCATATTGTTCTATCTCATATCCAATGTTCCTCCTTGCGGTAACTTTTATTCAAATCATATATACATTGAAAGTTGCTTGCACCCTTGCATGTGTTAGGTTTTGTACCTTGCTAGTGTTGGTATGTGTTGTGCTCTCTACTTACTTATCTTGAGTATTCAAGATTGTGTATGTTGGTTTGCACACCATGTACTTGTGTTGAGCCTTATTGCTTTTATTTGATATATTATCTTGTCGGCTCTCTTTTTGAGAGATTAATGGACTATCCTATTTTGGGGAGTGATATGCTTCGTGCACTTCACAATCCTAAAATTGTGTATACATGAGGAATACCACTTAGTGTTGATATATTAATATTATCTATTCTCTATGTGGTATGTCATGCTCATGAGAAATTCAAATTCTATAATGTCCATTATTTCTCGAGTTGGTTTTGTTTGCCTCTTGTTTTAAAAACGAATGGATTATCACATTATGGGGGAGTAATAAGCTTTGTGCATATTACAAACCTAGAAAATGTGAACATGTGAGGTATTGTCACCTAGGATTGATATTCTTCATTATCGTATCCCTATGTGACATGTTGCTCAAACAAGTTCCATATTTGCTAAAATGATTTTGTTTAAATCACTCTCTTGGATCTTGTTTGTGATGGATGTTCTTGATATGGCTTTCCCTAAATATGTTCTCATATATATTTTGGGAAACCAATTGCTTCAAGCTACTCTTTGGAGTTGCTTTGCATGATCGCGTGAATATTTGAAGCTATCAAGAATATCTATCTATCTAAGCATGGCTTTTAATTTCTATTATTTGCCATATGCTTATGTTTTGTGAATATGATCTTGAATATATCTTTGCAATCCACCACCGAGAAATATCTCCATACATTACTTGTCTTGACAAGTGGTAATCATATTTGTGGTAAATATATTGATCATATTCACTTTGGCTCTTGTTTTGAATTGTCTTATTTTATTGCCAAGGTGTATGCTAGAAGTAACTCTAAAATTCTCTGCACAAAGTTCTTCGAACTAGATCGAGGTTTCCCCTCTCAGGGCCGGAGACTCCGGTCTTCCAGGCCGGATACTCCGGTCTGTGCCGGATACTCCGCCCCCCTGTGGCCGGAAACTCCGGTGTAGATCAAGAAATTTTGTGTCCAGAATTTTCTGGTTACTTCTCCTTTTGTTCCTGGACATGCAAGCTTATCCCCATGCTTTTCTCCTACTCTAATTCTCACTTGTCTTCCTTGTATCCTTTGGATCCTTTATTGCTCTACTTGAAAATTGTTTTGTGCTTTCTTAAGTTGGGAAAAGCAATGATCCAATTCTTGTGCATTGACATTCAAAAGTCATACTTCTTGATAATGCACTATTCTTTGGGAAGCTATCCTACCTTGTGTAAAACACCGTTCTTTAAATTGGTATTGCAATTTCTTGCCTTTCTTGAACATGACTAGTGTTTGAATAATTTATATATATATGGAGAGTGATGATCTCATGTGTGTGTGCATTTTGTATTCAAATGCAAGATCATAAATAATAGACACATCTTGGGGGAGCAATCCTATATACTTTTGAACATTAGTTGTCTTCGTTTGGTATTTGATCCCGATGACGTCTCTCCTTGGAAGACATACATTTTTCGTCTTGGTACTTTGTGCCATCATGAAAAGTGTAGAGGGTTTGGTTTATTCCTTGATGATATTTTCATCAATTGGTTTCTTGCTTTCTTTGGTATCTTTTCAAAGTGGTACCTTCAATCATGTGTTGATTTGGGTCCTTGATATAATTTGGGCAATTTGTTTTCTTGTCACACTTGTGTGTGTTTTGATTGGTTTACTTGGTGTTTTGTCCAAATTGTATCTCGTTTGGTTCTTGAAAGTCTTGTGCATGCATATTTATCATATGTATATCTTATGGCATGCTTACTTTCATTGATCCAATATATAGGATAAGCTCCATCAAATCCTAAATGGCTAAGATGTGCATGAAATTCAATTTCATATCAATATGCACATATTTATGTGGAGTTTGTCCTATGTTTGGTAGTTGCTCTAACTACTTTGGACCCAATTAGTTTGGGGACCATGTTGTACTTGAATTTGTTTTAGGTACATCGTAGATGCATTGGAAGCTTGTCTCACTTACAAGGAAGGTGTTATCACCATGTGCTTATTAGAGCCAAGCCCGGATGATTGTGAACTCTTATCTTCTACATCACCAATGCTATCTCGGTAACAAGTATCTACCTCATGCATACTTTTCTAGCTTTCAACCTTGTGTAGGTTGTTTCTTGGCTTGAATCTCTTTTGTTGCAATTCATTTGGTTCTTGCAAAACAACTTTGTTGCAAATGTGGGCAAGCCGGGATGATTACATATCAAGGGGAATATACATATAATCATTTTCATGATTCATCAATCCCATATATGTTAATCTAGCACTTTCTACTATATGTCTCACATATGCAATATTGATGCCTTTCAAAATCATTTGCCTTTTGCGATACTTGTTATCTTTCTCGGAGCATCCCTTTTTATCACCTTCTTCCATATGGATATTTTTGATGCTATGATTGGTTAGTGTCGGAAGTTCATCTATATCCTTCTAAGATAAAATTGAGCTTTGTGCTATGCTTTTAAGCAATAATCTTATTGGTATATATATGACTTCCATTTGGATATCATGATCTTTACCTTTGTATCTATTTTGTGTGTGCATATTTCTTTGTGGACTAATATCTTTGTGATTGGTGTCTACTTAGAAATTTATACACATGAGAATAGTTACATCTTTAATTGATATTCCAATTCTTTAGTGACCACCTCTTATTGCTTTTGATTTTTTGGTGGTTTCTAAAAGGCACAAGCTTTGTTTGTCATTTGGTATACTTTTGCATCTTAATAAGCTTGTGGAGCTATTGGCGATATCTTCTTGGTGTGTGGGTACGGGAAAGACACGATATGCACTATGTGCCACTCCTTTGAAAGACTATGTTGATGCTTTGGCTCATCCTTTTATTAGTCTCCTAAAATTGTCTTTCTATCTCACACCCATCATTTTATTTGCCGCTCCTTGCTCTTGTCGCAAAACTTTTTACTTGTTGCAAATTGTTTTGCTTCTTTTCTTATATACTTTCTTGCAAGGGTTTGTGTTCAAAATTTCTAGGAGGGAGTGAGGATTCCATGTTATGCACACCATATTGAAATGCAAATCTTCATTGTGCATGTACCTTGGGGAGTTCCCTCTTGATTTTGAGAACACTTGTCGGATCCTTTTGATTGCTTGCCTCTTTCGTTGAAGTATCTTTCTATTTGTTAATTCTTTTGCATTATTTGGATCCTCGATATAGTTTGATCTCCTTCCCAACTATTCGTTATTGGATATGTGCATTTGATTTCACTCATATTATGAGAAATGCACACATTATGGGGGAGCTCTTACTATATTGGCCTTCTAAAGTTTTCCTCCCATTTCGGCAATCGATGCCAATGGGGGAGAAGTTTAGAGGGTTTAAGGGTTTAAGGGAATTTGGTTTTATGCTTTAGTTTGTTCTTAAGCATTTGCCTTTCTTCTCTTGCATCCTTGCTCTTTGTGTTGCATGGTTGTTTAATTCATCATATAAACCCTCGTAAAAGGGATTGTCATCAATTACCAAAATGGGGGAGATTGAAAGTGCATGTGTTGCCCCATGCGTGGTTTTGGTAATTAATGACAATCCTTATGGACTAATGCTTGCATTGAGATATACTTGTAGATCTTGTCCATTGGAAAAGATTGGAGTTCATGTGTTGGACTCTAGAAGATTACATGTTGATCAATGCTCTATTCAAGGGTTTATATGAAGAATGGTCACGTGTAGAGTTGAGCATATTGCAAGTATGTCTTGAAGGATTCAAGACATCATCTTCATGAAGTCGGAGCTAAGCGAGGCTCTCCCATAATGGTGTATGGGGGAGTATTTGGAGAAGTCGTCATCAAGCATGTGCTAGCAAGCGCAATCAAGAAAGGTGGTCCACTTGAAGAGATCAAGATCGTCATCATCTAGCTCAAGTGGAATGCGCAAGGCAAAGGTATGATCTTGATAGGTTTCTGTTTTACCGGTCTCGTGGTGTAGTGAGAGACCGGGTTTAGGATAGACGGCGTACTATCAAGAGGGGCTCTCAAGTGAGTAACTTGATCGCATCTTTGTGGAGAGCTCAAACCTTTGCATACTTGGCATTATCATCTTTCTTGGTTCTTATTTGGCTTTTATCCATGTGAGAATTTAGAGCTTGTGTTCATCTCCATACCAAGCTCTAGTTCATCAAAAGCGGATTCCATTTGAATATCTTGTGATGTTTTTGATGTTGGAGGTTTTACCGGTTCGTCTTTTGTAGAGAGGTCAAACTCTCCTCTTGTGGTTTCCTCCTCACATGATGGACTATGATGTGTATATGCATAATCTTGTAGAGCTTGTGAGTATCTTCTAACAATCCCAAGTTCATAGAAAACGGAGTCCGGATGAAAAAGATATTGCTGTTTTCGTATCTCAGTTTCTGTCAACCGGAGTATCCGGGGGCGGAATATCCGGGGTTGGGGGCCGGATATTCCGGCCCTAAAATGTGTTTTTACCTCGTTTCGAGCCCCGATGTTCACCCCCTGGTGGGGGCCGGAATATCCGGGGTCTAGGCCGGATACTCCGGCCCTAAAAAGTATTTTTACCTCGTTTCGAGCCCCGGTTCAGCCCCTGGTGGGGGCCGGAGTATCCGGTCCTTGGGGGCCGGAGTTTCCGGTGTAGGCCGGAGTTTCCGGTCACTTGGGCCGGAAACTCCGGTGCATAACTGGCTGCAACGGCTAGTTTTCCTGGGAGGGGTATAAATACTCCTCCATCTTCCTCCAGCCAGCTAGCCTGCCCTCTAAGATTTGATTTCTCTCTCCTCCATTGTTGCAAGCTCATTTCCTTGATATCTCCCAATCCCTCCACCCAAACTCTTTGATCTTTGGAGGATTGAAGGAGAAGACCTAGATCTACATTTCCACCAATCAATATCTCCTCTAAGTGAGGGGAACATAGTGGATCTAGTTCTTGGAGTTCTTGAGTGGTTCTCCTCTTTGTTCTTCCTCTCTTATTCCCCCATAAGCATTTGTTGCTTTGTTGGAATTTGAGAGTGGAGGACTTGAGCACTTGTGCTCTTGCCTTTTGCATTTGGTGCATCGGTGTGCTCTCCACGAGGATTCGTGGAAGTTGAAATCTTGTGAACTTGTTACTCTTGGGTCTTCGGGCCCTAGACGCCTTTGTGGTGGTTGGACCCTTGTGTGGTCACTTGAAGCCGTTCGGGAGCCCCCAATCCCTTTGTGGGTTGTGCCTCGGATTGTTGTTGAAAGCCGTTCGGGAGCCCCCAACCCATTGTGGGTTGTGCCCCGGATTGTTGTTGAAAGGCTCCGGATTCCGCCTCGAAGGAATACCGATAGTGGAAGGTGAACCAAACCTTTGTGGTGCGGTTCATCGGAGAAGAGGGTGAAACCTTTGTGGTTGTTGAACCGTTGTGTCGGTTCACACCTCTCCAACGAGACGTACTCCCTTTCAAGGAGGAACTCGGGAATACATCCTCGTCTCCGCGTGCTTCGGTTATTTCTATACCCGAGCCTTTTACTTATGCACTTTACATTGTGATAGCCTTCGTGCTTGAAGTATTCTATATTGCTATCACCTTGTTGCTTGTCTTGCTTAGCATAAGTTGTTGGTGCACTTAGGTGAGCCTAGTATATTTAGGTTGTTGGCTTGTTAATTTAAACACATAGTTTTATTCCGCAATTAGCAAGCCTTTAACCGGAAAAGTTTTAATCGCCTATTCACCCCCCCCCCCTCTAGGCGACATCCTTGTCCTTTCATGCGCGCTCTCGCTGCGGATATGGCTCGGGTGGTGATCGTCCGATCTCGCCGGAATCGCGGATCTGGAGGTGGAGTCGATGGGGAGGATGATTCGCCGAGATCGTGCGCTTCCACGACATCAGCTAGCGGTGATTCTCCAGCGAGGCTCGTCAGGCGCTTGGAGTTTTCACATCCTCTGAGAGCGATGACGAATCGCAACGGCGGAGTGGTTGGTTTGGTGCCGGCGATCCGCGTGGGGCGCAGCCCTGCTCTGATTCCGCCATGGCCAGGAGATTCCGCTGCGTTTCCTCCTCTGGATCATGGCGGGGCGATTTCAAATTCAAATCCAAGCTCGGCCCCAGTGGTCAGAGATGGTGGTGCTGGTCCCGCTGCTCAGTGTCATGGCGGTGAGGTGGAAGCCATTGAGGAATTCTATGGGCAGATGTGGGCAGTTTCGTCTTCGCCAGTGCGGCCCCAGGTTCCAAGAGCTTCGAGAAGCGTGTTGTGCTGGATCAGGAAAGGGGAATACCTCGAATCCATCTCGATCTGTGACTGCTTCCCGGTAGATCGCGCATCACTCCTCCACGCAAACCCTAGGCGTATCTCTCTGGGGGGATCGTATGAAAGAGATATGCCATAGTGGCAATTAATAAAGATGTTTTATTTATCATATCTTGAATGTTCATAATATGTTTTATACCATATTATAAATGTATTAAACGGAAACATCGAGATTTGTTAATGCAGTTTGGCGAACTCGCCTACATCTGCGGGGCATGACTACGAGCGCTCATCCCCATTGATATTGCTACCTGGCCGCCCTAGCCGCCAGCACAAGCCGCTGCGTGCCTGTTGTTATCAAGTCGTCAACTCGTTATAGGTTATACGTGTGGTGCTCCTCTCATTATATCTCATTATATGGGAGGCCCAGACTACAAGAGTTCGACTCGAACACTACTCGTACCTATTCACACCTAATACAACTCCAATTCCAAACGTAATCAACTCGTACAAATATTTGACACAAACACAACAAACTCCACATTGGCGAATATTCTCCACCAACTTGAATTCGTCAATGCGTCAAACCTGCATGTACTCCAGACTTGATTGTCTTCCATGAGCTCCACTGCTACTCTCAGACTTCAAGTGACTCCACATGTAACTGTAGTTCCTTCTTCCCGTTCAACACTATCACACACCAACCACTGATCTGCGTGAAAGTGTTTTCAACTTGAAGAAATTTCACCATCGCCTTTTAGTCACATTGAGTCAAATTCACAGTCGTCACATCTGGATAGTCTTCTACATGTTCCATAGCTATAACACTCCACCTCCTTCTCTGTATATAGTCATCTACACTTCGCCATGTGCACTGAACATCACAGAATATATGGCCATGTACACTCAAAGCTTCCGGCATTTCAGACTTTTCAACACTTTCTCAGATTCCCTATATGGCCAAGATCTACCGGGTCGCTAACCCATACCACCTCAGGTCCCACTACAGACAGCCATCAGTCATACCCGACGGATGCCGAGTTCCACGCATCTCTCCAGACCCTGAGCTCTAGTTCGGACCACGTGCGTGCCTCTCGCCTTCCCGCTGACTAAGCTTCGACTCTCTGCTAGCTTACGCCGTAGCCCCTCCATCAGCCGAGTGAAATCTCCACCAGAGACTTCAGCTCCACCTTCAACATGACTCATTGGTAGATGATCAATCCACCCCGGCCACGCCCCGTCGACCTCAAGATCTCATATGCGCGCCATCTTGAATTAACCCCACGTCATCGCATGTCGAAGCACGCATAACCATGTGCCGCGTGTTGCCACGCCACAGAATTCGGACACCATCAGCCCTCACGCTCCTACGTCGTTCTCGCCGATCTTCACCGTCTTCTGTCCGACCGACCACCTATCGATCTGTCAGACTGTCCAGTCTGACCCAGCCGAACTTGTTCGTCTGCAATCATGCTCCACTTCGCATCATATTATCCCAGCACAAACGTGGCATGATCGACGCCTTTTGGTGCATGATCCTCCGCGACGGCCTCCAGACTACTCCGAACTTTATGCGCACGTCGCCAATCTCCAATCTGCTAACCTTCTTGTACAACCTGTGCAAAATAAGTAACAAATTTAAATGAAATTGCTTCCTGGCAGCTTCATGAGTCCACAATTCCCAATGCCTTTTTCTTTTTCCTGATCTCGTCGAATTACAGCGAATCGTTCTTCTAGTTTCCGCCCAGAGATCTTCTCGAGTTTTCGCCAGCCGCCCGTAGGCTCTTCCACGTTACTCAAGATCTTTTGACATACTACGAAACGATCCGATCACCTCTGCCGATGAGACCACGATCAACGATTATTGTCGTAGGCGCATAATATTAACGTAGTTCGGCGAACTGACCTATATCCGTGGGGCATGACTACTCCCCATTGATACTGCAACCCTGGCCGCCCTAGCCGCCGGCTCCCCCTGCGTGCCTAGACAATGCTTTCAATAAGGAAACGCTAGAAAAGCCGTCTGACGGTGTCGCCGCCTCCACTCATCGAGAACGCTGTTACAAAATGCCGATCGCCTGACACGCATATTCTTTCCGAAACTTGATTGAGTCTCTGACTCAAACTGAGCATGCGAGATAGAACCAACGAAGAATGTCCAATCTTCTTCAAGCACGACCGCCATGGTACTCTCATCAACACCTTGGACAAAATGAAAGTGTCAAGGCAGATCTAAGGTGGACGTATTCACTAGCCATAGGAACATGGATCTACACATCGCCATTGACGACGACGGCACATAGGCTCCTGTAGAACCATGCGCAGCCCACGAGAGACATCGGAGCATAGCTCAGGATGATCGGCCCGCGTCCATGGCGATGGCATGGTGTCGCTACTCGGCCACATCCTCTGCTTCACATCTCATGGACCATTGAGAAGCCCGAGGCGGAGAGCCACGTCCCGACCACAACCGGCAGTGCGGGAACTGCTCGTCTCCACAGCGAAGGCTTTGGGTGCCTGCTTCAGATCTCGTCGCGTGGCCCGGCCTGGCGATGGCCATCAAGCCGTGGTGTAAGAAAGAATGAAGGGAAGATAGGGTAGGTCTGGCCACTTGCGTTGTGCTTATCTGGATGCGACGTTGGACACTGTATTGCTTCTACTACTTGATCTAAAGTCAGGTGATCTATTCCAAGCATAACATGGGTAAATTTATACGCGTGAATATTAAAGTCTTGTGGTCCTAACTTCTTGTTCCCGGTGTCATACAATTCGTATCCTAACCGACAGTCGTCAACTGAATCAACATTCTCTAATAATACATACTTCTCTGCCATGTCTTCTCGTGGATACCATCTCATTCTTTCTTTCGTTAACTTTTTTTTACGACAAGTTGGGTTTGAGAGCGTACAAGTGGCTTTTACACAAGCCTCTAACCTTCTCAGGACTTCAGTAAGACTAGAAGTACTTGATTCTAGTTTCCAGTTACTATAGTTTGTGGCTTGGACACATTTTGTTAGGATTTGGTAGAAGACAGATAGCTACAATTTCCTCATGCATCCCAAGCCTAAATATGCAGCCTAATATCAACATAGATAATTGTCCGATAGAATGCCATAGGTACGTCCTTCAATTATGTCAAAGGATTCGTCACGACGAGAGCATACACAGGAATGCAATGTATTTCACACATTCATAGTGTGCTCTCTTTGGATGTATATATAGCCTCGTTTCAGTAATAACAGGAACTACCTACATGTACAATTATCTCTGCAATAAAGTTTACTCAGAAGTCAAAAAGCATGCCATCAACATAGGTACCTTCACGCACATGAAATGTTTTAAAGGGACATTAATTAGTGGTGTTGCATATCAATTCTTATGTACCTGTCTCTCACTTGTGTGATACATATGTGATCCTTGAACCCGACATGTGTGCAAGTTGAAGAAATTGGAGCACTCTTTTTTCTGGCCTTCTCGGCTATGCTAGGATGTTCGACAATAATATAATTTTTTGGGAGCAAAATAATTCTCTTTTGACCGAGAATTAGCTTAATTCTTATAACATCATCACCCGATCTGCACCACCGTGAACATTTTTTACTAGATAAACATCTTTTTTAAGGTTGCGACCCACTTATAATTAAAAAAAAAGTAAAACTACCATCTGGAAAGACATTGCCGCTGGTCTCCCTGCTTTCCGCCTTCACAGCAAGGTCACTATTGGAGACATGTGATCCACGGCCTTCTGGCTTGACCTATGGATCGGCTCACAGCCCCTGTGCGACAAATTCCCGTCCCTCTTTTCCCACACCACGCGCCCTAATGCCCAACTCTTTGCTGTCCTTGGCACAGAGCTCTCTCTTTCCCTTGCTCCTCGCCTCTCTTCCCGTGCTGCCTCGGATTTAAGCCTCCTCTCTGCTGAACTTCAGAGCGTCCTTCTTGACTCTTTTGTCCCTAATTCTCTACGAGGTTGTAGGCACTCTTCAAAAGAGCACTCAAACAAAGGTTTCTATGCTAATAATTATAGACTGCTTCAGGCTGATGATTTGGCAGATAAGGTTTGGAAAAATGCTGCCATCTTAAATGCAGGATATTCAACTGGTTGGTCTGCAGACGGCGACTCCCCACAAATGATTGACACTTTCGCTACCAACTTGGAGCCTGCCCCGAAGTTGAGGACACCGATCACCTGCTGGTTCGATGCCCCAAAGCGAAAGAGGTTTGGGACTTCTTCTTCCCCCATCAAAATGGTGTGGCCATCAACTGCGTCCAGGATTTAGGATGACTCCAACGGGGCGACGCATCGAGTCCGCGCGCCTCCGTTCCTGTCCGCGGGGGCCGAAAACACGGCCCAACGGGGCGACGCAAACGGACCGCGATCCGTTTTTTGGTCCGCCGCGACGCATTCCTGGCCCAAATTTGGGTCACCGATGCGTCGGCCGCGGACGCGAGCGGAGCGCTCCTGCGTCCTCCTGCGTCCTCCCCGTGTCCGCCCTGGGCCCGCGTGTCATCCACCCCAAGCGGCCACCTACCCGCAATAAGTGTGGGCGGTGGAGATCTTTAAAAGGAGCCGGCGGGCCGAGCCCTAGAGCACAAACCCTAGAGCTCTTCTCCCCCCACCACGGCGGCCACTACCTCCAACCACAGATCCACGCGCCGGAATGGCTGGAGAGCCGGCGCCGCAGCATCTGCTGGACCAGGCGGAGCGCGGGCGGCAGAGGGCGCGCGGGAGCCGGACGCCGACCGGGCCAGCATGGCGCGGCATGATCCAGCACCCCGACGAGAGAAGGGCGGCGGAGGCCGCGTACTTCGACTGCATCGACAACGACGAAGAAGAGTACGTGTACGCCGCCGGAGTCGCGGCGGTCGCGGCGGGCACCGCGCCGCCCGAGCCCGAGCCCCCCATCGGCGTGGGCGGCTATGTCCACAGCACCGAGGAGGAGGCGGCGCAGGCAGCCCACATGCAGCTGAACGCGCAGAGGGCGGCCGCGCCGCAAACGGCACCGCGAGGCCAAGTCGGCCGAGGCCGCCGCGGCCGCGGACGTGGCCGAAAATGGAGCAGTCATCGACTGATCCAAGTGGTGCGGTACCCCCGCCGACGTGGCCGCCTATGTGCGGCTCATTTTCCACTAATCCCGGCGCCCGCTACGTGTTTCGTAGCTACGAAATGATCAAAGAAGATTGAGTCAGCCAGCCCTGGCTGGCCATGGCCGCGATGAAGGAAGAGCCAGCAAGTCCGTTGCAGAACGGGCATGCTGCGTGAAGTTCCTTAAGGCCGCAGTCCTCTTTGATCTTCCCCTTGCCGGCCGGTGGTCGGTTATTAATTTTAATCAAGTTTAGGTTTAGGTTTTAGGGTTTAATATTAGGAGAAAGTCCTAATTTACTATGTAATTTGAGTTTGCAAAAATGTAATCCTAGTATAAAAAAAATGTTTGGGGAAAAAAGGTGCCGGGCTGACTCAATGCGTCGGCCCCGTTGGGTCCAGTGGCCGGAAAGGGGCGGACCTGGGCCGGACGCGCGTCCTGTTGGCGACGCAAACGGACCAAACGCGGACCAAACGCGCGTCCGTTTGCGTCGCCCCGTTGGAGTCATCCTTATGGGCTGATAGATGCGGCAGCTTTGTGGAGTCCACGGTTTGCACCGCCATCCTGTGGAGTATCTGGAAACGCCGTAACTCTAAGGTCTTCAACAACCTGAGGAACCCCCGGCTCTTGTCCAACGCAGATGCACCGATGTAACTCCTCTTCAGCTGCTAGTGCTCTTACAGCTTGGTGTATCACCTTCGAGCCACCCTGAGCTCGTTATGATGTATCACTGCTTTCTCTACCCATCTATCTGTATTTCCCTCCCCTGAACTTTTGGAGCTGTGATTATTTATAAAAGGTTCAGGCTGGCCCAAGGCCCGCCGAAGTTACGGTAAAAAAAAACATGTGTAGATGATGCTCCCCAGTCAGCAGACAGCAGTGGTGCCGGTGTCAGTGAATCTTGTTATTCGTACTAGTCTTTTGCTTTTCCCATAGAGCATACTTGGTGACATGAACATCGGTATTCTTTATGTAAACATGTAATGCGATCATACAGAAATTAGTTTTCTCTACTATCTTGTATTGTACAGAGTATTTGAGGCCGCCGTCTCTAGTTTCACTTAGCTTTGACACACAGCCGTCTTAGGCTTCGCGAAATGAAGGCCAGATTCAGTTCAGCGCTAAGAGCATCCACAAATGCATCCACCGGCATAGACAGTCTCGGATACCTCCGGCTGGACGTAAAAGACTTCCGAGACGAGATTTTTTTCTTAACCTAGCTTCAGTGAGTTTTTTTTGTTTAAACTGAGCTTCAGTGAGCTTACAGCTTAGTTGCACAGACTAATGCGCTCAACCTATGGAACTCATTTTTTTTATTTCACACTGAAGGCATGCAGTGCTCGCATTCGGAAGATGGTTGTACACTGAGATCCTGCCACGAATCTCAAGAGGCAAGTGTAGACTGAGATGCTTCAGTGCAGCTTCAAGTGAAGTTTCTTCTCACATGCTTTAAAGGCTATACAATAAGGTCTGCAAAATCCTTGGTCAAGGCTCAACACTGGACAATCAGGCAAACAAAGAGTACCATAGAGATTAAAACCATCCACTATAACCACAGGCACAGAAAACACAGGAGATGATAAGTTGTTAACCTTGACCTTGACACATCGGATATTATCTATGTTCAGAGTCGACGGGGTAATTGGCATGTATCTTCCTACAGATTAAGCGAACTAGGAGCAGATCCAACCAGTTTTACACCTGACCTACACACACGAGCGACGGCGGCCCCTCTTCCTAAGCTCAAGCACATGGAACGGGTGAACATCACATGTACACGCAAAAGAGATCCAAAACGGGAACCAAAGGGGTCGTCATCGGCGGCGCAAACGGCTGTGTTTCTCTTCCTACTTGCCCTTCTCTCGTGGAGTTGACAGGGCGACGAGGATATCAGCCGCTTGGGCAACGTTACTGCCCAGCTCGGTGCTGATGACTAGCCCGGACAGCTTATTTGGAGGTCCAATTTGTACAGCCCGGTTTTCCGACTCCACCGTTGCTGCAGTCGGTACAGAAGCATCGGTGTTAGAGAAAACTGAAATGAATGTTAGCTATGGAATTGCGTGGTAACAGAGTTTGCGTCGACCATACTCGGTGTGGGAGCAGTATACCCCTTGCCCTTGGTTGCTGCACTCGGCGCCTGGGACTGCTGGCTTTCTGGCACTGCATGTGTTGTTGGAGCCACATGGCACTTTGGCTCGTTATTGCTTGGCGCTGGCAGATCATGGCGTTTTGGTGCAATACTCAGTGCTAGAGAATCACAGGCTTCAGTTCTCAAAGCTGAAGAGTTTCCATGTCCTGCTTGATAATGGACAGCCTTGATGACTCATTTGGTAAGAAGTGATCAGTCTGTACATGAATCACAGTAGTATATAGGTTTACCTGGAACATGGGCTGGAGGGGCGGCACAAGAGATCAAATCACCAGGGCCCTTGCTTGCATAAAGTACCGGGTTTTGTGGGGCAATACTCAACAAAAGAAATTCCTGGCCTTCAGTTTTCATTCTTGGCACAGAACTGGGCCTTTTCACACCTTTACATTTGAAATTTCCCAGTGCCAAACATGGTCCAGGAGATTCAGATCCCTTAGAACCGAGACCTGGAGCAACAACCCCACGGTTTTTTGAGGCATTAGTTGGTGCATGAGAAGGATAACCACCAGGTCTCATGATGCTTGGTGCAATACCACTGCAGCCTTCTGCACCAAGAGATGCAGATTTTCCAGAAGCCGTCCTCAAAAGGCCATCATGAACTATAGGTGCAATTCTGGCTGCAGAAGGATCCTGATTTTTGGCACCATGGTTTGCAGAGTTCTCAGGTGACATGATTTGTATAGGACAATCCCTAGCTTTGGGCTCGACACTTGGGGAAACCCGGCATCTGGCACCGGAAGAAGTAGATGTTTCAGGCAGACCACTTGGTGCAAGAGTATCACACCCTTTGGTGCTAAGAACTGCAGAACTTTCAGGCAATGTATTTGGTGCACAGGAATCTCCAATGTTACCAAGAGTTAGTGCACAATTCCCGGTTGTTTTGTCCAAGGATGTGTGTTCCTCTGTTGTCCTTGAAGGATCCTCTGCTGCTATCCTTGCAGAGTCACTGGGAATCACTTCGACAGAAGATTTATACCATAATGATGGCTGCAACAGATCCAAGAACAGAGTGATGCTAAACACAAACCATACCAGAAAAAAAGGTAACTAACAAAATGGCAACTTGTAATATCTGTACATAAGGTCATTCGGGGGAAAAACTGCACATGTAACTGGTGTAGAAAACGTAATCCAGTGCTTGAGGGCAAAGAAAGGATATTTGAATGATTTCTATATCGGAGCATCAATTTTGTTACTATGAATCGTGAAATTCCCAACCAACACATATAGCAAATAATAATTTAGCACATGGCAACCTTATTGGAGTTATTTCCAGTTTTCCTTCCCATAGGATCATATGTGCCTCATTCGAGAAGTTGCAAAACATCATATAAAAATTGATGATCATGCTAGTGGAGCTATAATGTTCTAAACTGTGCACAATCACCACTTGAGATTGCGAATCAAAATTCCTAGAAACTGGAGTTGCATACCTAATACCTTCCCGTCTGAATAGATACCCGGTGGTGGTGTTCAAAAAAGTAATGTATGTCATGCATTCATGTTGCACAGTCGCAAACTGCAGATTTTTGCAGTACTATACATATATGAACATATAATGCAAACTGTGTTAATCAAGTAGTAACAATCTCACAATGCAACTTATAGCAAATGCACAAACTTCACATGTCTGCCTACACTTCAGATACAATTTTATGTGCGGGCGTATGTGCGTGTTCATTTACAGGCAGCAGTATGAGCCTTAACAGGTTTTAGTGCGTGCAGAGGTACTGAGAAATATGCATATTACCATAGGCGCTTTAAGGAAGAACACTACAGGAGACTTACACAGTAATGAAGTTTCTTCAAAGTTTCCAAAAGTAACTTTTCTCCAACAATTATTATCATCTTCTTCACCATCTCTTCACGAGTTATTTCGTTTTCCTGCCAAATAGAAGAAAATGAAATGTTCCATGGCCTTCCATACTAACCACAAATCAAAGCTAATAGACACAATATAACTTGTTGACCCGATAGTACCTTCAGCTCTTCATAATGATGGAAGAGCAATTCCCTAGCTACAGATGATATATTCTCTTGAATCATCGCAAACAGAACTCTGAAGGATATCCATGGGGATGTTGGTGCTTCACCAATTTCACCCATTATCTGCATGCACATAGGTCTGGTTGCATTAGTTGAGTAGTTTGAACCATAGCTAAAAATGTTGATTATTTCAAGAAGCAGACGTTCTAAAATGTTGAGCAGCCAATATAACAAGTGACAAGAATTAAGGTGCCTCACAGGTTTAAGAGTAGAAATATCCATAGCGACTTCCTTTGGTGATGGGTGAAACCATAAACCCTTCAAGCCAAGTAAATAATCTGAAAATAAGTGCATCAAAAAGACAAAAGGCTCACTCCACTTATCTTCATACGACATGATAAAGGTCTTAACACTTATTAACCATCTTACTTCGAACTTTTGATGAAAGTCTGAAACTAACAAGATATTCTAAACGAATGTGAGTATTAACATGGGATGGCCACATAACGTAGCACTTTGGGTTGGAGCAATCATCAACGCCAGAATCATATATCTCGCTGCTTGGAAAAGAATCTTGTGATCCAGGCGTAATAGCTTCCATGTTGCCCAATATCACTCGGCACAACAACATATACTGCACTGCTTTTTCGTCAACATCACAAAGGCCGACACTGCCAAACAATGAAATATGGTCAAATATTAACTACTAAATGGAATAGTCAGAATATTTCAGTTAAGATAATGCACCTGGTAAACGCTCGATCTTCTGGTGAGAGATAAACACCAGCACTCAAGCATGCCTTCTCGGCAGGTTTTCCGGTGCCACCAAAGCCATTAATCAGAATCCTAACTATGTCACTCTTAGTAGATCCCAGCCATCCATATCTTACATTTGAATCACCACGATCTTCTTTTGTGCAGCTCATTTGTCTTTCAAAAGCTTGAAGTCGACACTGAGCAGTGATGTCATTCGGAGAGTAGCGGTGTATATGAAGTATATTATGTGGTGTTGCAAATGGACCCATACCAGAGAGAAAAAGATCCTGGACAACTAAAAAGTCTTCGCTCCCTCTTTCCACAGATGTGATCTTTTTGCGTAATACATCTGCAGTGGAAGGCTTCTGTGGACCCGGAGGGCTAGATTCAAGAACAACTTGCTTCACCACTTCCGGTGGAGAACTTACAACCTTATTTCCGACAATATTCCCGGTGCACTGTCGTCAACTTTATTAGAGTCAACATTGGTCATTTCATCAGCTTCCTCATCAAAGAACAGAGAAGGGAAAAATCCCTTTCCAGTATCATCATACCATGCAACAGATCGCTGCTTTCTGGTTTTTAAGTTGACCAGAGTCATTGACAAGAAATCAACAAGAACAGGCTCATCATCCATCACAGCCACAACACTGGATTTGCCGCCTTTAAATTCTTCAATCAGGGACTTCATTATCAACTCAGGAAAATCGTGCCAAGAACCTTGTTTGTAAAACACAATACGGCTCGGAACTCCACTTTTCAGGTAATTGACACAATCACTGGCAAGATTAGGTCGCGTGCAACAACACTTGCACAGTTTAGCAGATGGATCATGGGGTCCATTGTCAACTTTGACTCGACGAGACTTGCATTCTTTTGACAGGCAGTCGTCGACAAGCTTGCGCTTCAAGCACAAGGGTTTGGATTCTTGTGGTGATGCCATGGGCTGGATTTGTTCCTGCCAGAACAGATGGACAAAAAGAAAAACTAACCCTAATATGGTACACAATTTACAGGCCCCCCTTCATTTTGACCTCACAGCGGTAGAGAATGATCCTGTATGAGGTAATGGATGAGTGTCTATCATATAGAGTACACAAGTCAAGAATTTATTCAGAAAAGTAGTTTCTAATTTACAGAAGCGAGCATGGAAACTTGAGACTGAAAAAGGAAATCAAGAAATATATACTGAAGGACCAAAACCAAGTTGCTCTTTCACAAAAAAAAATCAGGATAATAGTTGATTCCTTAACTATAGCCTCCCAGGCATGGCACATTTATTAATACAGCAATAAGTGCTAAATGCTCTTGATGCTATTGTAATAGGCCTTACAGGAAAAAAAACTTAATCCAAACATTTTGTTAGTAAAGAATGTATAATAGTTCAATTAGAGTAATTTCTTGCAGAACAATCTTCTCAAGAATTATCTGCTACCAATAGTCCCTTTATACAAGTAGAAATACAAGATATTCTTGACCCAACCTTTCTTGTATTTAGCCATGCAATTAAAGTTTTTAGACGATGACACTAACATGGTTATATAGCTAGTTGTGGGCGAAGAAATAATTCTGCATGTGTTCAGCATAAGACGAGAAGCAGTTCACAACACAAATCATCTAACACGAAAAAACTGGTGTGTATTAATGATACCAATGTGTGTCTGGGCGCGTTGTCCACGTGGCATGTGAACAGGTCAGGCAAATTGGAACAAACAGAAACGGTATCACAAAACAGAACAGTTTGCAGTCATTCCAAAGAAAAAACTGTGCGTATTAATTGTTCACGGCGAAGTAGTATGCAGAAACAATTGTTTCATGCTAGCAACCATGGTTTTTAAGGCGCCGCCAAGGCGTCGCATAGGCGACGCTTAAGCGTCAGAGCGCCCGGAGACAGCAAGGCATCGTGCTCGCCTTAGGCTCTGTCTAAGGCGTCCAGATTTGACATGTGAGGCGTCCAAGTCGTCGCTTAGGTGGGGAAGGCGTCGCTCTGGCCGATTTTGGGCGCCTTCCACATCGCTGGGCAGGAACGGGAATCAGAAATTGGGCAGGATGGGAAGGAAATTGGGGGGCAAATTAAGGGGAAATAGATGGGAGAGAGAGTGGGGAACACACCCGTGACAGGAATCGATGTGTGTGTGAGAGAGAGGAGCTCTCTCCTCTCAGGTGGCTAGCTCCTCCTCCGCCAGATCTCGTCCTCCTCGGCCAGCTTCCGCCCTCCTCTGCAAGCCTCCCTTCTCCGGCCAAGCTTCTAGGCCTCTCCTCCCCTGGCGCAGCCTCTCCCAGCTACTATATAGCTGCCATATTATTATGTCATAATTGTTTAAAATTTTCTAAGGCGTCTCCTCGCCTTATGCTTTAAGCGCCCTCCCCCCCCCCCCCCCCCCCCCCTAGGACACCTTACCGCCTTAAAAACCATGTTAGCAACATCATGCAACCATTCAAAGCAAAGAAATACAAATTTCCATATGAAAACTTATCAGTTGTACTCAGAGTAAATTCAGAAGCAAATACAACCGTTACCATCCGGACGGATAGATACAATAGCCAAATTGGAAAGTTACTCGTAATATTTCCAATTAGTAAAACTGCATGGCGTTTCAATTTTACCAACACCTTAGGCAACAATCAATACTTCCCAAGTTCCCATACAACATCTTGCAGACCAAGAAATCATATTTGTAGGTTCCTCCTCTCAGGGAGAGATACACACGAGCGCGATGATAGCAGCTTCGTCACGGCCTGCTCTATCTTGTATGATTAGCATTCCGACGCCTACCAGTGTGCGCACGGCTTGAACATAAGAAAACAGGGGCTCACAACACGAATCATCATCCAATAAAATCAAAAGAACTCCACTACGAAGATGCTATACCATACTTTATCAAATCAACAAGTGTAACACACATCTCAGGAACAGCGGCGGGCCTAGGATTTCGAGGGCGTCTATTCAAAATTCTAAAGGAATTTTTTTTGACTGTCTCAGATCTAGTTTTTGGCATATATATAACTGGTTATAGCATCATATAGTTCAAACCGTATAATATATCGAAGACATGGCACTATCTGAGCAAAATACCGTAGATTCACACAAGAAAATCATAACTTGAAATTGTTCGATATACATAAGAATTTCACAACAGAACGAAAACTTGAAATTGTTCGATATACATAAGAATTTCAACAGTACCTCAACCAAAGGAAATTGGAGAAGTGGGAGGATGCCTAGCCGGCAGCACCGCGGGTCCGCAGCAGCGGCCAGATGAGGGAAATGGGCCGGCTGGGCTGTCGGCCCTAGCGGCAGTCCAGCGACAGTGGAACGTTGAGGGAGAGGGAGGAGGAGCCTACCGGAAACGAGGGAGGAGCGGCGGACGGATGGGGCTCGCCTTCAGCCGGACCAGTTCTAGGTTTTGTTTCCGGAGAATTGGGGACTGGCTGATTGAGCGGTTAGACTATTTTTTTTTTCTTGAGGGGAAAGAATTGAAAGATCCGGTCACAAACAATAAATCAAGCAGCAAGAAATTCGAGCTAGGGCTTGCTCACCAGCGGAAGGAGCCTCGTCGGGATGGATCCTGGCTCCACGCCAGACGGCCGGGGGAGGGGGGCGGCGGAGGAGGAGGAGGAGGACGGCGGCGGCCGGCGAGGGAGAGCTGTGGCCGCCGTGCTGGTGGTTTCGGTGTGCCGGCGCTGGTGAAGGGGATTTAATTTTTTTATTTTTGCGACTTGGCTTGGGACAGACGAAAAGGTAACAGCCGCCGGGTGGCAAGGAATAGCGGCGGGACTGGGCTGGGCTGGGCTGGACTGGGGCCGGACCCGCAGATCATGTCTCGAAATATCGTGCACAACACAAAGAGCAATCGTAGGTAGGATTAGAGAGAGAGAGAGTTACCAGTAGGCGGACGACGGGATGGTTGTCGCCGGTGATGTCGAGCCGCTCGACGGGATCCAAGATGGTCTTCGCCGGTGATGTGGAGCCGCTCGAGAAGGATCCTGCCACTCCTCCGTCCCTCCTCGCCGCCCGTCGCTCGCCCGACGCGGTCCCTCCTCGCTCGCCGCCGCAACCCTAGGCGCAGCGCCGGCGCTGCCTCGTCTCGGTCGGGATACCTCGCGTATATTCCACTGGAGCTGGGGAAATGTGGGGAAAAGATGGGATAATCCCGGCCCAATAACAAACGGTCCACTGGGCTTTTGGGGAAACTTGGGGTTGGGCCGGTATTATCCCAGGAAATCCCCAAAAAACCCTAAAAAAAAAAGGAAATCCCCAAAAAAACACGAGGTTCTGCTGCAACCCATGCAGCGGCGGCGTCGCAGGTTCAGAATCTTTGAGATGAACCTTGGGATTGGGGCCTCTCAAGTTTCCTGGGTGGAGCTCCACAGTCTCCCTTGCCGCTTGCTCTTGCTTGGCCGAGGCTGCTCCAGAGCCTTTGAGGTGTCTCACTTCAACAACAACAACAGGCTCCTACTGGGTAACAACATCTGTTACTTGGACGATACTGACATAGGTGTGCATGTTGACAAGAAACTTAATTGTAGGGATCACACTTGGCGCTCTCTCTGTCGATTTACTTCACACTTCTCTCCTCCCATCTGGTTTGCACCCTAAATCAGTACTCCCTCCGTTCCAAATTAGATGTCTTCCATTTGTCCACATGCGGCTGTATCTATATTTGTAACATGTCTAGATACATCCGCATGTGGACAAATGGAAGACAACTAATTTGGAACGGAGGGAGTAGTATATAGTTTTTGTGAAGCCTGTCTAGTATCATTGCATTTTCTCTACTTGCTAGACACTGCATTTCATAAATAAGAAAGTAGTTTCCTGTCAAATAATATATGACATGTTGAAACATCAATTAATTATGTTTTGTGCCACTTGTCACCTGATCATTTTAGCAATGGATTGTGTGATAATTGTGTTTGGCTGTGTCATTTGGCAATCAGAACACTCTTTGGTGGAGCATATGAGGTGTCTCAGATCAGTGGGATACATGATTATCCGTTTGACTAAAGAATTGGATGACTCGTTTCCCTTGATCCCTTCTTTTACAATTCTAGAGTGCTATGAACATTTCCTATTGCACATATAATGTATGCTAGATTCTATTATTTATTCTTTTAACAGGTGTGTTTCTATAGGTCATTGCTCTTTCTGCTCACAGTTACTATGAGATTTTGTAGCTGGTGCCAAGTCCAAGGGAATTTCACCTCCTGCCTTATGAAGTTTTATACGTTTAAGTAGCCGAACTCTTTGGCCGTCCGATCTTCTCTATGATGTACCGTTCAGTTTCGTGCCTAGATTTTATTTTTGGTTTAGCAAATTAAGATTTGTTTCCTCTTGCAGGACATACATATTAATAATTCGGGTTTGATTCATATACTTCAGATCGCTTCTTCTATGATAGTAAAACCACTATCAGTTGTGTATCTATGATATGCATTTTTGGATTTTAGTTCATGTACTCCATATCCGCATATTTGGAGGGGTGCAATGGCATCCATGGAACCCCCACTTGATCTGCCCTAATGCCTCGTTTGTTTTTACTTACGCAGTTGCATTTTTCACTACTGCCTCTGTCTAGAAATATAAACCACACATGTTTCCCAAATTTTAACTTTGCCCAATGATTAGTTAAATTATTAGCTTAGCTCGCAATAGAAAACAGCTTTGGTCAACCATTTGTTTCAAATATTGTTAATTTAGCACTTCATAGCTAATATTTGCTATCCACCCTATGAACTGTAGGTCCCACTTAGTTGACTAGTTTAGACTCCAGCACTTGTGGTAGTATATCTGGTATCTGCATTTATGAGGTATGAATGTTTTTTTATTGACACGCGGTGTGTATATATATCTTTCTTTACTAACAGTAACCTCTTTCAGTTTCTTTTGACTCTGTTGCTTGTCAAAACGGGTATTCATATATGGCCGCTCGCCGTTTTGTTTTGCATACACATTGTGCAGCATGCTGCGTCTTGTATAATTACACTTGAACAAAATAGTTATGTAAATACTCTATATGAAATTCTTTTCTGTATCAATGCCAAGTGTTTGTTACGGCCGGTCACAACAGGGGCATGGCTCTGTCACCCTAACCTGGGCACCTCCGTATGTGTTGCCTTTTGCGCATGTCCTTTTCTTTTACCGCGACAATGGTTGCCCCATACTAACTATATGAAAGCTGTGCAGATTCTCGGCCTCGGAGCGCTCGGCTACTGTAGGTTTGCTACAGTGGTACTGTAGAAAATCTACAGTACACTCCGGTGATCGATCCGATCCGTCGCTCGGCGATCGGACGGTCCGCTGAACGCGTCTGTGATGGTTTTGCAAAAAGTCCCCTCCCTAAAGAGGAGAAATCAACCCGCAATCCACAGTTTTACGAGAGGAAGGACTAAGTTGCAACTGGAGGAAAATGGGAGGACTTTTCTGCAAAAACTTGCACAGATCCTCCCCCTCCCTCTCTCTCTCCGCGACGGCCGGAGCTCACCGCCGCCGTCGTCTCGCTGCGCCGCCTCTCCGCTCCTCCCCGCTCAAATCAGAGGCCACGGGAAGCTCTGCCGCCGCGTCCTCCACGTCCTCGCCGCGGATGGCGTCCAGGGACGGCCGTGGCTCGCCGGATTCGTTGCCGCGGCGCTCGGTCCTCCGCCGCTTCCAGCCGTCGCCGGCGACGCTCCGGCGTCCTTAAAGCGGCGGCGCCGCCTCTCCCGACCTCCCCGCGTCGAGGCGCGTCGAACACGCGCGCCCGCGCGTCCCGCCTCGCGGTGGCACGCCGCCGGGGTCCACGGCGCCGCCGCGGCCGCTCCGAGCCCCGGTGACGTCATCGTGACTTCACGGTGGGCTGGGCTGCGGGGACGGGCCGGCTGCTGGGCTGGCCTGCCTGCTGTGCAGCCCACACGGCCCTTTTTTTTTTCCCTTTTCCTTTCTTCCTGTTCTGTTTTTTTTTAAGCTTTTAAACCTTTCCAAATGCAACTCCAAATAAATTCAGACCAATTTCTAACAATTTGTAAAAATCAAACTACTCATTTCAAATACTTTATGACCTTTTCCAAACTATTTCAAACCTCAACTTTTTCAAATAATGCGTAAAGACTCATTTGACACCTTCACGCCATCTTACAAAATATGAAATTTGTAGTTTTCTTTTTGAAAAAAACACAAAAATAGAATAGAACATGCTTTAGATAATTTAAAACGCTTCATAGGTATTGATCTAACGTGTTTGAACATTTTTTCAAAATTACTAAATGCTTCAAAATCAATGCCTTTAAATATATCCATCGATATATCAGAGTGACCATAAAAATAAATGCTAATTATTTACGACATACGACGAAATTTCAAATTTGGATACTTCAAATTTTTAAATGTCTTTCAAATATGATCATTTTACGGATGTAAAAAAGAACCCGGATATGCAAAACTTTACAGTTTGAACAAACTTCAAAATTTGAACCATTTTCAAGCGTGAGGTTTTTTAAAATTACAACAATTTCCAACACTAAAAATATTCTTGGATACGTCCATTACCAAATTTAAAATACTGCTCACATTGGTTAATATTTCTACATAACCATAGTATACTTTCTCTCAATATGGTGCTAAATAAGAAAATTACAGCAAAATTAGACCATAATTGGGCATATTAAAATCCGAAAACCTTCTGAATGTTCACATCTCCAAATATCAATTATTTACACCACGATGCTCACAAATATGACTTCCTCTGAATATGGTGCTAAATAAGAAAATTATGGCAAAATTAAAGCATATTTGAACATATTAAAGTCTGAAAACCTTCCGAATGTCCACACCTCCAAATTTCAATTATTTGCACCACGATATTCACAAGTATGGGGAAAAAACCTGCCTTCCAAACCTTAGCATTTAAAAACCGTAAAGAAGAAATCACGTACGAATGTTTTGTCGCTACTAACAATTTAATAAAATTCAGATACTTACAAATGTAATTTTTTTTTAAATTCAATACATTAAATTCTGAACCACTTTTTGCTGCGGCCATTTTCCAAATTTAACTTTTTTGCCACGACAGTATTTACAAATATGACAAATATATGAACATGCACATAAAAAAAATGCTCACTTCTTATGCCATAAATTTGCTAAATATTTGCAGCTCACACTTTTACGACATTTCAAAAATATGTATTTCACAAATTTCTTCTATAGTCAAATAAAATCAGCAGAAATAACATCAGTAATATCATTCAATATGATAGACCGAATAACTTTATTTTTTTTGGTACAAACCATCCTACTTAAGTAAAGTTTGCTGAATCATTTAAATACAAGTACCCACCTATACCATGAGCTTAAATATATCAAAATTAAAAATACCACAACTGTAAATAACGAGAAATAGTTGTTTTACAATTATTTCCCAAGCCACTATATTTCGAAACCAAGTTCTAAAATATAACATGATTTACATAATTTAAAATACTTTATACATATTGTTTTACGATATTTGAACCATTTTGCGAAACTACTAAATGTCGCGAAATCAGTAGCTTCGACTATATCTGCCAGAAAAAATTGAAAAAATTCATCAAAAACGATCGCCAACAGAAATTCAAAATACATATACCCATTTATATCATGGGCTTAACATATATTAACATAAAAGCACCACAAATGTAAATATTATGAAACAACTGTTAAAAAAAACCCAAACCAGTATATTGAAACTACGAATCAAATTCTAAATAGAACATGCTTAACAGAATTTATAACACTTTAGACGTATTGTTTTACGGTATTTAGATAATTCTGCAACACTACTAAGTGCTGAATTGACTACTTATTGAATGTGACCAGATTAAAAAAAATAGTATTTAAAACATTCAGATGCCTTCAAAATCCACCAAGAAAAAACAAATATATTAATTCAGCAAGAATTTTCTAATCAAGTATACTCATCCAAAAAAAAATATGAAAACATAGCAACATAACTACACGAAAAAAAATGCTAACATTACGTGCCAGATTGCTGAAATTCAAATTCGAAAATTCCAAACAAAAATGCCTTCCAAAAAAATGGCATCAAGGGCGCG
This sequence comes from Poa pratensis, assembly GCA_947311845.1. Classification (NCBI taxonomy): domain Eukaryota; kingdom Viridiplantae; phylum Streptophyta; class Magnoliopsida; order Poales; family Poaceae; genus Poa; species Poa pratensis. The sequence continues at coordinate 5,939,650 of CAMZMU010000127.1, forward strand.
GCGTGCGCCGCGCCGATTCAACTAGTTATATTTACAAACCTGAAGCAAAGGCGGTTTGAGTATAACATTCCCATCTGACAAGGTATTAAACTGACCAATTGAATTGCAGAATGTAAATGAATCGCATGGTCAGCACTCAACTCGCACATACTACGTGTTTTCACAAGTCAGAACACCACAAAAGCACAGATGGACTGAGAAAGCTACGACTGGACACAACCGGCCGTGTGACTTGGCTCACTGCAACACAACAAAAACGCCCTAATATACCGTATCACAAAGCTAACTGAAGGCATATCATGATACTGAAAACTACCACAATTAAGCTGGTCCAAGAATTAAACTTGGCATGTATCCAACTGATTTTTTTTAGATAAAAGGGCTCCCCCCCGATTTCATTGAAATCACCACCAAAAGAACCGAGTTTTACAGTACCCAGGCAGAAACAGAGTGCAACCACCAGGCAAGAACAACCACAAAGTTCTGGAGAGCTTATTACAGACCGAAAGATCTACAGAAAGAAACCTACTCCTTATCCTACTCAGCACGAATACCAACTTCAGCTCACGTACTTCTTGATCAGCATCTTGCAGATTTCCAGTTGACACCCGTCAGGTTCATCTTGTGATGTGCCAGAGTAGCTTCCCTCCACCCTTTGGATTTTGGAGGTCATTGCCAAGCAATGCGCAGCACCTCCCCACGCTTCTTGTTCAACAAGAGAGCGCATCTTGCCAGGATGTCGGAGACTGCATCTTTGGAGAGTATTTTCCATTGTTCCAGATCCGTCGCCACCCTTCTCCAGATGTCGTTCACCCCTGGCCAAGTTTTTCCCTGGAAACACATATCATTACGCAATTTCCAGAGAGCCCATAAAATAGCAGTGCAAACTACATTTAGGGCAGAGTTTTTGTTATTGCTTATCCACCACCTGGCAATCGATTCAAAATCGTTACCAACATGTACACCAAATAACTCGAAAACCACCGGCCAAACTAATTTAGCAACAAAGCAGTCAAAGAATAGATGGTGGCACGTTTCAGGTTCCGAGCAGAATAAGCAAGTGAGGTCAGCAACAGGTCTGCGTTTAGCTTAATTATCTCTAGTCAGAGTTCTATTGTTAGCTAAAAGCCACAGAAAAACATGAATACGAGGAGGGATATGTAAACGCCAAACCGCAGGAGTATGCACAGGCACAACCCCCCTGTTGTTAACCACCGCATAGAAAGATCGAACACTGTAAACCCCTGAGGTTTCCAGTTCCCATATAGGCATGTCGTCTTCCTCAGAGAAAGGAACAATGCTGATTAGTTGGCAGAGCTCAAGCCACCGATTCATCAAGCTAGGAGGCACACATCTCCTAAAAGTAAGTTTCAAATCAACGCCATCCCAAACCTGTTGTATAGTTGAGTCTTGTTCGTTAACAATAACGAACAAGTCCCAGAACAGGACAGCAAGGCTACAGTTACCAATCCATACATCACTCCAAAACCTAATCTTAGCACCATTCCCTAACTTCCATCTGTAGCCCATTTTAGCTGCTTTAGCAGCCCAGATCACACCTTTCCAAAAAGGGGAACACGACTGAGGGAAAGCACAAAGAATATTGGGGGAGAGATCGTATTTAAAGTCTACTATCTTCCTCCAAATTTTATCACGGTCTAGATGATAACGTTTAATCCAAGAAGCTAAAAGACAGAGATTAAACTCTCTAAGATTTTGGACCCCCAAGCCCCCAAATTCCTGTTTAAGGCAAACAAGATCCCAATTGGCTAAATGGTATTTTTTCTTGTCTTCCTCATCACTCCACAAAAAGTGAGACATTTGAGAGTTAATAGCATCAATAGCCCACTTAGGAAATTTAATAACCGAAAGTAAGTACACTAGTAGAAAACTGACCTTACGTTCGGCCCATTTAGTCCCGGCTGTGGCCTGGGCCGCGACCAAAGGTCCGGCCACGTCGCCCCGAAAACATTGAAGGGTACGGCACCCTTTGGTCCCGGCTCGTTAGGGACCAATAGTCCCGGTTCGTAAAACGGACCGCGACTAAAAGTGTCCTGGCAACTGTTCGCCTGGCGCGAGACCTTTAGTCCCGGGTCGTAATACGGACCGCGACTAAAAAGTACGAACCGTTTGCCTCCCGCGACTTTGGAAGTTGTTCTAATTGATCGGGAGGGGAAACAGAGAGACATTTGCTACAGTACGGGTACGGGCTCTCTTCCTCTTGCTCTCCTCTCTTCTTCCCCAATCCTCCACCATGAATCGAATTGGTATTCAGTTTACTGATGTGACAACACCATGCAAGACCCTTCTCGATGTCGCCTACACGAACGACTGCGCTAGGGTCCCGGGTCTTCTTGCCGATTTGAAGCGATGGCATGACGAGGATGAACACAAGTTCCTTGGCCTTGATCTCGAGTACACGGCCAATGGACGAGATGTTGCCGTCATCCAACTTGCTCACAAGAACCATGTCATGGTCTTCCAATGGTCAAGGTAACACGAACTTCTTGTAGGATAGGAAAATTGCATAGGGTACGTGTGGCCATTTGAATCCTATTGGAAAGAGAACTTTTGATTCATAGGATAGCAAAATTTCATAGGATAGCAACGTGTGGCCATTTGAATCCTATTGGAAAGATAGCTTCTTTTGATTCATATAGGATAGCAAAATTGTATAGGATAGCAACGTATATACGTGTGGCCATTTGAATCCATTTTTTCATATAGGAGAGAGCTTCTTTTGATTCATATAGGATAGCAAAATGTTGCAGCGATGTTTAACATTTGTTCCATTTGTTTCATTTTTGTTGTTGCAGTAGTGTCAAGCACTGTCCAGAACTCATGGATTTCCTTGTCAACAGCGGCATACATTTCTGTAGCGTTGATATAACGAATGACAAGATCAAGATGATGAGAACCTGGGGTATTGAGATACCAGCTGTCTGCCACATTGATCTCCAGGACTTGATCCACTATCGGTATCCCGAGAAGACTGGGATGGCTGATATGGCAGCCGTCTTGATCGACCCGAAGTACGCTGGTATGAAGAAAGAATTCCCCAGTAAGCAGCACAAGTTGTGGGAGAAGAACTGTCTTGACAGGATCAACCTTGATTATGCAGCAATAGATGCATACATTTCATTCGAGTTGTACCGCAAGTATTCTTCGGAGTACGAGTAGATGGGTGTCTGTGTCTCTAGTAATATGTGCATAAACATGTGAATTTTAATTTCTGCCGGAAATGAATTTGAATTTCCTTTTTATTCAACTTGGATGGAGCCAATTTGAATTTTCTTTTTATTCAACATTGCAAATGAAGTTACACCGAATTAAGTAATAGTCCTATATATACATGATGGAAAATATGATATGACACCGAATTGAAATTGAAAGTGAATTGGAACTGAATTAAATATGACACCGAATTGAAAATGAATTGAAATTGAAAATGAATTAATAATTATTATTACTTAATCGTAAATCTTACTTAATCCATATTAAATTGAAAATGAATTGAAAATGTGAATTAATATGATACCTAATTGAAATTGAAAATGAATTAATATGACACCGAATTGAAATTGAAAATTAATTAATATGACACTGAATTGAAAATGAATTAATAATTATTATTACTTAATCGTAAATCGTAAATCTTACTTAATATGATACCGAATTGAAAATGAAATGAATTAATATGACACCATATTGAATTGAAAATGAATTGAAAATGAAATAATATGAGACCGAATTGAAAAATGAATTGAAACAGGAAGAAAGGACCTTTAGTCCCGGCTTGAGATACAAACCGGGACTAAAGGGCTGTGGCCACCTTTAGTCCCGGTTTGTGTTCAAACCGGGACTAATGGTCTGGGCCTATATATATGGCAGCCCCCTCCGCCCCCTCTCCTGTTTTTTTTCGTGGAGGAGGTGGAGTAGGTTTGGTGCTAGTTTTTTTTTCTTCATATGCACTAGAGGTGTTCGGTGAAATGCCTGTTAGAGCGATGCCACTTGATTTCACGCAAGACAGACATGATATGAGGTGCCCGAGCCACACTTAAGCTTCCTCCTCTTTGTTTCCAAGTGTCCTAAAAGGTTAGCAACTATTTTCTTGTTTAGACCGCGCGGTAGTAATTTTAGCATCGTGATTGCGTTTGATGTATAGTTCTATGATGCAGATGAGCCATCCATGGATGTACGGTGACCGACGCTCTGCGCTTACAGAGAAGGCGTGCGTTCTTTTCGCCTTGCGGCCGAGGCGAACAAGCATGGGGTTGGCTTTATGTTTTGTCCATGTGGTGAATGTCTGAATGTTAAGGATCACAGCAACTCAAGAATCATTCAGAGCCACCTGCTTCGGTCCGGTTTCATGCCCGGCTATAATGTTTGGACCAAGCACGGAGAAAGAGGGGTTATGATGGAAGACGGCGATGAAGAAGAGAACGATGATGACAACTACCGATCCATGTTCCCTGAATACGCTGATACCGAAATGGAAGGCAATGACGAAGAAGAAGAAGAGGGTGAAGAACGGGCACCAGATGAGCCCGCTGATGATCTTGGTCGGGTCATTTCTGATGCAAGGCGAGGCTGCGACACAGAAAAGGAGAGGTTGCAGTTCGAGCAGATGTTACAGGACCACAACAAATTGTTGTACCCAACTTGTGAAGATGGCCAGAAGAAGCTGGGTAGCACACTGGAATTGCTGAAGTGGAAGGCAGAGGCCGGTGTGACTGACTCGGCATTTGAAAAGTTGCTGGTACTAATGAAGAAGATGCTTCCAAGAAAGAACGAATTGCCCGCCAGCACGTACGAAGCAAAGAAGCTTGTCTGCCCTCTAGGATTAGACGTGCAGAAGATACATGCATGCCCTAATGACTGCATCCTCTACCGCGGTGAGAAGTACGAGAATTTGGATAAATGCCCGGTATGCACTGCATCGCGGTATAAGATCAGAAAAGATGACCCTGGTGATGTTGAGGGCGAGCCACCCAGGAAGAAGGTTCCTGCCAAGGTGATGTGGTATGCTCCTATAGTACCACGGTTGAAACGTTTGTTCAGAAACAAAGAGCATGCCAAGTTGTTGCGATGGCACATGGAAGACCGTAAGAAAGACGGGATGTTGAGGCACCCCGCTGATGGTCGGCAGTGGAGAAAAATCGAGAGAGAGTTCCCGGACTTTGCAGGTGACGCAAGGAACTTATGGTTTGGTCTAAGTACAGATGGCATGAATCCTTTTGGGGAGCAGAGCTGCAGTCACAGCACCTGGCCCGTGACTCTATGTATCTACAACCTTCCTCCTTGGTTGTGCATGAAGCGGAAGTTCATTATGATGCCAGTGCTCATCCAAGGCCCGAAGCAACCCGGCAACGACATTGATGTGTACCTAAGGCCATTAGTTGATGAACTTTTGCAGTTGTGGGCCGAACCAGGTGTACGTGTTTGGGATGAGCACAAACAGGAGGAATTTGACCTACGAGCGTTGTTGTTCGTAACCATCAATGATTGGCCTGCTCTTAGTAACATTTCAGGACAGACGAACAAAGGATACAAAGCATGCACGCACTGTTTAGATGAGACTGAAAGTATATATCTGGATAAATGCAAGAAGAATGTGTACCCGTACAATCGTCGTTTTCTTCCGCTCAGGAATAACTTAAGGAAAAAAGGCAAGCATTTCAATGGCACGGCAGAACCCCGACCGAAGCCTGTCCCCCGTACTGGTGCTGATGTATTTGGTATGGTCAAGGATTTAAATGTAATCTTTGGAAAGGGTCCTGGCAGACAGCCTGTTCCGAAAGACGCAGACGGACACGCACCCATGTGGAAGAAGATATCTATATTTTGGGAGCTACCCTATTGGGAAGTCCATGAGGTCCGCTCTGCAATCGACGTGATGCACCTGACGAAAAATCTTTGCGTGAATATTCTAGGCTTCCTGGGCTTGTATGGGAAGTCAAAAGATACACCGCAAGCACGGGAGGACCAGCAACGTCATAAAGGACGAGACGGCATGCATCCAGGGCAGTTTCAAGGGCTCGCCAGCTACGCTCTTACCAAAAAAGAGAAGGAAATTTTTTTTGAAGCCCTTTTCAGTATCAAGGTCCCGTCTGGCTTCTCGTCAAATATAAAGGGAATAGTAAATATGAAAGAGAAAAAATTCCAAAACCTAAAGTCTCATGACTGCCACGTGCTTATGACGCAATTGCTTCCGGTTGCATTGAGGGGAATTCTACCGGAAAATGTTCGACTAGCCATTGTGAAGGTATGTGCATTCCTCAATGCAATTTCTCAGAAGGTAATCGATCCAGAAAGTCTATCAGGGTTACAGATTGATGTGGTGCAATGTCTGGTCAGCTTCGAGTTGTTGTTCCCGCCATCCTTCTTCAATATTATGACGCACCTCCTAGTTCACCTAGTCGAAGAGATTAGAATTCTCGGTCCTGTGTTTCTACACAATATGTTCCCCTTCGAGAGGTTCATGGGAGTCTTAAAGAAATATGTTCGTAACCGTGCTAGGCCAGAAGGAAGCATCTCCAAGGGCTATGGAACAGAGGAGGTCATTGAGTTTTGTGTTGACTTTCTTCCTGACCTTAAGCCGATTGGTGTTCCTGAATCTCGGTATGAGGGGAGGCTGACTGGAAAAGGGACACTAGGAAGGAAAGCAACGGTATGTATGGACAGGGATTCTTTCACTCAAGCACACTACACAGTTCTAAACAATGCCACCGTGGTGGCTCCGTACATCGTGGAACACAAGAATATTGTACACTCCGAAAACCCGGGGAAGGTTGACTCCTGGATTCAACGGAAACACGAGGCGACTTTCGGCAGTTGGTTGCAGACACATCTCATGAATAACACCACTGTTGGAGATCAGCTGTACTGGTTGGCCAGGTCACCATCTTCGACTATATGTACTTTCCAAGGGTACGAGATAAATGGGAATACATTTTACACGGAAACCCAAGATAAAAAGAGCACTAACCAAAACAGTGGTGTCCGCTTTGATGCAACAAACGACAATGGGACAAAGGTCACGTATTATGGTTGCATACAGGAGATATGAGAACTTGACTATGGACCTTCTTTTAAGATCCCTTTGTTTCGGTGCAAATAGGTCAGGCTGACAGGAGGCGGGGTAGATGTAGACCAAAAGTACGGCATGACAACAGTGGATCTCAAGAATCTTGCGTACATGAACGAACCATTCGTCCTAGCCAACGATGTGGCTCAGGTTTTCTATGTGAAGGACATGTCCTCCGGACCGAGAAAAAGAAAAGATAAGCAAGCGAATACATCGTCCGATGAGCCAAAGCGCCACATAGTTCTTTCAGGAAAAAGAAACATCGTGGGAGTCGAGGGCAAGACAGACATGTCAGAAGATTATAATAAGTTTCATGAAATTCCGCCCTTCACAGTGAAAACTGACCCATCCATCCTGTTAAATGATGAAGATTCTCCATGGCTACGGCGCAAACAGAAGAAAGGGACACGCACGAAGAAAACGTGAAGACTAGATAGGGATGTTGTTGGTGATGTGTAATAATGTATTCAACTTTAATGTAATTGTGTTCTAAAAAATCAGAAGAGAACTGTAAACTCAGAAGTATCACGCATACATCTTTATTTAATCCAGTTACATAGCCCGGGTCCATTTTTATTTAACCATAATACATCGGCGGAGCCCAGTCCCGGACATCGCCCCTCGCATCCAACAGGCCGGACATTGTCGCCGAGATCTGAAAAAATGAGGGGGAAATTTCATCAAACACCTAGGTAGGGGAGGGAGAGGGCAGCACCCTGGTAGGGGACGGAGAGCGGTGTGGAGCCTCCTTATATATAAGCAAAACTGACCAAAACACACGGTTTCCCCGTCATACAGCCCTACGGTGCCTCGTGAGTGACTGCATATCAAATGCACCGTAGGGCTGTATGACGGGAATCCGAATGCTTTGTATACTGCAAATCATCGCGTGGTCGTGAGCATGGCTACCACTTCCACCACCACCACTCCCACCTCTTCGGCAATTCATCATTGTGTCACCCTAATCCAGTGGTTGGATTCAACCTACCTGAGGGCTTGTGTTTCCAACAGCGTCGTTGTGTTGTCCTTATTCACCATCCTACAGGAGGTGGCTCCAATGGCTGGCCGGTGAACAAGGACGAACACAATAATGCCAGGGAACATGCCAGCAGGTAGGCTAAATCCAACCATTGGATTCGGTGGCAAAGGTAGACGCTAGTTGTGTGCCGTTCGGCAAGACGTCTTTGATGTTCTACAACCGTCCGGTAAGACGTCTCTGATGATCTGCAACCGTTTGGAACGGTCGCGGTCATCAGAGACGTCTTGCCGCTTGTTGCCCAAAGATGTCTCTCCGAGTGACGCTGGAATGTTTTGTGTGAGTGCGTAACCTGTCTGAGGAGGTGGGCGAGGAGGTGGGCTATATATAGGGTCGCATGGCTTACGAAGTGGTCGTGATAGTGCTGATCCGACGGCTCAGAAATGCTCGAAAGAAACACACCGCTGATCCAACGGCTCACAAGCGCTGGAAGGAAGCACACGATCCGTGTGCTTCTTCCTGATTGGGCATACTACAGCTCACAAGCCCTCAAATTCTTTAGTCCCGGTTGGTGTTACCAACCGGCAACCGGGACTAGTTCTAAAAATCCAACGGCTCAGAAGCCCTCAAAAGAAACACACCCCTGATCCAACGACTCACAAGCGTTTGAAAGAAACACACGATCCGTGTGATTCTTTAGTCCCGGTTGGTGTTACCAACCGGGACTAGTTCTAAAAATCCAACGGCTCACAAGCCCTCAAAAGAAACACACTCCTGATCCAACGGCTCACAAACGCTCGAAAGAAACACACGATCCGTGTGCTTCTTCCTTGTTGGTGGGATTCTCACTATATATATGTAGTCATGGCCTCCATTGGCATAGCACATCTAAACTCATATCTGCAACCTCATCACTCTCCCATGGCTTCCACCGTACCCACTCTAACCTACTCGGAGGCGGAGGCGCTTTCCGCCTCGAACTACCCCTGCCCGCCCGGCTACGACGTCCCCGCCGGCTGGAGGCTGAGCACCGGAGGCGTGCCGGTCCCTCCTATCCCTCAAGGTTTGGCACGTCGGGCGGCCATCACTAACCACTACTACCTCGAGCTCACTCCGGAGCAGCGACTTGGGACGCCTTCTTCATCAATCGGCGTGAGAGGGCGCTCGCCAGGTACGTGGAGGACGGCCCGCCTCCTTCGAACTTCAACGAGGCCGGCCGTCGGCTGTGGTGGACCGGCCGGACTCTCCAGAGCGTCATGAACTACATCACGGCCGGCGATAACCCCCGCCTACGCTACCCTCAGTTCCAGTCCAGGCGAGCACCGCCTGACGACAGCGACGACGACGGCGGCGATTACGACGACTACGAGGACGAGTATTATAGGCCTAGGCAGGAGTATGACTAACCTATGGTTCCTCTATGTATCCAAGATTGTTGTCATTAACTACTTCTGGTCTAGCTAAGACGATGATCGTGTAAAATGTATTATTTATCTCTGCATTTCCAAGTCTATGAAGAAATTTTTCGTAAACTATGTCAAAACTCAAGTTTATCATTTATCCTACCAACTAGTACACATGAAAGTACTCCATACCAAAGGATTTTATTTTTTGTGTATTTTTTGTGTATTTTTCACTTTCTCTCAGGTCTCACCACTCGCAAAAGTAGTGGTGACATTTATTTTTTTTACATTATTACAATTTTGTAGACAATTAAATTCATATTAAAAGCATGTTTTTAAGGATGTTTTAAAAATAAAGAGATAATTATTACATTTTTTAGAACATTTAAATTAAATATAAAAGAAAAAAGAAACTACAAAAACAAACTAAAAAAACAATTCAAAGTATACAAAAGAAAACAGAAAATGGTTTTGATTCAAACTATATTAGTTAATGCATTTTCAATTGAAAATGGCAAAAAAAAAATAGTTTGAATAGTTATAATAATTATTTTATAAAACAAAAAATGGTTTTCAATTAGTTATTCAAATTCAAACACTTTTCATGTTGAAAGTTTTGTCAGATTCAAAAATATGCAAAAACTGCTTAATTCAAATGTTTAAATGTTTAAAAAAAGGTCCTGGTTCTGTTCAGAAAAAGAATTCAGTTGCGCGCCCTTTTTTTGGGACTTTAGTCCCGGGTTGTGCCACGGGCCGCGACTAAAGGTGTGGGTAGCGCGCGGGAACGCGAAAAGCCTCCAACCCCTTTAGTCGCGGCCCGTGGCACAACCGGGACTAAAGACCCCCCTTTAGTCGCGGGTTGATCCACGGACCGCGACTAAAGGTCCCTCCACTACTTAAGCAGCACGGTTGGTCCTTAGCCATTTTTCATCGGAGGCCAAGCGCGAGGAGCAGAGCGACGCCGTCAGGCTGCCAAAATTTTCCGTCGCCGGCGAGGCCGTCCCCGACGCCGCTGCCGTCTTCGACACGGCCGCTGCCCGTCGCCGGCGCCTCCTCTACTTCTCCACCGAGTGGTCCGTGGTAGGAAGGCCGGAATCCGGCGAATCGAGGCCCCGCCCCCAACTCCGGCCACCGCGTGCGACCACGAATTCCGTCGCCGTACGACCTCCCCCGACCTCGTCGTCCACTCCATCGTGCTCAGGGTGAGCTTTTGCATCCTCCAGTGCCTTCAATTCGGCTTATTGCGCCCCGTAGCTCCGCCGCCGCGTTGCCCGTCGTCGGCCGCCGCCAAACATCGTCGCCGGCGTTGCTCCGGCGACCCAAATTGGGCGGCGCCGCTTCCAAAAGGTTCCCTGCAACCTCCTCTACGTCGCAGCGAGTTCGAATCATCCAGAAACGCGCGGATTCGAGAAATCGTTGATTAACCCGAAATTTCAAAATAGGGCTTTATAATTCTGTTTCTGTGATGTAGCTTTAATTCAAAATAAAATAGTTAAACTCCGTGTTTGTGCAAACCAAAAATCACAGTGATAAATGAATGAGTTTAGAACCACTTCCAACTTGCAAATCTTAAAAATATTAATTTGTGTGTGCTTGATAATTACTGTACTGCCACTGGTATAAATCAAAGAACTATTTTTAACTTGGGATTTATGAATCCAAAAATTGTAAATCCAATTGTTTTGGAATGCTTAGGACAGTAGCTTTCAGTAGGAATTAACCCCATGTGTTTGGGATGCTTAGTTTTGAAATGGCATGTGTTTGTAGTTTGGACCAGTAGGGTTTTCTAGCATTTAATTAATTTTCTGTGAATAAGATTTTGGACTAAATCCAATTGCATTAGTTTAAAATACTTACATAGAACCTAAACCTATCTTTGCATAACTTGTTGATGAACAGAACACCCTGGACTTAATAAACTCTAAAAATGGTGTTTTCTGCCTATTAAAAGTGATAAAATAAATATTTGGTCCTTTATGAAATTGTTGCTATTGTTGTTTGTGAAATGTTTAGGTACTGTAGATATGTTAGTACTGTTAGTGCTTAAGTAAAAACAAAATGAAGTTAGTTGTAAAATGCTATTAGTGCCTAAGAAAATAAAATGAATTAATCATGCTTGTAGTAATTTTTAGTAATTGATTTGTAGTGGATATATTGTGACTTAATAGATTTGTAGTAATTTTTTAATTACAAAGTATTGATGATAACAATTGATACACATTAGATAAGTGACTTGTATTCATTGCTTTAGTAATTATTTATACTCATTTTATTTGATGCATTTTGAAATAATATTGTGTGCATTTTGCAGAAACTATGGATCCACCTAGTCCAACCCGCAGAGACCTAGTACAGGAAGAAATTCTCGAGGATATAATCCACGACGCCCCAGATGCTGATCCAGCCGAATCTCCGTCGTCATATCTGAACCCCTCCGGGGATGGATTGGAGGTCGACCGACGTGAGGATGAAGTCGACGGCTCCGATGATGGAGAAGGCGATAGCTCCGATGATGGAGAAGCCGGTGGACCCTTAACGAAGTCCGGCGAGGTAGATATGAAGTTCGGCGATCAGTAGATGCATTACTTGAGTTGTATATATATAAATTGACGAATGTTTCTTCTCTTAGGCCTCCACATCGAGCAAATCTACCAAACGAGGCCCGACCAAAAAGTTGGCCCCATCTACGCATTATACATTTGAGGTCATAGCCCCTACGGGCGAACCGAAGGAACCCAAGAAGGCTGCCGATGTATTTAGAAAACAATGCGGAGTTCTGGTTAGGGATCACGTCCCGATCAGCGTTCGAGACTGGAATCAGCGCAAAGGGGCGAACGATAGTGAGTATGTCGCCGAAAGGTACAAAACGGGTCTTTGGAATGACCTCATGGCACATTTCACCCTGCCAGAATTGGAGCATCCTGCCGAGACTGCAAAATTGAGGGAGAAAGTCAAGCGGTGGACTCTCTCGAAGATGGCCGAACTATTCCGGGTGTGGAAGAAAAGATTATGGCAAGACTATCGGAAGAAAAAGACTGCTCCAGTATTCGAAGGCTATCTAGCGAAGCAGGCGGATCACTGGAACGCATTTAAGGAGTACAAGGAGTCAGAAGATGCCAAGGAGCTGTCAAAAAAGAACAAGAAAATGCTGACATGAAAATGTATCACCATAAATTGGGGCCAGGGGGCTACAAGACTGCCATGCCAAAGTGGGATAAAAAAGAGCAAGAGCTGCTTGCTAAAGGGATCCAACCAGAACCATTGCGCGAAGAATGGGAAACGAGGGCAAGAATTGGTTCCTTGCGCATGGGAGTACATACGACGAAACAACTGGGGACCTTATTTGCAGTGACGGGATTAGGATACCCAGGGACAATTGGCTTAAGTGGTGAAAGAAATTAAAGAGGGGAAGTTAAAGTTCCGTCCCGATAGAGAGAAAGACATGCTGACATTGGTCCTCGGGAATGATGAAAAAGGAGGACGTACGAGGCTTTGGCCCTAGTTGTCCGTGGTGGATGGGGTTTGCCAAAGACATGGAAACTTACAGAAGCCGATCGAGAGCAAAGCGGCGACAGGAGGAGGAGGTGGGAGACAAGTTCAGCCAGTTGTTTGCCAGAATTGACAACCAGCAGCAGCAGATTGACGAACTTAGAGGAGTAGTGCGCCAGCAAGATCCTGCACTCGATATTACCGCCGGCCCGTCTCAGCGTAAAAGCAGCGTGGGTGACTCGGAGGTCCCGGCTGACGATGCACGGCGAATGATAGAAGGCGGTCCTGGCTACCCCGTGGATGGAATCAAGGATTCAATATCTTGTGAGCTCCATCAGAAAATGGTGAACATATCCATGAAGGTGGCGGTCGGATGTGTAGTACCTTGTCCACCTGACGCACGCTGGAATGACCGTGAGATTCCAGCTGGCTATGCTAAAGTCGTGGTGGATGAAGTACTACCGGACTTTATTGATATGTTGCTTGACATCCCTGGACCGCAAGACGAGAGGACACTCGGAGAAGTAGTGGGTGCTGTCATTCTATGGGACAAGAACAACATCAGGCTTCCAGGCTCGGCGCCAAGGACAACACCGCCTCCGAGTCGTCGCAGGTCCCCTACACCTCCAAGAAGCAGCCCACCCCATGACTACGACCACCACAGCGCGAGTCCATCTCGATCTCCGCCGCCGGACTTGGGTCCACCGTCTTCGCCGCCGCCTTTGCCCGCTAAGGACAATAAGCGGAAGCGTGCTCCGTCGATGAGTACTAACCGACACAGCAGCCCAAAAAGACAAAGGTCGCCCCTCCCAAAGTACCTCATAAGAATCTTCCTATCAGACTATGACCGTACCGACGAGGAAACGCAGCGATCGCAAAGGCCGAAAAAGATGCGCATTTTGCAAAGAAGAAACCCAAGGCCGCCCCGGTATACACCGAGAAGCAAAAAGCGTATGCACGTGATTGGCTGAACACACCAAGGCAATATGACTTGCACCATAAGCCAGATAACTATCTACGCACACTTCAGAAGGAACGCGGAAGGGCAAATCAGGTGATAGTGCAAGCGGGAGCAAACGGCCAAGTAAAGGTGCAAGTGCGGAAAGAAGGGACGTTCCCCAGCTCGGAGAACAGGCCAAACAGTCGATCCCACCCCTCAAGGTGTTATCCACAGACGTTCCCGTGCAGGCGGAAAATCAGGATATGGCAGAAGCTGCGAAGTTGGCGGCCGCTATGGGTGTGACTGTTGCGGAATTGCTTGGTACCCAAGACGACAATATACCCAAGGCTCCTATAGCCCGTAATATGTCCCAAAGGAGGAAATGGTCAGCAGAGAGAAGTGGCAACAACTGCCAACACAAATGCGGAAATTGCATGACTGGTACATGCAAGAGTCACAGAAGGGCAGAATAATGATCGTGGCGAAAGTCCCATATGAGTACTACTTCCGAGAAGAGGAGGTCCATGTTGACTTTTCAGAACTCTACCAGTTATACAATTTCGACGCCCTCGACAAATGTCTCATAGTTGCTACTGTCTGTAAGTTGTTGAATTCATTGTCTACTTATAAGTTGTTCAGTCTTTCAGTTGTTCAGTTCATTGCATTTTAATTATCCTCGTTATATCCTTTTGTACTCTATTCTGCAGAATGAAGATCCGGGAATGTAAAAGAAAGGTCTATAGTGTTGGGTTCATTGACCCAGATAAAGTACATATTCAATCTTTAACGACGAAACCCGACGAGACGGAGCAAAACCTTCTAAGGTTTCTAGCGGAGCAAAATTTCTGTGACCACATACTATTTCCTTACAACTTCGGGTGAGGGTCTTACTATGATGTACACATTCACTTTTGCTTACTCGATGTTAACTGTAATTGATGAGTTACTGACGTATATATAAACGTGTGCAGGTTCCACTGGATTCTGCTAAACATTCAAGTTGATAAGGGAATAGTTGAAGTCATGGACCCATTAAAGAGACCCTGGAAGAGTTCCGCAGCATGCAGGACATGATCCAGAAGTAATTTTCGCGCTATATCGGTCTCTTTCGTTGATTTCATGAGATATCAGGTAATGAATAACTCATTAATTCATTTTCTTTGCCGGGCAGGGTTTGGATCCGGTTCAAGACTGTGGTGGTGGGCCATGGAGTGAGAAGCTGAAGTTTACTCCGATCCCGGTAAGTAGTACGAGATATGTCCACGCATCTCTTTACTTCTAGTTTCAATACAATTATGATGCTAGATTGTTATTTTATTGAATTCTATTCTCGTAAAGTGCGCGAGGCAGCCACAGGGGACGAATCTATGTGGATACTACGTTTGCGAGTTCATTCGCTCGTTTACCACTGAGGCAAAGATTATAGAGTCGACGTAAGCAATACATTCACAACATTATTTTATTACCGTCACTTTTTGTTATCATGATTGATGTTCATATTGATCTCCTTTTCTTATATAGTTCGAAGAAATGCGGGATCGACTCCTACCACAGCAACGCGTACTAGCAATTGCTGAGGAGCTGGCGGGATTTATTTTGGAGAGATGGTAAACGACGCCGGTGAATTTAGTGTGAATAGGCGCTTCTGATGATCCCCGGCCGTGTAATCGAATATACGGGCTCTAGTCCCGGTAATTGTGATCTCCATGTAAATATCAAAATTGTATATATTTGTATGCTCGATCGCAAGACAAGTTATCTTATATATGCACGAATGTGTACGGTATGTGATAGCGTAGAAATACCGCTAAAAGAAAACAATTATCTTTGCATGCTTGAAGAAATAAATAAAAGAAAACAAATAAACCCTAAACCCTAAAGCAATAAATAAAAGAAAATAAAAGAAAACTATTAGTCGCGGCCGTTAAACGAGCCGGGACTAAAGGTGCTGCCCCCAGCGCGCTCCGCAGGCGGCCACGTGGTGGGCCTATGGTCCCGGCCGTTATACGAGCCGGGACTAAAGGTGTTGCCCCCAGCGCGCTCCGCAGGCGGCCACGTGGTGGATCTTCTGTCCCGGCTGGTAACAGGCCCGGGACTAAAGGTTTGGCCTTTAGTCCCGCCTGGCCTGTCCCGGTTCTCAACCCGGGACAGAAGGCCCTCACGGCCCGGGACAGGAGGCCCTGTCTGCACTAGTGGTACATCGGGATACTTGCAATGCAGGATTTAAGGAGGATAAGCCTACTCTTATAATTAAGAAGCTTCCCTCTCCAGCCAGCAAACCGTTTGAAAGTTTTATCAATAATAGGTTGGATATCTTCTTTTCTAAGCTTAGAAAAATGTAGGGGCACCCCCAAATATTTGCAAGGGAAAGAAGAAATCTGACAGCAGAAGACTTGGGCAAAAACCCTAGCCTCCTCCGGATCAACATTAAAATGTATCCAACTGATCCTTACTGTTCAGTTTACAACGTCTTGTATCCTCTGTGCGCTAGCTAGCTGCAATCACCATGGTCGGCACTAGAGAGTCTTTTTTCATACTCTCCATAGCAGAAGGTTATATCACCTCGGAAGTGGGATATAGTACCGCCTTCTCCATTATCATGAGCATGATTCGTTGGAACGTGCAGGTTCAACCCGATTATCAAGAACGGCTCAAATCCTATTGGAACAGCCGCCATGTTCCGCGACAATGGAAATTTGCCGTCAATAACCTCTGCCTTATCCCCTTCTCCACGAGAAAAGAGCGTGACTCGCTCGTCCTTGTAGATTCGGTGGTGTGCAGTGATCTCGCCATAGGCATGGTAGATGTTGCCACTAGTGGCGCTTCCGGACATGAGATCGAGGGTTACTTTCACGTTAATCTGTGTGGCAGTGTACATCGGAACGAGAGGCATGTGCATCACTCTCGTAGCTAAACGGGGTAACCACTCCAACAAAACGTCAAGGACTTCTAATCTTGTTAATTACCATTTCATCCTTCACGTCCATCGGGCTACATCATCATCCACTTCCACAGCGACGGCCTCCTCGGCTCCTCCATGACCATGATCGTCGCCATGGTCTTGTGCTCCAGCTTCGTTGCGTGCTTGTTGATCACATGGACCGGCGACTTGTGCAGTAGCCTCCTCCTCGATCACTCCCTATATGCAAACATGCAGGCCTTGTCGATGAGTCACCAATCTCTTCAAGCGTTCTTGGCTCCACAGCCGCGATTACATCAGGACTTGTGGAGGCCGCTGCAGTGGTCGACGCCGGCGGCATGGGCGCGGTGAGCAAGCGCTTCAGGAGTGCACGCAACTTGGCAGTTTCTTCCCGGACGCGGCCGGCCTCCTCATCTGCCTCCGACCTGCTCTGGCCGCCGAGCTCGGTATGCACGACACGCAGCCTCTCTGCTGCAGCGGCGAGCTCCTCCCATAGCCGCTCATCCGCCTCGCCATTGGCGGCACCCAACCCGCACAGCGCCGCGAGTTCATCCGGCTCGTCGTCGACGTCGACAGCATGAGCTTTCGGTGTGTCCTGCTCGCCCGTCAGAAAGAGCTTCTCGCCCTCCTCATTCTCCACAAGCTTGTCGCGCGGCTCGATCGACGACATGGCCTTGAGGTCTAGCAACTGCTCGATGGAGATGGGGACTTGCTCACCTTGTTGCTCCCGGTCATGGATAACTCCTTGGCGACGAGCACAAAGCTCTGCTGTATGCCTGTATCTTTTGTGGGATTCAAGACCTAATGCGTGGCCACAAGATGAAGCTCACACACTCACAACACTGGACAAACAAGCACACCCAACGTACGTTTGAACAACCTCTCAGCCTCAACTTTGTTCTCTCATTGCATAGCCGTCCTAGTTTATAAAGGCAAGAGTCTTACAGTGTGAACATTGAACACTGCGGAAAATAGAGACTTAACGAGCATATGACACCCAACGTACCTTTCACCTACATTTGTAATGTAGGCCATGTGAAAGGAGATGGCCTCGTACTCTCGTACATGGTCCTCTGTGGAGGTGGACCTGATATTTCAGTGTGGTGTCGTTGATGCGATGTTAAGGAGACGACCACGACCTTGGCCAGTATTAATTCTGTCCAAACATAACTATTCGAACCGCCGGGCAAAAGCTTTGCCCGTTCCATTTATTAAGAAGAGAGCTGCCCGGTTAATTATGGAAAACCGGGCAAAAAACCCGTTACAACAAAGACACACACATCAACCGGTCCTGAGACCACACCTCCAACAACCGGTCCCGAGACCACACCTCCAACGGGTCGCCGTGACAAGACGACACCCCACCACACCTAAGAAGCTACATCGACACTCACACCGGGCCAAGAATCGCCGAGACTACGGCTCTATCGCCAAAACGATCAGAGCAAACACCTGAACACAGAAGCTACGGAGCAGCCGCTCAAACTACCACCTGCACTAGACATTTGGGATGGTCTTCACGGCAGAAGGCTTTTCCTTTTCCTTCGGGCACCTTTGGACTTGAGACTTGGCAGCTTCTTCTTCTGCTGCGCAATACGGCCGCTGCGGCGAGGAGTGTCAACCATCCCGCGTATTATCTTCTTCGGTGGCGGAGTGGACAAGAACGGCATGCGCACGGGCTTAGTCACAGAGGCGATAAATCTCTGTAGTGTCCATGAATCAGGCGCTAGGTCCATGTGATCTTCCCGGGGAGACAGAGGGTCGCAATACCCTCAGACGGGACCATCGACGCTGGCAAGGGCGGGGTCATGGGCATTCCCAATGCCACAGGCTCAAAGTCAGCAGAGATGTCACGCACCAGGTAGGGAGAGTCGTCGCGGGACAGGAAGAGCAAACACTGTGATCCCGCGGGAGAGGACGGCGAGCTAGAGCTAGATGGCGTGACGGAGGTGAATGTCGGGGAGGCGTCCTCGGCGATCGGCGTACACTCGTTCCAGGCTTCATGCCCTCCATGAAGAGGCATCGAGTCATGGGTCCCAGCTGGCCCGACAACAGCACACGGTGGCCCAGCAGCCACAATCACAGGAGGGAGAGGCCCTCGGCAGGAGAACATAACTGATGTAATGGACCATACCCTCGGCAGGCAAAATGCCCTTGCTCAAAATGGATAGAATACTATGAGTGACGATCTGCAGAGGGCCTCACGGTAGAGGGTGACGTAACGTAATGCATCGATTCCGTGGCCATGTAGTACTTGCCTTGGTGCTCGGCGAGGGCCAGCTCCATCTCGCGAGGTGGTCTGGAGCCGTCGCCGGCGAAAACACCAAGCCGTACGAGTACGACGACCAGCCGCGGAGTTCATCTCAAACACTTCTTCTCTGAAGGCGTAGCCTATGGGCACGAACCACATGCCGTGGTGCGCCAGCTGCGTGATCACCGTCCACCTTCAGAGATACGAACATTGTCTGTGACGAAATTTACGATCTCACAGCGGTGGCAGAACCGTTCGGATCTAGACATGTTCTCCCTCCGAGTATTAAATATAAGACTCTCCATACTTTTTCTGCACACATGTATATATTTAGACGTGTTTTAGTGCAAGGTTCATATGAATCTTGCACTAAAATATGTCTAGATACATGTGTATATAAAAAGTTTAGAAAGTCTTATATTTTAATACGGAGGAAGTAGATGACTATGGAAATGAAGGCCGGGACAATCATAGGATAGAACAATGGCTTCGTCCCCGCTCGCTTCATACCTGAAAGCTAGTACAGCGACAAAATCAAATGGGAACCAGGGCAAAACTGTTGGCTTCGCAAGGGAAAAAAATTGTTTGCTTCGTGGGCCTGTAGCCTTGAGCTAGTTGGGCCACATAGGATTGAAAGACTCTGTTCACATGTACAGGTTCAAATCACCGGAATAATTTTGGGAAAACGTTTGTAATCATCCGGGGATCGTACCCTCGCGTCCCCCGGATGGAGCGGGCGCCACGTGTCCTCAGCTCACCACCGACGAGACCTTATCCTCTTCTCCTCGATCCTATCCCTATCCTCGCGTCACTAGTACAGAAAAGGCTATCAGTGGCGCACCAATTTGGGATTCTGTGGTGCACCCCCAGATTTGTTGGGTGCGCCACAGAATTCTCGTCACTAAAATATTTTCTATGGCGCACCTGGCTTGGTGCGCCACAGAATTCTCACATTTCTGTGGCGCACCTGGCCTGGTGCGCCACAGAATTCTGAAAAAAAATCAAAAAATGCAAAAAAAATTAAAAAAAAGTTTCAAAAAATTCAGAAAAATCAAAATATGAAATAATATGAAAAATCCTAATTATTGAATTATTTTCAGATTTTTTGCACATTTTGAACTGATACATTCCCGCTAAGTCACCCATCATCAAATTGCTCCAACCCTAGCACGCTTAACTTCTAAGTTCCACCCACTTCACCTACCCTTGTGCTACTCAAGTTCCTATTGATATATATATCAAATGAATCCTCTTAAGTCTTGTATGTTTATATGTTATGTATGTGTTATAGATGTGTGTTTTTAAATTTCAGATTTTTCAAAAACTTCTAAACTTTCAAAAGGAGATTCAAAAGTTTTAAAAGATAAAAAAAAATTCAAAAAACTTAAATATTTTAAAAAAATTCAAAAAAATTCAAAAAATCCAAAAAATCCAAAAATTTCAACAATCTTCTTTGTTATACATTTCTGTTTCTTTGTTTTGGACTTTTTGAATTTTTTTTTTCTTTTTTTAAATTTTTTTTGAATTTT
This sequence comes from Poa pratensis, assembly GCA_947311845.1. Taxonomy (NCBI): domain Eukaryota; kingdom Viridiplantae; phylum Streptophyta; class Magnoliopsida; order Poales; family Poaceae; genus Poa; species Poa pratensis. The sequence goes on from CAMZMU010000127.1 coordinate 5,960,245, forward strand.
TTTTTATTTTGTAGAAAAAAATCGTCTGTTTGAAATAACTTTTTTTTCCTTTTGGAATTTGAGGAATCTGTGAATTGCTGACCGGGTAAACCCTGGTGAAATCGAACTCGAATTTTTCTCTAGTTTTTTTTGATATATTAAACGCATTTTTTCGACATCGTATGCAAAAGTTATGGCCGTTTTACGTTGTGGCGCACCAAACTTGGTGCGCCACAGAATGTCAGCTTTCTGTGGCGCACCTGGCAGGTGCGCCACGGAATGTCACTTTTCTGTGGCGCACCAGCCACGGTGCGCCACAGAATTTTTTTCCACAAATTTTAACCCGTCCCCCAGATAACTTTCTGTGGCGCACCTGGACATGTGCGCCACAGAAATGTGTCTTTCTGTGGCGCACCAGGCTTGATGCGCCACAGAATGTCTAATTTCTGTGGCGCATGTGGTTTAGTGCGCCACAGAAATGTGACTTTCTGTGGCGCACCGGGCTTGGTGCGCCACAAAAAATAATTCTGTGGCGCACCAATTAAGGGTGCGCCACAGGGTGCCAACCTACCTATATAGGGTTTCCCTACTAGTGCGTTTCCTTTGTCGCCTGCGACCAGCGCCGGCGCCGCGGCGCGTCCTTGTCCGCCCCCCACGCCGAGCTCTGCCGCGCCATCACCAGCAGCTCCGCGGAGCTCCGCTCCGGCCTCCTCCACGCGGGCGCCACCTGAATCGACCGGCAGCGCCGCCGCGTCCTCGTCCGTCCCCACACCGAGCTCCGCCGCGCCCTCACTTGCGGCCGCGTGGAGCTCCGCCCGGCCTCCTCCACGCGACGTGGAGTTCCCAGCTCGACGTGGAGCTCGCGCAGCTGGACCGCGACGGCAAGCGCGACGGCATGGAGGAGAGGGCACTGCCGAGCCCCACCCAGGCCACGGCTGCGTCGGCGCCGGCTCGCAGCTCATCCCCAATCCCGGCGAGGTTTCCGGCGACCTTCTCCCTCTGCGCTCGCCGACCCGGGCACGAGACTAACTCGGGCCGCCGCCATGGATTTTTCTCGAGATCGTCGGATCCCCTGCCAGCTCGGCCTCCGAGGATCCTCACCGGCAGCCCCTCCCCCACCCCGTGTTGGGAGCGTGGTGGGGACGCTGGTGCTGCGAGGCGCGGCTGACGTGGTGCGGTGATGCTGCAAGCTGGGGCTGCCCTGCTACCATCGGTGGGCCAAGATGCTACCATCCGTCGGCGGCGGTGCATCCAGCCAGAGAAGATGATGCTATAAGCGCTGATCGAAGTTGCTACGACAGATGTCTACAATCGAAGGGTGGAGCTGCTACCCAGGACGAGCAACGATGATACGAGGCATGTGCGGCGGTGCTACGACGGTGTGTGGCGGTGCTAGGATTGAAGGGCGGCGCTGCTAGGTGAGGCACACGATGGTCACGGCGGCGGCTGCTTCCGACATGGAGTCGGGACACGACGGCACTGGTGCCGGCGTGGAGGAAATTTCTGTGCTACAATAGTTTTTTGTTTTTGCATCCCAGAAAGAATTGTCTTGCTACAACCGTATGCTTTGATGCACCATATGTTCTGTTGATTTGCATTGTAAGTACAATGTTTTTGCTACAATAAATGTGTGATATTGCTATAATAGTAGAACATTTTTGTTACGAGGTATGTGGCGATGTTTCTGGCGATGTCGATTTTGGGAGTAGTGTCGACGCTTCGGCAAGCTGGAGTCAATTTTGCTGCAGGTGGTGCTACACGGTGCTACCAGGGGTGGTCGCGGACGAGCCATAGGGCCGGCGACGCCACCGCCTTCCCGACTCTGATGATTGTAGCAATTTTATTTTATTTTGCTATATGTATATGTTGTGCAAATTTTTGAAAGGTTTGTAGCAATTTTATTTCTCTTTTGACGCAAAACCACATAATGATTGTAGCAATTGTCCCCTCAGATGATGTAATTTTTTTTAACGTTATGCAATTTTTTTGAAAGATTTGTAGCAAACAAATGCCTCTTTTAATGCAAATTAACCTAATTATTGTAGCAAAAAAGATTCACATGCTGCAATTTTTCTTTACCAATGTTGCAAATTTTCAGTGTGGTGCAAAATTTGAAAAGGGTTGTAGCAAAGTTTTGTTGCTATGAGATCTCCGGCGAGTTCTCTCCGGTGTGCTCACAGGCAAAGGTCAGGTGTTGCGAGGCAGCGATGACGCTGCTATCACCGGCGACAGCGGTGATGATGCAAGCGGATGCTACCGATGTCTCGGGACCTTGTTACTGACGAGCCGATGATGCTACCGACGGCGTATGACATTTTCTACCGACGAGCTGGTGATGCTATCGGGGCGCGCGACGTTGCTACCGATGGCATACGGCGATGCTACCAACGGTACACAACGATGCTACCGACGGCGCATAACATTTGCTACCGACAAGCTGGTGATGCTACCGGGGCGCGCGACGTTGCTACCGATGGCACGCGGCAATGCTACCAACGGTACGCAACGATGCTACCGACGACTTAGGGTGTTGCTATTGACAACGCATGGCATTGCTACGGACGAGGTAACGAAGCTGCTGACGAGTGGTGTGTTCCTACCGACGACACGTGATGATGCTACCCATGGCACACATCGATGTTACTGACGGCGTGCGTTTTGCTCCGTAAAAGCATCTACGACGGTGCGAGCGGGTCATCCACGTTGCTGCATGCGTCTATCATGGTGTTGCTGCGTCGGCGACGCGGTGTCGAGATGTTCTCCAATGCTGTCAGCGAGGTCTCGTTGGATTTGCTACAATAGTAAAAAAAATGTTACAAATGGGACCTTTTTCTTCATAGAAGCATTTGCTAGAGCAGCACAAAAAATAGCTAAAAATAGCTACGAATGAATTTTTTTTTGTTTTGCGTCATAGGAAGAAGAAATTTGCTACCACCTTTTTTTTCTTTTTTTGCATCATAGAAACGAGAAATTGCTACCACCGGTCTTTTCTGTTGCATCACTTGAAGGAGGTATTTGCTACTACCGTTTGTTTTGTTTTGCATCATTGGAAGAATTTTTTTGCTACTACCTATTTTTTTTCTTTTGCATCTTAGGAAGAAGGAATTTGCTACTGACGGTTTTTTGTTTTCCATTATATGAAGGAAATAATTGCTACCACCATTTTTTTTTTCTTTTGCATAACAGAAAGGAGAAATTGCTACCACCGGTCTTTTCTTTTGCATCACACGACGGAGAGATTTGCTATACAATCGATTTTTTAGATTTGCATCATCTGCTCCAACCGTTCTTTAGTTTTTGCATCATCATTGGAATGAGAATTTGCGATACGACCCACGCGAGAAGGAATTGCCTCATCAGAAGCAGAGGTGGTCTCGCTAGAGCTCTAGGATACATACATGCGCTCGTACCGTATGGATCGGTTTTGCTTGCAATTTTGCATCGGTTTTGCTACGAGCAGCAGGGCCAATACTACTGGCGGCATACGTCGGCGTGGACACCGCCCTCACCGAAGCTGGATGGAGGTCCGACGGCAGCATGGCGACGGGAATCACGCCGCCCTGACCGGAGCTGGATGGCGATCCGACGGCAGCATGGCGAAGGGAATCATGCTGCCCTCACCGGAACTGGATGGCGGTCAGCGTCCGAGCCGACGGCACCATGGCGACGGGAATCGGGGGGCGCATGCTCGCGTTGATGCTCCATGGCCGGCGGCGGTCGTCGATGCGGATCTGCGCCACCGTTCCTGCCCCCGGCCGTCTGTGGCTGTGTTTCAATTTTTCTGATGCGGGTAGCTGCGGGAGGCAGACGCGATTCAGATCGAACGGCTCCCTCTGCGCGCATCGGACGGCCCGGGACCCGGGGGATCGGGGGATTAGATCCCGGGGGACGCTTAGTCCCGTCCATAATTTTGTACCTACTTTTCCAGCTTAAGTTTTGCATAACTTAACTTGCACAACATTCATCCGGCAAGTACAATACATCCTGCAGCAGCCAGGACTTCCGCCGAGCACTACACAAACAAACTTTTATCTGGAAACAAGGATCATGTGCATAAAAGCGTTACCTGATCCAGAGTAACCTATGAACTTAATTTGAACAAATTCATGAACTCGTGGCAATACTGTTCTGTACCACTACAAAACACAGCGCTACACAGGCAAGTGGAAACTTTTATCTGGAAACAAGGATCATGTGCATAACACGTTACCTGATCCAAGTCTTTCACTGCCAATAACGCAACAAACAAGTGGGTCATTCATAATATCAGACCAACTGCAATATATGGTGAGCAGCAGACAGGACCAAACACTGGACCATTGCACTAGCAACGAATTATACTACTATATATTACGTGTATATAACCAAGGATCATGTTCAACAAGCAACCAATGTTTGCAACATCGCAATGACACTGTACAATCACTTGAGCAGTCTCAACAAAGCTGCAGTTTTCCAATTCCCCCTCAACCACTACAAGTCAGACCCTAACTCTGTTCTAGCGCATGACCACCTCACCTGCATGAATCACCCCGGAGGAAGTTCTCCCCAGCCCCTCGGTCCGCTTGACATTACTGAAGCTCTCAGGCAGCACAAAGAGAGGATCACGGCCGTTTGACTCACCCAGGAAGGCCTTACCCAGAGAGTAGCCCAATGCTCGGGCAACTGGGACCGCCACAGCATTTCCAACCTGGATGTACCTGGAAGCATCAGGATAAACAGAAAGCAAATGTTCAGTTTCAGTTTACAATTTGGAAACAAATATGATTGCACTAAACATATATAGATGAACATACTTCTCCTTGAGTGGACCATACATTCTGTAGTAGTCAGGAAATCCCTGCAGCCTCGCGTTTTCACGAACAGTCAAAACCCGTGGCTGATTCGGGCGCAGTATAATCTACAGGTAGCACAACCAACCCATTCAGAAACCAACAGCTCGACCCGAAACATGACAATAGTAGAACAACTCATACCGAAGCTGACCTGGTTGTGCGGCTCTGCTCTGGTCACCACCGTAGAGACTGTCTCATCCCACCACAACCGACCAAATGGCCTACAAAAGTATCATGCAGTCTAGTGTAAAAGAACAGCTGTAACAACCCAGTATATTTTAAGAAAAGAAAGCAGGGAATGGTAGGCACTTACTTCATCGATCTGCCTTTGATGAACTTCATAGCATAGTCTGGAACCTGGCCACATTAACTCAGATCTTCAGCAACTTAGAGTAGTTATACAACAAAGATTTTTATTGAGTAATAAAATGGTAGGGATATAGTATTTGCAACATTGTGTGTTCAGTTTTTATGCTACTCTCATTGTTCCTGTTGTCTGACAAGTGGTAACATCTTGGGTCATGTAACATAAAACATGCCACCATGGAAATGTCATCCGGCAGTAGAACCCTTACCAATGGTTTTCCAGACTCCAGGTAGACACGCTTAACCTTAGGATCCCACTCTACGGTGTTATTAGCTCCTACCATGACACCTTTCAGGTCACGGAAGTTAGCTCCCTGAAACACAAAATTCAGCAAAGTCACCAAAGGGAGAATGAGAACAAACAGAAAAACTATTCAGTCACCTACTTTCTTTACAGGAATCTGCAGGACACGTTCAAGGTCATCTTGGTTGAGCCTCAAAGGCTGGTGATCCAAGAGCTTTCCTTCTTCAGGACAAGTGTTGTCACCAAAAGAATTGTCCAACATATCTGGAGCAGCAAAACTAAACTCAGCAGACAGGCATAGAACTGACACTAAAAGCACAAATGCACATTGAAACGCCATTTGGGAAACAAAATCGAAATCTGTATTATTAACAGACTATATGTGTCACCTTTGCGACTCAGTCGTATATAGCTTTGAAAGTCAGTCTTGGGCTTAGCACCATATTCAATTACCTCAAGAGGTTGATGGTTCTCTACCTGCATAGAAGATATAAGATTCCATGTAGAAGTAAGAAATGAAAGTTAGTAAGCACTTGCCTTTGGCAGATCTGAAATGGCATCTCCAAGAAACAGAGCCTTTTTCAGGGTAGGTTTTTGTGTTTCCTCATAAGCAATCAGCCTTTTTCAGGTTGATGGTGTCACAAGTGAGCAACTCTATTCCACTTGGGGCCAAAGGCCAAAGGTTACATATACATGTATACATGTGATGAACAGTACTATACACATCTAACACCCCCCCTCAAACTCATGGTGGGTCAACAACACTGAGTTTGGAGAGGAAGAACCCATGCTGCGCTCGAGTCTGTGCCTTCGTGAAGAAATCCGCCAACTGTAACTCGGAGGGCACATAGTGAAGAGCAAGAATCTGATCCTGCACAGCAGCACGCACAAAGGAGGCATCCACGCCGATGTGCTTGGTGAGCTCATGCTTCACCGGGTCACGCGCAATGCTGATGGCACCGTACTGTCTGACAATAGAGAAGTCGGTGCAGCAGCAGAAACACCAAAGTCTGCTAGCAACCATCGCAACCAGGTCACCTCAGCCGTCAACATAGCCATCGCTCGCAACTCAGCCTCTGCACTGGAGCGGGAAACTGCCTTCTGTTTCTTCGTCTTCCAGGCAATGAGAGATCCTCCAAGAAAAACACAATAGGCAGACAGGGAGCGGCGATCAGAAGGATCACTGGCCCACGTAGCATCAGAGTAGGCCTGGAGCTGGAGAGAGCTGGAGCGAGGAAAGAAAAGGCGGCGAGAGATCGTGCCACGAAGATATCGTAGAACACGGAGAAGGTGACTATAGTGGACAGAACTGGGAGCAGATACGAACTGACTCAGAATGTGGACAGGATATGATATGTCTGGACGAGTGACAGCCAGATAGACAAGACTCCCAACAAGATGGCGATAGCGTGTCGGGTCTGTGAGGGGATCACCATCGGTAGCACGAAGCTGAACATTGAGCTCCATAGGAGTCTCAGCAGTGCACTCATCACCAAGAGCGGCGCGAGCAAGAAGATCCTGAATATATTTTTCTTGGGAGATGTAGAAGCCATCAGAAGTCGAAGAAACCTCAATCCCAAGAAAATAGCGAAGAGGGCCAAGATCTGACATCAGGAACTGCTCACGGAGGCGGGCCTTAACAAAGGCAATATACTCAGAGTCATCGCCAGTAATGATCATGTCATCAACATATAAGAGGAGGAGCGTCCGACCACGAGGTGAGGTGTGGACAAACAGCGCAGGGTCATGGTCGCTAGGCACAAACCAGCGCAGTCACCACAGAAGCGAAACGCTCAAACCAGGCGCGAGGGGCTTGTTTAAGGCCATAGAGAGAGCGCCGAAGACGGCAAACCATACCATCAGGAACAGAGTACCCCGGTGGTGGCTGCATATAAACCTCCTCACGCAACTCACCATTGAGAAAGGCATTCTGGACGTCAAGCTGAGACACAGACCAATGACGAACAGAAGCCACAGCGAGAAGAGTGCGAACAGTGGTCATGTGGGCAACAGGAGCGAATGTCTCATCATAATCGCGTCCCTGCTCCTGCTGAAAGCCACGAGCCACAAGACGAGCTTTGTAACGCTCAAGAGAACCATCGGAGCGAGTCTTGATCTTATAGACCCACTTGCAAGTGATGGGACGAACACCGGGAGGAGGGGAAACAAGGTCCCATGTGCCAGTGCGCTCAAGTGCAGCAATCTCCTCAGCCATCGCAAGCTGCCACTCAGACTGAGCCATGGCATCCCGATAGGAGTGGGCTCAACAGTAGCAGAAAGACCGTACTGGGAAGGAGAATAGCGAGCAGGAGACCGTAAGGAAGGGCGAGAACGAAGGTTATGAACCGGTGTAGACGGGGAAGGTGGCCGCCGGAAGTAGAGGGTATGTCAGAGGAATCATCCACAGCACGAGGACGACGAGTGTAGTGGAGAGGAAAGGGAGAAAGGGGAGGACACGCCGGAGCGGTAGGTGGAGAGGAGGTGACGAGGAGGAGGGGAGGGTGGTGTCGGAGGTGTATCAGAAACCGTGGGACTCGGCGGAGGTGGAGGTGGAGGAGGAACAATAGGCACAGAGGGAGATGTGTCGGGGAGTATAAGGAAGGAGAGATCGTCAACTGAAAAAGAGGAGGTGGTAGGACGCGGATAGTATGGACGAGACTCATCAAAAGTCACATCACGTGAAATACGCAGACGACGACCGACAGGATCCCAACATCGGTAACCCTTGTGCTCATCACTGTAGCCGAGAAAGACACACTCAACCGACTGAGCAGTCAGTTTGGTGCGTTCTCGCGGAGCAAGAAGGACATAGCACACACACCCAAACATACGAAGAGCGGAGTAGTCAGGAGAATGACCAGAGAGACGCTCCATAGGAATACCACCCTGTAAGGCAGCCGAAGGCTGGATATTGATAAGATAGGTGGACGCAGAAATAGCCTCAGCCCAAAAGTGGGGAGGAAGAGAGGCAGCGATCATCATGCACGACTCGTCTCAAGCAGGTGGCGATGCTTACGCTCAGCAACACCATTCTGAGCATGGGCACCAGGACAAGAGAACTGGGCAAGAGTACCCTGCTCGGCAAGAAAACCACGCAACATCTGGGAGATATACTCACCAGCCGAGTCAGCACGAAAAACACGGATGGGCGTGGAAAACTGGGTGTGAACCATGGCAGCAAATCGCTTGTATATGGAGAGAACCTCACTGCGAGATTTCATCAAATAGAGCCAAGTATAGCGAGAGAAGTCATCAATAAAAAGAACATAGTAGCGATGACCACCTTTCGAATCGAAGGGAGCAGGACCCCATACATCAGAATGAACTAAGTCGAAAGGGCGCTGAGAGACTGACTCACTCGTAGGATAAGGTAATTGAGTCTGTTTGCCAAGTCTACAACCATTACAATGTAAAGATACATCGCCAGAGACAGACCCTAAGACACCTTGATGCACTAGCGAGGACAAGCGAGAGCCACATATATGACCAAGTCGATGATGCCACTGTTGGAAGGACGCAGAGGAGGAGGTAGCAAGAGCATGCGAGCTGGCGGGTGAAGGAACACAAAGCCAGTCGACCTCCCAAAGGCCCTGAGCCTCACGGCGCCGAGGGCCAGCTCCAACTAGAGCCTGGGTGCGACGATCCTGAACAGAGCAAGAGTCGGTATCAAGAATGACACGACAGCCAGAATCAGTAAGTTGAGCAGCGGAAAAAAGATTCATGGTAAGACGGGGAACATGCGAAACACTAGGAACAGAGAAGGACGGAGTAGAAAGAGTGCCACGACTAGCAACAGGAAGAGGTGTGCCATCGGCAGTGAGAACATTGAGAGGAGAATCAAGAGGTCGAAGAGAAGACAGAGCAGAAGAATCAGAAGACATGTGAAAGGAAGCTCCAGAATCCAGAACCCACGGAGATGTACCTGACTGAGTAGGCGGTGGTGGCGAAGTAGAAGCAGTCAGCGAGGCAACGGTGCCCGTCGAAGAAGAGCCAGAGGAAGCCAGCATACGCTTGAGCTGGGCAATATCCTGGCAGTGAAGGACTGTGCAGACGGAGACGCACGACCGCAGGAGAGGAGCGACCCATGTCACGCTGCTTCTTGAAACAATCAGACTCTGGATGGCCCGGCTTCTTGCAGTAGTCGCAGAACATGTGAGAGCGCCGACCCCCCCCCTGCAGAGGGCCGCCCGCCCACCCCCGTGAAGGAGTGGGTAGTAGCGGTGGAACAGACGACACCGGAGCACGGGCAGCAAGCACAGTGGGAACCACAAGCAGCCCAGCAGAACGGAGCCGAGTCTCCTCAGCGCGAAGCTCTGCAAGTACCTCTGAGATGGGAACACGTCGACCACGGGCAAGCAAGTGTGCACGCCGAGGCTCAAACTCGGGACGCAGGCGAGACAAGAACTCATGGACACGCTGAAACTCCAAATCTGACCTCACTGTCTGACAGCAGCGACAAGTACCACAAACAACAGTCCGCAGAGAGTCAAGCTGACGCCAGATGGCAGAACACTGTGTGTAGAACGCATCCACAGTAGACTCACCCTGCTGAAGATCATGCTCCTGACGGACCACAGATAGGTAGAGAGCATCACCCGAGGGCTGATAGCGCTGACAAAGGTAAGTCCACATAGCAGCAGAAGTGCCTAATCCCATGAACTCAGAAGCAAACTGAGGCAGAACACTAGCAGTGAGGACAGCAGCAGCACGAGCATCATCATTGCACCACTGAGTGTAAACAGACAGAGCATCCCGATAAGGAGAGAGAATCCGAGTAATCCGATACCTGCTGGTCATAGGCTTTAACTGCAAGATCATCAGCATCTTGGCGGCAGCACGATCAGCCTCAGAAGCATCAGCGGAAGAGCGGTGGCACCGGTGGAGTAGGAGCCACAGGAGCAACGGGGCACGGCGGACAGGAGACCTCGCCAGAGAGAACGCCCCACAACAGGAGGCCGCGCATGTGGATGCGCATAAAGCCCACAAACTCGGCGTAGTTGGTGCCGTCAAAATCACGAGCACCGGGGAACAGCAACATAGCCCGAAGAGGACATCGCGGGCTCTCTGATTTTTTTTTTTTTTTACACTAACCGGACCTGAGGCCGGTCAAAACCGGCCAGAAAACCGGGCCACCACCCGAGGCAGCCGGTCGTAGGGCCGGTCAAGGCCGGGCTGGCGACGGGCAAAGGCCCGAGGCAACCGGTCCAGAGGCCGGTATATGCTGGGCTGGCGACCGGGCAAAGGCCCGAGGCAACCGGTCCAGAGGCCGGTATATGCCGGGCTGGCGACCGGGCCAAGCACTCGATCGAAACGAGATCGAAATCGAGCCAGCCCCGAGCACCAGCTCGATGCGGCTACGGGGAGAGGGCGGCGGCCGGCTCGGCGGCCGGCGCGGGCGGAGAGGGCCGGCCGGAGCCTCGGCCGGACGGCGGCGGGAGGAAGAGGGAGGCACGAAACTCCGGGCGTCGCCGGGACGGAGCGGCCGTAGACGAGGACGGCGGTCGCGACGGACAGGGGCGGCGGCGGCGGCGGCGGCCGCAGGCCGTGACGGGGAGCGGCGACGGCCGGCCGGAGTGGCTGCTGCGGCAGCAGGCCGCGGCGGTGCAGGTCGGCGGGGACCGGTCGGAGTAGAGCAACGGAGCGGCGGCTGGCGTGAGCAGCAGGCCGGGAAGGAATGGAACGGCGGCGGCGGCGGCCGCAGGCCAGGACGGCGGCGGCGACACGGCAGGCCGAGACCAACAGCAGCGACGCGGCAGGCCGGGGATGGCGGCGGCTACGTGCGGCGGGGAAGAGGAGGAGAGCTAACCATGTGCTCTGATACCATGTCACAAGTGAGCAACTCTAGTCCACTTGGGGCCAAAGGCCAAAGGTTACATATACATGTATACATGTGATGAACAGTACTATACACATCTAACAGATGGTTCTCTACCTGCATAGAAGATATAAGATTCAATGTAGAAGTAAGAAATGAAAGTATAGTAAGCACTTGCCTTTGGCAGATCTGAAATGGCATCTCCAAGAAACAGAGCCTTTTTCATGGTAGGTTTTTGTGTTTCCTCATAAGCAACCATGCTTTGCTGTAAACAAAACCAAACTTGGTTAGCAGATTACACTTCTCTAAGTGAATGTTTTTAGTTTTGTGATTGGAGAGAAGGCATTTGGAACTCCGCCACGTACAATTACATCATGTGTGGGGAGAGGGTATTTAGGGAGCACCTGTAAGACAAAATGCACCAGATCACTCATTTAGGCAATGATATATTTGTAACACTCATTTATATTGATAAAAAAAAGAAAACTAACCATGCAAGGGAGAGCTCCCCATAGGAAGACCCGCATTCTGAACTAAGGCAGCCCGTAGCAGCCAGCTACCATCATTCCAAGCCGGGCTTGATAATTTAGAGCAACAAGGCGACTCAAGGCATATCTCCCAAGATAACCATCAGCGAACTTTAGTATGTCGACAACGTTCTCCATAAGTACGAACTTAGGTTTCAGATAGGAGACAGTGTTCATGAATGTAACCATTTGTAGGTTTTTCTCATCCTTTAATGGCTCGTTATAATTTCTGAACCGGTTGAACCTACTAATACCCTGGCACGGTGGGCCACCACATATGACATCAACATCACCCTTTGAAATTTAACAAGACAAGTAAATGGCATCAGCCAGTCTGAAATGGAACTATAAAACAAGGCAAAAGAGAATCGAGAACTCACAGGCAGCGGCAAAATGTTCCGCTTGTGGCCGTCTTGTACAAATTCTTTAATTTTCAAAGGACAGTCACTAGGTTATGAAACAAACATCAGTGCACTGCAAATCAAAACTATTATCCATTGAGAATAACAATGGATGAGGTACCAACCTAAGGTTTTCTATGGGCTCCCAGGTATCCTCCTCTGGCCCATAACCCTTCCATTGTACCTGCAAAGCAATATTACATAAACCAATCAATGCTGAACGTCCAGAAGGACTAGCACTACACATGAACCATAAAGTCTAGCAGGATATTAGGTAAGTACCTTAAAATAGATACAATTCTTTCTCCCAGGGCCACCAAAGCAAATTTCCACTAGCTTTTCAACAACAAATTCATTCTTGCCAAGAGGCTCATCATCTTCATCCTTGTCCTCTACAGTACTTGCTGCATCAGAATCATTGCTCTGGAGATATTTGTAACACAGAACAGCCCATTCCTTAAGAAGGGCAAGGAACTCTTCAGCCTTCTCATTCCGAACCTACACCCAATGGTCAATAGACAATTTATGTTAGCTGTATTGAGAAAAAACGAATCTAAGGTGCAATTTAGAAGCCACACCTCCGTTAGAGGATGGTTGTACTTCAAGCTCTTGCAGGCATAGCTGTTTAGGTCCACAGCCCATCTCTACAAAGAGGATAGAGATTAGAATTAATGCTCAGAGAGGATAGCATGCAAACTCTTCAACAAAATAGAGCACAGTTATTACCGGTTCAAGATTAGGGCCAGCAAGCGCTGCACCCAGGCACAACCCAGTAGACATACCACCACAACCTGAATACAAGTCAAGGAGCGCTCCTTTTCTTACTGGTGTACCAGTCCCCGAATCCGCATCATAAGAAACACCAGAGCTCTCATTGATGTCTAGAGATAATGCAAACCAGATTAATACATGTATGTAGATAATCTAAAATTTATTTCAAAGAAAGATAAGAGCAATTTCGAGGTTTTTCCAGAATGTGTTGTGCTCAAATTATTCATTGTTGTGCTCAAATTATTCATAATATTATTTGGTAAAGTAGCGATGGAAAAAAAGGCTGGTTAGCCTAACAGTAATAAAATAGGCAAAAGCTACTTAGGCAAATTGGGTTATCATAATCCACAATAATGTTGAACACCACAGTAATATCTTTGTTCCTTGCTCTAGCACAACTAAGAGATGCAAATGTGTCTGTTTCAATTAATGATCTACCTACACAGTTTGGGTAAAGACAAACAGTATACTTTGAAGAATAAAGGGATAAAGCATTGTGATTTATTTGAAGCTTAGAAACAATTAATGTTTTGAACAATACATGAGTGGAAAGAGAAGTTAAATTGCTTGGATTTTTATAATAGTGCAAGCAGCAATTATAGATGAGGGCAAACATGTTGGAAGAAATAGCGAAGATATCAACATCTCAGCGACTAGTTTGCATAACTGTGTTACCCTGTCTAGCCCAGAAATGGTTAGCTAGCAAGAGCAATTACCTGAACGGATATTAGCAAATGTAGAATAAGGGACAGCATATGACATATCATAGTATAGCTCAGTGTCAGCCACAAGCTGAGCCTTGGATTTTGGATCCATCTGGAATTAAAGGGCGCTTACAGTGAGAAACAATATATACTTGAATATAAATGACATAACAGAGTTTTGAACAAGGGCACTTACATTCGGATCAACATAGATGATCTTAACCTTTGCTACGATGCAATCCAAGACATTGTCATTCGTATCCTCGGAGAGGAAGACACGTTTTAGGTGGTCATCAACAAACTTAGCTCTAGATATAACCTGCAGGATACCAATTACTATATTAGTTCTACTCAGTACACATGTATAAGTATATTAATTCCCATAATTCTAAATTCAAAAAAAAAAATTCCCATAATTCTGAATCAGTGCGCACCGTATCCTCTGGACGGAAGAACCATCGACAAGTAAAATACTTGTACAGGTCAGTACCCTCAAATAACTCAGTTATCCTGCCAATGTAGTCAGCCTCGTTTTCGCCAGCCTATATATGAATGGCAAAATGAATCACAGCTGTAAGGTAGATGAGTACATACTACAGCAGGGTAACAAATATGAGTTCAACAATCTTTGTTCTTGCCCAATGAGTAAAATTGTAAACATTCAGGTTCAGTTAGTAAGTTGTATGGACTTTAACCAAAGGTAAACTGAAGCCATATGATTTCTGTTATCTAAGAATGACAAACTTGAACATCTCATGGAGAAACTTTAGATAAGCTTGCAGCTCGTAATTAATAGGGTGTAACTAAACAAACACTAGTATGCGCAAGTAAGGTGCCAAGTTAAGCAGCACGCAGAGCATTCACAGCACAAACAGAAAAATCAGCACGCAGACAAGCATTGAACAGAGCAATAAATGTCTAAGAAAGCCTAATTATCACAGACGGCTGGGCAAGTGGGCATACCCCATTTAAACTATAGTGAAACATACTTAAGGCAGCAAGCATGAAGCTTTTATTCAAGGAATACATGCTTAAAGCTCGTTGCATGATGCAAACAATTAACAGCCACAGGTGTTTTGCAATCAGGAAAAAAGGTCAGAGAAGAAGAAACGCAGAGTACCTTGACATAGACATCGTCATCAAGTGCGTAGACGACTCCGTCTACCTTGGCAGAGCGGTAGTGGCAGAGCGCCTTGACGTCCTCCTCCTCATCTGGCCTGCGCAAGCGCAACGGACAAAATCACCGGCTCGCAGATCTGGAATCAACGGACATCGATCGATCGTAGGACATGATGTTCCATACCTCGCGGGCGTCCCGGGCAGCAGGTAGCGCTTGGGCCACCTGGCGCGCGCGTCGTCAGCGGCGAAGGGCTCGCCGACGAACTCCGGCTCCGCGTCGCCGGCGGCCACGTTCCTCCTGGTGGGTTGCGCCACGCGCCTCGTAGGCGCGCCCTGCTGCATCTCGTGCTCCGATGAGGCGGCCAGCAGCTCGTCGTCGTCGTCGTCTTCCCCAACGCCAGCTCCTCCTCGTCGGGCTCGTCGGCGCAGACGTCGTCCTCGGCCGACTGCTCCTTCTTTCTCGGCGCCTTGGTCGCCTTCTGCTGCGCCCTGGGCGGCTTGCTCTGCCTGCCCGATGACGATGGTGCGCCCTTGCGGGGCCGCTTGTTGGTGGCGGCCAGGGCGGCGTCCTGGTCGTCCCCGGCGGCTCTGGCGGTGGGCTTCCGCTTGCGGGAGGAGGGGCGCGCCGGCGTGGCGGCGGAGGAGGGTTCCGGGGAGGAGATTGGATTTGGAATCGGCGAGAGAGGCGGGGTTTGGGAATGGGAGTGGAGGGTGACGACAGGCAGATTTGAACAGGCGCGGAAATGAAAAGGCTGCGCCCCCAACGGGCGGGAAACGGCCGATATTTCGGCTGCTGTGAGTTTGGGGTGGATACGCGCGGTCCACGCAGTTGCCTCTTGTGGACACCCGAGTCCACGGACGGTGCACACGAACATGGAGACGCCTTTTCTTACAAACTGTATTTTCCTTTACCACTTTCCCTACCCCATCTCCCTCGACGAATATCACAAGCGCGAGTGGTTCGTTCGTGCCGTCGAACAATGGTTTTTATGATCTCATGACAATCTCAATTTCTATAAACCAGAGAGAGTTTATTTCTTCGGTACTACTCCAGTAAGGATCAAGCATATGATGATGATGATGAAGGTGTCTAATCTAATACTTTATTCGTGGTGTGATTACAAGATCCTACAAGACTCCGGATGAACATGTCGGAATCAGGACAGTTTAGTGTGAAATCTCTGTATACTGCTCTTAAGGCTTCACAGGTAAAAGTTCCTTATAGAAGAATGTGGTTTGTTAAGATTCCCCTCAAAGTTAATGTTTTTTTGTGGCTGGCTTTTAGGAAGATTCTGGCTAAGGATGTTTTGTTAGCTAGAGGCTGGAAAGGATCGGAAAAATGTATGTTCTGTTCGGACGCAGAGTCTATAGATCATATGTTTTTTAACTGCTCGGTAGCGAGATATCTGTGGGGGATTGTTGGATGTTCCTTTGCGCTGAAGTCAGTTCTTGATAGTTTGGATAGTTTACCTAGATGGCTAGACTCTTTTTCTGTAGATGACAGGTCTTGATTTCGACAGGAATTGCTGCGTTAATTTGGGCAATCTGGTAGACCCGGAATAATGCCTGCTTTAACGGAGTGGTCCTTCAGGATCCTACTACTATAGTTTTTCTTATGGCTCACTTTGTATCTTATTGGACTGGTTTGCAGAAGCAAAAACTGCGAAGCACACAACGCAGAGGAGCAAGGCTGTTGATGTTGGTGGCTACTGAGTTCTTCCACAGGGAACAAGGATGGTGGCCTCTGATGGTGTTGAGGCTTACCGAATCCTGATGGGGAGAATGACTCTTGGCCTGTGTTGCTGTCAGTAGTGGTAGAAAACTTCTCTATAATGTTTTAGCATATGAGAAGAACTAAGTACTGTATGAGAATTTTAGCTGATCGCTGGTGACCGTTTTTCATTTAGTTGTTGCTAGGGCTTGAGCGGTGTTATGAGTGTGCTCTACAGGGACGGTGTTGGCCCTGGGGCGGAAGGTTTGGCTGATTCAAAACTTTTGTTACCAGTTTTCATAATAAATGAAAATTGGGCGAGGCCCTCCTTTCTAAAAAAAAGATCCTACAAGACTACAGGAGATGATTTCCTCCGGTCTATAGATGCATCCGACAAGACTGTGTGAATTTAGGATTTGTGGTTGTGAACATTACGAAGGCTAGTGGTTCGGTATACTCTGGATGTGTCCTTATGCGAAGACGATCATATGGTATATATAGGCGTCGGTGGTAAGAGTCCATGTTGCACACTAGTTCTTAATGTCTTGCATGTTATGTTGACCTCGTAACCTTCTTTCAATGTTTGTCTGGTTGAGGGATCCATCAGGGAAGTTTTCATGTAGTATG
The DNA here is from genome assembly GCA_947311845.1 of Poa pratensis. NCBI lineage: Eukaryota > Viridiplantae > Streptophyta > Magnoliopsida > Poales > Poaceae > Poa > Poa pratensis. The sequence continues at coordinate 5,977,344 of CAMZMU010000127.1, forward strand.
GCGGGTTAGGTCAGGGGGAGCTTTTGGATGAGGCATTCTTGACAACAGATGCCTTATACATCGTGGGTTGGATCGGTCGGCATTACTATGACTCGGAGCCAGTTCGGTTGGAATCCCGACTAGACCTGCAGTGGAGAAGACCAAACCAATTGGGAGGGGGTCCGCCCAACTCCTCGTCTCCCTTCGCATTTTTATTATGGCACATACGCCGTTTGTCATAGTCATACCGGTACGAACAGATACTTTTGGGGTTGCGTCATTTTCCCCGCGATCGCATACGTCGTCACAGGGGCAGGCCTGCCTTGTGCCATCCAAACAAAGAGCTTTCATATCCCTCTCTCGGGAGGATCGGTCCAATCCAGGGGACCGGAAGGCGCTCCACCACGCCACCGTGGGAGAGAGGGGAGGAGTATGTCGCCTTTCCGAGGATGACGGAGGCCACAACGTCCGAAGCGCTTACTTCAGCCGCCCCGGATTACTAGGCACGCTACAATCCTGACGTCACCAGACTCTCCATCCCATATATGGGGAACTATAGCCCCGTCATGCCATGACTATAAGGCAGGAGGGCCAATCCAACCATGACCGTATAAAGGTCTCCTCTCCCGGGAGCAGACAGACACAACAAACACGGGCGCACATTTACTCACACCACCAACACACACCCAAACTCGCTTGGACTCCTGATTCCTTCATAGCCACCATTCATTCATCCACACCACAAGGGTAGGGTATTTACATGTGATCTTTCGCGGGGCCTAAACCTTCTCATATATATCTTTGTGTCATCGTGTGTGTTACCCATTGGGACATTGGCCTCATACCAACCAACAAATCTTATTGCCAGTTCTCAAGACCCCAACAGTAGGCGCGTCAAGTGTGGGACATGAAAAGCTTCCGCTTTGGAGCATGGACATGAGCTTAGCATTGTCCCGAAGCCACCTCCCTTGCCGCCAGTCGTTCGTTCTGCTTAACGGCGGGCTCAAGCCTTTCTCCATTTCAAGGGCTTCGAGTTCATCACTGGCGGCGATCGGCGAGTCGCGCCTTCATTCGCAACGTCGCTCCCTCCCCCTGTGGCAGTGGCTGCCCTGCCAGCACTACCAACTGGTTATCCTCTCGACCCAGCAAGGGCAAATCAGGATGAGTGCGCCTCAGCATGGCCCGCTGTGCTCAGTGAGCCCATGCAAGGGCCGGCGCATCATCATAATTATTTAAAATACAATTATTTTAAACATTCAAATTAAATGTTCAACATAATTTGGGGTCCATTTGCATGGTCAACCATAGAAAATTTCCTAAAACGAATATAGAATAAGTTCATAAACAAAGTTAGGAGTCCTCTGAGATTGTCATGCATCGTCACTGGACCCATCAATGCGTCGCCCCCGAGATCGTTGAAGTTGAATAATATTCTCATTTTCCTATATTGCTGAAAATTCGTCCATCATCACACAAAAGGTTCCCTCTGACGATGGTCTTGGTAATTGCATTGTTCTAAAATGCTGACTATAATGAAAATGAAGGACTATAATACGAGGAACTCTAGTAGCATTTAAAAAAACGTATGCTGGACAACTTGTTGTCAGCACGACGTGTGTTCTGCATTTTCAAAAACTCAAAAATTGAGTACTTGCAAATTATTTCCCCTCTATTTGCCAAATCTATATGGATATGAACTATACTAGAACTCCAACTTTACATCAATATGATTCAATATTTTCACTACTTAACATCACATAATATAATAATATTTGCAATACAGTTATTTTAAACATTCAAAATAAAGGTGCAGCATAATTTGGGGTCCAAATGCTTGGTCAACCATAGAAAAGGTCATAAACGAACAAATAAGAAGTTCATAAACAAAGTTAGGAGTCCTCCAAGATCGTCATACATCATCCTGAAAGCCGCTGCCGGATGAACCTCCTCCTCCTACTCCCATGGTGGTACTATCCCCAACCCATCCTCGAATGTGGTGAATAGGTCGCGGGCGGCACCGGCATGTGCATGGCTCATTGGGGAGGCCGGAGGCATCTTCGGCGGGGAGATCTTTTTTAGCGTTTTTGGGTTATCAAAGATTTTCCCCTTATGATGCAAATTTATAGTAAGGGGCAGTTTTTTCGGTATACTAAAACAATCAGTACGCGAGCATTTTGAGCATCTGCTCGACCCTGTTTTTACCCCCGTACTGTAAGATACGGAGTAGACGTTTTTTCTTCAGTATTCCTTTCAAAAAAAGTATGGATAAAGTTGCCCCTTATATATACTGCAAATTTACAGTAGGCTAATATCGCATTTTTTTTAAACCAGTCTGGCAACTTGCCGGTGATGGTGTCAAACTTACGGTTATGTGTTGGGAAAAATGGCATACATGATTAGCAATTTTTTTTTGAAGTTTCATGATTAGCAAATAAAACCTGATATATAATCAAGCTAGCTAGTCCGGGTCAGGAAAGAAGTCCCGTTCCAATCCAATGCAGGTCGGTGCATGCTGTCCGCAGGCTCTAGTCTGGGTTCGAATCGGATTCACGGAACGACCTATGCGAGGCTTTTATATTCGTATTCCTGCACCCTGGGTACGACATTGTATTTTCTGATTCCGCCATGGGGGCAGCAGCGAGTGCTCCAGAGGTTCCGAGACCAGCTATAAAGACGATGGAGGACGCGTCGATTCCGCCATGGTGCGAGCTCCCGCCGGAGCTCCTGGGCAACATCTTCACCCGCCTCCTAAGCGATGATGCCGATGGTGTCACCCGCCTCCCGACAGTTGCTGACTGTGCCCGCGCCCGCGCCGTCTGCCGCTCCTGGCGCTCGGCGATGCGAGACCACGGCCCCCCGCCTGGCCGGCTACCTCCATGGGTGGTCTTGCCCGACGGTTGCTTCCTGACCTCACCCCAAGGCTGGTCCAAGTGCCGCCCCACCTCCTTCCCCGAGGACGCGACCTGCGTTGGCTCCACCGACAGTTGGCTCGCCCTCGTCTGCGTCGACGACGAAGATGACAAAAGGCGGCATAGCTACATGCTTCACAATCCTTTCTCTGGTGTGACGGTGCCACTCCCGGAGCTAGACGCCGTCATGGGCAGTGTCCCCGAGTCCTTCAAGATCCGCAAGGTGCTCATGCGGTCCACACCTGATGACATCGTCGTTCTCATGCCCAACAACCGAAACTACCCTATCATCCTGGTTCGGCCCGGGAAGGGCGTGTGGGTACCCGAGCCGCGAACTGATCCCTTCACCCGCATCATCGACGTGGCCTTCCATGGAGATAGACTCTACGGGATAACGGAGTTCGAGGAGCTCATCTCTCTCGATGTCGCCTTTGACGCTGACGGCGTGCCCATGGTTACCAATACTCACATCGTCATCGAGCACAATGAGGATGAAGATGAGGACAACAATTATGAGTTCGAGAACAACAATGGCGAGGAAGCAGCCGAGAATTATAACGCTGAGGACACAGATGAGATTCTGGACGGTATCTACTATCATCGCTATGACCAAGACTTCTACCTAGGACCTACTATCAACATGATCACCACCTGGTACTTGATCGAGACCCGTGGGAAGCTGCTCATGGTGAGGCGGTTGGTGCAACGCCCTCAGGAACATGACAATCACACTCGCGAGGTAGAGATTTTTGAGGCGGACCTAAGCGCGCGAGCGTGGGTGCCGGTGACGGATGGACTAGACGGCCATGCGTTTTTCATCAGCAAACTCTTCAGCAAAGCCGTCCCCGCTGGCGGCGAGATAGAGGAGGATAATGTCCAGTTTATCGACACTGATTTCACATTTAACGCGCGATCCCAAACGATCGCTAGGACACCGTATTCTAACTTTGAATATCGCACGATTTTTTTGGACTTGGAGTGGCCAACGTGGATCTTTCCCCCGAGTTAGTGGTGTAACAGTTTTTGTAACAGCTAGTTATTTTATCCTATGTACTTTTCTGTCCCTTTTAATAGCAAAAGAAATAGGTTCGAGTATTAAAGATTCTCCCCTTTTCCCCTTTTTGAGTAAATATACAAAGAGTGCCAAGCATTCTATAGTGCAACTTTATCTACCTCTCCGATCCATAAAAGGTGTTGCTCATTTTGTACTAAATTAGTACAACTTTGTACTAAGTGGGCAACACTTTTTATGGATGGGAGGGAGTATTAAAAAATAAATCTAAAGTGCAACCAAAATCTCATTTTATTCAACTTCCGGTGCAAGCGGGCAGTAACGAAAAAGTTGGTTTGTTCTCACCGTTCCACATTGTTATGCTACGTTGTGTACACGGCTCGCCCCATGGAATTTCTATTTACTATCATGTCTGTAGTGGGTGTAAGTACGATCAACACAATACAAAAATCGAAGTAGTACTCCCTCCGTTTCAAATTAGATGATTTTCATTTGCCCACATGTGAATGTATCTAGACATGTTATAAGTATAGATACATACACATTTGGACAAATGAAAGTCATCTAATTTAGAACGGATGGAGTAGATACGACTATACTAGCTAGCAGTATTTTGTAATTTAATGGGTGCAATCAATGGATAAAGACAAGTGGTGAAGTGCGGTATGAAAATTGACCATGCTGTTAGAGTAATGTTGCGGATCGAGACCTATACAAATCAGTACAACTGTTGCAACATCGTATAAAACTAACCTGTGTTTGACCGACACTGTAAAAAAACGTGTTCGACCAAACGAAGTCCCAAGTAGTTTGGATAATTATGGTTAATTCCTAACAGAAAATCCAATAAAAGAACTATTTTTTCACATAATACTTTTTCTAACAAAAATCCAAAACATTTAAGATTTGTTTTCACATAATGTTGTTTTTCCCTTAGGGCAACATGCTGTTAAACGTGCATGGCTGTCAATGGAACTTAATTTTTCCTGGTGTGATGGAAACAATGTTTTTATATTAAAAAATAATAATTTTCTGCAGAAACATAGATATTTTTGCTAATGTAACCTTTTTTACAGTGTTCTAGAAACATTATTAAACAACTTTCTGACCGATGGAAACATTTGCTTTACAAAACGAATAGTGTGAAAGAGCGACACACGAAACACGGAAGAAAAACTCAATCAATATGTTGTGAGAAGATACACAGAAGCATATATCAAAGATGTTAGAGTGCTGACAGCAGAAGCATATATATATATTTTCCAACTGAGCTACTCCCCTTTCGATTAATCCTTAACGGAAATGTATCATCTTTTACAACACTTCACCAGAGAGGGAAAAAAGGAAGGGAGCAGAAAGGGAAAAAAGGATTATTCGACAAGAAAACCCGTTGCACGATCTCGGCATCAAGACCGCACTACAGGGCAAAAAACCTGTCACCTAAACTACTAATTCAACAAAACCCTCAGTACCCGCCACAGAGTATCACACAGGAAACAAAAACGACATAGAGCACCCACAAATCTAAGACGAGCATGATCAAGCATTAGACCCATCAGTTATCCTCAGCACCGCGCAACTGATGAAGCTCCATCTTGACACCCAAAGAGTTGCATCGCCAGTTGGGCAGCCTTGCGCATCAGCTCGTATGTGCCTTCTTTGATCCTGACATTGTCCTCCTCCCTGTACAGACCTTACCCAGTAATGCAAATAGGCACACATAGAACCAATCGTCACCATAGGAGAACGCACAACCATCTTTTCAAAAGTGATCCTATTTCTAGTATTCCAAATTGCCCATCAGGCTAGCAAAACCATATGAAACTCTTTACCACGCGGGAAAAACCTATAAATCCACGCCATAAACTGCCAAAGACTCATGGGGCAAAAATTTGTCCCTAAGATTGCCCCCAAATTCGTGCAGATCGGAGACTGAGTTACAGCCGGAGCGACGGACGCACGCCATGGTTTCTGTACATATATGCCTGCTCCCAGGAAGCCCGGCCACAATCTAAACAATCGATCGGCCATCCAGCAGCTTAGAATCCATAAGAGATCGAGGCATATTAGCATATACCACACATAATGGAGAAAGCGCCGACTTCATTGTCGCCGGAGCTGGTGGTCTCGCCGATCCCGGACACTGTCAAGGCTCGTGAGCTCTGCCGCCTATGGCGCCAGGCGATCTGCGACGTCCGTGGCTCTGAGGCGGCGCCCCAACAGCTGTCGCCGTGGGTCGTCCTGCCGGACGGCCGCTTCCTCACCTGCACCGACGGCCGCATGCACTTCCGCCCCGCCTCGTTCCCGGTGAACGCCACATGCGTCGGCTCCACCGACAGCTGGCTTGCCCTCGTCACCGTCGACGACGAGAAAAGGCACAGCTACATGCTGTACGATCCTTTCTCTGAAACCACCGTGCCGCTACCAGAGCTGGACGCCATTATCGGCGTCGTTCCCAAATCTTTCAAGATGCGCAAGGTGCTCATGCGGTCGACCCCCGATGATCTCGTCGTGCTCATGCCCAACAACGCGAATTATCCCATCATCTTGGTCCGTCCTGGAAAGGGCGTGTGGGTGCCCCAGCCGCGAGCGGCTACCTTCATCCGCATCATCGATGTTGCCTTTCTCGGAGACGTACTATACGGGATCACTCAGGCGGAGGACCTTTTCGCGCTCGACATTGCCTTTGATGCCGACGGTGCACCCATGGTTACAGGCACTCGTTGTGTAATCAAGGGCTCGACGGAAGATGACGATTCTGATGTGCGGAGCAACTCTGAGGGGCGCGATGATGAGGACGAGGACTGGAGCGTTGTCGGCGAAGATGCTAATGAAGAAGAAGAAGATGATGATGAGGACGGCGAGGACAACGAAGACAACGATGAGGATAACAAGAATAAGGTCAAGAACAATATGCTCAAAGAAGTGGACTTGGATGTGATTGTCGATGGCACCGTCTGCGTGGAAGATGATTATATACCCACAGAACCCAAAGATTTCATTACCACCACGTGGTACTTGGTCGAGTCTCGCGGGAAGCTACTCATGGTGAAAAGGGAATTGCAAATCCCTCCCTTTCAGCGCTCTCAGACACGCACAGTTGAGGTTTTCAAGGCAGACCTGAGCGAATGTGTGTGGATGCCGGTGGCTAACGACCTAGGCGGTCACACGGTTTTCATCGGCAAACCCTTCAGCAAGTCCGTCCCTGCGGTTCGAGAGTCCGAGGAGGATGCTATCCACTTCATCGACACCCGCGACACATTCAACTTGAGATTCCAAGTCACTATCGCACCACACTACGACTTTGATTACTGCAAGTTAATGTGGAACTTCCCCATGGAGCAGCGCACATGGATATTTCCCCCAGAAGTTTGATAATATTTGTAATAGCATGATGTCAAGGATTTGAAAAGAAACATATTTTGAGAAATTTCCACTATACTGTAATTTTCCCCCATGTACTACATGCCTAGGTTCCAAACAGACGCACGCCACGGCGCGCAAGATCCAATCCAAGATTTTCATCGTTCTGTTTCAAACAGCAATTAAATGTGAATCAAATCATGTATCTCGATCGGAAGAAAAGACGGTTTAATTTGTTAACCGGACATTATCGACGTGTAGTGAAGAAAAGACGATTTCTTGTAATTCGAAATTGCTTTGCGTACGATACTTCTTGTCCGATATCTGTCCGACCCTCTAATCCGTCGGCCCTGCTTAATTATGTGAAGCAAACGAAGGTCCGATGCAATCCGTCGTACAGAAATCGGACGGAAAGCGTCGGACGCGTAGCAGCTCTCCTTGTAATTCCTCTAGGCATTGGGAACAATTAAGGCCGTTGGGAAGCATGAAGTTAATCTGCCACAATACGCCTCTGCTCCGTGTGAGTTGATAGGGTAGGCATGCATGCGATCCGCCACGAAGAATTGCGATCAATCACTAGCAAAGCCGAGTAGAAGCCAAGACACATATTGGGAACAAGAGAGAGGATTTTTTGAGCTCCCATGCAACTGGACCTCTTATCTAGGCCCTCGAGTTTTCCATCAATATATGTGCTACGTCATTATAGTTTTTTTTTTGTTTTTTGTTTGTTTCTAACAAACAACAACACATTTGAACTTGAGCCTTTGCTTGCCAGCAAACCAAAAGTACTACGATGTGCTAAAATGTTTTTTTTGCTTTCTAGTGCACCAAAAAAAATCGAAACAATAAATACAAGAAAATCAAATATAATTATCAGTGCCAAGTTTCGATCTTGGGACCTGTGGGTTATGGGCCCACCACGCTTCCGCTGCGCCACTCTGATCTTGTTGTCAATTATCTGTCATCTGCCATAATTATCGTGATCGCAGCTTCTATCGTCTATCAGATGTAGGTCGTCTATCAGATGCACTTTTCATGGAGCTAAAAATGCTCTCGACACTCTCCGCCGGAACATACATGCATGCACAAACTATCGATGCTGGTGGAGAAAAAACTTGTTCAGCTCTGTCCTTGGTTGTGGTTCATGGTGCACGATGCTGTAGCTGCCCATGTTCCAGATGAAAGGGAATGTGTTGTTGTGGCCGGGCAAGATCTTGTGCATTTACCATCTTCGCTTGTTCTCTGGTCATGGCTCCCTCATCCTTCGAGGTGAGAATCCATAGAAGACAATGGCATTGTGAGATTATGGTGTTGATGATTCTTCACCGCGACAAAAGTAAAATTTAATTTGTGCTTATAATGTTGAGCGATCATTTGTGTTTGCAACATATGTCGAACATTTGGAGGTTATTATGAAAAAGTTCAAACATGATTATTTATGTGTCACAACTGCCAAACAGACTGTTTCTCTGACGTAGAAGAGAAATCCTGCTGCGACAGCTAGTTTCTCTACAACCGTGAAGAAACTGATTCAAGTTTTTTTATTCACAACTACTTTACAACCAATTGTAGCGACAGAGTAAACATCAAATTTAAGAAAATTAAAATACAAAAATTGTAGTCCAAGTGATTCCATTTGCATAGATAAACTACCATTACAAAATTTTGTTGCATCATATATTAATTGAGAAATTAAGTCGTCGGCCAGGTATACACACTTAGGCTCACAAGTCCACCTAAGTGGTAGGATGCCCCTCAATTTTAGAGCCTTCTTAACTGATGTGAGAAAGAATGTGGTGGAAGTAAACTTGTTTTTCCTTATTATTCACTGAGGGCAGCAGCAGTGTAGTCCATAAGCTGACCATAAGCCAAAAACTAGACCATAAGGTTATCAAAATATATTGTGGAACAAGTTCACAAGCTAAAAAGAATTAAGAGCAACCCACACAAGCTTGTGGCTGTCCACAAGGAATATAATACTATTACTTTGACAACTACAGTGCACAAAAGGATACAAGCATTACATACACCAATATACACACAATACATGATATACTTTCGATAGGTGCAGATGGTGATAATTCGCCACCATTTATATGTTTGAATCCATCAAATATCCATTGGGTGTACATATATTGAGTCAAGAGTCCCTTTGATCGAATGAGGGAGGGTGTATGCATCTTTGCTCTTGTACAAGAAATCCATCGTCCGTGCAAGATTGACCGCTCTTGATAAGACAACCAACGGATGAGCCGTTGGCTGGATGCAGCCCTCACTGATGTCCATCCATGCTTCTTCGACTACTTTATTAAGCTTTTCATTTGCCTGCTCTACTGTGCACTCATTTTCTTCATGCAGGTCTGCACTGTGGATACCATATGCTGTGAAGCTTGTTCACGCTTCGAATGGGAGAGAAAGAGAAGATAAAAGGTAAGAGGATATATGATATAGTGTGAAACTATACTATATAGCACATATACATGATACTAATTACCTCGTGGGATGTAATGTCATTCATAACACGGCCGATGATGCAGACGGCTCTGATGATGGTTGGGTATTCCCAGGCCCATTGTACAGCCTCAGTTGATGTGACATCTCCCATTAATACGAATGCAAGATTTGAAATATGCATACATCCACTGCTAGGTAGGGAGATTTGCAGGTGCTCTTCGAGGTTGGATGGAACATACTGCTGATCACGCCATTTTACCTCAGCATTGTAGGAATTTGCGATATCAATAATCTACAGAAACATGTATGAAAAAATGGTTAGAGAACCTCACGTATGCACGTATGCCATCCTACCGAACATAAACAAGGACTGTAGCCCATATTTTTTTAATTAATGAAATCGTCTCTTTACCCTAAAAAAATATGCTTGGAAGAGTTCAAAATTCTTTTATGAATTAGTCTCGCGACATTTTGAATTACAATAAATATTTCAGTTATTCACCGAGAAATATGCCCATAAAAATCAGAAATTAATGTTAACCATATTTTTGTTTCCTGCCTCAATAACACGACGTGAGAAACTCTAATAAAGCGTGTGACACTGAATCGGACTTAGTCTAGCAACACCTAGGACCATGAACATCTAACTAGTTGGAAATGGGGCTGCAGATATAAAAATATTTTTGGTGCGAGGCTAGCTGTATTTGTATCCATCTTCTATTATATATTCCATTTATTTAAAAAAGATGTATGAACTTTTTTTTGGTGTCGAGGCTAGCTGTAATTGATATCGTCTAGTATTGATATATTCCTTTATTAAAATGATATAGGTATAATTAACTTTCTTTGACCAAAATTTCATTTGAAGGTGCTATACCTTTATCGATCGTTATGGGTTTTGAAAGCAAAACATATCTTTTCGATATATAGCTAAACTTATAATTGTCAAATAGATATATTACTTTTGCTCTAAACAATGTAATTGCATTAAGAAGTGATTTATAATTACCAGTTTTTTAACCATTCCAGCATGTTTGTTTTTCTGAAGTTTCAGTTCCTCTTCCATTTGATTTATGGTACCAACTGCACCCTTGTAAAAAGACCTCATATATGTTGGGGCTTGCTCAGCTGCATGCTTGTCCCACCTATGGTTTCACACAAATTACATTGCAGATATAGTTATGTATGGTGTACATTTGAAATAGTTGCAAGTGACGACAAAATAGTGGAATGGGGTCAAAGTCAACCTCTTGATTGCTGTAGTAAACATCCTGCTTTCTTCTGAGGTGCTATAATTGTCATAGAAGTCGTCAAAAACTGATACAAGCATTATTAGTTTTGTAAGCACGGTTCTTTGGTACGAATACTGGGGTTCAAAGAAAACTCCCATCATCCAAAAGTGCATCTCAACCATTCGATCACGTGCCCACATTAGATTAGTTCGGATATCAAATGTGTTCCACCACCTGCAAATTAATGGGGGCACAACACTCATAATAATTAGTTCACAAAATAAATGAATTATAACTAGAAACGACTTCATTGATCTGATAATGGAGATCCTTACATGGTAATATTTTTCAGCTCGTCGTTATATAGGCCTTGCACGAGATTGTAGTCAAGTTTTGCAAACTCCAGTATGGTTTCACTTCTTGTAGATTTTTTCTGATATGCCAAGATATATCTCTTCGTTTCAACTCTGTGAAGCCTCCTGAAAAGTGGAGTTTCAAGGCTGTATTGCACTTCTTCTGCAATTGTTGGTTCCAAACAGTTAATGATAGATTTTAGGAGCTTCTTTGTGGAAATTATGGCAACATCAAGTATTTTTTCCCCATGGGTTCTGAGATGTGCAGCATTGTAGAGACCCAACAAGGATGTAGCATCATTGCTTCCAATATTTCCGTTCTCGTCAATGAACTTGGAAAACACATCTGTGTATTTACATCAAGATGTTCAATCAACTAAACAATATGTATTTTTTTTCCAAAATATATATTTTCAATCAAACAAATTTGAAATAATATAATTACATTGAAAACAATAAATTTACATACTGCAAAATATACCCATAAATGTTTACGTACCAGAAGATACACGAAACCCATGATTCCTGAGCAGGTAAAACCGCAGGGCAACTATATGAAGGTCGAAAATCTCACTCTTGTCATCTTCAATATCACGCACCAGTTCATCAATCTCCTTTTCGTAGTGATAGTCCACCCCAATACGATGCAATGTGTCGACAAGCTCTAGCTTCTGAAGCAGATCCGACGAATTGGCAGTGTCTAGTATTATGTGCCTCACCTCTTGCTTTTTTGCTTTATCTTTGGCTTCCATCAATAGGTACTACAAGAGAGGCATTGGTTGATGAGATGAAAAGTGCTTAGCTAGAGATGTATCTTTCTTGAAAAAACATGCAAAACTAGTTGGTTAGTTTTGGTTGAGTTAGATGCCAAGTCCAGCGAGGACTTGTAGAGTCACCTAGCTGAGTCCGTATCAGAGAAAGCAAGTTGTGTTTAAGTCCAATCATGTTAGGTTGTTTAGCATGTGGCTGGCTTGGACATGTAATCGTAAGTCCTAGTAATGCCGGTTTGTGTACGTCTGACTACGAGTTGTGTCGAGTAGAGTAGGCTATCTGTGTCCTAAACTGTTAGTAGGTATTGCAAAGGTATGGTGACTAGTTATGTGTTGCTGACCCAATATGAATGGTCCATAGAACTAATGGTGAGATTTTTGTTCAAGAATTTTATAGTTGTGACATGTTTTTCAAGACCGTGAAATTAATCCGCTATGTAGATTTCAGAGCTGTGACTTAAGATTAATATCTAGGCTAAACGATCCACCTAAGTAATTGTTCAGATTTACTAGACTATCGCACACTCTGTTTCAGTTATATGCATGCATCTATCGATGCAGAGACTGTGTGTGTCACTTTGATGCAGAGGCCGAGATCTGCACCCCCATTTCGAAAAAATCTATCGATGTAGAGACTGGGGCTACCCCATTTCGAAGTAAACAAAGTTATGTGCATGCAAGTGGAAGTGGCAGTCACGTACGATCTGTACATATGTGTTTCAGTTATATACATGCAAGTGGAAGTGGCAGTCACAATCGACGTACAACCAAACATGGCCATGTACATAGCATATGTATATAGCTGGGATGTTGTATGATGTGGACGTAGTTATGCAAGAGCCGTGGAAATATATAAGGAAACTTGCATGTCCGTGTAACGTTTTTCGTTAATGGTTTTTTTGCCTGTGTTGGTTTTGCACAGTGGTTTAGATGCAATTACGGAGATTTCATGTGATGATTCATTGGTTGAAAGAGATCAGCCCACCAAATTAATGGCATGTACATCTACTTAAATCCTAGTCACAAATTTTAAATCCATCTGTCAAAATAATTTGATGATACCTAGCAATTACGTGGTGGCTCTATTATTAGACCCTAGCTGTATCTTGTTTGGTGTCCGAATAGAGTAGGCTATCCGTGTCCTAGACTGTTACCTAGCAACTTAGGTCGTTTGGTTTAGCATATACTCCCTCCGTTCCACAATATATAAGATGTTTTAGCTAGCTAGCTTAATAAGTGTACATACACATAAAAACATGTCCACATACATCTAGATACATGTGAATGTGGACAAAAACTAAAACATCTTATATTTAGGAACGGAGGAAGTATATATATATATATATGAGGTCTGCGTAATCTGATGGCTTACCATGATACTTAGAGCCAATAAGAAAGAAGACAACACGGCGAGTGTCTTTGGCTAGAGTTTTTCCTGTACGTGTGTTTCCCTCGGCGAATCCCAACAATATATAAGAAAAATCATAGTATGTACGAAGGTATATATTCTACCTGTGATGGGCTGCATGGCTTGAAGTCGAGGAAGAAGTCGCCCCATTGGCTAGCCTGGTAAGGCCGCGGCTTGTGCACATCGTCATTTACTATAAGAGGAATAGAATGGTAGGCTGCCATTTGCAATTGCGTGGCTCGGATTTGTGACTGGCTCTCTGGTTATGAACGAATTGTGCACCTACTGATCCCATGCTCTCTCTATATCATCACTCTATATAGTAAGGACATGCAAAATCGCGTCTTCTCAGCCGCCAGGATACTCTAGCCACGCGATGGTTACTGTAGAAGTCTACAGTGTACAACAGTAACTCTCCTGTTTTGGTTGCCGCCCGGGTAGCAAAATCGCGTCTTCTCAGCCGCCCGGGTAGCAAACTGCGGCTACGCGATGGTTCGCCGTGTCTGTTTCGTTTCCTCTGCTTTTCGTACGCGTGCGCGTGTCGGTTTTCTGACTTCTTGCCGCTGATGACTTTCCCTTCGCTCTGTTTTCGGAGAGGTCGCCGAGGTTTGACCAGCGTATCTGTTCAGCCTGCCTCTTCGCGTTATTCCCGACGCAATCGTTGTCGAACCTGGTCATCTTATGCATCTGATCGCCCGGATGTTGATTTCCCTACCCTTGACTTAGATCGCTCCGTTCCTCCGTCTGTCGAAGCGTGTGGGTTACATGTGGGCAATGTTCCTGTCGAAGAGGCTGTTCTTCCTTCGGATGATTCTAATTGTGTTACTGTTCCGGCTGATGCTCCTGGTTGTCGCCGCCGGCGTGGCTTGCAAGAATTGCCGCCCGATGACATTGGTCGTCCATCTCAGCGTAGGCGGCGTGTGCTCGGTGCCGCGTCTGATGCGCCTGCTTCTGAATCTCTTGAGCCTGACCGGTCTCTGCCTACTCAACTGGATCATCCTGATCGACCTCTCTTCCTCTGCGAGTCTCTGCTCGCCGGCGTCGTGCCCCGGATCGGCTGTCACCTGATATTCCTACTCGCCCGTCTCGGCGCCGTCGTCCTGCATTGGATGCATCTGTCCCTGTTTCTGCCGTTCCTGAGTCGTTGATGCTGCCGGCTGCTCCGGAACGGATGTCAACTGATGTTCCTGCTCGCCCGTCTCGGCGTCGTCGTCGTGCGTTGGATGCTTTTTCATCTGCTCCTGTTTGTGCTATTGCTGAGTCGTTCACGGTGACCCAGGTTTATTTGGTTTCTTGCCGTTTGTGTGCTTTTGTTTACTGCTTGCTTTTTCTTTCCGTTCCTCTTTTTGGTGTCCTTTTTTGCTACATTGCTTCGTTTGTCGCCTGACCATCTTGCTGCTGTTGTGTTGGTCCAGGAGGATGCACGCAGAGAGGATATTCGTTTAGGCAAGCGTCCACTTAATGATGTTCTCGCTTCTTCTGATGCTCCTGGTATGTTTACGTGTCCTCTACTTCCTTTCGTTCTGCTCTGCTACAATGTCGCGGGGTTGCTTATCTGCTTCCATGCGCGCTTCCATGTTTCTTCTTATGTGGATGTCGTTGCAGGTCATCTGTTGTGCTGTGTGACATGTACTTCAATAATTACTTATATTATATGAACATGATAAATGGATGCTAATTTGACGAACAACTCACCAGTGGCGCACGGGCCGGTGCGCCACTGATAGTGCATTTACCTGTGGCGCACCAGCGGTGCGCCACAGATAACACTTATCAGTGGCGCAGATTTAGTGGCTGTTAGATCTTGTATTTAGTCATCGTATAGCTTCTATATTGTACTCTGTATACCCCTATATATATATATATACAAGATAAGCCACGCCCTAGTGCGTTGAGCTGTTGTCCCCAAACTCTTTTGTTTAACATGGTATCAGATTAGGTCGTTCCTCATGTCTTCCGCCGCCGCCTCTGGTTCGACCGTCGCCGTCGCGCCGCCGGTGTCCTCAGCCACCGCCGCGCCTCCTCCTGTTGCGGGATCGCCGTTTCTGGCGTCCCAACCCCTCGCCTGGGCGCAGAACATGGCCGCCCAGCAGCCGATCACAACGATCGGGCCGGCCGCCCCGCTGACGGATCCGCATACGCTGCCTGCCCAGCTGATCGTTCCGCATGGGCCGGCCGCCCAGCTGATCAACCAGCACGCATATCATGTGCACCAGCCCGTGGCTGCATCCCTCGCTGAATCAGCCGCCGGGATCCATGGCCTTCTCCTGCAGCCGGCCTACAACGGGTTCCCATCCCGGGCGTTTCACGGCGCCCATCTGCAGCCGTCCTACGGCGGTCTCGCGCAGCCATACGGCGCGCCATCTCCTCTGTCCCACTACGGTGCTCACCACCAGTCGCCCTACGGCGCTCCGGCCCTGACGTACCATGGTGCTCCGGCGTCCCCGGCGCCCTACGGCGCTCCCGCGCCGTCCCCGGCGTACTACGGCGCGCCCGCACCGGTCCCCTACGGCGCGCCCCCACCAGCTTCATACGGCGCGCTCCCATGTGCGCCTGGTCCTCCTGCGCCGGGTGACGGGTGTGCGCCTGGTCCTCCTGCTCCACGACCACCTCTACCCGCCTCCCATGCCAACCAAGGCAAGCGGTCTGGTGGACAGCGCCCCACGTGCCAGCTTTGCGGCATCGCGGGTCACCTGTCGTCTCGCTGCCATCGTCGCTTCCAGCGGGACTTTCTGGGATTGGCAATGATGGCCGTGGCAACCAGCGACAAGCTGCTATGGCTACGCAAGGCTCTTCCTCTGGCTACACTCCGTCCTATCCTGTTGATTCCACCTGGTACATGGACACAGGCGCTACAGATCATCTGACGAGCAAACTCGGCAAGCTGACTTCGCACGAGCCCTACCATGGCCACGACAAGGTTCACACTGCAGACGGGTCAGGTATGCACATCTCTCATGTTGGCCAGGCCTCTCTTCTCACACATTCATCTCGCAAACTTGATCTACGCAATGTCTTACATGTCCCCTCGGTTACTCGCAATTTATTATCCGTTCCTAGACTTACACTTGACAATAATGTTTCAGTTGAATTTCATCCGTCTCATTTTTTTGTCAAGGATCGCGCAACGCGAGACGTACTCCTTAGAGGTCGTTATTGTCGGGGGCTGTATGCTTTGGATGCGGCTTCCCAAGTCTTCAGTGGTGTTCGCACTTCCTCTACTCATTGGCATTCGCGTCTTGGTCATCCGGCTTCTCCGATAGTTAGTCATGTCCTACAGCAGCATGATCTCCCCACTTCATCTAGTAATAACAACTTAGCAGTGTGTGATGCTTGCCAACAAGGGAAGAGTCATCAACTTCCATTTGTTTCTTCGAATCGAGTTGTCAAAAATCCTCTAGAGATTATTTTTTCAGATGTATGGGGTCCTGCCCAAACCTCCGTAAGTGGTCATAATTATTATGTCAGTTTCATTGATGCTTATAGTCGCTTTACTTGGATGTATCTTCTTAAGCGCAAATCTGATGTGTTTGACGTTTTTATCCAATTTCAATTGCATGTCGAACGTCTTCTCAAGCATAAAATTATCCATGTACAATCCGACCGGGGGGGGGGGGGGGGGGGGGCGAATATCGCAACCTCAACACTTTTTTTAATAAGCTTGGGATTTCACATCGTGTGTCTTGTCCACATACACATCAGCAGAACGGTGCCGCTGAACGTAAGCACCGTCACTTAGTTGAAACTGGCCTCACATTACTCGCTCATGCATCTGTTCCTTTTCGTTTCTGGAGTGATGCCTTCTCTACAGCCTGTTTCTTGATCAATAGGCTTCCCACTCATGTCCTTAAAATGAAAACACCTCTTGAGCTTCTATTTCAGGAAGTACCCGATTATACGTTCTTTAAGGTGTTTGGTTGCGCATGTTGGCCTCACCTTCGACCTTACAACAAACATAAGCTCGAGTTTCGTTCCAAAAAATGTGTCTTCCTCGGCTATAGCTCGCTCCATAAAGGCTACAAGTGTCTCCACGTTCCCACTAATAGAGTTTACATATCTCGTGATGTCGTGTTTGATGAAAACTTGTTTCCTTTTTCTGCACTACCAACGCCTGCACCTATATTGCCATCATCACATTCATCCCCTGTTTCTCCTGGTCACTTTGAGGATGTTGCATATTCCCCTGTATTGTTACCTAACCATGGTGCAGGAATTGGACGTGGAGCGCGACTACAGCTACTAGACGTACCCGATGATCAGGCTGCTCCTCACGTCGATCGTGGCTGCATGGGCCATGTAGCCCCCTCGTCGATTGTGCCTGGACAAGCTGTGCGTGCGCCGGCCGACTCTGGCCCCGACCAGCTCGGCTCCTCACGGCCCATCTCGCCACGGTCCAGCTCGCCCTCGCCATCGTCGCCTGGACCGCCATCCGCCGCGCGTGCGGCCGATACTTCTGAGCTGCCCAGCACACCTGCTAGGCCTCGCGTTGATCGTGGCAGCATGGCTGATTCTGGCCCCGACCAGCTCGGCTCCTCACGGCCCATCTCGCCACGGCCCATCTCCCCGCGGTCCAGCTCGCCCTCGCCATCGTCGCCTGGACCGCCATCCGCCGCGCGTGCGGCCGATACTTCTGCGCCGCCCAGCACACATGCTGGGCCTCCTTCGCCTGGGCCGGTTCTTGAGACACCGCCTGGGTCCTCGACAGCTTCACCTGGGCGATCACCAGGCTCGGTGCCTCTGTCGCCTTCATCCACTGTACCATCACCTGCTGTTCCGCCTGCTCCAGTGGTTCATCGTCCTCATACTCGCAGTCGCAGTGGTATTTTTAAACCACTTGATCGGAAAGATGGTACTGTTGCTTGGCTCGCTGCATGCATGTCCCAAGCCCAGGCTGATCCTACATCTGAGCCTCGTCACTATCAGGCTGGTCTGAGCATTCCTCACTCGCGTGCTGCTATGGAGCTTGAATTTCAGGCTCTTCGTCAGAATGGCACTTGGCGTCTAGTTCCTCCTCGTTCTGGCATCAACATTATTGACTCTAAGTGGGTTTTTAAAGTGAAGAAGCATTCAGATGGTTCTATTGAGCGCTTCAAGGCGCGTTTGGTCGCTAAAGGCTTTAAACAACGGTATGGTCTTGATTACGAGGATACCTTCAGTCCTGTCGTCAAACCAACCACTATTCGGCTTCTTCTATCATTGGCAGTCACTAAAGGTTGGTCTCTTCGTCAGTTGGATGTCCAGAATGCATTCCTGCATGGTGTCTTAGAGGAGGAGGTGTACATGCGACAGCCTCCCGGATTTGTTGATCCTGCACAGCCTCATCATCTGTGTCGTCTGGTTAAGGCTCTCTATGGTCTAAAACAGGCGCCTCGCGCATGGCATGCTCGGCTTGGTTCTGCTCTTCACAAACATGGATTTGTGCCATCGACAGCTGACACATCCTTGTTTCTCCTACAACGCCCCGAGGTTACTATGTTTATCTTGGTCTATGTGGATGATATTATTCTTATCAGCTCTTCGGATGTCGCCACTGATCGTCTTATTACAGCTCTGGTTTCTGATTTTGCTGTTAAGGATTTGGGCAAGCTTCACTATTTCCTTGGTCTGGAGGTTACTTATCCTGATGGTGGTCTTGCATTTTCTCAGAAGTACTCCATGGATCTGTTACGTCGCGCGGTATGCTCTCATGCAAGCCCGCTACGACTCCTATGTCTGCCACTGATCCGATCTCTGCTGTTGATGGATCTCTCCTGTCTACCGTTGATGCTACTGAGTACCGCAGTATTGTTGGAGGTCTTCAGTATCTCACTATCACCCGGCCTGATCTCTCCTTTGCAGTAAATCGTGTGTGTCAGTATCTTCATGCACCACGAGATACTCATCGGTCTGCTGTTAAGCGCATACTGCGCTACGTACGCCACACTGCAGCCTATGGTCTGCATCTTCGGTCTGCTCCGTCTGCTCAGCTGTCTGCATTTTCTGATGCGGATTGGGCTGGCAATCCTGATGATCGGCGATCCACGGGGGGATATGCAGTCTTTTTTGGTCCTAACTTGATCGCTTGGAGTGCCCGCAAACAGGCAACAATGTCCCGCAGTAGCACTGAAGCTGAATATAAGGCTGTGGCCAATGCCACAGCGGAGCTCATTTGGGTACAGTCTATGCTTCGCGAGTTGGGAGTCTCCCAGGATCAGCCTCCTGTTCTTTGGTGTGACAACATCGGCGCCACATATCTGTCATCAAATCCAGTATTTCATGCCCGAACGAAACACATCGAAGTTGATTATCATTTTGTGAGGGAGCGTGTTGCACAGAAGCTACTACAAATCAAGTTTATTTCTTCTAAAGATCAAATTGCTGACATCTTCACGAAGCCGTTGTCGCTACCTCTCTTTGAAGGTTGTCGACGCAATCTTAACTTACTTATTACTTCAGGACACAGTTAAGATTGAGGGAGGGTGTTAGATCTTGTATTTAGTCATCGTATAGCTTCTATATTGTACTCTGTATTGTACTCTGTATACCCCTATATATATATACAAGATAAGCCACGCCCTAGTGCGTTGAGCTGTTGTCCCCAAACTCTTTTGTTTAACAGTGGCGCACCACCGTGCGTCACTGATAGCTGATTTTGGTGCGCCACTGATAGCGTTTTTTCTACTAGTGCCGATCGGGAGGGGAATGATCGAGGAGGGGGTCCGCCCTACTCATCTCCTCCCTTCACCTTTTTTATTATGGCCTGTACGCCGTTTGTCATAGTCGTACCGATACGAACAGATACTTGCGGGATTGCCTCGTTTTCCCCGCGATCACTTACGTGGGGGAGGCCTGCCTTGTGCCATCCAGACAAAGACCTTTCATATCCCTCTCTTGGGAGGACCGGTCCCATCCAGGGGACCGGAAGGCGCTCCACCACGCCACCGTGGTAGAGAGGGGAGGAGTATGTCCCCTTTCTGAGGATGACGGAGGCCCCAACGTCTGAAGCACTTACTTTAGCCGCCCCGGATTACTAGGCACGCCATAATCCTGGCGTCACCAAACTCTCCATCCCATATATGTGTAACCATAGGCCCGTCATGCGATGACTATAAGGCAGGCGGGCCAATTCACCCCATGACCAATTGACCATGTAAAGGTCTCCTCCCGGGAGGAGAGAGACACAACAAACATGGGCTCACATTTAACTGCACCACCAACACACACCCACACTCGCTTGGGCTCCCAATTCCTTCATACATCCTCCCCCGAGAGGATAGCCATCATTCGTTCATCCACACCATGGGGGTAGGGTCTTTACATGTGATGTTTCATGGGGACTAAACCTGCTCATATATATCTTTGTGTCATCGCGTGTGTTACCCATCGGGACATTGGCCTCATACCAACCAACAAATCTTAGTGTCAGTCCTCAAGACCCCAACAGTAGGCGCACCAAGTATTGGACCTGAAAAGCTTCCATTTTGGAGCATGGACATGAGCTTAGCATTGTCCTGAAGCCACCTACTTCGCCGCTAGTCATTCGTTCTGCTGAACAGCGGACTCGCGCCGGGAGAAACCCTCCGCTTCGGGGGCTTCGAGTTCATCACTGACGCGACCAGGGAGCCATGCCTTCGCAGCGTCGTTCCCTCCTCCCATGGCGCTGGCTGCCCCGCCAGCACTACCAACTGGTGATCCTCTTGACCTAGCAAGGGAAAATCAGGATCGGTGTGCTTCAGCCATGGCCCGTGGCGCTCGGTGAGCCCATGCGAGGGCCGACACATAATCATAATTATTTAAAAATACAATTATTTTAACCATTCAAACTAAATGTTCAACATAATTTGGGGTGCATTTGCATGGTCAACCATAGAAAAGTTCCTAAAACGAATATAGAACAAGTTCATAAACAAAGTTAGGAGTCCTCCGAGATTGTCATGCATCGTCGCTAGACCCATCAATGCGTTACCCCGAGGTCGCTGAAGTTGAATAATATTCTCATTTTCCTATATTGCCAAAAATTCGTTCATCATCACACAAAAGGTTCCCCCTGACGATGGTCTTGATAATTCCATTGTTCTAAAATGCTGACTATACTGAAAATGAAGGACCATAATACGAGGAACTCTAGTAGCATTTAAAAAATACCGTATGCTGGACAACTTGTTGTCAGCAGTGTGTGTTCTGCATTTTCAAAAACTCAAAAATTGAGTACTTGCAAATTATTTCCCTCTATTTGCCAAATCTATATGGATATGAACTATGCTAGAACTTTAACTTGACATCAATATGATTCAATATTTTAAATCACTACTCAACATCACATAATATAATAATATTTGCAATACAGTTATTTTAAACATTCAAAATAAATGTTCAACATAATTTGGGGTCCAAATGCTTGGTCAACCATAGAAAAGGTCATAAACGAACAAAGAACAAGTTCGTAAACAAAGTTAGCAGTCCTCCAAGATCGTCATGCATCATCCTCAAAGCCGCCGCCGGATGAACCTCCTCCTTCTACTCCCATGATGGTATGATGGTACTATGAAGAAACAGGCTTTCGCCCCTCTATATTAATATATCATCCACCCGATACAACATTGAGTCCACTGATGGGGCAAAACAGCACAAGCAAGCCCAAAAGAAAAGAAATAGAAAACAATGCCAACATCGGCGGATCAACGAAAACGAAAGTGACTCGCAACAGCTGCGTCCTCTCCGGCATACTCCCACCACAATCCTAGCACTCTGAATCGCTGCGTACCAAGCAACACCTCCAAGAAAGAAAATAACGGTGACGCTGATGCTGCCCGGACTGGTCCTAGGTTTCCCCCGGTACGCTACAGGTAGTGGGGAAGAGGTACACCCGACGCCCTTCAGGAAGGAAGGGTGACACTCACAAGCGTCACCGCGTCGGTGTCAAGATGACAGAGATTTCTCCCCACCCCAAAAAAAGTACATCTCTGGACAATCCGAAGCGCTCCACCCATCTTGCCACCCACCAACCTATGCCACCACGGAATTGAGGTCACCATCGTCGCATCACCATAACAAGCACTGCACGGCCGGCTGAACTGAGAAGAGTCCGCCGTAGACAAGAAGCGGCAGTACCACATCCATGCGGGAGGGATCAGCCTCCACCGCCATAGACGGTAGCCGACCGGACACAACAGGCAAGAGCACACCATGGTGGTACTATCCCCAACCCATCCTCGAATGTGGTGAATAGGTCGCAGGCGGCACCGGCATGTGCATGGCTCATTGGGGAGGCCAGAGGCATCTTCGGCGGGGAGATCAGCCACGGCGGTGGGAGACGTGAGTGGGTGGAGGTGGGAGGGGAACTTTTCGCACACCAATCTTTTTTAGCGTTTTCGGGTTATCAAAGATTTTCCCCGTATGCTGCAAATTTATAGTAAGGGGCAGTTTTTTCGGTATACTAAAGAAATCAGTACGCGGGCATTTTGAGCATCTGCTCGATCCTGTTTTTACCCCCGTACTGTAAGATACGGAGTAGATGTTTTTTCTTCAGTATTCCTTGTTTCTAAGTATGGATAAAGTTGCCCCTTATACTGCAAATTTACAGTAGGCTAATATCGCAATTTTTTAAACCAGTCTGGCAACTTGCCGGTGATGGTGTCAAACTTACGGTTCTGTGTTGGGAAAAATGGCATACATGATTAGCATTTTTTTTTTGAAGTTTCATGATTAGCAAATAAAACCTGATATATAATCAAGCTAGCTAGTCCGGGTCAGGAAAGAAGTCCCGTTCCAATGCAATGCAGGTCGGTGCATGCTGCCCGCAGGCTCTAGTCTGGGTTCGAATCGGATTCACGGAACGACTTATGCGATGTTTTTATATACGTATTCCTGCACCCTAGCTAGGTACGACATTGTATTTTCTGATTCCGCCATGGGTCAGCAGCGAGTGCTCCAGAGGTTCCGAGACCAGCTATAAAGACGATGGAGGACGCGTCGATTCCGCCATGGTGCGAGCTCCCGCCGGAGCTCCTCGGCAACATCTTCACCCGCCTCCTAGGCGATGATGCCGATGGTGTCACCCGCCTCCCAACAGTTGCTGACTGTGCCCGTGCCCGCGCCGTCTGCCGCTCCTGGCGCTCGGCGATGCGAGACCACGGCCCCCCGCCCGGCCGGCTACCTCCATGGGTGGTCTTGCCGGACGGCTGCTTCCTGACCTCGCCCCAAGGCTGGTCCAAGTGCCGCCCCACCTCCTTCCCCGAGGACGCGACATGCCTTGGCTCCACCGACAGTTGGCTCGCCCTCGTCTGCGTCGACGACGATGATGACAAAAGGCGGCATAGCTACATGCTTCACAATCCCTTCTCTGGTGTGACGGTGCCACTCCCGGAGCTCGACGCCGTCGTCGGCAGTGTCCCCGAGTCCTTCAAGATCCGCAAGGTGCTCATGCGGTCCACACCTGATGACATCGTCGTTCTCATGCCCAACAACCGAAACTACCCTATCATCCTGGTTCGGCCCGGGAAGGGCGTGTGGGTACCCGAGCGCGAACTGATCCCTTCACCCGCATCATCGACGTTGCCTTCCTTGGAGATAGACTCTACGGGATAACGGAGTTCGAGGAGCTCATCTCTCTGGATATCGCCTTTGACGCTGACGGCATGCCCATGGTTACCAATACTCACATCGTCATCATTGAGCACAATGAGGATGAAGATGAGAACAACAATTATGAGTTCGAGAACAACAATGGAGGAAGAAGCCGAGAATTATAACGCTGAGGACACAGATGAGATTCTGGACGGTATCTACTATCATCGCCAAGACAATGGCTTCTACCTAGGACCTATTATCAACATGATCACCACCTGGTACTTGATCGAGACCCGTGGGAAGCTGCTCATGGTGAGGCGGTTGGTGCAACGCCCTCAGGAACATGACAATCACACGCGAGGTAGAGATTTTTGAGGCGGACCTAAGCGCGCGAGCGTGGGTGCCGGTGACGGATGGGCTAGATGGCATGCGCTTTTCGTCACAAACTCTTCAGCAAATCCATCCCCGCTGGTGGCGAGATAGAGGAGGATGATGTCCACTTTATCGACACTGACTTCACATTTAACGCGCGATCCCAAACGATCACTAGGACACCGTATTCTAACTTTGAATATCGCACGATTTTTTGGACTTGGAGTGGCCAACGTGGATCTTTCCCCCCGAGTTAGTGGTGTAACAATTTTTGTAACAGCTAGTTATTTTATCCTATGTACTTTTCTGTCCCTTTTAATAGCAAAAGAAATAGGTTCGAGTATTAAAGATTCTCCCCTTTTCACCTTTTTTGAGTAAATATACAAATAGTGCCAAGCATTCTAAAGTGCAACTTTATCTAAAAATAAATAAATCTAAAGTGCAACAAAAATCTCATTTTATTCAACTTCCGTGCAAGCGGGTATTAACGAAGCTGGTTTGATCTTACCGTTCCACATTGTCATGCTATGTTGTGTACACACGGCTCGCCCCATGGAATTTCTATTTACTATCAGGTCTGTATGTTAAAATATAAAGCCTAGCCCTTTCCATCAGTTCGGACTTTTGGGATAATTGGCTAGTGCATCAATTTAACATGGTATCAGAGCACGAGGTCTCGGGTTCGAGTCTCAACCCCCGCACTTTCTCCAGCCATTTATCCACACGTGTGGAGGGCTGCTTTCTTCTTTCCACACCCATGTCGGGTGTGAAGGGGGGTGTTAAGTATATGTTATGTATATAATATCACCACTTCCTAACAGATCGGTCTTTTGGGATAGTTGGTTGATAGAACTATTCTAATATGGTATCAGAGGCAGGAGGTCTCAAGTTCAAGCCCTGGCTAACGCGCTATTTAATATAAAAATAGTTGCGCCCTCCCTGCTACTCCACGTCTAAGGTCTTACCGATTGTCCAGCCTAGACGTGAGGGGGAGTGTTAAAATATAAAGCCTAGCCCTTTCCATCAGTTCGGACTTTTGGGATAATTGGCTAGCGCATCAATTCAATACTGTAGTGAGTGTAAGTACTTCAACACAATACAAAAACCGAAATAGTAGACACGACTATATACGATCGAGCAGTATATTTTGATCTAATGGGTGCAGTCAACGGATAAAGAGAAGTGGTGAAGCGCAGTATGATAATTGAGCATTTTGTTTAAATAATTTCGGGGATCGAGACCGAAACAAATCAATACAACTGTTGCAACACCGTATAAAACTAACATGTTTTTGGCAGACACTGTAAAAAAACGTGTTCGACCAAAGGAAGTCCCAAGTAGTTTTGATAATTATGGTTATTCCTAACAAAAATACATTAAATAACTATTCTTTTTCAAATAATACTTTTGTGACAAAATCCCAAACATTTAATATTTGTTTTCCCTGAAGGCAACATGCTTTTAGACGTGTATATGTGCTTAATTTTTCCTGGTGTGATGGAAACATTGCTTTCATATAGCAAATTTAATTTCCTGCAGAAATATATTTTTGCCAAGCTAACCTTTTTAAAGTGATCTAGAAACATTATTATTTTCCAATAGTGAAAACAATTTTCTGACCGATGGAAATATTTGCTTCACAAAAAGAATCGTGTGAAAGAGCGACAAGAAACACGAAGCATTGAAAAAAAAATCAATATGTTGTGAGAGGATACCTGATACGCAGAAGCATATATCAAAGATGTTAGATTGCTGACAGCAGAAGCATATATAGACAAGGAAAAGTGCCGTGCAATATGATGTTTTCTTTTTCAGGACGGACCAGTTTGCCGAGTGCCGACTAGATTTTTGTAGGGTCTTTCTAATGCTCAATTGAATGAGAACTAGCTTAGTTCTCATTCGCATGACTTCATCAATCTCAGTTGCAAGTCAAGTTGCAACTCATAATTAGCACGAATCACGAAGTAAATCGAACGGTGTGGAGTAGTTGCAAGTCCACTTGCAACTCAAGCGAATGAGAACTACTTAATTCTCAATCGCATGATGTCATCAAATCCCAGCTACAAGTTGACTTGCAACTGGTGCACGAATCACGAAGCAAATCAAGTGGTCCGAATCAGTTGCAACTCCACTTACAACTGATGACGTCATGCGATTGAGAACTAAGCTAATTCTCATGCGATTGAGAACTAGCAAAACCAAATTGTAGTCACCGAAACGCTCGTATGTCTTGGTTGGCATAGATTGTCGCAGGCAAGTTTGAGGTATATTTGAGTCCGGATCAAACACGAAGCGCCGTGGCAATGTTGCCAAACCCGGGCTTACGTGGGTTCAGATCGGAGACTGAGTTCCAGCCGGAGCGACGGACGCACGCCATGGTTTCTGTATATATATGCCTGCTCCAAGGAAGCCCGGCCACAATCTGAACAATCGATTGGTCATCCAGCAGCTTAGAATCCATAAGAGATCGAGGCATATACCACGCATAATGGAGAAAGCGCCGACTTCATTGCCGCCGGAGCTGGTGGTCTCCCCGATCCCGGACACCGTCAACGCTCGTGAGCTCTGCCGCCTATGGCTTCAGGCAATCTGCGACGTCCGCGGCTCCGCTGCGGCGGCGCCCCAACAGCTGCCGCCGTGGGTCGTCCTGCCGGACGGCCGCTTCCTCACCTGCACCGACGGCCGCATGCACTTCCGCCCCGCCTCGTTCCCGGCGAACGCCACGTGCATCGGCTCCACCGACCGCTGGCTTGCCCTCGTCACCGTCGACAGCGAGAAAAGGCACAGCTACATGTTGTACGATCCTTTCTCTGAAAAGACCGTGCCGTTACCCGAGCTGGACGCCATTATCGCGTCGTTCCCAAGTCTTTTAAGATGCGCAAGGTGCTCATGCGGTCGACCCCCGATGATGTCGTCGTGCTCATGCCCAACAACGTGAATTATCCCATCATCTTGGTCCGTCCTGGAAAGAGCGTGTGGGTGCCCGAGCCGCGAGCGGCTCCCTTCACCCGCATCATAGATGTTGCCTTTCTCGGAGACGTACTATACGGAATCACTCAGGCGGAGGACCTTTTCGCGCTCGACATTGCCTTTGATGCCGACGGTGCACCCATGGTTACAGGCACTCGTTGTGTAATCAAGGGCTCGACGGAAGATGACGATTCTGATGTGCGGAGCAACTCTGAGGGGCGCGATGATGAGGACGAGGACGGAGCGTTGTCGGCGAAGATGCTAATGAAGAAGAAGAAGAAGAAGAAGAAGATGATGAGGGCGACGAGGACAACGAAGACAAGGACAACGATGAGGATAACAAGAATAAGGTCAAGAACAATATGCTCAAAGAAGTGGACTTGATGTGATTGTTGATGGCACCGTCTGCGTGGAAGATGATTATA
Source organism: Poa pratensis (assembly GCA_947311845.1). Classification (NCBI taxonomy): domain Eukaryota; kingdom Viridiplantae; phylum Streptophyta; class Magnoliopsida; order Poales; family Poaceae; genus Poa; species Poa pratensis. The sequence goes on from CAMZMU010000127.1 coordinate 6,005,139, forward strand.
TACCCACAGAACCCAAAGATTTCATTACCACCACGTGGTATCTGGTCGAGTCTCGCGGGAAGCTACTCATGGTGAGAAGGAAATTGCAAGTCCCTCCCTATCATCGCTCTCACACGCGCACAGTTGAGGTTTTCGAGGCAGACCTGAGCGAATCTGTGTGGGTGTCGGTGGCAAATGGCTAGGCGGTCACACGGTTTTCATCGGCAAACCCTTCAGCAAATCCGTCCCTGCGGTTCGAGAGTCAGAGGAGGATGCTATCCACTTTATCGACACCCGCAACACATTCAACATGAGATTCCAAATCACTATCGGGCCACACTACGACTTTGATTACTGCAAGTTAATGTGGAGCTTCCCCAAGGAGCAACAGACATGGTTATTTCCCCCAGAGGCACCGGTTTGATAATATTTGTAGTAGCACGATGTCAACGATTTGAAAAGAAAAGAAAGTTATTTCCACCATAATTGTTCCCCTTTGTACTAATAATATATCAATTTATATTGTGTTAATAAATTGTCTAGATGTGTACCCGATCATATGTTGGTGGGACACGAAAACCTGTGAAAAGAAGGGAGAGCTTCATGTTGGTGGGGTGGCTAGCGGTGGCGAGTGCCGCTCAACAAAGCTCTTGTGGGCTGCGGATAGGAGCCATGGCATGCCATGTTGGTTAAGTAGTACACATAGGATTTTGTTTCTCACGCTAGCTCAAGTAATTGTTTCAACTTTTATTGGCCCACATACTCCCTCCGTTTTTTAATATAAGATATTTTAGACTTTATTCACATTCACATGTACACAAATATATGTTGACATGTTTAATGTGTATGTTCACTCATTTTAGTGTGCATCTAGATAACATGTGTAACATCTAAAACATTTTATATTTAAAAACAGAGAGAGTAGTACACATGTACTTTGTTAGATATATCATGTGCTCGGAATTAAGATGTTGTAGTGTATGTTAACTATCAAGGTCGAGCATCTGCCTCCCACGGAAACCGATTGACCCCCTAGTTGCTACTGTTTCCCCTAGTCCTCCTCCTGCCTCGCCGGGAGCGGGAAGGGTTAGGGACCCTGGATCTGCATCGTGGCGTTGCATATAGGTCTCTTAGAGCTAGGTTATGGTCAACCGACTGCGGCGCTATGTTTAAGGTAATCTGAAAACTATGTTCGTTCTAATGGTATGTGCTAGTAGAGTGCTTGATAAGCCGGGAAATAATGCTATCAAGGTGGAAGGGCAGATGACATGGTTGCAAACTTGTAATGCACAAAAACAATCAACGGGTCTGAATCAGTTTGAGATAGTGAATACGACCTCGAGAAAACATTCTTGAGTGCCACCTAAAGGCCAAAAAATTGAATTTCGATTTGAAAAGTATATGATGTGGTATATACATCTTGTATTCATGATGTAGCTGCCAAACGATGCACTTAATTTGTAGCACCTTTGACCGCGGATCCATGGTTCTTTTCTGATAGCTTATGAATCCATCCACGGAGGACAATTTAAGGTCTGTTTTCTTGCAACCGTGAGCAACCTGCGTGCTTACTTGAAGATACTTCATGGATCGTCTGAATAGGTACAAGCTAGCTATGGGTAGGTACTAGGTAGAGTTTGGCTCTTGATTTTCTTGAATGGACCTTATCACTTTCATATGATATCTTGTACTAATGCTCCAATATAGAAGTTTCTCTTTTCTGTTTCTCCCAAAAGACCAAACATTTGAACCTCAGACTTTGCTTGCCAACAAAAAATATAGGACTACTACTGTTTGTAAAGAAAGGAATATTTTGGTGTAGTTTATAAATATCTAAGATAATACAGGTTTGACGGTGGTGTTTCTCATTTAGGCGGAATATTCTTCAGTGGGAGGCGACGTTCCCGTCGACAGCGAGACGCCCGTGGTGACTTCGTCAATCTCAAGACTCAACCGCCGGCTCAGTCTCTCGGAGGTGCTCATAGGGGTAGGGTGTGCGTGTATACGTTCATAGGGGTGAGTGTATGCGCGTGTATGTGAGCGTCTGCGTTGTACTGTGTTTCGCAAATATCTAAGATAATATAGTGTTAGGTTAAGCTTTACTCTGGTGCACCGAAAAAGTTGTTGACGAAAAATAAAATGTAATTGACGAAAAATAAAATGTAATTATCAGAGCCAAGTTTCGATCTTGGGACCTGTGGGTTATGGGCCCACCACGCTTCCGCTGCGCCACTCTGATTTTGTTGTTTTTATTATGTCCTCTATTCTATTTGATAATGTAGCAGCTCCCCTCGTGTATCAGCTGCAGATCGACCATCACGCACACAGTCGCAGTTCCCAGGAGGCCAGGACTCGTCACACCGTCAGCCCATTCGATCCACAAACCAATCAACAGTGAATGAAACTCAACAGTTGGGATGCTTCTCTGCCCCGCCGTGCTACATATAGTTTAGCAATTAGCTGCACTGTCCTAGCTTGTTCATTCCGTCGTTGATATTTCGCCACCAATATAGATCGATCGATGCACCAGGGAAATATACTTTCCACGGCATATAGGCCATACACCTTGTTTTCATATATAGGTTGTAGGATGCTGCAGAGGAAGACTAGTACGATTCTCTCGTGGACGAGCAGTACCTTGTGACGACAGATCATGGTGCACGATGCTGTAGGTGCACAAAGTTCTAGAGGTTGCGCCGGGAGAAGACGTGAAGGATGAGGAGGAGGTTCATGAGGACGTCCTAGATGAAGGGGAATGTGTTGTTGTGGGCAACGTCTTGTGTATTTACCATCTTGGCTTGTTCCCTGGTGATGCCTCGCTCATCCTTCGAGGCGAGAATCCATACAATACGATGGCATTGTGAGATTATGGTGTTGATGTTTTTTCACCATGATGAAAGTGAAATTCAGTTTAAGTTTACAATGTTGAGCGATCATTTTTGTTTGCAATATCAAGCATTTGGAGATTATATGAAAAAGTTCAATCATGATTCTTTGTGTGCCAGGGCTGCAAAACAGACGGTTTCTATGTCGTGGAAGAGATGTTCTGCCGCCACTACTAGTTTCTCTACAACGGCCGAGAACCTGATTCAAGTTTTTATACGTGACTACTTTGCAAAGTAAGCATCAAATTTAAGAAAATCAAATACAAAAAATTATAGTTCAAGTGATTCCATTTTCATAGATAAACTACCATTACACGATTCCGTTGCATCATATATTAATTGATAACTTAAGTCTTCGATCGGCCAGGTATACAAACTTAGGCTCACAAGTCCACCTCAGTGGTAGGATGCCCCTTAATTTTAGAGCCATCTTAACTGATGTGAGAAAGAATGTGGTGAAAGGAAAGTTTTTTCCCTTATTATTCACTGAGGGCAACAACAATGTAGTCTATAAGCTGACATAAGCCAAAAACTAGACCATAAGGTTATCCACATATATTGTGGAACATGTCCATAAGCTAAAAAGAATTAAGCGCAACCCACAAGCAAGCTTGTGGTTGTCCACAAGGAATATAATACTATTATTTTGACAACTACAGTGCACAAAAGGATACAAGCATTAAATACACCAATATACACACAATATATGATGTACTTTCGATAGGTGCAGATGGTGATAATTCGCCACCATTTATATGTTTAATCCATCAAACATCCATTGGGTGTACATATATTGAGTCAAGAGTCCCTTTGATCGAATGAGGGAGTGTATGCATCTTTGCTCTTGTACAAGAAATCCATCGTCCGTGCAAGATTGACCGCTCTTGACAAGACCACTAACGGATGAGGCGTTGGCTGGATGCAGCCCTCACTGATGTCCATCCATGCTTCTTCGACTACTTTATTAAGCTTTTCATTTGCCTGCTCTACTGTGCACTCATTTTCCTTCATGCAGGTCTGCACTGTGGATACCATATGCTGTGAGGCTTGTTCACGCTTCGAATGGGAGAGAAAGAGAAGATAAAAGGTAAGAGGATATATAATATAGTGTGCAACTATACTATATATATAGCACATATACATGATACTAATTACCTCGTGGGATGTAATGTCATTCATAACACGGCCGATGATGCAGACGGCTCTGATGATGGTTGGGTATTCCCAGGCCCATTGTACAGCCTCAGTTGATGTGACATCTCCCATTAATAAGAATGCAAGGTTTGAAATATGCATACATCCACTGCTAGGTAGGGAGATTTGCAGGTGCTCTTCGAGGTTGGATGGAACATACTGCTGATCACGCCATTTTACCTCAGCATTGTAGGAATTTGCGATATCAATAATCTACAGAAACATGTAAGAAAAAATGGTTAGAGAACCTCACGTATGCACGTATGCCATCCTACCGAACATAAACAAGGACTGTAGCCCATATTTTTTTTAATTAATGAAATCGTCTCTTTACCCTAAAAAAATATGCTCGGAAGAGTTCAAAATTCTTTTATGAATTAGTCTCGCGACATTTTGAATTACAATAAATATTTCAGTTATTCACCGAGAAATATGCCCATAAAAATCGGAAATTAATGTTAACCATATTTTTGTTTCCTGCCTCAATAACCCGACATCAATATGGATGTTGTCGCTTGACACGACGTGAGAAACTCTAATAAAGCGTGTGACACTGAATCGGACTTAGTCTAGCAACACCTAGGACCATGAACATCTAACTAGTTGGAAATGGGGCTGCAGATATAAAAATATTTTTGGTGCGAGGCTAGCTGTATTTGTATCCGTCTTCTATTAATATATTCCATTTATTAAAAAAAGATGTATGAACTTTTTTTTGGTGTCGAGGCTAGCTGTAATTGATATCGTCTAGTATTGATATATTCCCTTTATTAAAACGATATAGGTATAATTAACTTTCTTTGACCAAAATTTCGTTTGAAGGTGCTATACCTTTATCGATCGTTATGGGTTTTGAAAGCAAAACATATCTTTTCGATATATAGCTAAACTTATAATTGTCAAATATATATATTACTTTTGCTCTAAACAATGTAATTGCATTAAAAAGTGATTTATAATTACCAGTTTTTTAACCATTCCAGCATGTTTGTTTTTCTGAAGTTTCAGTTCCTCTTCCATTTGATTTATGGTACCAACTGCACCCTTGTAAAAAGACCTCATATATGTTGGGGCTTGCTCAGCTGCATGCTTGTCCCACCTATGGTTTCACACAAATTACATTGCAGATATAGTTATGTATGGCATACATTTGAAATAGTTGCAAGTGACGACAAAATAGTTGAATGGGGTCAAAGTCAACCTCTTGATTGCTGTAGTAAACATCCTGCTTTCTTCTGAGGTGCTATAATTGTCATAGAAGTCGTCAAAAACTGATACAAGCATTATTAGTTTTGTAAGCACGGTTCTTTGGTACGAATACTGGGTTCAAAGAAAACTCCCATCATCCAAAAGTGCATCTCAACCATTCGATCACGTGCCCACATTAGATTAGTTCGGATATCAAATGTGTTCCACCACCTGCAAATTCATGGGGGCACAACACTCATAATAATTAGTTCGCAAAATAAATGAATTATAACTAGAAACGACTTCATTGATCTGATAATGGAGATCCTTACATGGTAATATTTTTCAGCTCGTCGTTATATAGGCCTTGCACGAGATTGTAGTCAAGTTTTGCAAACTCCAGTATGGTTTCACTTCTTGTAGATTTTTTCTGATATGCCAAGATATATCTCTTCGTTTCAACTCTGTGAAGCCTCCTGAAAAGTGGAGTTTCAAGGCTGTATTGCACTTCTTCTGCAATTATTGGTTCCAAACAGTTAATGATAGATTTTAGGAGCTTCTTTGTGGAAATTATGGCAACATCAAGTATTTTTTCCCCATGGGTTCTGAGATGTGCAGCATTGTAGAGACCCAACAAGGATGTAGCATCATTGCTTCCAATATTTCCGTTCTCGTCAATGAACTTGGAAAACACATCTGTGCATTTATATCAAGATGTTCAATCAACTAAACAATATGTATTTTTTTCCAAAATATATATTTTCAATCAAACAAATTTGAAATAATATAATTACATTGAAAACTATAAATTTACATACTGCAAAATATACCCATAAATGTTTACTTACCAGAAGATACACGAAACCCATGCTTCCTGAGCAGGTAAAACCGCAGGGCAACTATATGAAGGTCGAAAATCTCACTCTTGTCATCTTCAATATCACGCACCAGTTCATCAATCTCCTTTTCGTAGTGATAGTCCACCCCAATACGATGCAATGTGTCGACAAGCTCTAGCTTCTGAAGCAGATCCGACGAATTGGCAGTGTCTAGTATGATTTGCCTCACCTCTTGCTTTTTTGCTTTAGCTTTGGCTTCCATCAATAGGTACTACAAGAGAGGCATTGGTTGATGAGATGAAAAGTGCTTAGCTAGAGATGAAGATTATCTTTCTTGAAAAAACATGCAAAACTAGTTGGTTAGTTTTGGTTGAGTTAGATGCCAAGTCCAGCGAGGACTTGTAGAGTCACCTAGCTGAGTCCGTATCAGAGAAAGCAAGTTGTGTTTAAGTCCAATCATGTTAGGTTGTTTAGCATGTGGCTGGCTTGGACATGTAATCGTAAGTCCTAGTAATGCCGGTTTGTGTACGTCTGACTACGAGTTGTGTCGAGTAGAGTAGGCATCTGTGTCCTAAACTGTTAGTAGGTATTGCAAAGGTATGGTGACTAGTTATGTGTTGCTGACCCAATATAAATGGTCCATAGAACTAATGGTGAGATTTTTGTTCAAGAATTTTATAGTTGTGACATGTTTTTCAAGACCGTGAAATTAATCCGCTATGTAGATTTCAGAGCTGTGACTTAAGATTAATATCTAGGCTAAACGATCCACCTAAGTAATTGTTCAGATTTACTAGACTATCCATAAGCACACTATGTTTCAGTTATATGCATGCATCTATCGATGCAGAGACTGTGTGTGTCAATTTGATGCAGAGGCCGAGATCTGCACCCCCAGTTCGAAAAAATCTATCGATGTAGATTGTAGAGACTGGGGCTACCCCATTTCGAAGTAAACAAAGTTATGTGCATGCAAGTGGAAGTGGCAGTCACGTACGATCTGTACATATGTGTTTCAGTTATATACATGCAAGTGGAAGTGGCAGTCACAATCGACGTACAACCAAACATGGCCATGTACATAGAATATGTATATAGCTGGGATGTTGTATGATGTGGACATAGTTATAGCTGGGATGTTGTATGATGTGGCCATGTACGAAGGTATTGTACCTGTGATGGGGTGCATGGCTTGAAGTCGAGGAAGAAGTCGCCCCATTGGCTAGCCTGGTAAGGCCGCGGCTTGTGCACATCGTCATTTACTATAAGAGGAATAGAGTTGTAGGCTGCCATTTGCAATTGCGTGGCTCGGATTTGTGACTGGCTCTCTGGTTATGAACGAATTGTGCACCTAATGATCCCATGCTCTCTCTATATATAGTGGAAGCCTGTGAAGGGTTCAGTGCAGGGCTGAAAGCAGCGGGAATGTTCAAATATAGCCACTGATTGATCAGTTTGCATAATTATATCAGAAACAAGAACAGATCAACTGTCCAAGTATACGGATCACCTTCGAACATATCAAGTATTTCCTTAGCCGGCCTTTGTTTCTCTTAATTATTTCTTGGTCATGGACTACTACTGATCCGCTTGTAGACTAGTATACTGTACACGCGAGTCCGCGGCACGGATCTGTTCGTCCTTGGTCAAGCTAGATCCACTAGGTAATGTAATATTGGCGTGGTGCAAATTTTCTTCTGTTTTACTAGAGAAGAACGGAGCGGCAGACGAGATCCGAAAGGAAGAGGAAGGTGGCTTTGCTATGAGAAGCGGTATTCTTTCTGTTTTACATACGCAAAGGTGACTTTGCGCGCGCTTCGATCACACAGCGCAGCACGTGCTTTTTTTTCCATTGGCAAGCCGAATGTACAAATACGAAATTCAAGTTTGGGTATTTTTGTTGGTCACGTACGTACTGTATTAGTTTAGCAAGAAACAGAACCCAGTCCGTGCCGTGAGTTTATTCAAATAGTATCATTGGTAGCAGCCCAAGAGGCTGTTGTTTAGGCATGATGGCTCGATTGTTTTTGGCAAGAATGGGTTGTTGAGATTATAACTGAGCGTTTGCTGCTTCTTCCACAATCGATTAATCTTCTATCACCCAGCTAGCTAGCCATTGGTTGTTTAAAAAAAAAATCCTTTGGTTGTCAAACAAAAGTCGCATGCAACGCTCATTTATAATCTCAACAACGCATTCTTGCCAAAAACAATCAAGCCATCAGGCCTAAACAACAGCCTCATGGGCTGCTACCAATGATACTATTTGAACAAACTCACGGCACGGATTCTTTTTTTTTTTGCGAAACACAGTACAACGCAGACGCTCACATACACGTGCACACACTCACCCCTATGAAGGCACACACGCACACCCTACCCCTATGAGCACCTCCGAAAGACTGAGCCGGCGGTCGGGTCTTGAGATTGACGAAGTCACCACAGGCGCCTCGCTGTCGACGGGAACGTCGCCTCCCACTGAAGAATATTCCGCCTAAATGAGAAACACCAATGTCAAATCTAGGATTTGAACTCTGGTGGGTTGGGGGTAAAATCACCCTCCTAACCATCTTGCCACAGGCAAGTTCTCAACTCACGGCACGGACTGGGTTCTGTTTCTTCCACAATCCATTCACGGCACGGTAGCAACTGCTACCAATGCTACATGCACGAACCCAAGGCAATCCATACTACTATGGATTGCAAAGCCTTGCGCAGTGGGCTTGGGCACCCAAAACTTTGTACCTTGCTCAAACATATCATGATCAAAAGATGTCATGAGTAAATGGCCATCTTACAAAAAACTCGTGTAATATATGGGATCGATGCATGCAAACCGGTGATGGGTCGGGATTTTGTTTGTGCGTGCACATCTCATCGGACGAATGAGCCAAATAAAATGTGATGACATTTGATGGCCACACCCAATACCACAGTGCATCGACTGCCTCGTCGAACAAACACAAGATAACACGTGGAGATGCTCCACACGCATGAGAGGGTCGTCCATGATTGAAGAGGGAAAATATGAGAAGCTCAAAATAAGAGCAAAACAAAGGTAAAGTGATCCAAAGCTTGAACCCAACCTCTTCTCCCCAACACACTGGTTCATGCTTACCATTTATTTGTCTCAAGATTAGCCGATTTTGGACAAAAAAATGGATGTAGGGTCACTCATGGGTAGAACTTAATTAGTTATACACGTAAATCACTCGTTAAACAACTTTATTTTTTGAAAGGATTGCGGTAAAGGAAACCACTACATCGTTTTTTCTTTTTTTTTAATAGTAACAACCAAAATATGCGTCCGCGAGGATTTGAATCTGGGTGGTTGGGTTGTACATCCACCTAATCAAGTGAGCAAGGCTCACTTCTTCACGTTGAACGGGAAAATAGCTCCTGTGCGACGTCTTTCCATGCAAATCGATGGACAGCGACGTCGTTTGCTGAAATAACTCGCGTGTGACGCCATCTCGTGGCTGAAATAGCTCGTGTGCGACAGTCGGGCTTAACCGCAAGGGACAGGTTAGGGGTTGGAATTATGTGAGCCTGGTGGGTCCCCCCACTTATCCACATCAGCACGGGACCCACAGGAGCACCTCTTAGCGTGGGACCCACCTCTTGTCCATGTCATCAGCTGGTACAAAACAGATCCATCTCGCCCCCGTGCCAGAGCCATCCCCACGAGCAAGCTTTCCGACCGTTGCCCGCATCCTCTCGTCCCCTTCTTCTTTGGCGACAGCGCGCATCAACGCCGGCGGTAGAGGTATGTCTTCGAGCTCCGCTTCCACCTCCCACTGTCAATGGCCGCGCTACGGTCCAGTGCCGCTGGGAAAGTGCCCTGATTGCCCACGAACGGCACCTCTGAAGCGGCGGGTCACCACGAGCGACAAGAATGGCAACGCTGGGCGCGAGTATGTGCAATGCGAGAGCAAACCAGAGCCGGGGAAGGTGAGATCTGACTTTCCCCTCTTCCAATTTCATTTTATTTTCCTCAATTTTGGGTTTTCATGGCACTGAAGCCGGGGAATTTCCTCAAACCAGAGCCGGGGAATTAGGGTTAATATTTGGTTCCTATTTTCAGGATCTGCTGCCATGCGACCATTTCGAGTGGCTTGATGTGTACATCAAGAGGATTGAAAAGGCGGGCACATCCCTGGTGCCCAATTTGCCGCCGGCGGTGGAGCAATTGGGATCTACTACGGGGGTTGCTACGGTGCAGAATGGGGTGCAGAATGCGGATGGGCTTGCGGAAGTGAAGACCAAGTTGAAGAAGATGAACAAACAACTAAAGAAACTTTTCGATCTGAAGAAGCAGGACAATCTGATGGCTGCAATTTTTTATTTATGTGCAATTGCTCTTGAAAATGTCTATGTGCTGATCATTAGTCATTAAACAATGTAATTAGTGTTGCATCACTAATTAGACTTGAAAAAATGCATCACGAATCCACCCTTTATTTGGTTTGTTTCAGTTCGTATGACAGTGTGCAGATGTGTGTGCAATTTTCAGTTCAGTAGAAAAAAAATAAACAACGAGTAGGAGAAAAGGTCAGGCCCAAGTAAAACCTAGCCAGGCCGAATGTTTAAAGAAGTGTTCATCCAAAAAAACATACGTGCACACTCTAGGCCCAATAAACCTAGCCAGGCCCAATGGACAACGAATTCACCTCTGACTTTTGTTTTTTATTCAGCTTATGTTATTTCACACATATATAGTTTATTTTATTACAGAGCTGTGAAAAAAAACGTTCTAGGCTATCGAATAGATGTTGGGCCATGAGAAAACATTAAGGCCCAAATAGAAAAGTAGCCCACCCGGGTAGGGACACCCTTTTTATATAGCATAGAGGGCTGCTTCAGTTCTTAAAAAAAATGCTTCAACTAAAACCACTAAAATAAAATGTTGCTTCGGGAAATCAAGTTCTTACAAACATATTCTTCAGTTACTTGTATTTACTTTGGCCCCATTTTTTTCATGGGACAATGTAACTAAAATGCGGCAAAATGTTTGTAAATATTTGAAAATGGGTGAGAAAATGCGGCATATATAATCACGACCAATACATAGATATATTTATATAAATAGTAGCACGGGTAGGCCCGCACCCTTACAACTCAAACTGAAACAGAAAGCAAATAATACTTAAAGTAAATAAAACTTAAACGGCCGAGGCTGCACCGGCCGCACCATCTTCACTCCGGGCCTTCACTCCCGGCACCATCTTCTGGGCGCCCCCATCTTCTTGCTCGGGCACCCCTTCTTGCACGCTCACTCCTCGTTGAGATTGTAGGGGAGCCTGTGCATATGGTTGTTGGCGGGGAAAGCCACATCCCAGACGGTGTAGATGTTGTACATCGTGAAGGCGATGAACTCACATCCGCACCAGAAGACTTGCCCGAGCAGCGCGTGGGCGTCGAGCGGGTTGGCGAAGACGACCGTGAGCATCACGACATTGTCGAGAGAGTCATGGGTTTCGTGGAGGCGAAACATGGGCCTCATGCCCGTTGGGCGGTTGAGGTGGCGATACCTGGCGGCGAGGAACTCCTGGGCGAGCTCGTACGGGGACCTCCACCTCGATATCGCCCAGATGCGGAGGGAGTTGTCCACGAAGACGCCGGGGGTAGAGCTCCTCGCGGGTGGTTCACGGCGGCTAGTACGTCACTCCGGTGAACTCCATCTTCCCGGCTTGATGTGCTTCGAGAGAGAGTGAGGAGAGGAAGAGGAGAAGGAGAGGAGATGGATCTGGCTTGTGTGGAGAGGGGAGAGGAAGAGAGGGTGTATAAATAGAGAGGAGAGGAAGAGGAGAGGAGATGCCCGTTGCTCTCCCGTGAGTGCGAGTCTGAAAAGAGCTCGTTTTTTGAGTCTGAATCGAAGCGTGCCTCTGGATCGGCGGCGTGGTTAATTGCTGCAGTGCGACGTGTAAGTGTGCTTCTGAATCGGCGTGCTTAATGGCTATGGTGCGACGTCCGACGACATGCATGCAAATACTGAGTCGAGCGCGGGTGTGGTTGCATGCAGTCTGAATCGCCGCCACTACGGTTAGGCTAGACGGGAGCATAGCATAGCAGAACGGACACCACGACACCCAATGACATGTGGACCCTACACATGGTGGGCTACACACGGTGGCCAATTAGAGCGCAGAACGCGAGTCTCACGGATCGCCGTGGCTCAGCCGATCGCAACCGTTCGCGCTAGTTTCCTTCTAGAAGGCGTCGATCCAACGGCCAAAACGTCGGAGTCTGCGGGTTTCCTTCTAGAAGGCTTGATCGGACGGCCAACGTAGGGCTTATCCAATGGCCAAAAATACGAGCTAGGGTTAGCTGGGTTATGCGGGGTTTCGCCTCGGTCAACGGGGTTTTTGAGGGTTGACCAAACTAGGGTTGAGCATAACTAATTCAAAAAAAATCAAAAAATTAAGAAACCTGCGCACATGGTTTTGTAATGTAGTATAGTAACTAGGAAAAAAATATAAATATGGTTTATATACATTTTTACGAAAAATCCTAAAATCAAGTGAGAGACCTCGAACACTTTCAAATGAGCATAATTAATTAAAAAAAATCAAAAAATGAAGAAACCTACGCACATAGTCTTCTTATGTCATATAGTAACGAGAAAAATTATAAAGATGGTGTACATACATTTGCACGAAAATGCCTTCACTCAAATGTGAAATGTTGTACAAAGTAGTATGGATTTCAAAGGAGAGAATAGGTGGGTTGAAAGTTTTTGAAAATAAAAATTGTCAAAACCCCACCAAAGCTTCATTTTGGAGTGACTAAGATAGATCCGACCTTAGTTTTGCATTTTCATGTTTTAAACTTTATTTATTTATGATTTGCAATTAAACCATTATTATGCCAAAGAAAATAATTAATATGAAGATTAATTCAATAAATAGTGAGACTTCGGAATGACACTTTATAGGTAGAATAGATATCTACAAAATTTATTTGGCTCATTTAGACAAGGTGAAAAAAAACTTGCTTAGAAATGGGGCCGTTTACCGTACCTTTGAATCTCATTTGAAACACATTTTTCAAGAGTTAGCAAAAGGCCTCAGATTTTTCAGGAGTTCAAATTTGAAACAACATCATTCATAGTTATTAGAACAACATCATTCATAGTTATTACAACAAATACAACAAATCAAATTTATTACAACAAATCAAGTTTAGTACAACATCATTCTATTTATTTTGCCTCTTCTTACCACGGGTACCACTCGGTTTCTTCTCCTTCTCAACTTGTACAGCAAGCAACTTGTTGATACTCTTTCTTTTCTTACCAAAACAACTAGGCCTACCCATAGCACGGCCAAGAGGTTCATTTTGGACAACATCAGCAACATCTGGTTCAGTTTGCACCACAGCAAGGTCCAGAACAGGTTCAGCTTGCACATCAAGGTCCAGGACAGGTTCAGATTCCACAGCAAGGTGCAGAATAGGTTCAGCTTGCACATCAAGGTCCAGGACAGGTTCAGCTTGCACAGCAAGATCCATGACAGGTTCAGTTTGCACAGCAAGGTCCAGAACAGATTCAGTTTACTCCCGTGCATCAAGAACATGTTCAGTTTGTGAACTGAAACTTCTCTTCTTTCTACTGCCACTGAGTCTTGCTTTTTTCTGTGGCCAGCATTGTTCAACAACAAGAGGCGAGCCTTTTTCTGCACGCTTCCTTCTGAAAAATTAATCATATCACTTGGTTAGACTGAAAAAAGCAGCAAAATAAAAAACAACACACAAACAACAAAATTAACATACTTAGGCCTTTCCGGAGTGTAACGGCATTGTGTGGAACCAATTCTATGCCCAAGTATCCACACACAACTTGCATCTGTTTTGGTTACCTTTTTTAGGCCTTTTTAGCTTTTCATCTTTATCTTTTTTCTTTTTCCTACTACTCCCACCTTTCTCAAACCAAGCTATGAATCTGCTCTGTTTGGACCTCCCAGCTGTCATGGGTTTGTCACGTCAGGTGTCATAGATGACTTCGTAGGTGTGGGATTACGCGAGTCAAGCATCTCCGAGCTTGGGATCGCAGGAACAAAGATCAACACAGATTTACCTAGGTTCGGCCCCCTCAATGTGAGGTAAAAGACCTACTTCCTGCCTACCCTAGATTGGTATTGATATGAATACAGTGTTACAAGGGTTGGCGATCGATGTGTCGAGTCACCTCTTTCTGAATATATGAGAGCTTAGGGTTTTAGGTCCCGGGAGTCCACCTTATAAAGATGGTGCCTCGCCGGGTTACAAGGAAACTTGCGCGTTAAGGAAAGATAAGCCGAGTCCTACTTGGCGACTAAGTAATGTAATTTCGTGTCTTCCAAGTTATGTCTCCTCCGGTCTTCTAGATACTTCTTCTTTCATTATGATCTTGGGTTGGCCCATCTTTGTGTAAGCCCGTTGACGGTGCGGCCGTAAACTTATGATAAGTCGCATTTTTAGTCGCGGGCTGCGGGTTAAGTATTGCCACGACATTAGCCCCCAAGCTTTCGGGTGATTCGTAGAATCAGGCGGAAGATTCTGTCTTGATGATGATCTTGCGGGCTTGCGTATTTAGTTCTTGCCGATTTGTCAATGTTGCACTTGGCGACTTGCTGATGTTGAGCTTGGCGACTCGCTGATGATGAGTCGCGAGCGTTGCGGCTTATTGAGCTGCTAATGTAGAAGCGATGAGTCGCATATGTTTGTTGATGTACTATCACAGGCATTCGAGGCCGGCGAAATCTTGTTGAAGCTGCATCCATTGCCTTGAAAAGAGTACGCCAATATGTGCACATGCTGGTAGCCATGTTAACTAGTCTTGTTCGATCTTTGCCGTGAAGTCCATGCACAAGTCTTCCTCACTTGTTATTTCAACACTTCTGTTTAGTCGCATTGAAGCTGCAGAATCGTGTTAAGTTCTCCGCGAAAATTATATAAGATGATGGAGAAGCCTTTGGTGAAAGCTGTCTTGTCATGTTGGATGTAAGACTGAACTGAAATCATAAAAATAATAAATAATAACTTTATGAGCATCAGGATATATCAGCCAAATGTGTATAAGGTGCTGAGTCATAGACATCGAAGCAGAAAAGACCATAAGCATAAAAAAGCTGGTCAATAATTAGAGTATAAAAATCTATCAAGTTTTCATGACGAGCCATCTGAGCGCATGTTGAATCATGGCGGCTCAAGGGTATATAGCCACAGCCTGTATTTAGAGATTTCCGAGTCGCTGATTTGACTCGCAAATGGTATATATATTCTCATGTGCTGCAAAAAATGAGACCTACATATAAACATGGTATATCGATGTAGTATAGACCACCAGATGCCGGTGGGTGGATGTGTAGCCCCCAAGGGCCGGGTTGCATGCTTGATCATGCTGCTCGGGACTAAAAAATATCTCAATTTAGACAAAACCTTAATTGTCCTAGCCCCCGGGCATTAAGCAGGTATGCTTTTGTCATCCTGCTTGATGTCATATCCTGAAATAACTTGAACAAAAATGCTGCTTTCAATATGATGATATTTGGAGTAGAGCGAAATCGCTTATAAACTCCGAACTGTGAAATATTAGTTGAGCCGATAGGAAAAAAGATAATCCCAGTCAAGACTCTAGATATAAATTAAGGAATTGTCCTTAAAAATTCCACTTGATGTGGCTGAAGATGAATAAATAATTGTGCCTTTATCAGCCGATATCAGGAGATAATTATCTCAATCGTTAAAAAGCTGGTCGTGTCAATTCGAACTCATATGGCCGAGTTATAGGTTCCTGTTAAATCAAAAGGCAAAGCCCCCGAGGAAGCAATAGATAACATTGATGATAATATGTTAGCCTTGACGGCTAGTAATAATTCTGATGAGACTTTAGTACTCAGCATAATAGCATATGGTACCCTGCATGATAGTATAGTATAATCTGCATGATAAATGATATTTCGCATGATACAAATGATATGTCTCATGATGTAAATGATATGTTGCATGATGCAAATGATATGTTCGCATGATAGCAAATTGTATTTTGCATGATAGCAAATGGTACGATGCATGATAGCATATGGTACGACTCAGTATTTCCCAGGTCTAATGTGTGTTCAGGGTCGAGAACGGCCATGATAGGCAATCAGACTCGATTGACGCCACATGCCGGTACTTTAGTCCTTCTGAATTATCTCTGTTACCGTCAAGTAGGTCCTCGCACGGCTCAGTATTTCCCAGGTCTAATGTGTGTTCAGGATCGAGAACGTCCATGATAGGCAATCAGACTCGATTGACGCCACATGCCGGTACTTTGGCCGCATAGTGCAAGTTGCATCTCACTTAAGACGAGTATAACCAGGTTAATTTGCCACAAAGAGCGATTCTACGAGAATAAGCCGAGCTCGTAAAGCTACAAAGCCCCCGTAAAACCCAGAGATTAGTGAAAATTGAGGCGGAATGACAAACCCCCGGATACCGGCGGTGCCTGCTTTATTTCACTAATCCGGATGTGCGACCGCGCGTAGGTGGCAGTCGACTTTTGATATAAGCAGCTGCAATAGTTGTGACAATAGCTCTGAATAGCTTTGATGATAACCAGCTCTGATTAGCTGTAAATGTGATACCACGGGTCCCTGATTTGGCCCAAGAATTGATACAACGGGTCACCTGCTTAACTCAAGTATTGACAAGATGATGATTCGTTAGTGACTCGTAAACTGATGTAATGATAAGCTGTATGCGACTCATAAAGGTAAATCACTAGGTGACTCATAAATTAATATGATAATGATAAGTCATTGGATAGCCCATAAAATGATATGACAATGATAAATCACGAATTTGTATAATGAGTTCCCAAATATCAATGCTTGAATATGTAATGGTGACATTGGTGCGTTAAGAAAACCTTTTGTCAGATGTAAATAAAAGCTGATTTCGCACATCATGCAAGATATAAAAAGAGCTCAACTTTGATAAATAGTAAGGTATATGCATCTAGGATAGATATAGTGCGAGCTATAAATAACTCAATTTTAATAAATCCAATACGGGTTGTAAGACCCTTCTTAAATAAGTGGATGTAATTAAGCATTCAAAATGATTTGAATTTAAAGTCGGTGGCATGATATCATTTGAATCGCAGAGATATTGATAATAAACTTCATAAACTAGACATGCAGCCCTGAGATTTACTCGATTGTGAGACATTTACTCGATTGTGAGACTTAATCGTGTTTGATAAAAGCCATACAGCTACAAAATTCGAGCGTGAAAATGACTTATCTTGTTTTTATTCCGCTGACATTGGTGACGTGATATGATCCGCAGACCGTAGATGTCAATCCGCCGAAGACGAAATAAGCCGCGGTGGTTGATTTCAACCATGGCGAGTCAACAAGGTGCTGATCATATTGAGCCGGACGTGGCTTGGTTGTTTTTCTGCAGCACCAGATTATTCCTCATAAAGAAAGGCGATTAATATATGATAGACAATTGATAACTTTTAATATACGAGCCAACTGATGTGTAACCAACAGTGTGTGAATCAGATGCATGTATCTAAATAGAGTTGAATGACCTGTGTCAGATTGAATTTCTGAAATAATAAATGAGATCAACTTGTAGTTTTCTGATTTGTAAATATTGATCTAAATTTTATGTCTGCGACATGATATATTTAAAATTGCAGAGGTATGAATAATAAGCCGCATAAATTAGATATGCACCACCCGAGATTAACTCGAAAGTGAAACTCAATAATAACTAATAAAGCAAAAGGCTGTAAGACTTGAGCATGATAGCAACTTAGCTTATTTTTATTCTCCTGTCATTGATGACGCGGCTTGAGCTTGCAGTGAGGTCGAAATCATTCCACCGCGAGTCGCCGGAGCTGGAGATGATTAATTTGTACGCCAGGTCGCCGTTGCAGGATCTACGGCGTCGGCCATGGGTCACGCCAGGCGTCAATTTTTCTCCCACATAGATGTGGCCTTGCTCATGTGGTATGTCGAATTTGTTTGAGTCGCCATGCTGTGCCGCGCGGCTAAGTTTCAGAGAGTCACCACGGTCCTTGCTTCGTAAGCCATCTATTTTTCCCTGGCTGATCTGAGTCACATGGAACACTGAACTCTGAAGTAGTGTCGAACCATCTCGCCAGGCGTGTACGTTTGATCTGATGAACATGTAGGCGCGAGCTATCGACTTGATGCCTCTTTCTCTGCTCTTTTCTCCTTTTCTTTCCTTGGAACTTGATCCACATGCGAGTCAAAACGGTATTATATATCTGGTTCGTAACTCCTCCGATCTCTTTCCCTGCTTGATGCCACGTTGGAAGATTGGGCCTTGAGCAAGTGCCATGATCTTTTTGGTTGATCACCGGTATGTAGATTTGATTCTTGGAAAGTACGCTGCCTTCTACTCTTGATCGTGTTTAACTCGGACATGAACTGTATCATACCGACTCGAGATCTGCCTTTGTTTGGATTCGCGACTTTGCCCAAATACAAAACTTGCTACAGTGCGCGAGCCGCCGACGGAGATCTAACCATTGGAATTGTCTCAAATTTGTTGGAGGGCTTCAAGATTGTATTCCGCAGGTTCCACCAGAGGGATTTTCAAATTGATGTCCGAGTCGACCTCGATAATTATTTTCCCAAAGTCGCGCGGAGTTCCGTCAGCTTTCGATAGGGCTTCAGTGTTTGAATCGGCCACGGAGATCTAACCGTTGGAATCCAATGCGCTTTGGACAGCTGATAGGAAACTCGATTTCGCATCTTTCCACTGAAGGGATCGTCGAGATGAGTTCCGAGACGCCACCGGTAATGTCCGCCATACGGGCGTTGCTGCTGTCCTGTAACCCGCGCGTGAGGGGCATTGTCGAAGTTGAGCCCCGAATCGCGCGGTCAAATTTCTCCACGCTTTCTACTCGAGCTTGAGGTAGATCTTGATGTAGATGTTGATGCCACCAAATCATTTAGACCGGCGCGATGTCGAAGTCGCCGAGCTTGAATCGACGACGAGATCCTCCGTCCCTGGCACAGATCCAGCGCAGAACATGACGCTCTTGACCGCAGGCCCCACGGTGGGCGCCAACTGTCGTGGGTTTGTCACGTCAGGTGTCATAGATGACTTCGTAGGTGTGGGATTACGCAAGTCAAGCATTTCCGAGCTTGGGATCGCAGGAACAAAGATCAACACAGATTTACCCAGGTTCGGCCCCCTCAATGTGAGGTAAAAGACCTACTTCCTGCCTACCCTAGATTGGTATTGATATGGATATAGTGTTACAAGGGTTGGCGATCGATGTGTCGAGTCGCGTCTCTCTGAATGTATGAGAGTTTAGGGTTTTAGGTCCCGGGAGTCCACCTAATAAAGACGGTGCCTCGCCGGGTTACAAGGAAACTTGCGCGTTAAGGGAAGATAAGCCGGAGTCCTACTTGGCGACTAAGTAATGTAATTTCGTGTCTTCCAAGTTATGTCTCCTCCGGTCTTCTAGATACTTCATCTTTCATTACGATCTTGGGTTGGCCCATCTTTGTGTAAGCCCGTTGACGGTGCGGCCGTAAACTTATGATAAGCCGCAGTTTTTTAGTCGCGAGTTGCGGGTTAAGTATTCTCCCAACACCAGCCTTCCTTTTAGTGAGGGGTGGACACATAGAAAATTCAAATTCCACCTCAGGCCACTGCGATTGGTCTGTTAGTTCTAGAATTGGAGTTGCATATGCAGCCTTGAATCTTTGCACCGAGTAATAATCATGCAAATATGGGTGCATATTTAACTTGGGTGTAGATGCCAAAAAAATTATGGCATGCTCATATGGTTCCCAGTGTGTTGCCACTCTAGGCAGGTGCATTCATGCAAATCAGTGTCAACAACATGCCTCATTCCACTCTTTGTATCTCTAACTTCAGCACCTCACAATGAAGATTTCTCAGCAGATAGATGTGAAAGCTTTCTGCTCCCGTTGACCACTTGTTGTACCACTGCCGGAAGCTTATCCCCTTCCAAAAGATCACCAATTCTTCTTCTCAATTCCCACAAGCGCATGATCATGATCCTGATTTGGTCCACCATGTCATGCACTGGCAAGTCTTTCAATTCCTTCACCCTGTTGTTGAAACTTTCTGCCAAGTTGTTGTTGATATGATCGCACTTGATTGCAGTATTAAAACCTGACCTATACCATAACAAAGAATGGTAGGTGTTCAACCATGAAGCAAAATCATTCTCACTACATGCTGCCATTAGCTTACCAAGGTGATAGGAATGTGTCTGTGAGGTGTAAGCTCTTACTGCCGGCCACATGCGCCCAAATTCTTCTCCTCTGAATTTTTTTATCAGATTCATCCACATATGGCCAAAGCACTCCCTCTGCTCAGCATGAGGGCAAACAATCTTCACTGCATTTTCTAGCCCTTTACATGCATCTGTGTGGATGGCCAAAGGTGATACTAGCCCTAGGCATTTTTTCAACAGCATCATGAACCATGTACGTCCATGATGACTCTGTCTCTGACTGAAACATTCCAATGGCAACAGAAAACATCCAGTTGTGTCCATCAAGAGCATTGCATACTGCCAACTGACCATTCCATTTTCCAGTCAAAAAAGATGAGTCGATGCTTAAATATAGACGACACCCTGCTTTAAATCCATCTATGCAAGGCTTTAAACACATAATTTTTTTGCTAAAATAAACCTTGCCATCCTCTTTACCTCAGTATCTATCTCCACCACACTGCCAGGTGACCTCTTCTCCACCTCTGCTTTAAAACTATACAACATCCTAAATGTATTTGCTCATTCACCATATAATGCTTTCATTGCCCTTTGTTTTGCCTTCCACACTGTGGTATATTTCAGCACAATGGGATACATCTTTTCCAGGTCAACTTTAAGTCTCTTTGCTGTAGTGTTTGGTGTCTTGGCTAAAATAGGAGCAATCTTTTATGTAATCTAAATCTGTGATGTCATCCTTGAAACTTGCTGTGAACTGCTCATACATGTATGCTCATGTGGAATTTGATTTACCCTGATTGTATGGCCATCAGGTTGTCGTCTAGCAGATATGTACCACTTGCAAGGTTTGGCACCTCCATCATAACCTTGGCACCTAGCATATTTTTTTTTTCGATCAGTCCACAGAGTCTTGGTCTCAAACTCATGTCTCACTGCATAGGTCTTGAAACACATCCTAAACTCATCCATGTTTGCCCACATCTTTCCCACCTCAATGACAGGGTTCTCTCTGTCATACACATGCACCAGCTCATCAGCATGTGCATCATCTACATCATCTGTAGCATCTAACATCAACTCTCCATCCACTTCTTCATTGCCTGAATTTGTGTTAGCATCAGCAGGCAAAGTATAGTCATCCTTCTCCATATCTCTGTCATCAACTGGAATTCCAAACATTTCGGCCATCTTAGTGTCAGCTATTGGTGCAATGACCAAATCTGTGTGTTCAGCTAATTCTACTAAATTCCAATCAACAACAACCTTCCTAGCATCATGGCATCCCTGTTCTACATCTGCAACAACCCCTGTTTCTTCACATATCACAGTCAGTTCAGAGAGCATTGGCAACAACATCTGCTTCTCTGCAGCCCACTCAGCATCTGCCATCTGTGAAGCCATCTTTGATGGCACATAACCTACCCGGGAATCTGGGTTCAGATCAATGAGCTCTGTCCAACCTTCTTGTCGATCAAATTCATTAACTACATCTTCTCCATCCTCAATTCGGACATAAGTGTTTTCCCAATCAGAATACCATAGCAGTGCCACCTCTTGATCTGGACCCCAAATAATGCTCTCCCCAATTCTCTTGACCAAATTCTTCACTGCCTTCTCCTCCTTGCGCTGAAGTTCCTAGGGATCAATATCTGTATATTTGACATCCCAAATAACTCTCGTGTCTCTCTCAATGTTTCGAACGCTACCATCACCTAGCTTGGCCTTACAAGGAAAGAATTCAACTGTAAATTCGAAGCTAGGAGTAGAATCTCCCCTGTCAATGGCGGGCGGAAAGCGGCAGTCAGCTAGGGGTGCAGGGGACGAGAACCAAATCGAGTTCAAAATAAGCTAGAAGAGGGTGCGCATTACCGATTTGAACTCTCTCCGGGCTCCATCTCATTCAATCCACGCGCACCTCTCCACGCTTCTCTGATTTCAAATCGGCCGGGAAACAGAGCTTCAGTCCACAGACGCATCCAAAATTGAGGGGAACGAGGGTAGGGTTGCGAAATTACTCACCAGAGAAAGTTGCGCCACCGCCGAGAAGGTGCTCCACAGCTGGCGAGAAGAAATCATTGCCGCTGCCGGACAAGGGGGCGGCGCCGTCGAGCAAGGGCGGATCGAGCGGGAGTGGAGCACGGTCTACTCGGGTCCGTGCGGTGTCGTGGCAACTGAGTGGATCCCACCAGTCGAAGCACATAACCAGCCAAGTCCTAACCTAATCTCAGCCTCCGTTAAGAGCCAGACAGCCGTTTTATCAGTTAGTCCTGTCTGAGCTATTCCCACGCTAAAAAACGTCGCATCAGGGCTATTTCAGCCAACGTCGTCGCATCCTGGACAATTCCCCGAAACGACGTCGCACAGGAGCTATAGACCCCACGTTGAACAACTCTTGATGAATGTACTTGTATTTTGGATAAACGGCACATAATCTCCATATGCTCCGAGTGTATATAGTTTGGTAGGCGATATCCTACCTATATAAAAGCTCACCCTCTAAGGCCACCGGAGAGCCTGCCCACGTCGCCACGCACTGTAGAGTGCTACAGTACCCGCACTTCTACAGTGCGCCGTGTACTGTAGCACTCTATAATTTTTTTTGGGAAAAATATACAGATGAAAGCCACGTCGCCACGCACTATAGAGTGTTACAGTACCTGCACTTCTACAGTACGATGTGTACTGTAGCAGTATAATTTTTTTTTTTTGGAAAATATACACATGAAATATATGCGCGCCGGCAAGTAGTTTAAGATTTGAAATAATTTGTAAAAGGTAACGTCGCGCGAGAAAGAGGGAGAGGGAGGGGGATTCGAGGATGGTTTTCCAACGAGGCCCCTGTAATTTTGTAGAATCACAAACAGGTCCTTCATAGTGGAAAAGTATGGACTACGCTGCAATTTATGGGCTTGCGAGTTTCTGTTTGCAAAAATGGTGCGCCAATATTCGCGTGGAGTACTGTAGCACTCTATAATTTTTTTTTGGAAAAATATACACATGAAAGCCACGTCGCCACGCACTGTAGAGTGCTACAGTACCTGCACTTCTATAGTACGACGTGTACTGTAGCACTACATGAAATATATGCGCGCCGGCGAGTAGGTTCCATTCCTGTGATCGGTTTCAAGTTTGGTCGACTCAAACTCCTTAATTTTGGATCCAAACTCGCAAAAATATTTGACAAATTTTGTCAAAATCATCGCACTCAGTCATCCATTTAAATTTCCCTTTCACGAGTATACGAGTATCATCCTTCTAAACAATTTTCATGTTTTAACCTTTTTGTTTTGACGGACATAAATATATTTATTTTCCAATCTTCAAATTTGTTGTATTTAAGTCTGTGAAAAAAAAACAAACTCTGACATATTTAAATGTTTTAAATCCATGTATTCGATCCAAAAATTTATCTTAGATCTAGCCAAGGGTAGCGCTTTTATTACCTACCTGTCATGCACAAAGTTTTCATGAACCAAATTATATACCTACAGTCTCAGTTAATAACTCATTTTACAAAACTACGTCACATACCAATACAACATGCCCGGCGGTGGTCAACATAACCGTCGTATCCATTTCTGATATCAGCAGCTGACGTTATCAGGATCCCACTTGCCAGCCTTTTAATATTTTGAAAAAATGATTTCAATAATTATTAAAACTCTGACAATGGGTTCAGGTTGTCATAATTTAAAACTTTCCTAACAATTTCACACATTTGTCCAATTTTGTAAATTCAATAACTTCTAATCCGTGATCCATAAAAATGTGTTCAGTATACCAAAAATATTTAGACAAAAATGGATTCTATCTATTTATGTTCAATTCATGCACTAACTTTTAGTTGGAAGAAACCGAATATTTTATCTATAATACCAATTATGTTACCATATACCGTGAAAGTTAAATATCAGTATTCTAATTCCGTATGTATATATATACATATAAACTTTATGTACATGACCATATTTTAGAAGGAACAATTTACGCACCGTCGTAAAATACACTTCAAATTACGCAGCAAAATTAACATCACGGGCGAAATTAAACATTCCAATTTGGTAAATAATTGGATGTAATATATATGAACTTTCTTCAAATATGGAGTTCAATTCAATAAATGTACATCGAACATGTTTAAATATTTTGAATTGGTAAAAATTTGGACAAAAAAACAAATGCACTTCCTCCAACTGTGGACTTAACTTGAACATTTCAATTCGATTAATATTTGTATGTAATCTGGATGAACTTTCTCCAAATATGTATTTCAATTCAATAAATGTGCGTTACCACTCATTATGAACTTAAATTAAATATTACGGAAAAATAGGAACATATTTAAACATTTCATTTTGCTAAAAAAATTGGAAATACTCTAAAATATATCAACATGTTCATAAAAATATATACTAACTACTTATGCCATAATGCAAACGTATTTGAACATTCCAACTTGGTGATCATTTCGACAAAATCTATACGAACTTTACTATCTAACTATGGAATTAAAATAAATAAATGCTCACATCATGCATTCTCTAACTATAGAGTTAAATTATAAATTAATGTCGAAATACAAGCACATTCAAGCATTTTAATTCACTAAGTATTTAGACATACCCTAGACGAAAAAAAATCCAACAGATTTAAAAAATTGGAGATACTCTAGAACATATCAACATATTCACAAAAATATATGCGAACTACTTATGGCATAATGCAAACATATTTGAACATTCCAATTTGGTGAATATTTGGATACAATCTGAATGAACTTTATCTAACTACGAAGTCACAATTAACAAATGCTCATACCATGCATTATCTAACTATGGATTTAAATTAAAAAATTATGTCGAAATACAAGCATATTTGAACATTTTAATTCACTAAATATTTAGACATACTCTAGACGAAAAATTCCAACGGATTTCAATATTTTTCGAATTACAATGGGTGCGGCGTGTCGCCGCACCAAATTCCACCAGTAGTCCAACTACAAGCAATGGCCCCGGCCACCTGTTAAATACAAGTCCAAATATAAACAAAAAAAGCTACCAAACTGAGCCAGGACAGCCCAATCTATCATGGACACCACCTCAGCCACCGCTGGCTCTTCACGCTCGCCACCGTACGCGGTAACACTGTCTAGTGACGCCGTCAAGAGGGCTGCACCCTCAGCAAAGTCAGAGTTCGCTAATGGCCATTGTCAATCATGGACAGTACTACCTCGGCGGCTCGGCCATGCTGCACTCCTGCAGGCTCGCAACCGTTGTCACCGGAGGCGACGGCACTGAGCCCGGACCACCCTTGCCTGACTGACGCACAATCGATACCCAGTGGAAATTTATTAAATCTATACTGAACATCAGAAAGATGTTCAATAGATCGGTTGAGTTTCGCAAACAAAAGGCAAATGGATTAACAGACACAAACTGAGGCAAAATGGTAAGTGGGCCTACTATCCAAGGCCCTCCAGTTCAGCATGAACATGTGTGCTACGTTATTATAGAATCTTATCATTTCTATTTCTCCCAAACACCAAAACATTTGAACCTACGACTTTGCTTCCTCATAAAAATAATAGTACTGCTCTATGCCTGAAAAAAAATCGGATATTTTGGAGAAATTTAAATATCTACAATAATAGAGTTTACATTAAGCTTAAGGTGCACCAAAAAAATTTATAGATGAAAATAGAAAAATTAATATCAGAGCCAAGTTTCGATCTTGGGACTTGTGGGTTATGGGCCCACCACGCTTCCGCTGCGCCACTCTGATTTCGATGTTATTTTTCGATCATTAGTTTTATATTATGACATAGCAGCTTCTCTCGTGTATAGCCAGGCGAGAACGGCTCCAGTTCGGGTCAGAGTTACCAACGGAGCAGTCGATGCGGGGGGTGTTTATATATGTTTTCCTGCTCCCTGCCTTTATTTCCCACGATCAACTACTACCAAAATCTGACCACATACGTGATGGAGGACGAGTCGATTCCGCCATGGTCTGAGCTCCTGCCCGAGCTCGTCGGCTCCATCGTCACCCGCCTCCCGACCGCCGGCGACTGTGCCCGCCTTCGCGCCGTCTGCCGTTCTTGGCGATCAGCGATGCGCCACCACGGTTCCCCCGTGCGTCACCCACCACCGTGGGTCTTTCTCTCCGACGGGCGCTTCCTGGCGTGCTTGGACGCCCGCTCGGCACAATGGCGCCGCCTCGCTTCCTACCCCCCGACCGCGACATGCTTCGGCTCAACTGGCAGCTGGCTCGCCCTCTACCACGTCGACGCCAAAAATAGGCAAGGATGTCTCCTGTACAATCCTGTCACAGGCACGACCGTGCCGCGTCCTGATCTTGACACCATCATCGACAACATCTGCTTAGTCCGCAAGGTCCTCATGCCAAGGGGCCCTGGTGGCGACATCGCTCTCTCTCTTGACACCACCGGCTATTGGTATGATCCGTTCATTCTGGCTAGGTTCGGGAAGGGTGCGGGGCAAGCACAAATAACTACCTCCAAAGGCATCATCGACGATATCGCTTTCCTTGGAGCCAAATTGTATGGCATTACTATCACGGAGGACCTTTACTGCCTCGATATCGGCTTTGGTGATGACAGCGTACCCATAGTTACTAGCATCCAAATTGTCATAGAACATCCGGTGATAGAGGCAGGTGATGAAGATGACGAGGAGGGGAACAACAATGAGCTTCTTGAAGGAATTGGCGATTTTCGCATTATCACCAACCGCTACCTGGATGAGTCATGTGGGAAGCTATTCATGGTCAAGCAACAACTGGTATGTCCAAGATACTATGACAACTTTACTCTGAAGGTGGAAGTTTTTGAAGCAGACATCAAAGCAGGTGAGTGGAAGCCGCTGGTTGCCGGGCTAGGCGGTCATTCGCTTTTCATCGGTAATTCGCTCATCAAGTTTGTTCCTGCTTGTGGGGAGATAGAGGAGGATGCGGTCTATTTCATGGAAACGGGTGAAATATTTTGCATGAGATCCCAAACTAACAGGGTCGCACATGCACAATGGAATTCTTATTACGAACAGTTGACGCGGGGTATTCTGTATCTCGGCCGACCATACTGTATATTTCCCCCTGATCTAGTGGTTTAATAATATCTCTGAGAGGAGGTGACTGTACTATTTGTTACAAATGTGAGGGCATTGACTTTAGCATATTGAATATAATCATGAACAAAATTGGTGGTTTTATTGATACTGGAAATATGGGAATTTAAAATCCCCTATAACTCTTGTAAATATTATGTTAAGTAAAATATCACATGCATGGAATCTGTTAATTTTTGGGATAGCAGCTATTATGAAATTTCCAAAAAAAAAGTCATGTCACATATTTTAGAAGTTCGTTTACTTTTAAACATAAGTAGTGCTATTTTACTATATATTTTACTCTCTACACGCCATCACCCATTCACCATAGTAGTCTCTCACAGACCCATTAGATTCCATATAGATACATGCAACATACTTGAGTTTAAAAAAACTTGGATGCTACATAGTTTCAACATTCTAATCAGTGTGGATATTTCCCCTCGATCTAGTGGTTTAATAATTTCTCTTAGAGGACATGATTGGAGTAGTATTATTAGTAACTCGTTTAGTCCTTTCCTCAGTGTCGGACCAATCCAGTGTTTCGCCAAGATACTTCAATGATTCTTGTTTCCCCCGCCAGGAATTCACCTATAGAAAGCACATGTTCACTTTCCCTAACTCCGCGTCTCGGTTGCTATCTCGAGTTTAAATCCTGAACGTTAGGAGTATATGCCATTTTTTTCATTGACATATCCTGCTTCAAAAGACATTACATTCTTATGATGTATATCTGTTAGAAAGGATCAGTATCAGCAGAAGCAGTAAAGTAAGTCCGTATTATTTCGCCTGAGAAAGCAACAATCAACAACTAAAGATTTTCTCTCCTGCAAAGATACTTAAACGATTTTTTCCACAACCAGAAAATCAGGCCCTGTGATCTATAAACTTTAAAAAAAAATGAAATGTTCTTTAAATTTTTCTGCATAACCAGCTCTTTGGATTTCATTGCTTTCCACGATGTGTTCCTAGGTGACAGCTGGTGGTTTGATCGATGCTCCTGCCAAATATCAGATCTTAGTCAACTTCTCGGAAACTATAAGATTTATGGTGTTTGTAATGGAGCAACACAGAGTTCCATACTAAATGTTAGGCCTCTCTAAACAAAAAAATGCTATCTCTTCAAAAGTCCACGGATTTATCACAGGCCGTTCTTCTTAACCAGTGTAGGATTAAGCCATTCCTGCCTACAAACCTAGCAGTTGCCATCTACAATCAGTGTTGGCATTTGCAAGTAATTCCGTGGAGCATAAACTACAGTCACCATGGGGAACGTACTTGACTGCCAGCTGCAATCAGAACAGAACAAAAAGGTCAAGCAAACCTGATTGAAATCAGCCATCCTTCAAGAGATAACGTAGGGATCCTCTAGGTCCATACCAATAATTTGCAAAAGGATAAATCTTGCCCAAAATCCTATTTTGGATGTTATGATGCATTGAGACTGGGCCTACCATCCAAGGCCCTCCAGTTCTGCATGAACATGTGTGCTACGTTATTATAGAATCTTATCATTTCTAGTTCTCCCAAACAACGAAACATTTGAACCTGAGACTTTGCTTCCCCATAAAAGGTAATAGTACTGCTCTATGCCTGAAAAAAAATCGGATATTTCGGAGAAATTTAAATATCTAAAATAATAAAGTTCAGATTAAGCTTAAGGTGCACCCCAAAAAAAAAACGAAAATAGAAAAATTAATATCAGAGCCAAGTTTCGATCTTTGGACCTGTGGGTTATGGGCCCACCACGCTTCCGCTGCGCCACTCTGATTTCGTTGTCATTAGTTGTATTTGATTATATAGCATCTTCTCTCGTGTATCTGATGCAGATCGATAGCCAGGCAAGAACGGCTCCAATCAAGAACTCGATGTGGGCTCTAGCTGGGTTCGGGTCAGAAATACCAACGGAGCAGTCGATGCGGGGGTGTTTATATGTGTTTTCCTTCTCCCTGCCTTTATTTCCCACGATCAACTACTAACAAAATCTGACCACATACGAGATGGAGGACGAGTCGATTCCGCCATGGTCTGAGCTCCTGCCCGAGCTCGTGGGCTCCATCGTCACCCGCCTCCCGACCGCCGCCGACTGTGCCCGCCGCCGTGCGGGCTGCCGTTCCTGGCGATCAGCGATGCGCCACCACGGTTCGCCCGTGCGCCACCCACCACCGTGGGTCTTTTTCCCCGACGGGCGCTTCCTAGGGTCCTTCCACGGCCGCTCGGCGCAATGGCGCTGCCTCGCTTCCTACCCCCATAACGCGACATGCTTTGGCTCAACTGGCAGCTGGCTCGCCCTCTACCACGTCGACGCCAAAAATAGGCATCGATGTCTCTTGTACAATCCTTTCACAGGCACGACCGTGCCGTGTCCTGAGCTTGATGCCATCATCGACAACATCCCGAGCAATTGCGTAGTCGGCAAGATCCTCATGCCACGGGGCCCTCATGACGACCTCGCTCTCGCGGCCACCGACTATCGGAATCACCCGTTCATGTTGGCTAGGTTCGGGAAGGGTGCGAGGTTGCCCAAAGCACATATAACTACCTCCAAAGGCATCATCGACGAAATCGCTTTCCTTGCATGGAGGCAAATTACTATCAGGGATGACCTTTACTGCCTCGATATTGGCTTTGGTGACGATGGCGCGCCCATAGTTACTAGCACCCAAATTGTCATAGAACATCCGGTGAGTGAGGCAGGTGATGAGGATGACGAGGAAGAGAACTGATAAACAACGTATTTGTATGTTGTACGGTATATTAGCTAACTAGGATAGTTAGAATCTAAATCCTCTAATCTAGCTGTAATGTACGGAAGGTTTGGTGTTGCTTTACCGTGTATGACTGTAACTCTGATTGATCAATATAAATACAAGAGGACGGCTCGTAATACATCCGATCCCATCTAGCTAATCTCAATCTAGACGACGATGGCAACGACTCCGTCCATGAGCGATGTAGTCTCCAGCTCCAAGAGCAGCGGTGGTTCCCGGCTCATCAACCAAGTCTTGAGTGGAATAAAAGTGTCGCGTGACAAGTGGCACTGTCGTCTAGGGCATCCTTCTACACAAATCGTCCAGCATATTTTACATCGTCGTCAACTTCCGTCTTTGCCAAATGTGTTTAATAATGTAATTTGTGATGCTTGTCAACAAGGCAAGAGTCACCAGTTGCCGTTTTCCCTTTCTAGTCGTGTGTTTTCAGAACCTCTTGAAATAATATATTCGGATGTATGGGGTCCTGCCCAACCCTCTGTTAGTGGACACACATTTTATGTTAGTTTTGTTGATGGCTATAGTCGCTTTACATGGTTATATCTTCTTAAGCGCAAAAATGAGGTGTTTGATGTCTTTGTTCAATTTCAACGTCATGTTGAGCGGTTACTTCATCGCAAAATCATTCATGTCAAAACCGACTGGGGAGGAGAGTACATTAAACTCAATCAATTCTTTAACAAACTTGGTGTATCTCATAGAGTTTCTTGTCCTCATACACACCAACAAAATGGCACTGCCGAAAGGAAACATCGACACATTGTAGAAACCGGCCTCACCCTTTTAGCTCATGCTTCGGTTCCTTTTCATTTTTGGAGTGATGCTTTCTCTACGGCATGTTTTCTCATAAATAGACTCCCTAGTCGTGTTATTGAGATGCAATCTCCCTTGGAACGCCTTCTTGGTGAATCTCCGGATTACACGTTCTTCCGTGTGTTCGGGTGTGCGTGTTGGCCTCATTTGCGTCCTTACAACAATAAGAAGTTAGATTTTCGTTCCAAAAAGTGTGTTTTCCTAGGATATAGTTCTCTCCATAAAGGTTACAAGTGTCTACATGTGCCCACTAATAGAGTTTACATATCTCGTGACGTCGTGTTTGACGAGGGTGTTTTTCCCTTCTCCCAATTACCAAAACAATTATCCGAAGCTTCAAATCATTCTACTCCACACTCCGGCCAATTTGATGATATTGCACATACCTTGTTGCTTTTGCCTAATCATGGTGCAGGGAAAAGACGTGGTGCCCGTCTTGAAATACTCACGCCAGATCAGGATGTCGATCAGCACAACGACGATCGTGTGCATGCCTCGTCGGGCACGCCTCGCCATGCTGGATCGGATCCGTCGCTTGACCCGGTGGCCTTCGAGCCTGTTTCCTCGGGACGCCTGACGCCCTCGCAGCGACGCGAGGCCTCTGGCTCAGCTCCGAGTTCGGCTCAAATAAGTGAGCCAATTACACCGCGGCGTCTGGATTTTCTGCAGTCGCCCTCGCTCGAGTCTTCATCCCCGATGTCATCTGGCCCATCCGCTCAGCCTTCTCTGCCTGTACAGCCACCGCCCACCCGTGCGGTTACCAGATTGCAGCCACTACTAGAAAAAGGAGCTCTAGTCGCGGTTCCAGAGCCCCTTTAGTCGCGGCTGGGCAACCGCGACTAAGCAGGCGGGACTAAAGCCCCCCCCCTTAGTCACGGCGGGTTCCGAACCGTGACTAGAGGTCCCTCCACGTGGGGTCGTGGGGACGTGGTGTGTTGGGACCTTTAGTCCCGGTTGGTAGAACCAACCGGGAAGGGTTTTTGGGTTTTTTTTTTCGATTTAATTGCAGGGTTTAGGGTTTATATATGCCGGGGTTTGGTTATAGGTTCCCGTGTCCCATGTCGTAACCGTGGTTTCACTAGTAACCCTTCCCGTAACGGTAACCGGTAACCGTTACGGTGACGGTGACCGTTACGGTGACGGTTACGGTAACCGTTACGGTAACGGTGACGGTTACCGTAACGTTTTCCACGTCGTAACCGTTCCCGTGTCGTATGAAGTCGATGCACATATTTATAACAGATACAATTAAATTAAGTAATACTTTTAGATCGTAGTCAAGAGTTGATGCGCCAAGAGTTATCGTAGTACAAGAGTTGAAGCAAAACAACAAGTTATTTACACATTAACGCTTTCATGCTTTCAGCATCGTAGTACTCTCCTTTCTCCGATAAGGCCTCCGAAAGGTAAAATCCCGCCAATTCCTCTCCAATTGCTTTGAAGCGGTGCTCGAATGGTAGCTTGCAGCGCTTTTTTGCCAACTCTGCACTTTTCAAATTACATTTCTCGGTGACTAGTACATGTACATACTCGCAAACGAAGTATGCACATAACTCAGTTCCCTTTGGTTGCTCCAAGCAAGACTATACAAGAATAGATTTCAATCAATAATAATGAAGTATGCATGAGAATGTTGTGTGGACGTAGGTAGCAGTACTTACCTTGTTCAACTTCCAATCCAGCTTTTTGGGCCACCCACCTGCAGGATCTTCCTCGACAAACCTTTTCCAAACGCTGCCCGACAAAGAACATTCACAAATGATTTATTCGTTAATGACTTGACATGAAGATATGAATGACAGAGGCGGTAAGAAATGAATGTACCTTGCTAGGAAGTCGAAACAACTCCTGTATTTGTCAGGATGATACCTCAATGAGTCAAGTGAATGAATAAGTCTTTTGCGATGTTCAATGACAAGAAGAATCCAGTGGTAGCTGCGCATAGTCATGCATAACTCATCAGTTAAACTTAACATCGGGTGAGCAAATTAGAATGTGTAGAAGACACTAAAACTTACCCAAAGTGATAAGGCCAATATATAGCTCGTTTGTCGCGGTATCGCTTGAACACCCTTAGCAAATCATCCGGTGTGTCCTTGTTATACAAGGGATTTATTATGGTTATTTCGTTATATTTATCCGGGTCAATGAACCCAATGTCATGCTGGTTCATATTTTTGAGCTCGAGCATCTTCAATCTGCATAATATAGTACACAAAAGATTAAAGTGGGAATAATTACAAACAATGAACGAGACTAGGTAAAGACTTAAATAAATCACTTACAGGCAATAGGAACTCATGATAGATTTGTTGAGTGCCCGCAGATTGTATAGCTGAAAAAGTTCGCTAAACCGAACAATGTGGTTGTAGTCTTCTAAGAAGTGCTCATCGTCTTTCCTACATTTTAGAACGATAGAAGCTGTCCCTTTCTTTGCGGCTTTCAAGTACCAACCATGGAGAGCACGCATTTTTGTTGGTAACTTGCATTTCACCAAATCTTCCCCCATAACAAATTCTCTTACTGGTGGAGCTGGTGGTGCAGTCTCAAAGTTCAATCTCAAAGCATATTCGTCTATAGGAACTTGCGCTTCGGCGGCAAGACGACGGATTTCCTCTAAGTCAAACACCATCGGCGCTTTAGGGTTAGATTGTACTAGTTGTTTTCCGAGCTGGGGAACTCGACTATCTTTGTTCGTCGGCGGCGGGACAATTAGCGGGGGGAAAAAACGTACGGGTTGTTCTCCGAGCTGGGGAACTTGTTTAACTTTCTTCGGCGGCGGTGGGACCGATGGTGCTGCTTTTGTAGCTTCCTTCGGCGGCGGGTCCGATGGTGCTGCTTGTTTATCTTTCGCCGCCGCGGCGGGACTGACTCTGCGTCTTGTTCACCTTTTTTCGGCGCCTCCACCTCCGTCACCGCGTCATATGACTTATGAATATAACGGTCATAGTCAGATGGCGGCTTCTCTGGAGGGACATATAAGTTGTCGATGACTCGATTACAAGCCTGTGCAGAATAGCCGGCGGTAAAATTTGGCGGCGACACTTTCGGTGCAAACAATGCTTTATTATACTCCGCCACGGCTGCTTCGTTTTGCTCATGAGTCTTCTGCCAAGGTAACCTCGGATCAGGCGATTTGGCCCTTTTAGTTTGCCTCCTGACCGGGGAAGACGCGCGCTTTCTCCGGAGAAGCGCTACGGACACTTCCTCACGTGGTGGCTTTGCTGAGTCGGAGATGGACCGTCTGACTGTGATGGTCCTCTACATCAATTTCCGGTGGGGGGTCCCTGTCACGCGGTGCCGGAGATGGATGTGTCTCATCGATACCCGGGCAGGATGGGCTTTGCTGAGTCGGTGGCTTTGAGAACTTGATGTATTTCTTGTTCCACTGGACGAAACCACCCTTGACATCGTACAATGTCTCCTCACCGTGACCTCCAGAAATCTCAAGAGCCAATGATTCAAATCCCGGCGCAATTTCATCCACCCCGACAACAGCATAGCCAGGAGCAATGTCACCATTATGGTAGCTTGCTCCGGCGTCACTCGGTAAAGCATAGCCTTCCGCCACCTTCGTGGATACGTTAACCACAGGTGCATGTAGCTCACATGGTGTCTTCTCCGTGACATCATCCACGGGGTAGTGAGCATCGACATCTATTTGCGTGGAACCCACGCTGCTTCTAAGCTGAGATCGAGCATCCATGAGTTGCTGCTGCTGAGACGGCCCTGGCTGACTATTAATTTTCTCCATGAGTTGCTGCACCTTGAGTTCCAATTCCGTTAGCCGCTCTTCACCCTTCTTCTTCTTTCTTGCGCGGCTTCTATAAGTGTCAGCGTGTTGCGGATACGCTTTCTTAATGGTGACACCGCCGGGCATGCCTCGTAAACGTCCCCAGTGTTCAGGTTTCCCTAGGGCCTGTGTCAGCTCGTCGTCCTCTCTATAGGGTTTCCACACACCCCGTTTAACTTCCTCTATTACCGATTCAATCTTCGGGACGATTTCTTCTACTTTTTTCTTGAATCTTTCAACCTTCGGGACAATTTTCCCTGTTTCCTCGTCCAACGTTGCGCCATGCGTGAACAACCAGAATTTGGACCTTTCGGGCCAGTAGTATGTCTGTGG
Organism: Poa pratensis; assembly: GCA_947311845.1. Classification (NCBI taxonomy): domain Eukaryota; kingdom Viridiplantae; phylum Streptophyta; class Magnoliopsida; order Poales; family Poaceae; genus Poa; species Poa pratensis. The sequence goes on from CAMZMU010000127.1 coordinate 6,040,279, forward strand.
AGTGATACCTTTAGCAAAGATTTTATCTTCTAAGGCTAGCCACTTAGGAATGGCTGACCTGTAGCCACCTGTCCCCAAGTTATGGTGGTGAACCTTATTCGCAGCATTTGCCTTATTTATGTTCGATCGGGCCACAGCCGCATCCGATTTCTTATACGCCTTAAAGGCTTCCCAATGATCTCTTATCTTCACTAGTTTTTCTTCACTGAAATCTGGATCAACTGTTGCATATTTTGCCCATAATGTTTGCTTATATTTCCGAAATGCGTCGGCCATCTTGGAGAGAGTCCACTGCTTCTGTTTCAACTTCGTGGTGGGTTCAATATCATCCGGGAGGTTAAAATGCTCCAAGAGTGTGTCAAAGCAGAAATCTTTCAAATGCTTGTGGACATAGCAGGGGTCATACTCGGCAACGCCCGCCGGCTTATTCCATTCTGGTATGGAGATCGGGACCGAGTCCCTAACAATAACTCCAGCTTGACTTATATATTTTTTGCGGTTCTCTGGGGGTTCCACCGGATCGCCCTCTTCATCAATTTCATAGATCGGTAACTTTGCATCTTTGCTCGTCATTCTTTTCGTGCGGCCTCGGGGAGCTTGATTCTTAGCCTTTTTATTCGAGGTGGAGGCCTAAAGTAAGAAATATAATGCGTTACTAAGTGCAATACAAATCAGTTAATGCATTTTGTGATCAACAAAATATAGAATTCATATATATACCTCGAGGTGGAGGGTGTTCGAGGTGGAGGGTGTTATTTCTTCTTCATCTAAAAGACCCTCACCAGAGTTCATCAGAAATTGTGAGGCAAATTCCTCAAAATCAAGATCTACACCGGCACCGGCGCCTTCTCCACCGGCGCCTTCTCCACCGGCAGCATCTTTATCGCGATGCTAAAAAATACTCTGCATTAATATGTCTTCATTCTCCTCGTCTCGCACATAGCCAGGCTCCATAGCTCAATGTTCCTACACTCAATAAAATTTGCATGTATAAATTTGCATTTATAAATTTGCATCTATAATTTGGTAACACATTGTTAAATTTGCTAACACATTCGAAATGATGGGCAGTGATAACACATTGTTAAATGAAGACCACACTGAATATACATAAGGTAATACTACAACTTTAAATCTGAACTCATTCAAACATTGCCAACACAGAACCCAAATTCAAAATTCTTCATTCAAACATTGTTGCTAACAACCTAAATTGCTAACACTAAATTTGCTAACAACCTAAATTTTAAATTTGCTAACAACCTAAATTGCTAACACTAAATTTGCTAACAACCTAAATTGCTAACCACCTAAATTGCTAACACTAAATTTGCTAACAACCTAAATTTTAAATTTGCTAACAACCTAAATTGCTAACACTAAATTTGCTAACAACCTAAATTGCTAACCACCTAAATTGCTAACACTAAATTTGCTAACAACCTAAATTGGTAACACTAAATTGCTAACACTATATTTGCTAACACTAGCTAATAACCTAAAACTGAAAACAAAAATGAATAAGGAAAACAAATTAAACCAGGAGGGGGCTCGGGCAGGGAGGCGGCTGGAGATCGATGGAGGGGCACTACGGCGCGGCGCGGCGGCTGGAGGGGCACCACGGCGCGGCGGAGATGGGTACCGGCGCGGCGGCTGGAGGGGGCAGCACGGCGCGGCGCCGGAGATGGGCGCGGACCACACGTACGGCGAGGCAGGGGAGGGGCGCGCGGCGTGGGGGCTGGAGGGGCACCACACGGCGCGGCGGCTGGAGGGGCACCACACGGCGCGCGGCTGGCCGGAGATGGGCACCACGGCGCGGCGGAGCAGGGCTTCGCCGGCGTTGTCGCGTCGTGGGATCTCGGAGGCGCGTCTTCGATTTGGGGAAACTGCGAAATTTTTCGCAAAGTCCCACACTAAACGGCGCGGAATCGACCTCTAGTCGCGGTTGCTGGCTGCAACCGCGACTAAAGACCCTTTAGTCGCGGTTGCAGCCAGCAACCGCGACTAGAGGTCATCTGGGCCGCCAAAATTCTGGCGCCAAGCCCAGGGGGGGCCTGTAGTCGCGGTTGCTGGCTGCAACCGCGACTAGTTGGGCTTTTTCTATTTTTTTTTGTTGTTTCTGTTTTGTTTTTCTGTTTTCAATGTTTTAAAGGTGTTACTGATTTGATTTAAAGGTGCCAAACTGGTTTTTTTTTGTTGTTTCCGTTTTATTTTGTTGTATTTGTTTTCTTTTATATACTTTGATTTAAGTTCTTTTTGAATTGTTTTTGTTTCTAGTTTCTTTTCCTGTTTTGTTTTAGACCTCAACAACAAAATGACTGCCAATATTTTATCATGTACTAACATCTCCAACTACCTAAATTAACCGACTACCTAAATTAACTGACTACCTAAATTAATCATGCCCCTTTCAGAGATCCTTGCCGCTGCTTGGATCCGACCGAGGGGAGGGTTCCCGGAACCGAATGATTTGTGTTCGGTCGATGAACTGAAGGATTATATAGATATATAGAACAGAACACACGGTTTCCCCTGCATACAGCCCAACGGTGGCTCGTGAGTGCCTGCATATCAAATGCACCGTTGGACGTATGCAGGGAATCCGAATGCTCTGTATACCAAAAGAACTACAATGAGTACACACTGAGAGTGCCGAAGATGTCCTAGAGGTGGGCTATATATAGGGTCGCTTGGCTTACAAAGTGGTCATGATAGTGCAGATCCGGCGGCTCACAAGCGTAGCGGTAAGACGTCTCTGATGATCTGCAACCGTTTGGAACGGTCGCAGATCATCAGAGACGTCTTGCCGCTGGTTGCCCAAATGTTTTGCGTGAGTGAGTAACCTGTCTGAGGTGGGCTATATATAGGGGCGCGTGGCTTATGAAGTGGTCGTGATAGTCCCGGTTCCGGGAACCCTCCCCTCGGTCGGATCCAAGCAGCGGCAAGGATCTCTGAAAGGGGCATGATTAATTTAGGTAGTCAGTTAATTTAGGTAGTCGGTTAATTTAGGTAGTTGGAGATGTTAGTACATGATAAAATATTGGCAGTCATTTTGTTGTTGAGGTCTAAAACAAAACAGGAAAAGAAACTAGAAACAAAAACAATTCAAAAAGAACTTAAATCAAAGTATATAAAAGAAAACAAATACAACAAAATAAAACGGAAACAACAAAAAAAAACCAGTTTGGCACCTTTAAATCAAATCAGTAACACCTTTAAAACATTGAAAACAGAAAAAGAAAACAGAAACAACAAAAAAAAATAGAAAAAGCCCAACTAGTCGCGGTTGCAGCCAGCAACCGCGACTACAGGCCCCCCCTGGGCTTGGCGCCAGAATTTTGGCGGCCCAGAAGACGTCTTGCCGCTGGTTGCCCAAATGTTACCAACCGGGACTATATATAGCGCTGGAAGGAAACACACGATCCGTGTGCTTCTGCCTGATCCAAGGGCTCACAAGCGCTCGAAAGAAACACACCACTTGATCCAACGGCTCACAAGCGCTTTAAAGAAACACACGATCCGTGTGCTTCTTCAGTCCCGGTTGGTGTTACCAACCGGGACTAAAGGCGGGCTTTGTGGTCACGACTCATGTCCTCCCGCCACCGTTTCCCGCCAACGTTTCCCGCCCAAATATTTCCCGCTATCGTTCCCGCCAAATGCCGGCACCGGTAGTTCTATAAAACCCAGTCGAAGGTAGGCATGGTACTCACTTGAGCGCAAGCATGGTGTGTATTGGTCCTTGCGAGAAGTGTGTGTCCGGGTTTCACATTTCCGCATCCGAGCATCTCGCCAGGCTTTCGAGCAATTTGTAGGTAGATGGTAGGGTAGTTCCAATTGAAGAAATTTTGCACACTGAGAGTCATCTCGCTTTGCTCGGGGCGAAGCGATGCCGCGATGGGTTTCCGTATAGGACCCCGCTCCAAATTCGTGCAGAAATGCTCAGGCTTGCAGATAAGTTTGAAGGAAAGTTACGAATAGTCCGTTCTACCGAACTGAAGCTGACCGTGTTTCGTACGGCGTTCCTGTCTCTGGGTAGTTGACAGCGATGATGACGACGATTTCATGCCGTCGTCAAAGGAAAGGAGGGTTGAAGCACTGAGCAAGAAGGCTGAAGCTTCATCCAAGGGGAAAGGCAAGGAGGCAGAATCTTCGTCCAAGGGGAAAAGCACTGAGCAAGAAGGCTGAAGCTTAATTTGTTCTATCCAGTATTTAGAACTAGTGAAGTTGTAACGTAGATCTCTAGTTGTATGTTAAATCTTCTCCGCATAAGACGGTTGATCGCACATCGGAGTTGTATCTTGGTTCACACAACTTACGAACGCACTCTTAACTAATACCAATAAACAGTCCACAATAAAGAAGAAAAACAAATAGAAAAAAGGACCACGACACAGAAATGTCGCACGGTTACATAAAAGGTTTAATACATATTAATTATTACACATCACCAACAACATCCCTACCTAGCTATTGTTCACTTGTTCTTCGTGTGTGTCCCTTTCTTCTGATTGCACCGTAGCCATGGACAAACTTCTTCATTTAACGCGATGCTTGGGTCAATTTTCACTTTGAAGGGCGGAATTTCATGAAACTTATTGTAATCTTCTGACATGTCTGTGTGGTCCTCCACTCCCACGATGTTTCTTTTACCTGAAAGAACTATGTGGCGCTTTGGCTCATCGTATGATGTATTCGCTTGCTTATCTTTTCTTTTTTTGGTAGGGTAGACATGTCCTTCACATAAAAAACCTGAGCCACTTCACTGGCTAGAATGAATGGTTCGTTCTCGTAATGAAGATTCTTCAAATCCACTGTAGTCATTCCGTACCGTGTGTCTACGGCTACACCGCCATCTAGGTTGAACCATTTGCACTTGAACAAAGGAATCTTAAATGAAGGTCCATAGTCCAGTTCCCATATCTCCTCTATGTAACCATAATATGTTACCTTTTCCCCACTGCAGCCATCTATTGCATCAAAGCGGACACCACTGTTTTGGTTGGTGCTCTTTTTATCTTGGTCGGCCGTGTAAAATGTATTTCCATTTATCTCGTACCCTTTAAAAGTCAATATAGTCGAAGATGGTGACTTGGCCAAATATTGTAGCTGTAGTTCATTGTGGTGACATTCATCAGAAGTTTCTGTAACCAACCGCCAAAAGTCTTGATGTGTACTCCATCAATCTCATCTTCTGGGTATTTGGAGCGTAAATAATTCTGTGTTGCTGGATATACGGAGCCACCAAGATGGAATTATGCAGAACTGTGTAGTGTGCTCGAGTGAAAGAATCCACGTCTTCACATATGATTGCTTTCTTTCCTAGCGTGCCTTTTCCACGCAGTCTCCCCTCATGACGCGATTGAGGAACACCAATCGGCTTAAGATCAGGAATAAAGTCAACACAAAACTCAATGACCTCCTCAGTTCCATAGCCCTTGGAGATGCTTCCTTCTGGCCTAGCACGGTTATGAACGTATTTCTTTAAGACTCCCATAAACCTCTCAAAGGGGAACATGTTGTGTAGAAATACAGGACCGAGAACACGTATCTCTTCCACCAGGTGAACTAGAAGGTGCGTCATAATATTGAAGAAGGTTGGTGGGAACACCAACTCGAAGCTGACAAGACATTGGACCACATCATTCTCTATATCTTTTAGAGTAAGTGGATTGATAACCTTCTGAGAAATTGCATTCAGGAATGCACATAGCTTCACAATGGGTACTCGAACATTTTCTGTAGAAGTCCCCTCAATGCAACCGGAAGTAATTGTGTCATAATCACGTGACAGTCATGAGACTTCAGGTTCTGGAATTTTTGCTGTGCCATGTTTATTATTCCCTTTATATTCGACGAGAAGCCAGATGGAACCTTCATACTGCGAAGACATTCAAAAAATATTTTCTTCTCTTCTTTCGTAAGAGCGTAGCTCGCAGGACCTTGATGATTATCAGAATGATCGTCGTCTCGTGAATGCATACGTCGATGGGCCTGTCTTGCTTCCGGTGTATCTTTTGACTTTCCATACACGCCCAACAAGTTAAGCAGGTTCAAGCAAAGATTTTTTGTCACGTGCATCACGTCGATTGCAGAGTGAACCTCTAGCATTATCCAATAGGGCAGCTCCCAAAATATAGATTTCTTCTTCCACATGGGAACGTGGTTCTGAGCGTCATTCGGAACAGATAGTGCTCCAGCACCCTTCCCAAATATTACTTTTAAATCCTTGACCATTCATGTATAACAGAACTAGAAGGTCGAGTAGGCTTCCGCCGAATATCTTCCTCACCTTTGTAATGTTGGCCTTCCTTTCTTACTGAATGCCTCGGTACAAGCCATCGACGATGGCCCAGGTACACAATCTTGTTACCTATATGTTTACCTTGAGTCTCACCTAAACAATGCGTACATGCATTGTATCCCTTGTTTGACTGTCCTGAAATGTTACTAAGAGCAGGCCAATCATTGATGGTTACAAACAAGAGCGCTCGTAGGTCAAATTCCGTTTGTCCGTGCTCATCCCACACGCACACCTTCATCAGTCCACAACTGTAAAAGTTCTTCCACCAATGGCCTCAGACACGTCAATGTCGTTGCCAGGTTGCTTCGGGCCTTGGATGAGCACTGGCATCATAATGAACTTCCGCTTCATGCACAACCAGGGAGGAAGGTTATATATACATAGAGTCACAGGCCAAGTGCTATGACTGGAGCTCTGCTCTCCAAATGGATTAAATCCATCTGTACTTAGACCAAATCTTAAGTTCCTAGCGTCATCCGAAAATTTCGGGAACTCTCTGTCGATTTTTCTCCACTGGGACCCATCAGCGGGGTGTCTCATCATCAGTCTTTTTTACGTTCTTCTTTGTGCCAGCGCAACAACTTGGCATGCTCTTTGTTTTGGAACAAACGTTTCAGACGTGGTATTATAGGAGCATACCACATCACCTTGGCAGGAATCCTCTTCCTTGGACAACCTTGCTCGCCCTCAACTTCACCTGGGTCATCTCGCCCAATCTTAAACCGCAATGCACCGCATACAGGACAAGCATTTAAATTTTCGTGCTTCCCACGGTAGAGGATGCAGTCATTAATGCATGCATGTATCTTCTGCACCTCTAATCCTAGAGGGCAGACAACCTTCTTTGCTTCGTACGTACTAGAGGGCAATTCGTTTTCATTTGGAAGCATCTTCTTAATTATTTTCAGCAAACTTTCAAAGTGCTTGTCGGTAGTACCACTCTCTGCCTTCCATTGTAGCATTTCCAGTATGGTACCGAGCTTTTTCTGGCCATCTGTACAAGTTGGGTACAACAATTTGGTGTGATCGGCTAACATGCGCTCCAACTTCAACCTCTCGTTTTCACTTCCACAGTCCATTTGTGCATCATGAATGGCCTGACGAAGATCATCGTCAGGCTCATTTTTTTTCATCCTCTTCAACTTCGTCTTCCCCCATTGAAGTACCACCGTGTTCATCGAACATAGGATAGTTGTCATTATCCTCTTCTTCTTCATTCTCTTCCATTATAACCCCTGTTTCTCCGTGCTTGGTCCAACAATAATAACCACGCATGAAACCATTTTGCAACAGGTGTTGGTGAAGCTTGGCTGAGGAAGGGTAATCCTTCTTATTCTTACAGAGACTGCATGGACAACACATAAAACCATTTTTTCGCTTGCTTATCTCGGCCACAGTGAGAAATTCATGCATGCCCTTAAGGAAATCGTCAGAAACTCGGGCACCGTACATCCATTGACGTCTCATCTGCATTATGCATGCCAGTAATGAATAGATAAGTGACCATAATAATTCTTACAAGTTCTTCAAGCAAAGTAGAGTGGCGACAAATGTAATACATTGTAGCATTAAATATTCATTAATTTAAACTAACATAGAACTATCTAAAGAATTTAAATCCAACAACAAATGCGAACATAATCGCAACTAAGGTCATTATTGAACCAACAGCATAATGATACCAAGCCTCTTGACTAATGGCATAACTTCTAATTTTTTAAGCTTCAAGCGCATCGCATCCAACTTGATCTCGTAAGCATCAACGACGTCGGCAAGCTTCGAGCGCATCCCATCCAACTTGATCTCGTAAGTATCGACGACGTCGGCAAGCTTGAACTGGTGTTCATCGATGATGTTGGCAAGCTTGACCTCCAATTTCCTCTTCTCTTCTTGGCGGAGATCTTCACTTATTTTTAATTTAGCTTTCAAATCATCGTTTTCTTTCACAAAAAATTCAACAATAGGGTCCATTGGAATTTCCGGTTCAACTACCTCCTAGACAAATATATATTTATGTCAAAGTTGGTCGGCATGATTGTCATAAACACGAAACAAAACAAATATATAGTTATTAACAGTCATACCACATCCGAATAATAGAGCGGACGAGAGCCGGTGGGGGTATTTGTGAAAACCATGGCACTATATATATATAAAACAATTATACAACTTATACAAAAAAAAATTATGGAACAAAATCATACAACAAAGATTTTTTTTAAATAAAAAAGAAGGCTCACCTAGGTGGTGTCGGTGACAAGACGGCGCGGCGGTGAGGACGTGAATGTTGTGACACTGAAATACAAAAACATAATTTAGTTTAAGCTCAAACTGAATAAACAAAATTGAGCTAAATAAGCAAAATGAGCTAACTTAGGCATTTCATCAAACACCTACCTAGCACTAGAAATATAAAATGAGCTAAATAAGCTAAACAACTAACGAAACGGGCGCCGGAAGAGAGAGTTTGCAGTTGCTAACCCTTGGATAGATGCACCGCCGTCAATCTTAACAAATGGGGCAAAAAATCGTGGAAGAAATCGAGTTCGGTGGAGACAAAATGGAGATGAAACTCGAGCTCAAAATGGCCATGGCTGGCTCGGGGTGGAAGATATAGTTGAAGGACCTGCAGTCCCGGTTCCAGCCACGAACCGCGACTAAAGGGTCACCTTTAGTCGCGGTTCCAGCCACGAACCGCGACTAACGGTCCTCGCGTGGGCCCCGCGCGGCCCCCGGCCGCTAAAGCCGTAGGCGGAGGACCTTTAGTCGCGGTTCGTGGATGGAACCGCGACTAAAGGTCCCGCACCAACCGAGCACCTGTCCTAGCCGTTGGAGATGTCGGAGCCGGAGCCCTCTAGTCGCGGTTCGGAAAGTAACCGTGACTAAAGGTCAGGCTCTATTGCCTCTTTTCTACTAGTGGCTGTCAGCCCAGTATAAACCAGGGTATGCTGGGCTGGGCCTCTACAACCCTCGACACTCGAAGGGTGAGATTCACTAAGGACCAGGTCTACATGCCTGGAGAGCCCGCGAGGCAGAATGCCCTCGCGAGGGCCTGGAGGGGCAGCGGAGGCTCGTGGAGCTCCTATAGCGCTGCTCTCTCCCCAGGCTAGCCTCCCCTGAAGGGGAGTCAACGCAAAATCCTCCACAGGGCGTTCCCACCCTCGCGGAGGTTCCTTCGCTGGAAAGCAAGCTCTGCGGCGCGCACATGGGCTCTGCGGGAGCCACAGGGTGACCGCGCCTCTGCGCGGGGTGACGACGGAGCTACAGTCCCATTTTGGTGATAAAGGAGTCAACAAAGCGGAGCCCGGCGGCGCGGACCACCAAGCTTTCCTCTTCGGTGATAAAGGAGCAAGCCGGCGCTACGCTCCAAGAGCAACGTCACCGTGGGGCATCCCCCGCTCCTCTGCGGCAGCGGCTGGCCGTCCTGGATGGACGGTGGCCTCCCAGCTGCCGCCTCAGCTTTTGCGCCCGTGAACCGAGCCCATGGACGCCCAAGCAGCTGTGCACCGTGCTCCCGGCCGTTGTCGCCATGTGGTGACCCCTCCGCTGCCTAAGGCCAGGGAGGAGGCCCGGGGCGCCTATAAAAGGAGCCGGTGCACCACCTTAGAAGGGGATCGCATTTTCCTCATAGCCGAGCTACCTACGCGCAAGGAAGAGGAAGGCCAGAGCTTCCCTTCCCTCGTGCTCTTTGTGACCGTAGCCGTGCCCTCGGCAAACACATTGTACTGTAACCTCCACAAGCAGCAATACAGACCAGCAGGACGTAGCGGTCTTACCTCCACAAGAGGGCCGTGAACCTGGGTACGCGCCGTCTCTCTCTCTGCAGTGATGTCCCTCCTCAGGCCCGACGAGCACCGTCGCCGTGCCGGCTGAGGGTTGTTTGACGTTGCGGTTCAGCCCCTTACACGAACTCTCTTCGCGAGTGTGACTACCCCTGTTTCATGGGAGTCATTCTCCGACATTTGACGCGCCAGGTAGGGGACTGAGGCGCGTCTTCAACCTTCACCGACCTCCGCACCATGGCGGATACTCGTGCAGCTCGCGCCAACCGGCGCGCATCAGGCAGAGCTGAGACCGAGCCTGTCGTCCACGCCGCCAGGCCACGCGGTCGCCCCCGCGCCAACCGCGCTTCGGGGCGCAACACCGTGGAGCCCCGCGTGGAGCACCCCGAGGACGACGACGACCGCCGCAACGACCGCCGCGACGGGGACGTCGACCGCGAGCACAACGAGGACGCTGAGTCCTCGCAACCGTCCAGGCGCCAAAGCGCCTCCACTCAAGGGCGTCCGGCGCCTAGCCCGAACACTGCGCTGCTCATGGCCGCGGAGCTCTTCCGCTACCGCCTCACCGCCGAGGCGCACGACAACTGGCTGGGCCGTCTCCAGGACCTCGTCGACATCGCGGCTGCACCGCGCACAGCCCTAGTGGCATCGCGCTCTCTGGTGCACCACAACTCTGGTCGCGCGGGGACAGCCGCGCACGGAGCGCCCCCGCCTCCGCCTCCGCCTCCACCTCCGCCAGGGCCGCCCCCGGCCACCGCGCAAGCCGCCTCTCACGCGTCCTCGCCGCATGATTGTCAAATCGTGCAGCGGACCCGCCCGACGCGCGGTGGAGATGGAGCGCCAGCGAGACCTCCAGAAGCGCATCGTCGAGGAAATCGGCCAGGCCGGGCGCCAGAATCGCAGAGCACTGCAGGGTGGCGTCGCCATACGCCACAGGCTGCACGGCCTTCACCCGCAACCTGCGCCGCGTCGTCTGGCCACAAAAGTTCAGGCCCGACCTCCCCAAGGGCTACGACGGCACGAACAACCCCATCGAGTTCCTGCAGCTCTACACCACCTCCATCCAAGCTGCAGGAGGAGACGACAAGGTCATGGCGAATTGGTTCTCCCACGCCCTCAGGACTCTGCCCTGTCGTGGCTCCTGAACCTCCCCGAGACTCCATCGACTCGTGGGAGGACCTCTGCAAACAGTTCGTAGCGAACTTCAAGGGCACGTACGAGCGCGCCCTCACCTACAACGACCTGCGCGCTGTACGCCAGAAGTCTGGCGAGACTCTCCGCAAGTACATCCAGCGCTTCAGCCAAGTCCGCAACAAATCCCCAACATCCCGACTCGCACGTCATTGCTGCCTTCAGAGAGGGTGTCACCAACCGCAGGATGCTTGAGAAGCTCGGCATCCACGACACCTCTCTCCTCTGTCGTGAAGCTCTTCGACATCGCAGACAAGTGCGCCAAGGCTGAAGAGGGTCTCCTCTTCACCAAGGTGGCCTCGCAGATGACCCTCCAGAGGGATCCAAGGCCCACAAGAAGCGTGACGAGACCAAGCGCAAGCCTACTGCTGTGCTGGCTGCTGAGCCAGGCGCTAAGCACGCTCGAGAGACTCTCCCGAGGCTGGCGAGAAGAAGGTGGACAACGCCCATTCTGCATCTACCACAACAGGCGCGGCCACGCCACAGAGAACTGCTACGACCTCAAGCAGCTGAGCAAGAAGCGCGAGCAAGAAGAAGGCAGCGGTGGTCGCGGCAGAGGCCGTAACTACCGCAAGGGCGGACGCAAAGGTGGCTACCAGAAGCCTCAAGGGACTCAGGCGAACGCCGCGAGAAAACAACAACCTCCCTGACGAGGAGCCTGGGGGCTACCAGGCCCCTAGAGGCGCCATGGCGTGCATCTCGGGGGTCAGCGCCCAAGTCCAACAACAGTTCAAGCAGTTCGCCCGCGAGCTCAATGCAGCGCTTCCTGGGGTGAGACGTCCCGTCCCCTCAAGTGGTCTCAGTACACCATCGCCTTCGACGCCAAGGACCACCCCAAGTCGACCAAGACTGTGGCACCCTCCCGCTGGTGTGCACCCCCACCATCAACAACATCGCCGTCGGCAAAACGCTCATTGATGGGGGTGCAGGCCTGAACGTCATCTCTGTCGAGACCTTCGAGACGCTTCAAGTGCCCTACGAGTGGCTTATGCCCTCCAGGCCCTTCACAGGGGTCACCAGCGGCTCAATCTCGCCTCTGGGGCAAGTGAGGCTTGCAGTCACTTTGGCACGCAGGAAAACTATCGCACCGAGCTCATCGACTTCGACGTCGCGCACATTGGCCTGCCCTACAACGCCATCCTCGGCTACCCCGCCCTCGCGAAGTTCATGGCCGTCACGCACACGCCTACAACATGGTCAAGATCCCTGGCAGCGGTGGCACCATCACCATCCATGGTCACGTACAGGACGCACGCGCGCTGTCGAGATCGCCTACAAGCCGCTGCCATGGCATTCCCTGCTGACGAGACCTGGAGCCCCTCGAGAGGCCCAAGAAGAAGAAACAGCTGTTCTCTCAAGAGGCCGCTACAAAGAAGGTGTCGCTGAGCACCAGTGGCTCGGGGGTGAGGCTCGGGGGCTAGCGTCACCATAGGCGCTGGCTTGCCTCCCAAATAGGAAAGCGCGCTCGTCGCCTTCCTTCGGGCAAATTCTGACATGTTCGCATGGACTCCGTCAGAAATGTCCGGCGTACCAAGGGAGGTGATCGAGCACCACTTAGCTGTGTGTCCAAACGCACGCCCCGTCAAGCAGAAAGCACGGAAACAAGCCCCTGAGAAGCAAGCCTTCATCATCAAAGAAGTAGAAAAGTTAAAAGCAGCAGATTATTCGAGAAGTTGCCCACCCCACCTGGGTCTCTAATGGTGTTGTCCCAAAACCCAATGGGGGAGGCCGGCTCTGCATCGATTACACTGATGTAAATAAAGCCTGCCCCAAGGACCCATACCCCATGCCAAGGATTGATCAGATCGTGGACTCCACAGCCGGCTGTGATCTCCTCTGTTTTCTGGACGCCTTCTCAGGCTACCACCAGATCAAAATGGCTAAAGAGGACGAGGAGAAAACAGCATTCCTCACCCCCTGTGGCGTGTATTGCTACACTTGCATGCCCTTCGGGTTGAAGAACGCCGGCGCCACCTTCCAGAGGCTCATGAGGATCGCCTTGGGGGCTCAGATGGGAAGAAATGCAGAATATGTCGACGACATCGTGTCAAGTCTCGCGAGGGAGACACTCTCTTGAAGGACCTCGAGGAGACCTTCGCCAGCCTGCGCAAGGTGAACATCAAGCTAAACCCCGCCAAGTGCGTCTTCGGGGTACCTTCAGGCAAACTCCTCGGTTCCTCGTGTCCCATCGCGGCATAGAAGCAAACCCTGACAAGATCAAGGCCATAGAAGAAATGCAGCCACCTCGCCGCCTCAAGGACATGCAGCGCCTAGCTGGGTGCATGGCCAGCTTGGCCGCTTCATCTCCAAGTTTGGCGAGAGGGCCCTGCCATTTTTCAAGATCATGAAGAAGTCCGGCACCTTCAAGTGGACTCCAGAGGCAGACAAGGCATTTGAGGACTAAGAAATACTTGGCTAGTGCACCAATCATGGTAGCCCCCAGGACGGCGAGCACTGAAGCTGTACCTTGCAGCCACTCCACAAACCGCAAGCGCCGTCCTGGTGGTCGAAAGAGAAGAGCCAGTCCTCCCCAAGAAAGCGCTACCACTCCAAGTCCAGAGCCTCCCGACAAGGAAAAAGTCTCCAGGCCCAGAGCCAGACCCACAGCCAGCTGTCGAGCCTACTCAGGCACCCCTGCTGAGACTCCTCCACAAGAAAACCTCGCCAAAGGGCCTGAGGAGTCTCTCGAGGGAGCCAACGCTGCGCACCATCCACAACCCTTGTCGAGCATCCTGTCTATACGTCAGTACTGTACTAAGAGATGCTCGCGAGCGGTACCCTGCAGCAGAAGCTCCTTCTCGCCCTGCTCATCGCCTCCAGAAGCTGCGCCACTACTTCCAGGGCCACCCTCACGGTGGTCAATCATTCCCCTGGAGCAAATCCTGCGCAACCCCAACGCCACTGATCGCGTAGCAGGGTGGAACATCGAGCTGCAGCCTTTCAACTTGCGTTTTGACACCACAAGGGTCATCAAGGAAGAGCACTGGCAGATTTTGTCGCCGAATGGACGGACCCAACTCCTGAAGAGCCTCCTGAAGCAGAAACTGCACCGCCTGGAGATACAATGCCAAGCCACTGGACCATGCACTTCGATGGAGCTTTCTCCTGCCGCAACGGCGGAGCTGGCGTTGTCCTGACCTCACCTAAAGGCGACAAGCTCTACTACGCCATCCAGTGTGCTTCACGATGGACAAGATCTCCAACAACATCGCTGAATATGAAGGCCTCCTCGCCGGGCTCAGAGCCGCAATTGCCCTCGGCGTCAAGCACCTACTCATCAAGGCGATTCCCAGCTCCTGGTCAACTTCTCCAACAAGAGCTACACCCCTAAAGACGCCACATGGCTGCCTACCTTGAAGAGGTCCGCAAGCTCGAGAAGCACTTCAGGGGCATGGAGCTCATGCACATCCGCGCAAGGAGAACAGAAGCAGATGACATCGCCAAGCGCGCATCGCGAAGGGAGGCCCAGCCCGCAGGTGTCTTTGAGAGAGGCTCTCCAAGGCGTCCATAAAGCAGCCAGGCGAGATACCAGCCGCAAGCACAGACGAAGTACTCCCACCACCTCCTGCAGGGGCGCACCCAACTGTGGCCCCTCCTCAGGGGAGCGTCTGATGCTGACCATGGTGCACCAAGAAACAGGCTGGGTTGACGAGCTCAAGACTACTTGCTAAAAGGAGTCCTTCCCGAAGAGGACGCGAGGCAGAGCGAGTCGCTCGACAAGCGAAATCCTACTACATCCTCGAGGAGACCTATACCGCAAGCGCCCAAATGGCATTGCCCTCAAGTGTGTGCCTCCTGAGGAGGGACGCATGCTCCTCAGGGACATACACAGTGGAGAGTGCGGCCACCATTCCTGCGCCGCACCCTCGCCGGCAAGGTCTTCAGGAGCGGTTTCTACTGGCCTCAAGTGCTTCAAGATGCCGTCACCATCGTCAGTCTTGCGATGCATGCCAGTTCCACGCCAAGCAAGTCCATCAGCCTGCACTGGGACTCCAGACCATCCCGCTCTCCTGGCCGTTCGCGGTCTGGGGGCTGGACATCTTGGGACCCTTCCCGAGATCGCAAGGGGGCTACCGCTTCCTCTTTGTGGCTGTCGACAAGTTCACCAAATGGGCAGAGGTTGAAGCGTGCGCACCATCCAGCCAGGGCAGCCGTAAAGTTCATCAGAGGCCTGGTCTGCCGCTTTGGTGTGCCAAACCGCATCATCACCGACAATGGCTCACAGTTCACCAGCGGCATCTTCAGGGCTTACTGCGAGAGCCTCGGCACCAAGCTCTGCTTCGCCTCGGTAGCTCACCCACAGAGCAACGGTCAAGCCGAGCGAGCAAATGCTGAGGTCCTCAAGGGCCTCAAGACGAGAAGTTTCAACCGCCTCAAGGGCTACGGCAAGGGCTGGATCGATGAGCTCCCATCCGTGCTCTGGTCCATCCGCACGAACCCTACAAAGCCCACTGGTGAGACGCCATTCGCCCTGGTGTATGGAGCCGAAGCAGTCCTCCCCAGAGATCAAGCACGGATCCGCAAGGGTCCTTGCCTTCAATGAGGACAATCAAGAAGACCTCCACAACGACGACTGCTGTTCCTCGACGGGTGCGCCGCCGAGCCGCCCTCAGAGCGGCAAAGTACCAGCAAGACCTGCGACGCTACCACAGCCGCCACATACGTCCGCGCACTCTCGAGACAGGCGACCTTGTCCTCAGGAGGATCCTCTCCAGGGAAGGTCTCCACAAGCTCTCGCCCATGTGGGAAGGCCCCTACAGGGTCGCGCATGTCGCCAGGCCCGGTGCGGTACGCCTCGAGACGGAGGACGGCATCCCGGTCAAGAACCCTTGGAACATCGCGCATCTACGCAAGTTCTACCCGTGATCTCTATCACACCAGGCATTTTTTGTCTCTAGAGGAAAGCGCAGCTTCACCTCCAAGCTTCACAAAAGCTTCTCTCCTGAGGGCCAGTCCCTCTGAGCTCTTCCTGTAACGTGCCGCCGCAGGCCGTGAAGAGTCTCAGCCACTGAATGTGGTCCCCATGCCTCGACATGGAAACTTTATCTTGGCAAGTCCAAGTGTAACGAACCATTTCGTTTCCTAGTGAAACATTGCGCTACGGCGCCTATGTAATATTTTGGGGGTGAGTTTTAGTTTCATTACTCTGTTTTCATTCGCGCTCATATTTTTCCCTTGCGCACCTCGCGAGCGGGGGCTGAGTACGGTGACTGTGCCTCGGGAGCTCCCAGCAGCACTGCAAAACCCAAAGGATCCGAGCTCTAACACATGAGCATGCTCTCATGCCTGTTACCTCACCAAAGAGCTCTGGCCCAGGGGCTTGCTCCCAACCTGCCACCTCACCTAAGGACCTTTGGTACTTACTCTCCTCGCGAGGCACCCATGAGGAAACCTATAAGCGCGCATGAGTTTCACTACCATGTTCTGCTTTGGTCTCGCCTCTAACCTACACAGGGAACAAGAGTCCCCCCAAGGCTTGTAGTCGCGCTCCAAACCCAGAGGGAAAAGCGCACCATCAGGGAACCAACACCCCCACGAGGCCAAAACCTCGCTAAGCTAAGTCCTGTACTTACGCCCAGGAGTTGTGTTTTACTCTCACGAGCACTACCGTCCCTCGAGCGGATCTTTTCTCCCTTGTATTTCATGGACTGCTTGAGCGTCAAAGGGGAGCCCTCGAGCATCGCGACTCGGGAGCTCTTACCTCTCTAAGCCTTAAACACCCCCCGGCCTTGCTGAGTCATTGCTCTGGCATACCGTAGCGGCGGAGTCATAGCGCAAAGAGACGGGTCCTAACGACGTAAAGCAAAAAAGACATGAAACAGGGATAAAGGGCCCCTCGAGGGGCACACACATAGCAGCACTTTAAAGTGTGTTACAGACCTGACAAATGAAACAAGTCTTTAAAACAAGGATAACTTGCGCCTCAGGCGCGTTCATGTGACAGGAGCAGCTTAAGCAGACGCCTCCCTAGCGTCTTCTTCCTCAGCATCTTCCTCTTCATCCTCCCCAGAGGCCTGCCCTACCGCAACCCTCTTGAAGTGGTTGACGTAGTCGTTGATCTCGTCCCGCAGGGAGTTGCCGAGGCGCGTCGCGGTTTGAACATCCTCCACCTCCTCGGTCACAGATGTGTAGTCGAAGCCTGGGTGGAGGCGCTGGAGGTTGACGAAGACACGCTCGCCGCCACCGACAAGAGCTGGCGGCACTCCTCGTCGACAACGTCGTCGAGTTCCGCGACAGGGCCCTCAAGCGCGGAGAAGAGCTGGTCGAAGTAGGCCAAATAAGTGGCGACGTTAGAGTTCCCATGAACAGGGACGGCTGGAGCGTCCACCCCAAGCTGCGCGGCAAGAGCATTCCCGCGGGTCACCAAGGACTGGAACATGCGTTCCCGCTGCTGCGTCAAGACCCGCGCCGCCACCATGCTCTGCTCCGCCTCCTGGACACGTTCCACAACCGGGGCCACCTGCGCATTCAACTCTTGCATGTCGGCCATCAAAGTGGCGAGATCATGCTCGGCGCGGTCGCGGGCCTCCTCTGCGCGGCGGCCGCTGTCCCTGACACGCCTCACCTGGGAGGTCAAGTTGACAATCTTCTCGTCCAGCCGGCGGATGCGCCTGGAGTCCTCCCTGCTTCTCTGCTGGAAGCGTTCCTCCTGCCGCTTGAATTTCCCAGCGTATTCCTGGGAGACAGACTGTGTGGCGGCTGCGCGGTACTCTTTCTGCTTGGCGAGAAGTGCCGCCTCCGCCTCTTTCTTCTTCTCGACGAGCTTCTTGTTGGTCTTCTCCACGAGCTCCTTGTGCCGGCTCACCTCCTGGTCGTGCTTGCCCATAGCCTCAGCCAAGCTGTTCTCGCGGGATTGTAGAGCCTCACGCTCTGTGTCCATATCCACCTTCGCCTGCTGCAACTCCTCTTCGCGCTTGCGCACATCCGCCTCGCGGGTCGCCATGGCCTGCTCGCGAGCCTCCAGGGACAGGCGGTGCTGTTCCAAGGACTTCCGCACCGCCTCTGCTTCAGTTATTATCTTCTCCTCGCGGCTGACCAGCTCCTTGCGCTGATCGGCGAGGGAGGTCTCAACGGCCGCGCGGTCCGAAGCAGCAGCCTGGCGCTCGGTGGCGGCGGCCTCGCGGTCCTCCGCCGCAGCCTTGCGCTCAGTCTGAACAGGCGCCAAGGCCTCCTGGGCCTCGCGTTCAGCGGCGTCGCGGATCTCCTTGGCGAGGCGCAACGCGTCGTCACGCCGCGCCTGCAGGTTTTCGTCTTCTTGGCGACAGCGCTCTCTGAGCTCAAAGAAGCGTGCCCAGTCTGCCACGAGCTCGGCATGCTTCCTGTCAAGCTCTGCTTCCTCGAGGACAAGGTGGGCCTCAAGCCCGTCCAGCGCGTCCCTCGTCAGTGCCCAGTCTTCAGGGGCCGCCTCAGCCTTCCTCTTGAGGGAGTCCCCTCCAGGCTACCAGCGGCCCTGTCGTGGGTGGCCTTGGTGCGGGGCTCGCACCGCTTGGCCGCGGCCTCCGCGCCGCTGTCTTCTTCTTCTTCTTCTCCTTCTTCTGTGGCCCGGCGTGAAGGGGCCACAACAAAATCCTCATCAACATCGGACGAAATCTCCAAAATATCTTCTTCAGGGCCCACCGGCCTTGAGGAGCTCGCCCCCCTGGCGTGGGGTCCGATCCCCCAGCGGCGGCATCGGGCTCTGCGTCCGAGGCGTCGGAGGACTCGCCAAGATAATCTTCCAACACCATGGGCGCCGCAGCCTCTGGCGCCCCTTCTCCCTCCAAGCCCTCTGGCGTGAACTCGGGCATCATCTCTAGAACCGCCAGGCGTTTCCTTGGAGTGAGCTGGTGCAGGGGCTTCAACAGCTCAGTGCCCGGGACGGGGATCTCCGGGGCTACGAAGAGGGTGCCCAGGATGAAGGCGACGTCCTCTGGCGCGTGAGGGCTATGGTGCAGGCGCATAGGGTCCGCCGGGCCGGAGTACATCCACACCGGTTTCGTGTGCGCCTAGAGAGGAGCGATGCGCCGCCGCACGAAGTCCTCGGCGACCATCTGTCCTGTGAGGCCTGCCTCGCGGACCAGCTTCAAGCGCGCGGCCAGGTCGACGATCCTCGGGCCCGCGAGCTCCTTGCGTGACCAGTTCGAGTTCTTCAGGGGTGGCGCCTCAGGTTCGTCGAAGAAGGCGTTCTGCTCCTTGGCGTCCACAAGCACCCACTTCTGGCGGAAGTCCTCCACCTTCTTCGTCACCCTCGTGACGGCCTTGTCGCCATCCCACGACATGGGGATATAGACGGCACCCATCCCGTCCGCAATGCGGAAGGATACGCACCCGGACCGCTCGCCGGGCGCCGTGTTGCGGAGCACGTAGAAGCTCCGGAAGAAGGCCACAGAGGGCATCACGCCCAGATACGCCTCGCAGAGGTAGGCGAAGATGGCGAGGATGAAGACGGAGTTCGGGTGGAGGTGCAGGAGCTGGATCTGGTAGAAGGACAGCACCTCCACCAGGAAAGGCGAGAAAGGCGGCACCAAACCGGCGAACAGTGTGTGGAGGAAAATGGGGTACCCCCGAAGCCAGCTTGCCGAAGCGCGCGGCCTTGACGCCGCTGGCGCCATTCTCGTTATTCCTCCCGGCGACCAGGATCTTCAACCTGTCCAGCGCCTCCGCCGTCGAGATGCGCGTGCCGATCAGCGCCGGGGCAAGTTCCTCCTCCTGCTGCGCCTCAGCAGGGCTCTCCACCATCACCGCCTTGCCTTTCTTGGGGCCCATGGCTTGCTGAGGAAGGGCGCCGGAAGAGCTCGGAGAGGGAGGAGGAATCGTCGGAGACGAAGAGCGCTGGAGGCGTATGCGAGAAGGAAGGCGCGGAAGTGCGGAGTAACTGCTGCCTGCGCGCCCGCGGCAGGCTTTATGTCGTCTCTGGGCAGTTACCAAGACGTGGTGGGGCCCGCCACGACGCCCATCTCCTCCGGAGGAGCCGAGACGCTGCGGTTGCGCTCCACGTGTCTCGGGCCGGCCGGACACTTAGGGCCCATGACGATTCGCATGCGTCCGCTGGACCGCGCCGTGCCCATCATGGGCCCGGGGGCTACTGTCAGCCCAGTATAAACCAGGGTATGCTGGGCTGGGCCTCTACAACCCTCGACACTCGAAGGGTGAGATTCACTAAGGACCAGGTCTACATGCCTGGAGAGCCCGCGAGGCAGAATGCCCTCGCGAGGGCCTGGAGGGGCAGCGGAGGCTCGTGGAGCTCCTACAGCGCTGCTCTCTCCCCAGGCTAGCCTCCCTGAAGGGGAGTCAACGCAAAATCCACCACAGGGCGTTCCCGCCCTCGCGGAGGTTCCTTCGCTGGAAAGCAAGCTCTGCGGCGTGCACATGGGCTCTGCGGGAGCCACAGGGTGACCGCGCCTCTGCGTGGGGTGACGACGGAGCTACAGTCCCACTTTGGTGATAAAGGAGTCAACAAAGCGGAGCCCGGCGGCGCGGACCACCAAGCTTTCCTCTTCGGTGATAAGGGAGCAAGCCGGCGCTACGCTCCAAGAGCAACGTCACCGTGGGGCATCCCCCGCTCCTCTGCGGCAGCGGCTGGCCGTCCTGGATGGACGGTGGCCTCCCAGCTGCCGCCTCAGCTTTTGCGCCCGTGAACCGAGCCCATGGACGCCCAAGCAGCTGTGCACCGTGCTCCCGGCCGTTGTCGCCATGTGGTGACCCCTCCGCTGCCTAAGGCCAGGGAGGAGGCCCGGGGCGCCTAAAAAAGGAGCCGGTGCACCACCTTAGAAGGGGATCGCATTTTCCTCATAGCCGAGCTACCTACGCGCAAGGAAGAGGAAGGCCAGAGCTTCCCTTCCCTCGTGCTCTTTGTGACCGTAGCCGTGCCCTCGGCAAACACATTGTACTGTAACCTCCACAAGCAGCAATACAGACCAGCAGGACGTAGCGGTCTTACCTCCACAAGAGGGCCGTGAACCTGGGTACGCGCCGTCTCTCTCTCTGCAGTGATGCCCCGCCTCAGGCCCGACGAGCACCGTCGCCGTGCCGGCTGAGGGTTGTTTGACGTTGCGGTTCAACCCCTTACACGAACTCTCTTCGCGAGTGTGACTACCCCTGTTTCGTGGGAGTCATTCTCCGACAGTGGCACTGTCGCCTAGGGCATAAAAGTGTCGCGTGACAAGTGGCACTGTCGTCTAGGGCATCCTTCTACACAAATCGTCCAGCATATTTTACAGCGTCGTCAACTTCCGTCTTTGCCAAATGTGTCTAATAATGTAATTTGTGATGCTTGTCAACAAGGCAAGAGTCACCAGTTGCCGTTTTCCCTTTCTAGTCGTGTGTTTTCAGAACCTCTTGAAATAATATATTCGGATGTATGGGGTCCTGCCCAACCCTCTGTTAGTGGACACACATTTTATGTTAGTTTTGTTGATAGCTATAGTCGCTTTACATGGTTATATCTTCTTAAGCGCAAAAATGAGGTGTTTGATGTCTTTGTTCAATTTCAACGTCATGTTGAGCGGTTACTTCATCGCAAAATCATTCATGTCAAAACCGACTGGGGAGGAGAATACATTAAACTCAATCAATTCTTTAACAAACTTGGTGTATCTCATAGAGTTTCTTGTCCTCATACACACCAACAAAATGGCACTGCCGAAAGGAAACATCGACACATTGTAGAAACCGGCCTCACCCTTTTAGCTCATGCTTCGGTTCCTTTTCATTTTTGGAGTGATGCTTTCTCTACGGCATGTTTTCTCATAAATAGACTCCCTAGTCGTGTTATTGAGATGCAATCTCCCTTGGAACGCCTTCTTGGTGAATCTCCGGATTACACGTTCTTCGTGTGTTCGGGTGTGCGTGTTGGCCTCATTTGCGTCCTTACAACAATAAGAAGTTAGATTTTCGTTCCAAAAAGTGTGTTTTCCTAGGATATAGTTCTCTCCATAAAGGTTACAAGTGTCTACATGTGCCCACTAATAGAGTTTACATATCTCGTGACGTCGTGTTTGAGGAGGGTGTTTTTCCTTCTCCCAATTACCAAAACAATTATCCGAAGCTTCAAATCATTCTACTCCACACTCCGGCCAATTTGATGATATTGCACATACCTTGTTGCTTTTGCCTAATCATGGTGTAGGGAAAAGACGTGGTGCCCGTCTTGAAATACTCACGCCAGATCAGGATGTCGATCAGCACAACGACGATCGTGTGCATGCCTCGTCGGGCACGCCTCGCCATGCTGGATCGGATCCGTCGCTTGACCCGGTGGCCTTCGAGCCTGTTTCCTCGAGACGCCTGACGCCCTCGCAGCGACGCGAGGCCTCTGGCTCAGCTCCGATTTCGGCTCAAATAAGTGAGCCAATTACACCGCGGCGTCTGGATTTTCTGCAGTCGCCCTCTCTCGAGTCTTCATCCCCGATGTCATCTGGCCCATCCGCTCAGCCTTCTCTGCCTGTACAGCCACCGCCCACGTGCGGTTACCAGATTGCAGCGAGGCATCAGCCAGCCCAAGAAGTGGACTGACGGAACTGTAGCCTGGATGGCAGAGTGCATGTCCCATGCAGCGGAACGTGCACTGGCCGAGCCAAAAAATCTTCATGATGCTATAATACTGCTCACTGGAAAAATGCTATGGATGCTGAGTATTCCGCATTGATGAAAAATAATACCTGGCAGCTTGTTCCTCCTCGCTCAGGCGTAAATGTGATTGATTCCAAGTGGCTATTTAAAGTCAAGCAAAATTCCGATGGGTTTATTGAGCGCTATAAGGCACGGTTAGTGGCCAAGGGGTTTCGACAGCGTTATGGACAGGATTATGAGGACACGTTCAGCCCAGTTGTCAAACCACTACTATTCGTCTTCTTTTGTCGCTTGCTGTTTCTCGTGGTTGGCACTTGCAGCAACTGGATATTCAGAATGCCTTTCTGAATGGCATACTTGAGGAGGAGGTGTTCATGCGTCAGCCTCCAGGTTTTGAGGATCCCACTCGTCCATCACACTTGTGTCATCTTCAGAAGGCCATCTATG
This sequence comes from Poa pratensis, assembly GCA_947311845.1. NCBI lineage: Eukaryota > Viridiplantae > Streptophyta > Magnoliopsida > Poales > Poaceae > Poa > Poa pratensis. Next base: position 6,063,550 of record CAMZMU010000127.1, read on the forward strand.
GTCTCAAGCAGGCTCCTCGTGCTTGGCATGCTCGCCTCAGTTCTGTGCTTGGTTCACTTGGTTTTCGAGCCTCTACCGCTGATACATCTCTCTTTATATTATCCAGGGCAAAGCTTACTATGTTTCTTCTAGTCTATGTTGATGATATCATTGTGATCAGTTCCTCAGTCTCGGCGATTGATCGCTTGATTCTTCAGATGCGTGATGAGTTTGCAGTTAAGGACCTTGGTGATCTACGTTACTTCCTTGGTATTGAGGTTCATCATCAGTCATCTGGTCTTGTTCTTACACAGAAGAAATATGCTATGGATCTTCTTCAGCGTGCTGGCATGCTCAAGTGTACACCAGCATCTACTCCTATGATTGTTGTTGACAAGCTTTCTGCGCATGAGGGTGACCTTCTGTGCTGATGAGGCTACTTGTTATCGCAGTATGGTTGGAGGATTACAGTACCTCACTCTTACACGTCCAGACCTGTCTTTTGCTGTCAACAAAGTCTGCCAGTATTTGCATGCTCCTCGAGATCCTCATTGGACAGCGGTGAAGCGTATTCTTCGGTTCATCAAGCTTACTGTGTCGCATGGTTTGACTCTCCGTTGTACACCTGATACTCTCGTCTCTGCATTCTCTGATGCTGATTGGGCTGGGAATACTGATGATAGGCGATCCACGGGGGGATATGCTATCTTTTATGGTGGTAATTTGTGTTAGAGTAGATTTGTGCATATTGTATTTTGCCCATATGTTAGGGCTTTCCTGCATATTCACCTTTACATGTACTATATATATGTGGCCTTTGGCCTCCTGGTAATACAAGCAGTCTATTACCCTAACATGGTATCAGAGCCAGGTTAGGTTTTTCTCTCCACGTCCGTGCCGCCGCCGCCGTCGCGCCCCCGGCTCCCCGCCGCCACGCCCCGGCCGCCGCCGCCGTTTCCTTGCCGGCCTTCGTCGCCCGTCATCCTCAGCGACTGCTGTCGCGCTCGTGCTGCTCCCGCGCACGTACTGCTCCCTGCTCCCTGCTCCCGTGCACGTACAGATCCTGTGCCCGTGCACCTACTGCTGCTCTCCAATCGATCAACGCCCTGTGCCCGTGCACGTACTGCTGCCCGTGCACGTACTCCGGCTGCCGTCCGCTCTTCGTCTCGGGCTGCTGTCCCCGTCCACGCTGCCTCATCTGCTCTGTGTCTTCGCGAGCACTTCTGTCCCATCTGCTCTCGTTCCAGATCGGGGTTGACCGCGTGCATGCGTGAGCCTTGGCTGATCGTGCGTGCGTGAGCCTGGATCGATCCAATCTGTGATTGACTTTCTCTCTCCTTTGTTAAAAAAAAAGAAGAAAAAAAAGAGAGAGATGTCTACCTCGTCGGGCTATGTTGCGATTCCTCGCTGCCCGATTATCTTTGATGGAGCGAATTACCCTGATTTCGCTAACTTCATGCGCGTCCACATGCGCGGTCTTCGTCTGTGGGGTGTGCTTTCTGGCGAGGTCTCCTGTCCGCCCCACCCCGTTGCTCCTCGGTGCCTGTTGCACCGACGCCTACTGCCTTGCCTCTGATGCTTCTCAGGAGGACAAGGATTCAGCCACTCGTGCTGATGCTCTTGCTTTGACTGCTTATGACCGGAAGGTCCAGGACCATTCTGCTGTTGCGACATACCGGCAGGATCTGACTGACTACTCTCAGTGGATAGATGAGGATGCTCGTGCTGCTGCTGTTCTGACTTCCAGTGTTGCCTCAGTATGCTGCTGAGTTTATGGCTCTTCCCACTGCTGCTGCTCAGTGGGCCTTTCTTCGTCAGCGTTATCAGCCGTCTGGGGATGCTCTTTACCTGTCTGTGGTCCGCCAGGAGCATGCCCTTCAGCAGGGCGATTTGACTATTGATGAGTTCTACACTCAGAGTGCTGCTATTTGGCGTCAGCTTGATTCTCTTCGTACGCCTGTGTGTGCCACCTGTCCCTGCTGCTTGATTGTCCGCGCCGACCTGGAGTTTCAGCGCGTCTTTGAGTTTTGTCGCGGCTCCGCAAGGAGTTTGAGCCACGCCGTGCACAGCTACATGCCCGTGGTCGTGTTCCGCTCTCTGAGGTCCTGTCTGAGCTTCGTGCTGAGGAGACTCGTCTTCGTGGTGCTGGTCTTCTGGAGGTTCCCTCTGTTCTTGCTGCTCGTGGTCCTCCTGTGCCGTCTGCTCGTGGTCCTGCTCCGCCACAGCCTCCGTCGCGGTCTTCAGTACCGCCGATACTACCTACTCCTCAGGTCCAGGGTCAGAGTCAGCCCCCGCAGTCTCGTGGTTCTCGTGGTCCTTGCACCTACTGTGGCAAGCCTGGCCATGATGTTTCTGGCTGCTGGCAGAGGGATCCCAGCTTACGTCAGCAGTATCTTGCTCGTCGGAGGACTGGTTCTTCAGGATCTTCAGGCTCTTCAGGTTCTTCTGCTGCTGCACTGTCTGATCAGGACATTATCCGTGGTCTTCGTGGTCTGCTTGCTGCTTCCGGCTCTTCCTTGCCGGGTACTGCTGGTTCTGTGTCTGGTTCTTCTGGCAACACGCGACCACCACCTTCTACACAGTCAGGTATGTCATCCCCGTGGTATCTGGATTCTGGAGCTTCTTTTCATATGACTTCTGCGTCTTCTATTCTTTCTGCTCTTCGCTCTCTTATTTCTCCTGTTCGTGTTATCACGGCTGATGGTACCTCTCTTCCTGTTTCTAGTCGAGGCACCCTCTCTACTTCATCTTTCTCTGTTCCTGATGTTTCTCATGTCCCTAGCCTTAAGATGAACTTGTTTTCTGCTAGTCAGCTTACTGATTCTGGTTGTCGCGTCATTCTTGACGCTGATTCTTGTGCTGTTCAGGACCGTCGGACTCAGGCCCTGGTTGGAGCTGGCCCTCGTAGTCTTCAGTCTCCGGGGCTCTGGGAGTTAGACTGGCTTCGTGTTCCTTCCGCTGCTACTTCATCTGCCAGTTCTCCTGCGGTTGCTGCTTCTGTCACTGGCTCTTTCCAGCAGTGGCATCATCGGCTGGGTCACCTTTGTGGCTCCCGTTTATCGTCATTAGTTCGTCGAGGTCTTCTAGGGTCTGTTTCAGGAGATGTGTCTTTACATTCATGTCAGGGTTGTAGGTTAGGTAAACAGATTCAGCTTCCCTATCCTACTAGTGCGTCTGTATCTCAGCGACCTTTTGATTTAGTTCATTCAGATGTTTGGGGTCCGGCTCCCCTTCAGTCAAAGGGGGGTCATCGATACTATATTTTGTTCATTGATGATTTTTCTCGGTACACCTGGTTATTTTTTATGCGCTCTCGCAGTGAGGTTCTCTCCATTTATAAGCGCTTTGTTGCCATGGTTCGTACTCAGTATTCCACGCCTATTCGTGTCTTTCGTGCTGATTCTGCAGGTGAGTATATCTCTCAGCACTGCGTGGTGTTCTTGCTGAGGAGGGTACCCTTGCTCAGTTTTCGTGTCCCGGTGCCCATGCTCAAAATGGTGTCGCCGAACGTAAGCATCGTCATATTCTTGAGACTGCCCGTGCTATGATGATTGCTTCCTCTCTTCCGCCACATTTCTGGGCTGAGGCTGTCGCTACATCGACTTACCTCATTAACATTCAGCCCTCTGCTGCCCTTCAAGGTGGCATTCCTCTCGAGCGTCTTTCTGGTACCTCTCCAGATTACTCGGCTCTTCGTTTGTTTGGTTGCGCTTGCTATGTTCTTCTTCCTCCCCGCGAACGCACCAAACTGACCGCTCAGTCTGCTGAGTGTGTTTTCCTTGGGTACAGTGATGAGCATAAGGGCTACCGCTGTTGGGACCCTGTTGCTCGTCGGATGCGCATCTCTCGTGATGTCACGTTTGATGAGACGCGCTCCTTCTATCCTCGCCATACCTCTGGCACTTATCCGGTGGATGATATTTCTTTTCTCCTTTTTCCGGATTCACCTCCTGCTGTCTCTTCCCCATCTCCTAGTTCTCCATCTTCTACACCTGGTGCGCCTCCTCCATCTTCGGAGCCATCCTCTCCTCCGTCTAGTACCCCTAGTACTCCTCGTTCTCCTGCCTCGGCTCCTCCTTCTCCTATTCCTTCTTCCTCTTCTTCGGCTCCTCCTTCTTCCTCTTCTTCTGATGAGTCATCTTCTGCTGCTGAGCCTTCCCATTCACGGCCTGTTCGTCAGCGTCGTCCTCCAGACCGTTATACTCCTAGTAAGTATGGTCTTTCTGTTGTCTCCGAGCCGACTTCTTATCGGGATGCTGAGCGTCATCCTGAGTGGCAGCTGGCCATGGCTGAGGAGATTGCTGCGCTTGAGCGCACTGGCACCTGGGATCTTGTTTCTCCCCCTTCAGGTGTTCGTCCTATCACGTGTAAGTGGGTCTATAAAATTAAGACCCGCTCTGATGGATCTCTCGAGCGCTATAAAGCGCGTCTTGTGGCTCGTGGCTTTCAGCAGGAGCACGGCCGAGACTATGACGAGACTTTTGCTCCTGTCGCTCATATGACCACTGTTCGTACTCTTCTTGCTGTTGCTTCTGTTCGACGCTGGTCTGTATCCCAGCTTGATGTTCAGAATGCTTTTCTTAATGGCGAGTTGAGTGAGGAGGTTTACATGCAGCCTCCTCCTGGGTATTCTGTTCCCGATGGGATGGTTTGTCGTCTTCGACGATCCTTATATGGTCTCAAACAGGCCCCTCGTGCCTGGTTTGAGCGTTTCTCCTCTGTGGTTATTGCCGCTGGCTTCTCTCCCAGTGCTCATGATCCAGCACTGTTTGTCTACACCTCTTCTCGGTGTCGGACCTTGTTGCTTCTCTATGTTGATGACATGATCATCACTGGTGATAACCCTGAGCACATTGCCTTTGTTAAGGCCGTCTACGTGAGCAGTTTCTCATGTCTGATCTTGGTCCTCTTCGCTACTTTCTTGGGATTGAGGTTTCTTCTACAGCCGATGGCTTCTTTATCTCCCAGGAAAAGTATATTCAGGATCTTCTTTCTCGGGCTGATCTTAGTGATGAGCGTACCGTTGAGACTCCTATGGAGCTTAATGTTAAGCTTCGATCCACTGATGGTGAGCCTCTTTCTGATCCCACACGTTATCGCCATCTTGTTGGGAGTCTTGTTTATCTCGCTGTCACTCGCCCTGATATCTCTTATCCCGTCCATATTCTGAGTCAGTTTGTCTCAGCTCCTACCACCGTTCACTATAGTCATCTCCTCCGTGTCCTTCGTTATCTTCGTGGCACGATTACTCGTCGTCTTTTCTTCCCTAGTTCCAGCTCTCTCCAGCTCCAGTGTTACTCGGATGCCACGTGGGCGAGTGATCCTACGGATCGTCGTTCACTTTCTGCTTACTGTGTGTTTCTTGGTGGTTCGCTTGTTGCTTGGAAGACGAAGAAACAGGTCGCGGTTTCCCGTTCGAGTGTTGAGGCTGAGCTGCGGGCTATGGCTTCGTTGATTGCTGAGGTGACCTGGTTACGGTGGTTGCTTGCAGATTTTGGGGTCTCTGTTACGACACCCACTCCACTTTTGTGTGACAGTACAGGTGCTATCAGTATTGCACGTGATCCGGTCAAGCATGAGCTGACCAAGCATATTGGTGTTGATGCTTTCTATACACGTGCTCAGGTGCAGGATCAGGTTGTTGCGCTTCACTATGTGCCTTCAGATTTGCAGCTGGCAGATTTCTTTACAAAGGCACAAACTCGAGCGCAACATGACTTCTTACTCTCCAAACTCAGTGTTGTGGATCCACCCTGAGTTTGAGGGGGGGTGTTAGAGTAGATTTGTGCATATTGTATTTTGCCCATATGTTAGGGGCTTTCCTGCATATTCACCTGTACATGTACTATATATATGTGGCCTTTGGCCCCCTGGTAATACAAGCAGTCTATTACCCTAACAATTTGATCGCCTGGAATGCGCGCAAGCAAACCACTGTGTCACGTTCTAGTACAGAGTCAGAATACAAAGCAGTGGCCAATGCAACGGCTGAGATTATTTGGGTACAATCTCTTCTTAAGGAATTGGGTGTTTCTCAAGATCGAGTACCGATATTATGGTGTGATAACATTGGAGCTACATACCTATCCTCCAATCCAGTATTTCATGCACGTACCAAACATATTGAGGTTGATTTTCACTTTGTTAGAGAAAGGGTGGCAAAAAACAACTTCAGATCAGGTTTATTTCTTCCAAGGATCAAGTTGCTGACATATTCACAAAGCCTCTTCCACTACCGTCATTTGAGGCATGTAGACGCAATCTCAACCTTATGGAGCCGGTTGAGATTGAGGGAGGATGATAAACAACGTATTTGTATGTTGTACGGTATATTAGCTAACTAGGATAGTTAGAATCTAATTCCTCTAATCTAGCTGTAATGTACGGAAGGTTTGGTGTTGCTTTACCGTGTATGACTGTAACTTTGATTGATCAATATAAATACAAGAGGACGGCGTCAGGAGACGTACGATCCATACCTTACCATACCTGTAGCTTTTCAAGAACAACAATGAGGTTGGCATTTACGATTTTCCCATCATCATCAGCTACTTGGATGAGTCACGCGTGGGAAGCTATTCATGGTCAAGCAACAACGGATATGTCCAGTATACAAAGACAGCTTCACTCGCAAGGTAAAAGTTTTCGAAGCAGACATCAAATCAGGTGTGTGGAAGCCGCTGGTTGCTGGGCTAGGCGGCCAGGCGCTTTTCCTCGGCAATTCGCTCATCAAGTTTGTTCCTGCTTGTGGGGAGATAGAAGAGGATGCGGTCTATTTCATGGACACAGGTGAAATATTTTGCATGAGATCCCAAACTAACAGGGTCGCACGTACACAAGGGAATTGTTATTACGAAAAGTTGATGCGGGGTATTCTGTATCTCGGCCGACCATACTGTATATTTCCCCCGATAGTAATTTCACTGGGAGGACGTGATTGTACTATTATTATTAACTCGTCTAGTGGTATGTCTAATCCTTTCGCCAATGTCAGACCAATCGGGGTGTTGTTGATTTCTTATCAATCACCTTGCCAAGGAGAGTCCATGAGTGATTTTGCGGGATATTGCTCGCTGACACATTTTTTAAATTTGACGATAATTCATCATACTATAGTAGTATTACTAATTCGGAATATATAATGAATGATGAGTTGAGAAATTTTAGTTGAGACGTGCGTGCATGTTTAAAGCTACTAGTGTACTACAAACTCAAGAAGCGGAAAAAACGAAAGCGCAATCCACAAACCAAACCGGGGGGTATTTGTAGTTGCAGACCTCTCTGTTCTCTCTCTCACGTAAGCTAGTACTGAAGGAAGAAACAAAGACACAAGACACAAGTGATTTTGCGCTGCGTACAACAACTGCAGCCTTTTCGTTTTCGCCTTTTATTGCTGCCAACGAGCTGTTGGCCTGTTGCATTACAACTGAAAGAACTGAAAAACCGGGAGCAGGACGAGCCCTACCGACCGTGCCATCCCACGGCGTCATCCATGCAGATTTGTGTTTAACTGAAACTGTCTATTCCTAACTGACGGAAACTAGGTACTGTCAACAACAGGATTACAAAGAACAGTACAGCAGTATTCCCGTAAACACAAACTCAAGAAGCGACCACGAATCTGCATCCAGTAGACAGTATTGCCGTAAAAAAACATGCATAATGTTGAGATGACCGCCCGCATGGCAATGCTGCTACGATGCTAGTTTATCTGTGCTAAAAGTACTGCTACTTAACTATTGTAAGACAACCTTTTCGTTCTGCGATTTTTTCTCTCTCAAATTTGTGTACAGAATTACAGACGAACATGCACGCTCTGATACGTGTGCATCGCTTTATTAAGTCCACACGTTCCACGGATATCCAGAGACCAGTGGTGCGCCGCCTCGTCCAGTCCTGGTTACTTGGCGAAGGAATAACAGACCCAAACCATCCACTATAGAAGCACGGCATGCTCCCATCCGGGCCATAAGTCGGATCTTGCCTGTCCGAGATAAACCGTGGGCTTCAAAATTGTTTCCGCTGGTAGCTCACCCGAGCGAAGGACAACAATGTGCCCCCCGCTGGCCACAAGTTGTGCGTCGACCTAGCCAAACCAAGCAGTGTTTTTGCTAGGATGAAAACATCTCAGTTGCTTCGGGGCCCTGTTTCTTACAAAGACAAATCCTATGGTATTTCCTCTCGGAAATGAACCGGGACTTACTTAACCAGTGCCCAAGATACCACTCGGATCTCAGTCAGAAAACATGGCACGCCCCTAGTTGGACATTGCTATAATGGTAGCCGAGGTTTGAACTGCTGCCATAGAACCCTTTTCTGTATTAACTCACCTGCCATGGCTTTGTTCCCCTTCAGGGTGAAAGCCACTATCGGTGAGTCGGTGAGTCCTCCAATGTTTACTCGCGGGCCAATGAGAAGCACATGGGGGGGGGGGGGGGGACTATTGCACAGGGTTTGGTGCGTTTGTTGCACAAAACACAGAATCAAACCACTTGTTGCAGCAAACCCTAGGCTCTTGTTAAAAACGTTGCAGCTAGCCCAAATAGATGATTTAGGGACCTAACACGTATATATCATGTGGGACTGGATTTTTATACCGTATACCAAAAATTATACGACAAATTTAATACTGTATACCAAAAAATATACGGAATTTTTTTGAGAATTAAAAATTAAAAAATCGGCAGCATAACTGCACAAAATATATAGATTATACACGTCAAAATGGGCAGCATAATTGTACAAAAAATTATAGGGAGCATCAACTAGTTCCAATATAACAACATGTATATCATAAAGTTTACAAGTTCAGTTAAGCCTCACGGCACTTCACAAATTCCAATCAAAGTGTCTCGTGGGTCAAAATGCGGAGTCTTTAAATTATGCAATCATTACATTTGCTCAAATCATCTTATACCGAGTAGAGGACATAATGCTTCATTGCTCTCTCTCTCTTGCATTTCATTCTCCTGCCGTCGCGCATCACGGCCTGCTGTGAAGTCGCGATACAACCTACCGTTTGGGGAGCTGGGCTCATTCTGTCTTGGTTGTTGCCATCCTCTATTGGTTGCTGTCCCATGAGCACGAACAGAAGGAAGTTTGCGTGTTGCTGTTTGAGGTGGTGGAGGTTGTCGCCGTGGTGGTGCAGATTTTGTAGCATGGCTCTGTGGTGGTGCAGCTGCTGTAGGATGGCGTTGGGTGGTGTGGGCGCTGGTGCGGGAGGTGGAGGTGGAGTCGGAGGTACAGGAGTGGCATCAGGACGAGTTCGATTGTTCTACAAAATTAAGACACAGTTATGATCATCAACATAAAGCAACACAATAGCAAAAAAGGGAGATAGTAAATGTTTAAAAGATAATTACCCTATGTCCCGCCTTCCTAATTGCGAGGTGAGGCTTCAAAGGTTTGGTACAAGTGGTGTATCTATGTCCCCTAAACCCTAAACTCTGTCCTTTCAGCTTATAATTTGAGCAAGTAATAGTAGCAATTTTGGCACTTCCGTCTTGACCTTCACCTGCACTTGGCCTTCTCTTTTTCTTTTTCCTCCCAAGTTTGGTTGGAAAGGAAGGAGGTTCTATGTCTACCGTATCTGTTTGACCCAATCATGTGGTCCTGGCACTGTAGGTAGGACGCACCAGAAGGCTTCTTGAAGAACTCGCTAACATAATCTTCAGGGAACTCTTTGGCCATATAGATGGCTGTTATTGCATGTTTGCAGGGCACTCCTGTCAAGTCCCATTTGAAGCCCCTAAATCAGGTACTTGTTAGGCCCCTAAATTATCTATTTGGGCTAGCTGTAACGTTTTAAACAAAAAAGTGAGGTTTGCTGCAACAAGTGGTTTGATTATGTGTTCTGTGCAACAAACGCACCAAACCCTGGTGTTATGTGCAATTTTCTCTGCCAAGCGAGAGGCTGTCCGACCAAACCTTACACACCTCAGGTGCTATTGATGAGTACGGTTCACCCATTACCCAACGGAGATGATTCAGCCCATACACCCGAGTCAATAGGCCGAGTTCAGCCAACGCTAAGACGGGATGGGCTACATTGGCAAGAGACCGTCCTACACGATGACGCGCCTGCCTCAGGCCCAGGACGAAGTCAAAGGAGGACGCACCAGAAGGCCCCAACATGTACATAACGGTGCGATCCATCGCACTACCCACGCGGTTTAAACGATAACGGCAACGTCGTTATGACACGTTAAGCGACACTACTCCCATCTGACTATCTGAGTCAGTGTATAAGACAGAGTTACGAATCCCATGAGAAAACTTATTAATTGGTGCATCCACTTGGAAGTTCGAACCACTGAACACTCGACACATGAAACCCTCGAATGAACAATCTTGAAGTACCGCTATTTTCTTGATTCGATTTGCAGATGATACAGGATAGAACCAATGGAGTGAACTAAACCAAATGAACACACGTTTAATGAAATGGAATTCTGAGTTGTGACGCAATGAATTGTAGAAGCAGACAAAGAAGAGAGAACATCATGCCATTAAATTCAGTGAAACATGACGGGTAGATGGAGGAAGGTTAAGAACAGATTACATCCAAGGTAGAATGATATGTAGCTTACTGCTGGTGCTGGTTGAGAGACAAGAATGCCTTGAAGATCCCCACAAGAACACCAATAACGGAGAGCACCGCGGCGATGGTTTTAGAGTTGTCGGAGAGAAACTTGTGGAGCATAATCCGCACCCACCTCCTGCGCTTGGAGGCCTCAATATCCGCCAAGATTCTGAAGTAGCCGCTGCCAGGGTAGATATTCTCGGTGATGGCGTTGAAGAAGCTGAGCATCTGCTTGTCGGTGAGTTCTCCCAAGAGGAAACTCTTTGCTCGCGCATGGTGCACGTCCTTTTCCCGACTCATGAGCATCGCGAAGAGTGCCAGGTAGGAGCAGACGGAAGCAGTGCCCTCAGTGAAGCTGGAAGTCATGCACAGCTCGAGAGCCGCCATGTTGACCAGCCAGCACGCCCTCAAACTGTCCAGGTACAGCGGCGCCAGGAAGAAGTTGTCAAAGAGGGGCCCTTTCCTGATCCTCATGTCCCCGAGCTCTGTTGTGTTGTTGGCCCTGAGCTTGATGCCGATTCCTGCAAGCTCCGTGGTGCTAACAGGCACCGAGAAACCACCTTGCTTCTCCACTCCATCATGAACTGGTTTGTAGGCTCCAGTTGTGTACAACCGAAAGAGGCCGAGGAGATGTGGTTTGTCGATCTCGGCTTGCAATGGGTGCACGCTAGGCAGCACTCTTTTCCCAACCGATGCATCTTGTTTTTCATCATGCGGAAAGGGTAGTTGGAGTCGAACTCCTACGCTGCTTTCTTCAGTTCTTCCACCGGAATCCATACGGCTCGGGAATCCGCATCTCTTCTCGATGCCTCCTCCAGAGCTCTCCTCGCTTTCTCCAAGGACTCCGCCTCCAGAACACTCCTTGCTTCTTCAGATTCCACCTCCAGATCTCTCCTCCCTTCAGATTCCAGGCTCTTGTTTAAAACGTTGCAGCTAGCCCAAATAGATGATTTAGGGACCTAACACGTATATATCATGTGGGACTGGATTTTTATACCGTATACCAAAAATTATACGACAAATTTTATACTGTATACCAAAAAATATACGGAATTTTTTTGAGAATTAAAAATTAAAAAATGGGCAGCATAACTGCACAAAATATATAGATTATACACGTCAAAATGGGCAGCATAATTGTACAAAAAATTATAGGGAGCATCAACTAGTTCCAATATAACAACATGTATATCATAAAGTTTACAAGTTCAGTTAAGCCTCACGGCACTTCACAAATTCCAATCAAAGTGTCTCGTGGGTCAAAATGCGGAGTCTTTAAATTATGCAATCATTACATTTGCTCAAATCATCTTATACCGAGTAGAGGACATAATGCTTCATTGCTCTCTCTCTCTCTTGCATTTCATTCTCCTGCCGTCGCGCATCACGGCCTGCTGTGAAGTCGCGATACAACCTACCGTTTGGGGAGCTGGGCTCATTCTGTCTTGGTTGTTGCCATCCTCTATTGGTTGCTGTCCCATGAGCACGAACAGAAGGAAGTTTGCGTGTTGCTGTTTGAGGTGGTGGAGGTTGTCGCCGTGGTGGTGCAGATTTTGTAGCATGGCTCTGTGGTGGTGCAGCTGCTGTAGGATGGCGTTGGGGTGGTGTGGGCGCTGGTGCGGGAGGTGGAGGTGGAGTCGGAGGTACAGGAGTGGCATCAGGACGAGTTCGATTGTTCTACAAAATTAAGACACAGTTATGATCATCAACATAAAGCAACACAATAGCAAAAAAGGGAGATAGTAAATGTTTAAAAGATAATTACCCTATGTCCCGCCTTCCTAATTGCGAGGTGAGGCTTCAAAGGTTTGGTACAAGTGGTGTATCTATGTCCCCTAAACCCTAAACTCTGTCCTTTCAGCTTATAATTTGAGCAAGTAATAGTAGCAATTTTGGCACTTCCGTCTTGACCTTCACCTGCACTTGGCCTTCTCTTTTTCTTTTTCCTCCCAAGTTTGGTTGGAAAGGAAGGAGGTTCTATGTCTACCGTATCTGTTTGACCCAATCATGTGGTCCTGGCACTGTAGGTAGGACGCACCAGAAGGCTTCTTGAAGAACTCGCTAACATAATCTTCAGGGAACTCTTTGGCCATATAGATGGCTGTTATTGCATGTTTGCAGGGCACTCCTGTCAAGTCCCATTTGAAGCCCCTAAATCAGGTACTTGTTAGGCCCCTAAATTATCTATTTGGGCTAGCTGTAACGTTTTAAACAAAAAACTGAGGTTTGCTGCAACAAGTGGTTTGATTATGTGTTCTGTGCAACAAACGCACCAAACCCTGGTGTTATGTGCAATTTTCTCTGCCAAGCGAGAGGCTGTCCGACCAAACCTTACACACCTCAGGTGCTATTGATGAGTACGGTTCACCCATTACCTAACGGAGATGATTCAGCCCATACACCCGAGTCAATAGGCCGAGTTCAGCCAACGCTAAGACGGGATGGGCTACATTGGCAAGAGACCGTCCTACACGATGACGCGCCTGCCTCAGGCCCAGGACGAAGTCAAAGGAGGACGCACCAGAAGGCCCCAACATGTACATAACGGTGCGATCCATCGCACTACCCACGCGGTTAAACGATAACGGCAACGTCGTTATGACACGTTAAGCGACACTACTCCCATCTGACTATCTGAGTCAGTGTATAAGACAGAGTTACGAATCCCATGAGAAAACTTATTAATTGGTGCATCCACTTGGAAGTTCGAACCACTGAACACTCGACACATGAAACCCTCGAATGAACAATCTTGAAGTACCGCTATTTTCTTGATTCGATTTGCAGATGATACAGGATAGAACCAATGGAGTGAACTAAACCAAATGAACACACGTTTAATGAAATGGAATTCTGAGTTGTGACGCAATGAATTGTAGAAGCAGACAAAGAAGAGAGAACATCATGCCATTAAATTCAGTGAAACATGACGGGTAGATGGAGGAAGGTTAAGAACAGATTACATCCAAGGTAGAATGATATGTAGCTTACTGCTGGTGCTGGTTGAGAGACAAGAATGCCTTGAAGATCCCCACAAGAACACCAATAACGGAGAGCACCGCGGCGATGGTTTTAGAGTTGTCGGAGAGAAACTTGTGGAGCATAATCCGCACCCACCTCCTGCGCTTGGAGGCCTCAATATCCGCCAAGATTCTGAAGTAGCCGCTGCCAGGGTAGATATTCTCGGTGATGGCGTTGAAGAAGCTGAGCATCTGCTTGTCGGTGAGTTCTCCCAAGAGGAAACTCTTTGCTCGCGCATGGTGCACGTCCTTTTCCCGACTCATGAGCATCGCGAAGAGTGCCAGGTAGGAGCAGACGGAAGCAGTGCCCTCAGTGAAGCTGGAAGTCATGCACAGCTCGAGAGCCGCCATGTTGACCAGCCAGCACGCCCTCAAACTGTCCAGGTACAGCGGCGCCAGGAAGAAGTTGTCAAAGAGGGGCCCTTTCCTGATCCTCATGTCCCCGAGCTCTGTTGTGTTGTTGGCCCTGAGCTTGATGCCGATTCCTGCAAGCTCCGTGGCGCTAACAGGCACCGAGAAACCACCTTGCTTCTCCACTCCATCATGAACTGGTTTGTAGGCTCCAGTTGTGTACAACCGAAAGAGGCCGAGGAGATGTGGTTTGTCGATCTCGGCTTGCAATGGGTGCACGCTAGGCAGCACTCTTTTCCCAACCGATGCATCTTGTTTTTCATCATGCGGAAAGGGTAGTTGGAGTCGAACTCCTGCGCTGCTTTCTTCAGTTCTTCCACCGGAATCCATACGGCTCGGGAATCCGCATCTCTTCTCGATGCCTCCTCCAGAGCTCTCCTCGCTTTCTCCAAGGACTCCGCCTCCAGAACACTCCTTGCTTCTTCAGATTCCACCTCCAGATCTCTCCTCCCTTCAGATTCCAGGCTCTTGTTTAAAACGTTGCAGCTAGCCCAAATAGATGATTTAGGGACCTAACACGTATATATCATGTGGGACTGGATTTTTATACCGTATACCAAAAATTATACGACAAATTTTATACTGTATACCAAAAAATATACGGAATTTTTTTGAGAATTAAAAATTAAAAAATGGGCAGCATAACTGCACAAAATATATAGATTATACACGTCAAAATGGGCAGCATAATTGTACAAAAAATTATAGGGAGCATCAACTAGTTCCAATATAACAACATGTATATCATAAAGTTTACAAGTTCAGTTAAGCCTCACGGCACTTCACAAATTCCAATCAAAGTGTCTCGTGGGTCAAAATGCGGAGTCTTTAAATTATGCAATCATTACATTTGCTCAAATCATCTTATACCGAGTAGAGGACATAATGCTTCATTGCTCTCTCTCTCTCTTGCATTTCATTCTCCTGCCGTCGCGCATCACGGCCTGCTGTGAAGTCGCGATACAACCTACCGTTTGGGGAGCTGGGCTCATTCTGTCTTGGTTGTTGCCATCCTCTATTGGTTGCTGTCCCATGAGCACGAACAGAAGGAAGTTTGCGTGTTGCTGTTTGAGGTGGTGGAGGTTGTCGCCGTGGTGGTGCAGATTTTGTAGCATGGCTCTGTGGTGGTGCAGCTGCTGTAGGATGGCGTTGGGGTGGTGTGGGCGCTGGTGCGGGAGGTGGAGGTGGAGTCGGAGGTACAGGAGTGGCATCAGGACGAGTTCGATTGTTCTACAAAATTAAGACACAGTTATGATCATCAACATAAAGCAACACAATAGCAAAAAAGGGAGATAGTAAATGTTTAAAAGATAATTACCCTATGTCCCGCCTTCCTAATTGCGAGGTGAGGCTTCAAAGGTTTGGTACAAGTGGTGTATCTATGTCCCCTAAACCCTAAACTCTGTCCTTTCAGCTTATAATTTGAGCAAGTAATAGTAGCAATTTTGGCACTTCCGTCTTGACCTTCACCTGCACTTGGCCTTCTCTTTTTCTTTTTCCTCCCAAGTTTGGTTGGAAAGGAAGGAGGTTCTATGTCTACCGTATCTGTTTGACCCAATCATGTGGTCCTGGCACTGTAGGTAGGACGCACCAGAAGGCTTCTTGAAGAACTCGCTAACATAATCTTCAGGGAACTCTTTGGCCATATAGATGGCTGTTATTGCATGTTTGCAGGGCACTCCTGTCAAGTCCCATTTGAAGCCCCTAAATCAGGTACTTGTTAGGCCCCTAAATTATCTATTTGGGCTAGCTGTAACGTTTTAAACAAAAAACTGAGGTTTGCTGCAACAAGTGGTTTGATTATGTGTTCTGTGCAACAAACGCACCAAACCCTGGTGTTATGTGCAATTTTCTCTGCCAAGCGAGAGGCTGTCCGACCAAACCTTACACACCTCAGGTGCTATTGATGAGTACGGTTCACCCATTACCTAACGGAGATGATTCAGCCCATACACCCGAGTCAATAGGCCGAGTTCAGCCAACGCTAAGACGGGATGGGCTACATTGGCAAGAGACCGTCCTACACGATGACGCGCCTGCCTCAGGCCCAGGACGAAGTCAAAGGAGGACGCACCAGAAGGCCCCAACATGTACATAACGGTGCGATCCATCGCACTACCCACGCGGTTAAACGATAACGGCAACGTCGTTATGACACGTTAAGCGACACTACTCCCATCTGACTATCTGAGTCAGTGTATAAGACAGAGTTACGAATCCCATGAGAAAACTTATTAATTGGTGCATCCACTTGGAAGTTCGAACCACTGAACACTCGACACATGAAACCCTCGAATGAACAATCTTGAAGTACCGCTATTTTCTTGATTCGATTTGCAGATGATACAGGATAGAACCAATGGAGTGAACTAAACCAAATGAACACACGTTTAATGAAATGGAATTCTGAGTTGTGACGCAATGAATTGTAGAAGCAGACAAAGAAGAGAGAACATCATGCCATTAAATTCAGTGAAACATGACGGGTAGATGGAGGAAGGTTAAGAACAGATTACATCCAAGGTAGAATGATATGTAGCTTACTGCTGGTGCTGGTTGAGAGACAAGAATGCCTTGAAGATCCCCACAAGAACACCAATAACGGAGAGCACCGCGGCGATGGTTTTAGAGTTGTCGGAGAGAAACTTGTGGAGCATAATCCGCACCCACCTCCTGCGCTTGGAGGCCTCAATATCCGCCAAGATTCTGAAGTAGCCGCTGCCAGGGTAGATATTCTCGGTGATGGCGTTGAAGAAGCTGAGCATCTGCTTGTCGGTGAGTTCTCCCAAGAGGAAACTCTTTGCTCGCGCATGGTGCACGTCCTTTTCCCGACTCATGAGCATCGCGAAGAGTGCCAGGTAGGAGCAGACGGAAGCAGTGCCCTCAGTGAAGCTGGAAGTCATGCACAGCTCGAGAGCCGCCATGTTGACCAGCCAGCACGCCCTCAAACTGTCCAGGTACAGCGGCGCCAGGAAGAAGTTGTCAAAGAGGGGCCCTTTCCTGATCCTCATGTCCCCGAGCTCTGTTGTGTTGTTGGCCCTGAGCTTGATGCCGATTCCTGCAAGCTCCGTGGCGCTAACAGGCACCGAGAAACCACCTTGCTTCTCCACTCCATCATGAACTGGTTTGTAGGCTCCAGTTGTGTACAACCGAAAGAGGCCGAGGAGATGTGGTTTGTCGATCTCGGCTTGCAATGGGTGCACGCTAGGCAGCACTCTTTTCCCAACCGATGCATCTTGTTTTTCATCATGCGGAAAGGGTAGTTGGAGTCGAACTCCTGCGCTGCTTTCTTCAGTTCTTCCACCGGAATCCATACGGCTCGGGAATCCGCATCTCTTCTCGATGCCTCCTCCAGAGCTCTCCTCGCTTTCTCCAAGGACTCCGCCTCCAGAACACTCCTTGCTTCTTCAGATTCCACCTCCAGATCTCTCCTCCCTTCAGATTCCAGGCTCTTGTTTAAAACGTTGCAGCTAGCCCAAATAGATGATTTAGGGACCTAACACGTATATATCATGTGGGACTGGATTTTTATACCGTATACCAAAAATTATACGACAAATTTTATACTGTATACCAAAAAATATACGGAATTTTTTTGAGAATTAAAAATTAAAAAATGGGCAGCATAACTGCACAAAATATATAGATTATACACGTCAAAATGGGCAGCATAATTGTACAAAAAATTATAGGGAGCATCAACTAGTTCCAATATAACAACATGTATATCATAAAGTTTACAAGTTCAGTTAAGCCTCACGGCACTTCACAAATTCCAATCAAAGTGTCTCGTGGGTCAAAATGCGGAGTCTTTAAATTATGCAATCATTACATTTGCTCAAATCATCTTATACCGAGTAGAGGACATAATGCTTCATTGCTCTCTCTCTCTCTTGCATTTCATTCTCCTGCCGTCGCGCATCACGGCCTGCTGTGAAGTCGCGATACAACCTACCGTTTGGGGAGCTGGGCTCATTCTGTCTTGGTTGTTGCCATCCTCTATTGGTTGCTGTCCCATGAGCACGAACAGAAGGAAGTTTGCGTGTTGCTGTTTGAGGTGGTGGAGGTTGTCGCCGTGGTGGTGCAGATTTTGTAGCATGGCTCTGTGGTGGTGCAGCTGCTGTAGGATGGCGTTGGGGTGGTGTGGGCGCTGGTGCGGGAGGTGGAGGTGGAGTCGGAGGTACAGGAGTGGCATCAGGACGAGTTCGATTGTTCTACAAAATTAAGACACAGTTATGATCATCAACATAAAGCAACACAATAGCAAAAAAGGGAGATAGTAAATGTTTAAAAGATAATTACCCTATGTCCCGCCTTCCTAATTGCGAGGTGAGGCTTCAAAGGTTTGGTACAAGTGGTGTATCTATGTCCCCTAAACCCTAAACTCTGTCCTTTCAGCT
The DNA here is from genome assembly GCA_947311845.1 of Poa pratensis. Taxonomy (NCBI): domain Eukaryota; kingdom Viridiplantae; phylum Streptophyta; class Magnoliopsida; order Poales; family Poaceae; genus Poa; species Poa pratensis. Next base: position 6,081,942 of record CAMZMU010000127.1, read on the forward strand.
TATAATTTGAGCAAGTAATAGTAGCAATTTTGGCACTTCCGTCTTGACCTTCACCTGCACTTGGCCTTCTCTTTTTCTTTTTCCTCCCAAGTTTGGTTGGAAAGGAAGGAGGTTCTATGTCTACCGTATCTGTTTGACCCAATCATGTGGTCCTGGCACTGTAGGTAGGACGCACCAGAAGGCTTCTTGAAGAACTCGCTAACATAATCTTCAGGGAACTCTTTGGCCATATAGATGGCTGTTATTGCATGTTTGCAGGGCACTCCTGTCAAGTCCCATTTGAAGCCCCTAAATCAGGTACTTGTTAGGCCCCTAAATTATCTATTTGGGCTAGCTGTAACGTTTTAAACAAAAAACTGAGGTTTGCTGCAACAAGTGGTTTGATTATGTGTTCTGTGCAACAAACGCACCAAACCCTGGTGTTATGTGCAATTTTCTCTGCCAAGCGAGAGGCTGTCCGACCAAACCTTACACACCTCAGGTGCTATTGATGAGTACGGTTCACCCATTACCTAACGGAGATGATTCAGCCCATACACCCGAGTCAATAGGCCGAGTTCAGCCAACGCTAAGACGGGATGGGCTACATTGGCAAGAGACCGTCCTACACGATGACGCGCCTGCCTCAGGCCCAGGACGAAGTCAAAGGAGGACGCACCAGAAGGCCCCAACATGTACATAACGGTGCGATCCATCGCACTACCCACGCGGTTAAACGATAACGGCAACGTCGTTATGACACGTTAAGCGACACTACTCCCATCTGACTATCTGAGTCAGTGTATAAGACAGAGTTACGAATCCCATGAGAAAACTTATTAATTGGTGCATCCACTTGGAAGTTCGAACCACTGAACACTCGACACATGAAACCCTCGAATGAACAATCTTGAAGTACCGCTATTTTCTTGATTCGATTTGCAGATGATACAGGATAGAACCAATGGAGTGAACTAAACCAAATGAACACACGTTTAATGAAATGGAATTCTGAGTTGTGACGCAATGAATTGTAGAAGCAGACAAAGAAGAGAGAACATCATGCCATTAAATTCAGTGAAACATGACGGGTAGATGGAGGAAGGTTAAGAACAGATTCCAAGGTAGAATGATATGTAGCTTACTGCTGGTGCTGGTTGAGAGACAAGAATGCCTTGAAGATCCCCACAAGAACACCAATAACGGAGAGCACCGCGGCGATGGTTTTAGAGTTGTCGGAGAGAAACTTGTGGAGCATAATCCGCACCCACCTCCTGCGCTTGGAGGCCTCAATATCCGCCAAGATTCTGAAGTAGCCGCTGCCAGGGTAGATATTCTCGGTGATGGCGTTGAAGAAGCTGAGCATCTGCTTGTCGGTGAGTTCTCCCAAGAGGAAACTCTTTGCTCGCGCATGGTGCACGTCCTTTTCCCGACTCATGAGCATCGCGAAGAGTGCCAGGTAGGAGCAGACGGAAGCAGTGCCCTCAGTGAAGCTGGAAGTCATGCACAGCTCGAGAGCCGCCATGTTGACCAGCCAGCACGCCCTCAAACTGTCCAGGTACAGCGGCGCCAGGAAGAAGTTGTCAAAGAGGGGCCCTTTCCTGATCCTCATGTCCCCGAGCTCTGTTGTGTTGTTGGCCCTGAGCTTGATGCCGATTCCTGCAAGCTCCGTGGCGCTAACAGGCACCGAGAAACCACCTTGCTTCTCCACTCCATCATGAACTGGTTTGTAGGCTCCAGTTGTGTACAACCGAAAGAGGCCGAGGAGATGTGGTTTGTCGATCTCGGCTTGCAATGGGTGCACGCTAGGCAGCACTCTTTTCCCAACCGATGCATCTTGTTTTTCATCATGCGGAAAGGGTAGTTGGAGTCGAACTCCTGCGCTGCTTTCTTCAGTTCTTCCACCGGAATCCATACGGCTCGGGAATCCGCATCTCTTCTCGATGCCTCCTCCAGAGCTCTCCTCGCTTTCTCCAAGGACTCCGCCTCCAGAACACTCCTTGCTTCTTCAGATTCCACCTCCAGATCTCTCCTCCCTTCAGATTCCAGGCTCTTGTTTAAAACGTTGCAGCTAGCCCAAATAGATGATTTAGGGACCTAACACGTATATATCATGTGGGACTGGATTTTTATACCGTATACCAAAAATTATACGACAAATTTTATACTGTATACCAAAAAATATACGGAATTTTTTTGAGAATTAAAAATTAAAAAATGGGCAGCATAACTGCACAAAATATATAGATTATACACGTCAAAATGGGCAGCATAATTGTACAAAAAATTATAGGGAGCATCAACTAGTTCCAATATAACAACATGTATATCATAAAGTTTACAAGTTCAGTTAAGCCTCACGGCACTTCACAAATTCCAATCAAAGTGTCTCGTGGGTCAAAATGCGGAGTCTTTAAATTATGCAATCATTACATTTGCTCAAATCATCTTATACCGAGTAGAGGACATAATGCTTCATTGCTCTCTCTCTCTCTTGCATTTCATTCTCCTGCCGTCGCGCATCACGGCCTGCTGTGAAGTCGCGATACAACCTACCGTTTGGGGAGCTGGGCTCATTCTGTCTTGGTTGTTGCCATCCTCTATTGGTTGCTGTCCCATGAGCACGAACAGAAGGAAGTTTGCGTGTTGCTGTTTGAGGTGGTGGAGGTTGTCGCCGTGGTGGTGCAGATTTTGTAGCATGGCTCTGTGGTGGTGCAGCTGCTGTAGGATGGCGTTGGGGTGGTGTGGGCGCTGGTGCGGGAGGTGGAGGTGGAGTCGGAGGTACAGGAGTGGCATCAGGACGAGTTCGATTGTTCTACAAAATTAAGACACAGTTATGATCATCAACATAAAGCAACACAATAGCAAAAAAGGGAGATAGTAAATGTTTAAAAGATAATTACCCTATGTCCCGCCTTCCTAATTGCGAGGTGAGGCTTCAAAGGTTTGGTACAAGTGGTGTATCTATGTCCCCTAAACCCTAAACTCTGTCCTTTCAGCTTATAATTTGAGCAAGTAATAGTAGCAATTTTGGCACTTCCGTCTTGACCTTCACCTGCACTTGGCCTTCTCTTTTTCTTTTTCCTCCCAAGTTTGGTTGGAAAGGAAGGAGGTTCTATGTCTACCGTATCTGTTTGACCCAATCATGTGGTCCTGGCACTGTAGGTAGGACGCACCAGAAGGCTTCTTGAAGAACTCGCTAACATAATCTTCAGGGAACTCTTTGGCCATATAGATGGCTGTTATTGCATGTTTGCAGGGCACTCCTGTCAAGTCCCATTTGAAGCCCCTAAATCAGGTACTTGTTAGGCCCCTAAATTATCTATTTGGGCTAGCTGTAACGTTTTAAACAAAAAACTGAGGTTTGCTGCAACAAGTGGTTTGATTATGTGTTCTGTGCAACAAACGCACCAAACCCTGGTGTTATGTGCAATTTTCTCTGCCAAGCGAGAGGCTGTCCGACCAAACCTTACACACCTCAGGTGCTATTGATGAGTACGGTTCACCCATTACCTAACGGAGATGATTCAGCCCATACACCCGAGTCAATAGGCCGAGTTCAGCCAACGCTAAGACGGGATGGGCTACATTGGCAAGAGACCGTCCTACACGATGACGCGCCTGCCTCAGGCCCAGGACGAAGTCAAAGGAGGACGCACCAGAAGGCCCCAACATGTACATAACGGTGCGATCCATCGCACTACCCACGCGGTTAAACGATAACGGCAACGTCGTTATGACACGTTAAGCGACACTACTCCCATCTGACTATCTGAGTCAGTGTATAAGACAGAGTTACGAATCCCATGAGAAAACTTATTAATTGGTGCATCCACTTGGAAGTTCGAACCACTGAACACTCGACACATGAAACCCTCGAATGAACAATCTTGAAGTACCGCTATTTTCTTGATTCGATTTGCAGATGATACAGGATAGAACCAATGGAGTGAACTAAACCAAATGAACACACGTTTAATGAAATGGAATTCTGAGTTGTGACGCAATGAATTGTAGAAGCAGACAAAGAAGAGAGAACATCATGCCATTAAATTCAGTGAAACATGACGGGTAGATGGAGGAAGGTTAAGAACAGATTACATCCAAGGTAGAATGATATGTAGCTTACTGCTGGTGCTGGTTGAGAGACAAGAATGCCTTGAAGATCCCCACAAGAACACCAATAACGGAGAGCACCGCGGCGATGGTTTTAGAGTTGTCGGAGAGAAACTTGTGGAGCATAATCCGCACCCACCTCCTGCGCTTGGAGGCCTCAATATCCGCCAAGATTCTGAAGTAGCCGCTGCCAGGGTAGATATTCTCGGTGATGGCGTTGAAGAAGCTGAGCATCTGCTTGTCGGTGAGTTCTCCCAAGAGGAAACTCTTTGCTCGCGCATGGTGCACGTCCTTTTCCCGACTCATGAGCATCGCGAAGAGTGCCAGGTAGGAGCAGACGGAAGCAGTGCCCTCAGTGAAGCTGGAAGTCATGCACAGCTCGAGAGCCGCCATGTTGACCAGCCAGCACGCCCTCAAACTGTCCAGGTACAGCGGCGCCAGGAAGAAGTTGTCAAAGAGGGGCCCTTTCCTGATCCTCATGTCCCCGAGCTCTGTTGTGTTGTTGGCCCTGAGCTTGATGCCGATTCCTGCAAGCTCCGTGGCGCTAACAGGCACCGAGAAACCACCTTGCTTCTCCACTCCATCATGAACTGGTTTGTAGGCTCCAGTTGTGTACAACCGAAAGAGGCCGAGGAGATGTGGTTTGTCGATCTCGGCTTGCAATGGGTGCACGCTAGGCAGCACTCTTTTCCCAACCGATGCATCTTGTTTTTCATCATGCGGAAAGGGTAGTTGGAGTCGAACTCCTGCGCTGCTTTCTTCAGTTCTTCCACCGGAATCCATACGGCTCGGGAATCCGCATCTCTTCTCGATGCCTCCTCCAGAGCTCTCCTCGCTTTCTCCAAGGACTCCGCCTCCAGAACACTCCTTGCTTCTTCAGATTCCACCTCCAGATCTCTCCTCCCTTCAGATTCCAGGCTCTTGTTTAAAACGTTGCAGCTAGCCCAAATAGATGATTTAGGGACCTAACACGTATATATCATGTGGGACTGGATTTTTATACCGTATACCAAAAATTATACGACAAATTTTATACTGTATACCAAAAAATATACGGAATTTTTTTGAGAATTAAAAATTAAAAAATGGGCAGCATAACTGCACAAAATATATAGATTATACACGTCAAAATGGGCAGCATAATTGTACAAAAAATTATAGGGAGCATCAACTAGTTCCAATATAACAACATGTATATCATAAAGTTTACAAGTTCAGTTAAGCCTCACGGCACTTCACAAATTCCAATCAAAGTGTCTCGTGGGTCAAAATGCGGAGTCTTTAAATTATGCAATCATTACATTTGCTCAAATCATCTTATACCGAGTAGAGGACATAATGCTTCATTGCTCTCTCTCTCTCTTGCATTTCATTCTCCTGCCGTCGCGCATCACGGCCTGCTGTGAAGTCGCGATACAACCTACCGTTTGGGGAGCTGGGCTCATTCTGTCTTGGTTGTTGCCATCCTCTATTGGTTGCTGTCCCATGAGCACGAACAGAAGGAAGTTTGCGTGTTGCTGTTTGAGGTGGTGGAGGTTGTCGCCGTGGTGGTGCAGATTTTGTAGCATGGCTCTGTGGTGGTGCAGCTGCTGTAGGATGGCGTTGGGGTGGTGTGGGCGCTGGTGCGGGAGGTGGAGGTGGAGTCGGAGGTACAGGAGTGGCATCAGGACGAGTTCGATTGTTCTACAAAATTAAGACACAGTTATGATCATCAACATAAAGCAACACAATAGCAAAAAAGGGAGATAGTAAATGTTTAAAAGATAATTACCCTATGTCCCGCCTTCCTAATTGCGAGGTGAGGCTTCAAAGGTTTGGTACAAGTGGTGTATCTATGTCCCCTAAACCCTAAACCCTAAACTCTGTCCTTTCAGCTTATAATTTGAGCAAGTAATAGTAGCAATTTTGGCACTTCCGTCTTGACCTTCACCTGCACTTGGCCTTCTCTTTTTCTTTTTCCTCCCAAGTTTGGTTGGAAAGGAAGGAGGTTCTATGTCTACCGTATCTGTTTGACCCAATCATGTGGTCCTGGCACTGTAGGTAGGACGCACCAGAAGGCTTCTTGAAGAACTCGCTAACATAATCTTCAGGGAACTCTTTGGCCATATAGATGGCTGTTATTGCATGTTTGCAGGGCACTCCTGTCAAGTCCCATTTGAAGCCCCTAAATCAGGTACTTGTTAGGCCCCTAAATTATCTATTTGGGCTAGCTGTAACGTTTTAAACAAAAAACTGAGGTTTGCTGCAACAAGTGGTTTGATTATGTGTTCTGTGCAACAAACGCACCAAACCCTGGTGTTATGTGCAATTTTCTCTGCCAAGCGAGAGGCTGTCCGACCAAACCTTACACACCTCAGGTGCTATTGATGAGTACGGTTCACCCATTACCTAACGGAGATGATTCAGCCCATACACCCGAGTCAATAGGCCGAGTTCAGCCAACGCTAAGACGGGATGGGCTACATTGGCAAGAGACCGTCCTACACGATGACGCGCCTGCCTCAGGCCCAGGACGAAGTCAAAGGAGGACGCACCAGAAGGCCCCAACATGTACATAACGGTGCGATCCATCGCACTACCCACGCGGTTAAACGATAACGGCAACGTCGTTATGACACGTTAAGCGACACTACTCCCATCTGACTATCTGAGTCAGTGTATAAGACAGAGTTACGAATCCCATGAGAAAACTTATTAATTGGTGCATCCACTTGGAAGTTCGAACCACTGAACACTCGACACATGAAACCCTCGAATGAACAATCTTGAAGTACCGCTATTTTCTTGATTCGATTTGCAGATGATACAGGATAGAACCAATGGAGTGAACTAAACCAAATGAACACACGTTTAATGAAATGGAATTCTGAGTTGTGACGCAATGAATTGTAGAAGCAGACAAAGAAGAGAGAACATCATGCCATTAAATTCAGTGAAACATGACGGGTAGATGGAGGAAGGTTAAGAACAGATTCCAAGGTAGAATGATATGTAGCTTACTGCTGGTGCTGGTTGAGAGACAAGAATGCCTTGAAGATCCCCACAAGAACACCAATAACGGAGAGCACCGCGGCGATGGTTTTAGAGTTGTCGGAGAGAAACTTGTGGAGCATAATCCGCACCCACCTCCTGCGCTTGGAGGCCTCAATATCCGCCAAGATTCTGAAGTAGCCGCTGCCAGGGTAGATATTCTCGGTGATGGCGTTGAAGAAGCTGAGCATCTGCTTGTCGGTGAGTTCTCCCAAGAGGAAACTCTTTGCTCGCGCATGGTGCACGTCCTTTTCCCGACTCATGAGCATCGCGAAGAGTGCCAGGTAGGAGCAGACGGAAGCAGTGCCCTCAGTGAAGCTGGAAGTCATGCACAGCTCGAGAGCCGCCATGTTGACCAGCCAGCACGCCCTCAAACTGTCCAGGTACAGCGGCGCCAGGAAGAAGTTGTCAAAGAGGGGCCCTTTCCTGATCCTCATGTCCCCGAGCTCTGTTGTGTTGTTGGCCCTGAGCTTGATGCCGATTCCTGCAAGCTCCGTGGCGCTAACAGGCACCGAGAAACCACCTTGCTTCTCCACTCCATCATGAACTGGTTTGTAGGCTCCAGTTGTGTACAACCGAAAGAGGCCGAGGAGATGTGGTTTGTCGATCTCGGCTTGCAATGGGTGCACGCTAGGCAGCACTCTTTTCCCAACCGATGCATCTTGTTTTTCATCATGCGGAAAGGGTAGTTGGAGTCGAACTCCTGCGCTGCTTTCTTCAGTTCTTCCACCGGAATCCATACGGCTCGGGAATCCGCATCTCTTCTCGATGCCTCCTCCAGAGCTCTCCTCGCTTTCTCCAAGGACTCCGCCTCCAGAACACTCCTTGCTTCTTCAGATTCCACCTCCAGATCTCTCCTCCCTTCAGATTCCAGGCTCTTGTTTAAAACGTTGCAGCTAGCCCAAATAGATGATTTAGGGACCTAACACGTATATATCATGTGGGACTGGATTTTTATACCGTATACCAAAAATTATACGACAAATTTTATACTGTATACCAAAAAATATACGGAATTTTTTTGAGAATTAAAAATTAAAAAATGGGCAGCATAACTGCACAAAATATATAGATTATACACGTCAAAATGGGCAGCATAATTGTACAAAAAATTATAGGGAGCATCAACTAGTTCCAATATAACAACATGTATATCATAAAGTTTACAAGTTCAGTTAAGCCTCACGGCACTTCACAAATTCCAATCAAAGTGTCTCGTGGGTCAAAATGCGGAGTCTTTAAATTATGCAATCATTACATTTGCTCAAATCATCTATACCGAGTAGAGGACATAATGCTTCATTGCTCTCTCTCTCTCTTGCATTTCATTCTCCTGCCGTCGCGCATCACGGCCTGCTGTGAAGTCGCGATACAACCTACCGTTTGGGGAGCTGGGCTCATTCTGTCTTGGTTGTTGCCATCCTCTATTGGTTGCTGTCCCATGAGCACGAACAGAAGGAAGTTTGCGTGTTGCTGTTTGAGGTGGTGGAGGTTGTCGCCGTGGTGGTGCAGATTTTGTAGCATGGCTCTGTGGTGGTGCAGCTGCTGTAGGATGGCGTTGGGGTGGTGTGGGCGCTGGTGCGGGAGGTGGAGGTGGAGTCGGAGGTACAGGAGTGGCATCAGGACGAGTTCGATTGTTCTACAAAATTAAGACACAGTTATGATCATCAACATAAAGCAACACAATAGCAAAAAAGGGAGATAGTAAATGTTTAAAAGATAATTACCCTATGTCCCGCCTTCCTAATTGCGAGGTGAGGCTTCAAAGGTTTGGTACAAGTGGTGTATCTATGTCCCCTAAACCCTAAACCCTAAACTCTGTCCTTTCAGCTTATAATTTGAGCAAGTAATAGTAGCAATTTTGGCACTTCCGTCTTGACCTTCACCTGCACTTGGCCTTCTCTTTTTCTTTTTCCTCCCAAGTTTGGTTGGAAAGGAAGGAGGTTCTATGTCTACCGTATCTGTTTGACCCAATCATGTGGTCCTGGCACTGTAGGTAGGACGCACCAGAAGGCTTCTTGAAGAACTCGCTAACATAATCTTCAGGGAACTCTTTGGCCATATAGATGGCTGTTATTGCATGTTTGCAGGGCACTCCTGTCAAGTCCCATTTGAAGCCCCTAAATCAGGTACTTGTTAGGCCCCTAAATTATCTATTTGGGCTAGCTGTAACGTTTTAAACAAAAAACTGAGGTTTGCTGCAACAAGTGGTTTGATTATGTGTTCTGTGCAACAAACGCACCAAACCCTGGTGTTATGTGCAATTTTCTCTGCCAAGCGAGAGGCTCTCCGACCAAACCCTACACACCTCAGGTGCTATTGATGAGTACGGTTCACCCATTACCTAACGGAGATGATTCATCCCATACACCCGAGTCAATAGGCCGAGTTCAGCCAACACGCTAAGACGGGATGGCCTACATTGGCAAGAGGCCGTCCTACACGATGACACGCCTGCCTCAGGCCTAGGACGAAGTCAAAGGAGGACGCACCAGAAGGCCCCAACATGTACATAATGGTGCGATCCATCGCACTACCCACGCGGTTAAACGATAACGGCAACGTCATTATGACACGTTAAGCGACAGTACTCCCATTTGACTGTCTGAGTCAGTGTATAAGATAGAGGGACGAATCCCATGAGAAAACTTACAATTGGTGCATCCACTTGGAACCACTGAACACTTGGCACATTGAATCCTCGAATGAACAATCTTGAAGTACCGCTATTTTCTTGATTTGATTTGCAGATGATACAGGATAGAACCAATGGAGTGAAGTAAACCAAATGAACAAACGCTTTATTGAAATGGAATTCTGAGTTGTGACGCAATGAATTAGAAACAGATAGCCATGCCATTAAATTCACGAAACATAACGTGTAGATGGAGGAAGGTTAAGAACAGATTACATCCAAGGTAGAATGATATCTAGCTTACTGCTGGTGCTGTTGAGAGACAAGAGTGCCTTGAAGATCCCCACAAGAACACCAATAACGGAGAGCACTGCGGCGATGGTTTTAGAGTTGTCGGAGAGAAACTTGTGGAGCATAATCCGCACCCACCTCCTGCGCTTGGAGGCCTCAATATCCGCCAAGATTCTGAAGTAGCCGCTGCCGGGGTAGATATTCTCGGTGATGGTGTTGAAGAAGCTAAGCATCTGCTTGTCGGTGAGTTCTCCCAAGAGGAAACCCTTTGCTCGCACATGATGCACGTCCTCTTCCCGACTCATGAGCATCCCGAGGAGTGCCAGGTAGGAGCAAATGGAAACAGTGCCCTCATTGAAGCTCGAAGTCATGCACAGCTCGAGAGCCGCCATGTTGACCAGCCAGCACGCCCTCAAACTGTCCAGGTACAGCGGCGCCAGGAAGAAGTCGTCGAAGAGGGGCCCTTTCTTGATCCTCATGTCCCCGAGATCTGTTGTGTTGTTGGCCCTGAGCTTGATGCCGATTCCTGCAAGCTCCGTGGCGCCAACAGGCACCGAGAAACCACCTTGCTTCTCCACTCCATCATGAACTGGTTTGTAGGCTCCAGTTTTATACAATCGAAAGAGGCCGAGGAGATGTGGTTGGTTGATCTCCAGGAATGAGGGCACGAACAGCATGTACTCCTCTGTTTTCCCAGCGAGACCTTGGTGGATGTGGAAAGTGTTGGCCAACTTCCCATTGAACAACCACACATCTTGACCGTATTTGGGCAGGAACCTCATGAGATACCAGAGCACTTGAAAGGGGAGCTGGTTCTCCAGCAACATGATGTCGTTGTTGATGGAAGCTCTGTTGGAGAAGAGAAAGCGAGGGAACAGCTCATCTTCCCCGAAGTCATCGATGGAGGACTTTGGAGAAGTGGGGTTCATAGCAATTATGTACTGCAGCAAGAAGCAAGCATCGTGGAACATCATGGCCGCAAATACAGCGCCATCGATACCTGCTACGGCGTCATCGGCGTAGAGGCCGCGGGCCTTGTCCGCGACCGAGAGGAACTCCTTGTTGACCTCCTCGTACGAGCAGCCGGAGGCGCGGATGAAGTTGTACGCAGCCACGCGCTTCACGTTCTCCATCTCCTGGAGGCGGGGCAGGCCGTGGTGGTATGGCCCGATGGACACCACCAGCGGGACGACGTACTGGTCGCCGAGGCCAGCGCGTAAGCTCGCAGGGAACCGATGCATCTTCTTTTCCATCATGCGGAAAGGGTAGTTGGAGTCGAACTCCTCCGCTGCTTTCTTCAGTTCTTCCACCGGAATCCATACGGCTGGGGAATCGGCATCTCTAAGTATTCTCGATGCCTCCTCCAGAGCTCTCCTCGCTTTCTCCAAGGACTCCGCCTCCAGAAGTCTCCTCGCTTCTTCAGATTCCACCTCCAGATCTCTCCTCCCTTCAGGTTCCACCTCCATAGACTCTAGAAGTCTACTCACTTCTTCAAACTCGATAGATTCCACCTCCACATCTCTCCTCCCTTCAGACTCCATGGACACCAGAGCTCTCCTACAAATCCCGCTAGCTTCGAATATCAGAGGGATCACTTGGTAGATGGTTGGCCAGAGTAGCCGGTTGAATTTACTCTAAATGTACTCCAGGAGATGGAGAACGTGAAGCGCTTTGAATATCAGAGGGATCGGTTGGTAGATGGCTGGCCCGAGTATTTGACTACATTGGCTGATTAACTCTACTAAGCACGCATTCCCATGTTCTTTCAACAGTTGATTCGTGCACATGCACATGGACCGCTCCACCGTATATGGTATAAACAAGTGCATCAATCCACGTTAGCCGGTGATGCGAATATGGCCAACTCATCGACTCATTAATTAGTCTAACACATCCTGATTATCAACGTTGAATGAGTAATTGGACTTTGTAAACTCGACTCTTCAGTCTTGAGTATATTACAAAATTTTAAGCCACAAATGGACTGCCTTGCAAAAAAAATCTCACGGTCTTCGACTATAGTATTTTATTTATTTTTACGAAGAGGCCGAAGGTCACATACTCACTCTGATCCTAAATAACTGTCGTTAGTTATACTAAAAATTGTACGTGCATAGTTCATTTTTCACGACATTTTAAGTGGATCGGAGAGAGTATTAAAGTCAGCTAACCCTTACATTACCACATATTCGAATAAATGAAAATGGACACATACATGCATGGAAGAAATCGGCGCCGAATTCCTCTTCCACTCGCATGCGGGACACCGTGGGCGAAGCGCGATGTTTCCTCTAGACCCCGGTCGAATCTAGAAAAACGTTGTTGACGCGACAGCTAGAAAAGCGCATGTTGCAACCAGAAGATGACGTCGATGGTGAAACAGATTGCCGTCTCAGAGACAGAAGCGGAGAAGAGAGTTGTACGACCACCCTAGATCTGGCTAGATATATCGAGGAAGACCTAACCTCACTAGTCCACGACGAAGCCGGATCGGGCCAAACCTGACCGTTCGGAGAACAATCCATCATACCGATACAGAAAGGCTACCTATAAAACACGAAGACATAACTAGATTCATCGGAACGAAAGTGTAGCAACCAAATATTCACTGCCCTCCTTAACACCATCGACAAAAGCGTCACTGTCCAGGTGGACGAGACACCGAGAAACCTTATTTTAATCCGTACAACGTTCACTTCTACAACATAGCTATTGTCGTTACCGGTTGACAAAAAAATCTGATTTCTGAGAGACCTTACTACGACGGCGGAATTAGGGTCCCCTCCCCCTCCCGTCAATGACACTAGTACATAACGAGCATCTCCAACAGCAGCGCTAAAAACGCCGCGCGCCAAGAAACCGCCGATATCACGCGTGCGCACCCGTTTCGGCGTCTCCAGCAGCCGCACTAAAACTCCGCGCGCGGTAAAAAGGGGCCAGCGCGCTGGCCCAAGCGGTACTCGTTGCGCTGAATTTGGGGCGGCTGCTCCAGCGCGCGGTGCGAAACGAAATTGCGCGCGAGAGAGCAACCACCACCCGGAAAATTCCCCACTGCTCCCGCCGTCGCCCTGCCTTCGCCTAGCGCGCGGTGCCGCTGGCGGAATTCCGGCGATGGAAGGCCAATCGAGCGTTCCTCCGAGCCCTCCCTAAGTCCGTGACCCCTCTCCCGTTGGCGCCGCCGCAAACCCTAGCGCGAGCGTGACCAACTCCGCCGCCGGCGCCGCACCAAATCCCGGCATGGGGCTCGCGCGCGGCCTTTTCACGGCGCCACGGCCGAACTCCGTCGGAGCCATCGCGCAGGCGCCCGGTGCGCAGCGGCGGAACGTCCTCCCCAAGTGCCTGATTGCGGCGGCGACGACGGCGGCGGCAGCCTACAAGAAGGTGAAGAAGATGGGCGCCGCTGCGGCGCCAGCCAACAAGAGGAAGGCGACGCCAACGCCATTGGGTAGAGGCAATGCTACCATGGTGTCTCCTATGCCTTCGGATGGTGCATTTGGAAATAGTGCAAGTATCGTCCCCATCAATGATGAAGATGGGGTTGAACAAGGTGAAGAGAAGGAGGAGGAAGAAGAGGAGGAGGAAGAAATTGGAGAGAAATAAACTTGTGGCAAGTGATGATGTTTTATTCGTATGTTTGCACTTTATTGTAATGCATTTAAATTATGCACTTTGGTGAATTTGTGCTTTGGTGAATTTGAACTATGTCATGAATTTGCTATGCTATCTTGCAATGTTGCTACGAATTTGCTCATATTGGCGCTGCTCCCGCGCGCTGCATTTTAGCGCGACTGCTGAAACGCGACTGCGCCGCGCTAAATTATAGCGCGTCTGCTAAATCAAAACAGGCGTCGCGCGCGAGAAATCGCAATTCTGCCGCTGCAAAAAAAATTAGCGCGCCGGCGCCTAGGTCTGCTGCTGGAGATGCTCTGCCGAGCGTTTTAAGGCACCCATTCCCGTCAATGACACTAGTACATAGCCGGCTGAATTTACTCTAAATGTATTTGACTAGTACATTTTCCTGATTAACTCTGCTAAGCACGCACTCCCATGTTCTTTCAACAGTTGCTTCTTGCACATGCACATGGACCGCTCCACCCTATATAATAGTATAAACAAGTGCATCGATCCAGCTAGCCGGTGATGCGAATATGGCCAACTGACCGACTCATTAATTAGTCTAACACCTCCCGATCATCAACGTTGAATGAGTAATTGGACTTTGTAAACTCGACTCTTGAGTCTTGAGTATACACCACGGAAAAATCAATCTCCGCCGAGTGGTCTCGGCGCCGCCGCGGGGCCACTCGGCCTCTGTTGCGTCTCGTTTTAGCGCCAGTTTTCAGCCCTAACGACGCCTATAAATAGGCCACATCTCAGACAGGTTACTTACTCATGCTAAAAAACAAAACATTCGGGTTCCCTAACTACATCCCACTGTGAATGCAAAGTCATTCGACCGTGAATCACTGTGGGGTTGTAGCTAGGGGAAACCGGGTGTTTTGTTTCAGCTAGGTATTCAACACAACTTGTTTTCACTTTAATTCATGTCGTCCAACACAAATCATCTGGATTCCCGAGCTCAGTCCCACACTGCATGTGATATCGCAGCCAGTGTGGGATTGTAGCTCGGGGAAACCGTATGTTTTGTTCATCGATGTGTTTAGTCGCACACTGTTTTGTCTTGTTTATTGCACGACATGGTAAACTTTGGGTGGTGAATTTTTCGGAGGGAAATTTCGGGCAGGGAAATTTTGGTGGGTATTTTTGGCGGGAAATTTCGGGTGGGAAATTTTGGGCGGGATAGCTGGTGGAACGGCTATAAAAGGCCCCAGTCGGCCACTCTTCTACACACAAATTCGCCCATTGCAATATTTACCCCGTCGTAGATAGTCGTCGTACCGCGTCTCTGGAGCAGATGTGGAGTTCCGGTGAGCCTGAACACCCCGAGCGCGGGCACTGCGTGTTGTCTCCCACTCCCGGCATGGTCAAGCTGGAGGAGAAGTGGAGCGGGCGTGCACTGATGGCGACGGTGGGAGGTAGCCGGACACCGGTGTCGCTGGAGACGGCCGTGGGGGCGGTGGTTGTGCAGTGCGGTGTGAACCGCCGCAACGTCAAGGTGGAGATTTGCGCGCCGCCATTCGACTTCCTCATGCGCTTCCCCTTGAGCGAGGACTGTCAGCGGCGAGACGGATCTGGCCAAACCTGACCGTTCGAAGAACAATCCATCATACCGATACAGAAAGGCTACCTATAAAACACGAAGACATAACTAGATTCATCGGAACCAAAGTGTAGCAACCAAATATTCACTGCCCTCCTTAACACCATCGACAAAAGCGTCACTGTCCAGGTGGACGAGACACTGAGAAACCTTATTTTAATCCGTACAACGTTCACTTCTACAACATAGCTATTGTCGTTACCGGTTGACAAAAAAACCTGATTTCTGAGAGACCTTACTACGACGGCGGAATTAGGGTCCCCTCCCTCTCCCATCAATGACACTAGTACAGAACGAGCGTTTTAAGGCACCCCAGTCGCACACTATGGCCCCTTCCGTGTGCATTATCCCCTATCACTTAACCTTAGAAACTGAAACCGTCTCTAATGCGTTGGAGGGCGGTCGCAGGCGAAACCATCACGTACGATTAATATTACAGAACCGTAGCAATATATCACACACAATCTAAAACAAAACTCCGTGTGCATAGTGTTTCAACATTGCACTCCATTCATACGAGACCGATCGTGTGTAATGCGACTGTAGATCTAATAGTTGAGATTCGGCTCAAAAACATTGTTCGAAGAACTGGAAATAGTATTTTTACTAGTATAAGAATAATAGCTTCTATTACATATATAGAAGCTAGCCTATTTCTTCTTCGACGGTGGCCCTTGCGTGCCATCGTCCTGGTGACGACACTTCTGCCGTCGTTGTCGTCAATGCCGTCGTCGTCGTCCTCGTCCCCGCCGTCGTCCTTTGTCCTTGTCGTTGTACGAGGACAAATCGGGCATTTAGTTTGGAGAAAATGACAGTCTTGCATTATGTTTCCTCCCAACACATTTTTGTCATAGTTGTGTTGACTTTGTTGAGTCAATTAAACAAATTGTGGGCCACTAAGTAAATAAAATAGTGCCTCGTAAAACTATTACTGGTCCCGTACTACTCACTCCGTTCCAAAATAGATGACTTTTATTTGTCCAAAAGTTGATATATCTAGACATGTTACGTGTATAGATACATCCATTTTTGTACAAATTGAAGTCATCTATTTTGGAACGGAGGGAGTACAAATTAGAGCAACTTTAAGAGATACGACAAAAGTCCATACTGCCGGAAACTACTTCACGGTATGACGCGGCCGGTTCGGGCAAGATAGATCCTGCATATTTTGTACCCTAAAACAAAATTATTACGATTTTGAGAATTTTTTGCCTTTAGAAAAGAGTTTTTCAATTTGCACTATCTACTATTAGACAGTAGTAGCTTTTAATGATAAAGATTCAAACTTTGAAGTTGACCACCCAAAAGTACCACCCAGCATAAAACATGTAACAAAGTAACAAACCAAAAGTATGTATAAATTGTCCATAAATAGGCAACACCATTGTTGCCATATCCTACATTATCATCTCCTCCACTGCCTCACCACAAGCCGAAGACATCCAACGCAATATCTCCGAATGGGCCCTCGCGTTCTCATCCTTTTCATTTGGATCTATCATCATAATCTTATTTTCGTCATCGCCCTTGGTTTCTTTATCCTAAGTGGAGGTATCAATACCAAGCCTAGCCCAGATTCATCTTCCCTACTAATTGAAGACATGGGAATCAGAGCAGACTCGTGACAAAGGTTTGGGTAACCAGGCGGTAACCGGATTCCCGGAGCACCCACGGTAAACTGGCATACCGAGCAAAATCCTGATTTGTGATGAATTTTTTAGAATTTAAACTGTTAAATCTAAATAAATAGGCGTTGAGTCTTATGTGATACTGTAATGTTTCATGCCATAGTGGTTGCACCATCGATTTCTCTGCCTGAGGTCACCAGTTCGAGTCCTATTTTTGAGAATTAATACTTCGTATGAAGCAGGTTCGGCCAGGAAATTGCTTTGAGGTATGACGCTGGTTCGGCCAACATAGATGCTGCATATTTTGTACCCTACTAGCTGAGTGCCCGTGCGTTGCTACGGCGCGGGGTGAGAGGGAACCCATGTAGATGGAGGGAAAAAACATCTCGAAAAAGGACGGCTCAAGCCAACAACCTCCACGTGCAGCAAGACCTCTTGTGTTTTAGTATCAAAGAGTTCCTCCCGAAACAAACAAACAATTCAAACAATTACAGTTAGAAGTTCATGACAACAATTAAAAGTTGAAAACAAACTGCACCAATACGGAGTGGACTAAGCCGGAGGCAAGATATCTTAATTTTAATGTTTCTTACCATGGTGAACTGGGATCCATGTCGTTGTAAGTATTATTTGATATGATAAAGACCATTTTAATGCAAGTTGCAATGAGTGTTTAGGTCACACCGCATTAAAAACATCAATTTAAAATGTAAACTCCTTTTAAATCCAAATATGGATTTTGAGATATCTTGTAGACAATAAAAAGATTATTTTCTTTACTCTCTTCTTCGTTGGGTTCAATTCCCTTGTTGAGTCAACCTAATATGGCCAAGCCAAAGAGAGACATGAATAAAAGAAAAATCACTGAAATTTTAGCAAAATATGAACTCTGAACTTCGTTCAGAGTTATTTTCAATAAGTCCGATCTAACAGAAGTGCAACTAAAAAGAAAGAAAAATCAACAATTCATTCAGCCTGTGTTGCATTCAGTTTTCTTATTCAGCTGAACTGTGTCGGCCGGGGAACATCAAGGGCCTTCAACTCTCGCTTTCCCAGTGAAGTAAATCCGTTTAATCCGGAGCTCTAAGAGCCTTTAACACAAACAACTCAAAGTAAGGAGCGAAGAACATGTTCAGAGTTACATGTGGGTACATGGCCAGCTAACGCCCGTGACACTGAGCGCATGGTCGGAACTGCAAGCGCATATCAAAGGATGGATCCCTTCTTGCTGCCGCTCGACGTTACTAGATGTCCCCTACGGCACCAGGCTGCCGGCGTCAAGTGTGACTGAAAGTATCACCTCCAGCACTGCAGTGCATCCAGATTAGGCATATGTATATATAATGCATTACACTTCAGAGTTATATGTATATAAGGGTTAGCAACTTCATCTTCTCTTCCGGCATTTCAAGTTTAGCTCATTTTCGTGCAAGTTTAGCAAGTTTGATTTTGGTGGTGCTTGCAAGGTGTTTGATGAAATCCTAAGTTAGGGATTTCATTTGTTTTATATGCATTTTGAGCTCAAATTAAAGTATAATTTGTGTTTTATATAGTGTCGTCCCGTCCCCTTCCTCACCGCCGTCGATCGCCCGCGCCGCTCCGTCACCGACACCACCTCGGTGAGCCTCTTTTTTATCTTTTATTTTAAAAATGTTAGTTATATGATTTAAATGCATAATTATTTCTTGTATAATTTTCTTATGTTTTTTTATATGTATAGTGTCATGGTTTTGATATCCGTCCCCGTCGGCCCTCGTCCGGTCTATGATTCGGATGTGGTATATTTTTATAACTATTTATTTTGTTTCGTGTTTATAACAATCATGCCGACCAACTTGACATAGATATATTTTTATTTAGGAGGTAGTTGAACCGGAAATTCCAGCCGACCCTATTGTCGAGTTTTTAAAAAAGAAAACAACGATTTAAAGCAAAATTGAAGATAAGTGAAGATCTTCGTCTCCAATGCCTGGAAGAGAAGATGGTATTGGACTTGAAGATTGCCGACATCGTTGATGCTCACGGGGTCGAGCTTGCCGACGTCGTCGCTGCTACGAGAGGAAGATGGATGCAATGCGCGTCAAGCTTAAAAAGATTAGAAAATATGCCATTAGTCAAGAGGCTTGGTATCATTATGCTGTTGGTTCAATAGTTACCTTGGTTGCGATTCTGATCGCATTTGTTGTTGGATTTAAATTCTTTAGATAGTTGTATGTTAGTTTCGATTGATGTATGTTTCGTGAGAACTATGTATTACATTTGGGCACTACTCTACTTTGGTTTTAATGTGATGAACTTGTATTAATTAATTTGGTCACGTATCTCTATTCATTATTTAGCTGGTGTAATGGTTTTTGATGTATTTATGTAATGCAGATGAGCCGAGAATGGATGTACGGTGATCGACGCTGTCCCGAGTTCATTGATGGCATGCATCGTTTTCTCGATGTGGTTAAGTTAAACAAGCTGAAGAATGGTTTTATGATTTGTCCATGTGATGAATGTCGGAATACGAGGAATTACCCGAGCGTAAGAACCATACACTCCCACTTGTTGCGACAAGGCTTCATGCCCAATTATTTTTGTTGGACCAAGCATGGAGAAAGAGGGGTTATAATGGAAGACCCTGAAGAAGAGGATGATGACAACTATCCTGTGTTCTCTGAACACGGTGATACTACAATGGGGGAAGACGAAGTTGAGCTCGAGGTCATTGTTGATCAGTCCGATGATGATGATCTTCGTCGGGTCATTCTTGATGAACAGATGAAGTGCGGAAGTGAAAACGAGTGGTCGAAGTTGGAGCGCATGTTAGAGGATCACAAAAAATTGTTGTACCCAAATTGTGAAGATGGCCAGAAAAAGCTGGGTACCACCCTGGAATTGCTGCAGTGGAAGGCAAAGAATGGAATATCTGACAAGGCATTTCAGGAGTTGCTACAAATATTTAAGAAGAGTCTTCCAAGGAATAATGAATTGCCGCACAATACATACGAAGCAAAGAAGATTGTCTGCCCTCTAGGATTAGAGGTGGAGAAGATACATGCATGCATCAATGACTGCATCCTCTACCGCGGTGAGAAGTACGAGAATTTGAATGCATGCCCGATATGCGGTGCATTGCGGTATAAGATCGGGCGAGATGACCCAGGTGATGTTGAGGGCGAGCCGAGCCCCAGGAAGAGGGTTCCCGCGAAGGTGATGTGGTATGCTCCTATAATACCACGGTTGAAACGTTTGTTCCGAAACAAAGAGCATGCCAAGTTGTTGCGATGGCACAAAGAAGACCGTAAGGAAGACGAGATGCTGAGACACCCCGCTGATGGGTCTCAGTGGAGAAACATCGACAGTGCGTTTGGGGATTTTGCAGCTGACGCAAGGAACTTAAGGTTTGGTCTAAGTACAGATGGCTTGAATCCGTTTGGGGAGCAGAGCAGCAGTCATAGCACCTGGCCCGTGACTCTATGTATCTATAACCTTCCTCCTTGGTTGTGCATGAAGCAAAAGTATATTATGATGCCAGTGCTTATCCAAGGCCCGAGCAACCCGGCAACGACATTGATGTGTATCTGAGGCCATTAGTTGACGAACTTTTACAGTTGTGGTCTGACGAAGGCGTACGTGTGTGGGATGAGTACAAACAGGAGGAATTTGGCCTACGAGCGTTGCTGTTTGTAACCATCAATGATTGGCCTGCTCTTAGTAACATTTCAGGACAGTCAAACAAGGGATACAATGCATGCACGCACTGTTTAGATAAGACTGACAGTATATATTTAGGTAACAAGAATGTGTACCTTGGTCATCGTCGATTTCTTCCAAACAGGCATCCGTAAGAAAGCAGGCAAGCATTTCAAAGGTGAGGCAGATAACCGAACGAAGCCTACACGCCCTGATGGTGATGTTATATATGGCATGGTCAAGGATTTGGAAGTAATATTTGGAAAGGGTCCTGGCAGTCTAAATGTTCCGAAAGACGCTAACAACGTACCCTTGTGGAAAAATCTATATTTTGGGATTTACCCTATTGGAAAATCCTAGAGGTTCGCTCTGCAATCGACGTGATGCACGTGACGAAAAATCTTTGCGTGAACCTGCTAAACTTCTTAGGCGTGTATGGGAAGACGAAAGATACATCGGATGCACGGCAGGACCAGCAAAGTACGCACGAACGAGACAACCTGAATCCAGAGAAGTACCAAGGTACTGCCAGCTACGCTCTTACCAAAGAAGAGAAGGAGATCTTTTTTCAAGTCCTGAGCAGTATCAAGGTCCCGTCTGGCTACTCGTCGAATATAAAGGGAATAATAAACATGGCAGAGAAAAAGTTCCAAAACCTGAAGTCTCATGACTGCCACGTGATTATGACACAATTACTTCCGGTTGCATTGAGGGGGCTTCTACCGGAAAACGTTCGAGTACCCATTGTGAAGCTATGTGCATTCCTGAATGCAATTTCTCAGAAGGTAATCGATCCAGCAACTCTACCAAGTTTACAGAGGTGTGGTCCAATGTCTTGTCAGCTTCGAGTTGGTGTTTCCACCGTCCTTCTTCAATATTATGACGCACCTCATAGTTCACCTCGTCGAAGAGATTTCCATTCTCGGTCCTGTATTTCTACACAACATGTTCCCCTTTGAGAGGTTCATGGGAGTCTTAAAGAAATACGTTCATAACCGTGCTAGGCCAGAAGGAAGCATGTCCAAGGGCTATGGAACAGAGGAGGTCATTGAGTTTTGTGTTGACTTTATTCCTGATCTTAAGCCGATCGGTGTTCCTCAATCGCGCCATGAGGGGAGACTGCGTGGAAAAGGCACGCTAGGAAAGAAAGCAACAACATGTATGGACGGGCATTCTTTCACTCAAGCACACTACACAGTTCTACAAAATTCCAGATTGGTGGCTCCGTATATCGTGAAACACATGGATATTTTACGCTCCGAATACCCGGAGAGACTAACTTCTGGATTAAAGGAAACACGTGGATACTTTCGGCAGTTGGTTGCGTACACATCTCATTAATAACACACTGTTGGAGAGAGCTATACTTGTTGGCCAAGTCACCATCTTCGACTATATTGACTTTCCAAGGGTACGAGATAAATGGGAATACATTTTACACGGAAACCCAAGACAAAAAGAGCACTAACCAAAACAGTGGTGTCCGCTTTGATGCAACAAACGACGATGGGACAAAGGACACATATTATGGTTGCATACAGCAGATATGGGAACTTGACTATGGACCTTCTTTTAAGATCCCTTTGTTTCAGTGCAAATGGGTCAACCTGTCAGCGGGGTAGAGATAGACCGGCGGTACGGAATGACTACAGTGGATCTCAAAATCTTGGTACCACACCGAGCCATTCGTCCTAGCCAATGATGTGGCTCAGGTTTTCTATGTGAAGGACATGTCTTCCAGACCGAAAAAAAGAAAAGATAAGCAAGCGGTACATCATACGATGAGCCAAAGCGCCACATAGTTCTTTCAGGAAAAGAAACATCGTGGGAGTGGAGGACAAGACAGACATGTCAGAAGATTACAATAAGTTTCATGAAATTCCGCCCTTCAAAGTGAAAACTGACCCAAGCATCGTGTTAAATGATGAAGATTGTCCATGGCTACGGCGCAAGAAGAAGAAAGGGACACACACGAAGAAAAAAGTGAACACTAGATAGGGATGTTGTTGGTGATGTGTAATAATGTATTAAACCTTTATGTGGTGAAAACCATAATACATTGCTCGGGTCCATTTTTATTTAACCATCCATCTACTGTTATACACCGCTGGCGTATCCAACATAGACACATAGCGATTGACGTGCTCGTCCTCCTCCCTGGTACGGCAACGCATCTCGGTCCGGACATCGCCCCTCGCATCCAACAGGCCGGACATTCTCGCCGAGATCTGAAAAAATGAGTGGCAAATTTGACCAAAACACAAGGTTTCCCCGTCATACAGCCCTACAGTGCCTCGTGAGTGACTGCATAACAAATGCACCGTAGGGCCTGTAGGGCTGCATGACGGGAATCCGAATGCTTTGTATACTGCAAATCATCATTGTGTCACCCTAATCCAGTGGTTGGATTCAACCTACCCGAGGGCTTGTCTTTCCAACAGCGTCGTTGTGTTGTCATTGTTCACCGACCTATAGGAGGTGGCTCCAATGGCTGGCCGGTGAACAATGACGAACACAATAATGCCAGGGAACATGCCATCAGGTAGGCTAAATCCAACCATTGGATTCGGTGGCAAGGGTAGACGCTAGTTGTGTGCCGTTCGGCAAGACGTCTCTGATGTTCTACAACCGTCCGGCAAGACGTCTGTGATGATCTGCAACCGTTTGGAACGGTCGCCGATGTCCCCCCCTTCATCCGAGATTTCGAGAAGGAAGAGCGAATGCAACAAGTAATATTTGACAGCGCTGCCGGACCCAATACCGACGGAGAAGATTCTGATGGCGAAGATTCCGACGAAGAAGACGCCGAAGATTTCAGCGCGAAATGTTTGAACGACTCCGGTGAGGGACTTGAGTTACAAAATTTCAGAGACGACGACGACGACGAAGAAAACCCCGGATCACTAGCTAAAAACGACTCCGGCAAGGTATATATTAAGTCTTGTTGATCACTAGCTAGATGCATTAATTGATTTATATGCGCACTTATTAACGAAACATTTTTCTTTCAGCCCTCTGGATCATCTAGCTCAATCCCTAAACGAGGCCGGCCAAAGGGTTAAAGCTGCCGGATGGTGCAAAGTTGTCGATCGACGAAGTTAGCATAAGAGGCAAACCGGAGAAACCCGATGGAATCTGCACTAAATATGTAGCTCAATGCGGAGTTCTTGTAAGGGACATGGTCCCGATCACCGTTGCAGAATGGAATGAGCCGAAGAAAAAGAACATTGGCGCAAAATTTCTCGACAAAGAATTAAAGATACCCTTTGGGAGTCGATATTGGGTTCTTTCAGCCTACCGGCAGATCTCCCACCGAGTAGGCAGAATAAAGTCAAGGAGTGGACTCTTAGCAAGATGGCCGAGCAATTCAACAACTGGAAGAAAACTTTGTGGAGAAAATATGCGAACGAAACTCCAGAATTCACTGGACGTCTAGAGAAGATAAAAGATGACTGGCCTGAATTTGTGGCGTATAGGAAATCGGGCGTCGCTGTGGCCCGATCGACCCAAAATAAGTTGAATGCTAAGAAGAAGAAATATTTCCATCGTTTGGGCTCAGGTGGCTACAAGACTGCCGTGCCTAAGTGGGAATCCTATGAAAACGAGCTGCGTCAAAAAGGGATCACTCCAGAGACAGATGACTGGCCCGACAGGTCCAAGTTATGGTTGTTCGCGCATGGGGCAGGTTGGACATGGAAACAGGGCGGATTGTTGCAAAGGGAAAATGGAGGAGAAGAATTACAAGAGTCGTAAAAAAGATAAAAAAGCAATAAAACTAGTCAAGTTGGGAAATATGTTCCCGATAGAGAGGACGACGAGCTGACACTCGCCCTCGGGAATAAAGAACACTGGGGACGATGTCGAGCTAGAGGAGGCGGGGTTGGTTTTCTTGAAGGGTTTCCGGAGGACACTGCAACTTACAGAAAACATTGCAGAAGTAAGAAGAAGGAGGCGGACAGGGTTACTGCGTTAGAACGCTCGTTGAAGGTTGTGCAGGAGCAACTGGCCTCATTTAACAAGACAAGGGAATCTCAACTGCGAGTAGAAGATCCTGCAGGCGATGCCTGCCCATCTCAGCGGAAAAGCAGCGTGGGTTCCACGCAGCTACAAGATGATCCTGCGCCAAGGCCACCGACTCCTCCAGTTGCTGAACCGTCGGCGGCTCACTACCCCGTGGATGATATCACGGAGAAGACAAATTGTGAGTTACATGCGCCAATGTTGAACATTACTTGTCCGGTGGCGATTGGCTATGCTTTACCACATCAACCTGGAGCAACCTTCCATTTTGGTGTGATTCCAGCTGGATTTGCTCGTGTCGGGGTCAAGAAAATTATGCCGGGAATGAACTCAATAGAGCTTGAAATTCCCGGACCTGAAGGAGAGAAGACACTAGGAGATGTCGAACTTGGTATCGTTCTATGGAAGAAGAATTTAATCAAGTTTCCAGACTCGGCGCCAAGGCCACCGACTCCTCCGGTTAGAAATTCACCACAGAATTGTCCACCCTCCTCCCCGACGATTGGGACCCCACCGCGAGTCCATCGCCCGCGCCCTCCCGTCAGCCGACTGCTGCGGCCACTAGTAGTTTGACAAAGCGGAAGCTGTTCATGGCGTCGTCCCCTGTCAAGAAACGTGCAAAAAAACCAAGGAAGTCAAGGCTCCTGAGAAGTTAGCAGGCGAGATGACTTTGGAGGAATTACAAGTGAGAACACAAGGCCAGCCTGCAGCCTTTTTTGAACAGAAAAAAAAGGAAAGAATGGAGGCAAGACTTGACCCCATAAAGGAACTCCTGAAGACTATACCAACTGAGGTAAAAGATCGCACCGTTGACAACCTGTATTGCCCTCCACCGTCTTCCCGTTCAGACTATGAGCGAGGTATTGACAAGGTACTTTCCTCACATAAGGAGGAGGAAGAAAAGCGTGAGGGAAAGGAGTTGCCCAGCTCGGAGAAAAAGAAGCACAATCGATCGCCCCGCTCATTGTGCCTTCTGAACCTCGGGAAATCGAGCATGGAGAAGTTGTCATTGGCGACACAGGTCTCCCCATAGCGGAGATGGTAATTAAATATAAATATGAACTCGGGATGCCTCTGGTCGAAAATCCGAGTGCTCTAACAACACAGTTATATAAATTGCATACCTGGTACATGACCGCCGCAAAAGAAGGGAAGATATATCTCATGGCGGGAGTTAAGGAACAACACTTGTTCCGAGAATATGCTGTGCAGGTTCCGTTCTCCGAACTTTTTCAGATGTACAATCAACTTGCAATCGACAAATCTATCCTCAGCCTCTATTGTCTGTAAGTTATTTATTCGTGTAATTTAATTATTTATAGTTCAGCTCGTTCATTGCTTGTAATTATCCTCACAACATTCTTTTGTACGCTATTATGCAGAATGAAGATTCGTGAATGCCGAATGGGAGGAATCTGGGACATTGGGTTCATTGACCCGGATAAAGTTAATGTGGAGAGCGTAGAAAAACCTTATTATGTCAAGGACACAGAGGAACTTGTGCTAACTTGTTTTAAGCGACAAAGTACCAGAAAGGAAATACTTTTTCCTTACAACTTCGGGTGAGTGTTACTGTCTTGTACACATTCTATTTTGCTTTCTCGATATTAAGTGTAATTGATGAGTTCTGAATACCTGCGTATATAAATGTGCGCAGGTACCACTTCATTCTGCTAATCATTAGACTCGAGGAAGGACTAGTTGAAGTCTGGGACTCATTGAGGAGAGATCAAGATGATTACAAAAGCGTGCGTCTAATGCTTAGGAGGTAATTTCAATCGCACTATATCGTCCTCTTTCGTTCATTTTCGGATATCAAAAGTATAAGTAATAACTCCTCAATTCATTTTCTTTTCCGGGCAGGGTTTGGAAAAGGTTCATCGCGGAAGAACACGGTGAATGGAAACAGAAGCTGGAGTTCAAGGCTAACACTGTAAGTACTACTACGTATCTAGGTCTGCGTATCTTTCTAATACCATTATCGTTCTCTTGATTATTATTTGATTAAATTATATTCTTGTATAGTGGTGTCTGCGACAACCACAGGGGACGGAACTATGTGGATACTACGTTTGCGAGTATATTCACACGAGGGTCAATGAGAGAGTCAATAGTGTAAGAAATCGAGAGGTATGTAAACATCATACACAAGTTTTATTTTGCTACCATCAATTGTGTTTACTTTCGATCGTGACTGATTTGATATCCTTCTATCAAAGATGTCAAGGAAGCGGAACCAGCTCCTACCAAAACCGCGTCAAAGCTATTGCGGAGGAATTGGCGGGATTCATTCTGACGCATGTCCTAGATGATTCGGTGAATTCCACTATGTCGAACAATAGACTCCCTCCATGAATGTACTAGTTATTAGCGGTGATCTCCATTGTAATTATGAGTACTTTATATGTAACGAGAGTACCTTATATGTGTAATGAGTACTTCATATGTGTAGTGAGTACTTTATACGTGATCTCCTCCGAAACCCTGAAAAAATGAGCGACAAGGAAAAAACAGAAACCCTAAACCACCGAAAAATAAGCGAAAAGAAAAAAACGAAACCCTAAACCCCCCTGAAAAAATAGGCGGGAGGGCAAAAATAGCAGGAACCTTTAGTACCGGTTTTTATTAAAAACCGGTACTAAAGGTCCTCAGGGTCGCGCGCGTCTGTGCGCCCACGTGGAGACCCTTTAGTACCGGTTGTATTTTGGTACCGGTACTAAAGGGTTACCCCTTTAGTCCCGACCTTTTAGTACCGGTTGCACAACCGGTACTAAAGGCCCAATACAACCGGTACTAATGCCCTGTTCTGTACTAGTGAATCCAAAAAAGATGAGCTACACACACCCATGTAAATAAAAGAAGCAGATGACCAAGACCAAAGATGAATTGGTTTCAACATAATTAGCTAGCACTCAGTTCATAACTCGCAATGCTAGAATCAATGTAATTACTTGGACAGGTGCATTACCGAAATGTAAACTACGAACCTTTTAGCATCATGATCACAGCTCCGACGATAGCCATGATCATCTCAACGATACTGGACTGCTCTCTTCTTTCACTTCTTTGATGGTGCTCCTGATGATGGCAATTAGGATGAGGGAGGCGTTGACGAGTAGCTGCAGGTGGAAGAGCTACGTGCCTCGGTGGTGTTATCGATGAGCAGATTAATGGTGGAGATACCAACGAGGAGCACGCGGCGTCCACGCACGCATGCGGCAGCCGAATGCACGCATGCGGCAGGCGAACGCACGCAGCCGTCTTGGCTCGACCCATTGACCGGTCGGAGGAGGACATGGACTCCGGTCGTCGGAGATCCCTCCGGTGGCGGTGGCGGCTCGGTGAGAGATCTTCTCCTCCTCACTCCTGCTCGCGCAGTCGCGCAGACGCGCCGACGCCTCCAGTCTCCTCTTCCCCCGATCCTCTCGTCCTCCGCTCGACCGTCGTGCGTGCGTGCGCAGCCCCTGGTGGCGGATTGATGTAAGCAGGGAGATGGGAGCGACGTGGGAAATGTTAGTTTGCTTGTTGGGACAGGCTAAGGGTACATGGTAAATGGGCAGACGGAGCGGTCTAGCGATTAGCGATGGCAGAAAATTTTGGCAGAAAACGGAGGATTCACCAACTTACGTCCAACTTCCATTTAATAGTAAAGATGACAGAATCTTTGCGATTTTGAGAATTTTTGCTTTTACACAATAGTTTTCTAGTTTTTACTAAGTAATATTAGACGGTGGTAGTTTATAATGATAAACATTCAAATTTGAAGTTGACCATCTAAAAGTACCACCCAACTTGGATCATGTAGCAAATAAATATAACCAAAAGTATGAATCAATTTTCCATAAATCAGGCAACACCACTGTTGCCATATCCTACATTTCCATCTCCTCTATTGCCTCCACCACTAGCCGAAGCCATCCAATGCAATTTCTCCTCCCTCCGAGCAGGACCTCACCTTCTCGTCCATTTTATTTAGATCCATCATCATAATGTTGTTTTCGTCATCGCCCTTGGTTTCTTTTTCCCAAGTGGATGAATCATTACCAAGCCTAGCCCAGATTCATCTTCCCTACTAACCGAAGGCATGTGAATCCGAATAGACTCCTGAGCAAGGTTTGGGTAACCGGGCGGTAACCGGATTTCCCGAGAACCCTCGGTAAACTAGCATACCGACCCAAAAAACCGATTTTTATGGATTTTTGTAGAATTTGAACTATTAAATATGAATAAATAAAAAAGGCCCGAGACTTATCTTATACTGTAATGGTTCATGCCACAGTGGTTGCACAATCAATTTCTCTGGCTCAGGTCACTGGTTCGAGTCCTATTTTTGAGGATACATACTTTGTATGACGCGGGTTCAGCCAGGAAACTGCTTGGCGGTATGACGTTGGTTCTGCGAGATCCTGCATATTTTGTATACTAAAACAGAATCTTTGCGATTTTGAGAATTGTTTGCTTTTAGACAATAGTTTTCCAATTTTCACTAAGTATTAGACTAGTTTTTAATGATAAAGAATCAAATTTTAAGGTTGACCATCCAAAAGTACCACCCAACATAGAACATGTAGCAAATAAATATAACCAAAAGTATGAATCAATTGTCCATAAATCAGCCAACACCACTTTTTCCATATCCTACATTGCTATGTCGTCCATTGCCTCCACCACTAGCCGAAGCCATCCAACGCAATATCTCCTCCCTCCGAATAGGCCCTCGCCTTCTCGTCCATATCATTTAGACCCATCACCATAATCTTGTTTTCGTCATCGCCCTTGGTTTCTTTATCCTACAAGTGGAGAAATCAAAACCAAAAGCCTAGCCCAGATTCAGCTTCCTGACTAACTAAAGGCATGGGAATCAGACTCCTAACTCCCGAGACGAAAAATCAGCGGAGTCGGCTTAGCCGGTGGAACAGGGTCCTTCGATTGCTTCTGTCTCTTCAATGAAGTGGCCTCGTTGGTGCGGACAGGGTGCCTTTGCAGCTGTACTCCCGCGTGCCGCTCCTGCGTCGAGCGGGCATCGACGTCTCAGACGCGCAGGGTAAGGCCGTCCCGGAGCATCAGCCATCGTTGAACCAAGTGTAACCATCTGTTTCATTTGTTCCAGATTATGCGTCGTCTCAATTCATCGATGGTTGCCCGTAAAAAATATCAACGACGGTGATCGGCAGACAGCTTAACAGTAACCTAGCGGTACGCCATCGCCGCTAGATAACGGTCGTTTGGGTTTGTAGAGGACAAGCTCTAATTCAATCCGGATCAGAAAATAGTTCCAATCAAAGGTCGATGTGGGCTCTACTTTCATTGTGTTCGGATTGGAGTTACCAGTTACGTTACTTATTACGTACAGATCCGGATAAAAAAAATTTATGTGTGTATTTCCAGCCATACTAGGATCGTCCAGTACTAAAATCCAGAGACTTACATGATGGAGGACGAGTCGATTACGCCATGGTCCGAGCTCCTGCCCGAGCTCGTGGGCTCCAACGTCACCCGCCTCCCGACCGCCGCCGACTGTGCCACGCGCCACCACTCAGGCTGGACGTTCGGGGCGAACTTTTTGGCTCGCCCCGAGCTTTTGGCGGCTCGCCCCGAGTTGAGCTCGGCTCGCCATAAGGAAGGACCGAGCCGAGTCCGTTTTCTTGGACCGCAGCAGGCTCGGTCTGGCTCGGTCTGGCTCGTTGGCTCGCTCTGCGTACGCCGCCACCACGGCCAAAGTAACGCCGCTCGCGTTCCCGGCGATCTAGCGTCGACGGAACCTCCAGGGAGCACGTTGCGGACGAGTCCGTTGGTTGCGTGTGCAACGAAGCCGTTCACTCGCCGCCTCGCGTCCTCGGTGTATGCAGCGAAGTCCACGGTACGCCGCGGTGGCCATGAACTCTGGCCGCAGCACGTCGTGCCTGTCGACCTGCACCGCTGCACGCCGCAGGCGAAGGATGTCTGCGTCAGGCTGTCGAGCCTGCCTACCAGGTCCGCCTCCGCTGCGCCGTGCAGCTCGTCGAGCGACACGGCCCCGAGGAAGCCCAGGAGCTCCTGATGCGTCTCGCCCGGGCGCCGGCGGCCACCAGCGCGAGCGCCGCGCCCGCGTGGATGGACAGCAGCGAGACGACGAAGTTGCTTCCCGCGCCGGCGGCTGCTCCGCAGTTCGTCTCTGTCGCCACCGCTCCGTAGGTCGTCGCCGTCATCACCGCTCCGCAGGTCGTCGCCACTCCGCACACCGCCGCTTCTCCTCTCTCTGCCGCGCTGCTGCTTCCTGGGATGATGGCCCCACATGGCAGTGACATACGGCGTCTGGCTCGCGAGCCAGACCGAGCTTCACCGAGCCATGTCAAAGCTCGGGCCGAGCCCAGTTTTCCAGCTCTGATTTCGATGTTATTTTTCTGTCATTAGTTTTATTTCATGACATAGCAGCTTCTCTCGTGTATCTGATGCGATCGATAGCCAGGCGAGAACGGCTCCAGTTCGGGTCAGAGTTACCAACGGAGCAGTCGATGCAGGGGTGTTTATATATGTTTTCCTGCTCCCTGCCTTTATTTCACACGATCAACTACTACCAAAATCTGACCACATACGTGATGGAGGACGAGTCGATTCCGCCATGGTCTGAGCTCCTGCCCGAGCTCGTCGGCTCCATCGTCACCCGCCTCCCGACCGCCGGCGACTGTGCCCGCCTCCGCGCCGTCTGCCGTTCTTGGCGATCAGCGATGCGCCACCACGGTTCCCCGTGCGTCACCCACCACCGTGGGTCTTTCTCTCCGACGGGCGCTTCCTGGCGTGCTTCGACGGCCGCTCGGCGCAATGGCGCCGCCTCGCTTCCTACCCCTAGAACGCGACATGCTTCGGCTCAACTGGCAGCTGGCTCGCCCTCTACCACGTCGACGCCAAAAATAGGCAAGGATGTCTCCTGTACAATCCTGTCACAGGCACGACCGTGCCGCGTCCTGATCTTGACACCATCATCGACAACATCTGCTTAGTCCGCAAGGTCCTCATGCCAAGGGGCCCTGGTGGCGACATCGCTCTCTCTCTTGACACCACCGGCTATTGGTATGACCCGTTCATTCTGGCTAGGTTCGGGAAGGGTGCGGGGCAAGCACAAATAACTACCTCCAAAGGCATCATCGACGATATCGCTTTCCTTGGAGCCAAATTGTATGGCATTACTATCACGGAGGACCTTTACTGCCTCGATATCGGCTTTGGTGATGACAGCGTACCCATAGTTACTAGCATCCAAATTGTCATAGAACATCCGGTCATAGAGGCAGGTGATGAAGATGACGAGGAGGGGAACAACAATGAGCTTCTTGAAGGAATTGGCGATTTTCGCATTATCACCAACCGCTACCTGGATGAGTCATGTGGGAAGCTATTCATGGTCAAGCAACAACTGGTATGTCCAAGATACTATGACAACTTTACTCTGAAGGTGGACGTTTTTGAAGCAGACATCAAAGCAGGTGTGTGGAAGCCGCTGGTTGCTGGGCTAGGCGGTCATTCGCTTTTCATCGGTAATTCGCTCATCAAGTTTGTTCCTGCTTGTGGGGAGATAGAGGAGGATGCGGTCTATTTCATGGAAACGGGTGAAATATTTTGCATGAGATCCCAAACTAACAGGGTCGCACATGCACAATGGAATTCTTATTACGAACAGTTGACGCGGGGTATTCTGTATCTCGGCCGACCATACTGTATATTTCCCCCTGATCTAGTGGTTTAATAATATCTCTGAGAGGAGGTGACTGTACTATTTGTTACAAATGTGAGGGCATTGACTTTAGCATATTGAATATAATCATGAACAAAATTGGTGGTTTTATTGATACTGGAAATATGGGAATTTAAAATCCCCTATAACTCTTGTAAATATTATGTTAAGTAAAATATCACATGCATGGAATCTGTTAATTTTTGGGATAGCAGCTATTATGAAATTTCCAAAAAAAAAGTCATGTCACATATTTTAGAAGTTCGTTTACTTTTAAACATAAGTAGTGCTATTTTACTATATATTTTACTCTCTACACGCCATCACCCATTCACCATAGTAGTCTCTCACAGACCCATTAGATTCCATATAGATACATGCAACATACTTGAGTTTAAAAAAACTTGGATGCTACATAGTTTCAACATTCTAATCAGTGTGGATATTTCCCCTCGATCTAGTGGTTTAATAATTTCTCTTAGAGGACATGATTGGAGTAGTATTATTAGTAACTCGTTTAGTCCTTTCCTCAGTGTCGGACCAATCCAGTGTTTCGCCAAGATATTTCAATGATTCTTGTTTCCCCGCCAGGAATTCACCTATAGAAAGCACATGTTCACTTTTCCCTAACTCCGCGTCTCGGTTGCTATCTCAATTTTAAATCCTGAACTGTAGGAGTATATGCCATTTTTTTCATTGACATATCCTGCTTCAAAAGACATTACATTCTTATGATGTATATCTGTTAGACAGGATCAGTATCAGCAGAAGCAGTAAAGTAAGTCCGTATTATTTCGCCTGAGAAAGCAACAATCAACAACTAAAGATTTTATCTCCTGCAAAGATACTTAAACGATTTTTTCCTCAACCAGAAAATCAGGCCCTATGATCTATAAACTTTTCAAAAATGAAATGTTCTTTAAATTTTTCTGCACAACCAACTCTTTGGATTTCATTGCTTTCCAGGTTGTGTTCCTAGGTGACCGCTGGTGGTTTTGATCGATGCTCCTGCGAAATTTCAGATCTTAGTCAGCTTCTCGGAAACTATAAGATTTATGGTGTTTGTAATGGACCAACACAAAGTTCCACACTAAATGTTAGGCCTGTAAAGTGTAAACAAAGAAAATGCTATCTCTTCAAAAGTCCACGGATTTATCACAGCCCGTTCTTCTTAACCAGTGTAGACGGGATGGTTGGGATCCCTTGGACCTTGCTGGGCGTTTAGATCTTGGATGTTTTGTTTTTGGATTGTGATATGGAGTCGCGACGCTGTTAGTTTTTTTTTCCTTTTCGTTTGACCAAGGATAGGAGAAGATAAGTAGGAGATTTCCTGCCCTACTACGATCGTCCAGTACCAAAATCCAGAGACGTACATGATGGAGGAGGCGTCGATTCCGCCATGGTCCGATCTCCCGCCAGAGCTCGTCGGCCACATCGCCACCCGCTTCCCGACCGCCGCTGATTGCGCCCGCTTCCGGGCCGTCTGCCGCTCCTGGCGATCGGCGATGCGCCACCACGGCACCCCTGCGCGCCACTCTCTGCCGTGGGTGGTCCTCTCCGACGGACGCTTCCTAGCCTCCTTCGACGGCCGCTCTGCGCGATCGCGCAGCCTCGCCTCCTTCCCCGACAAAGCGACATGCTTCGGCTCGACCGGCAGCTGGGTCGCCCTCTACCGCATGGACGCCGGAAACAGGCGTCGATGTTTCTTGCACGACCCTTTCACCGGCACAACCATGCCGCATCCTGAGCTGGACACCATCATCGGCGAGGTATTACAGAGTTGCTTCGTCGGCAAGGTGCTTATGCGATCTGGCCCTGATGACCTTGTCGCTCTCATGACCACGCACTACTGGGATTACCCGCTCGTCTTGGCCTGGTCCGGGAAGGGTGCGTCCGTGCCCAAGGAAGAGATGACTGACCTACGCATCATCGACATCGCGTTCCTTGGAGGCGAATTGTACTGCATTAATAAGTGGGAAGAGCTTTACTTCCTCGATATCGGCTTTGGTGACGACGGCGTACCCATTGTTACAAGCACCCAACTTGTCATAGAATATCCGGCGAGCGACTTCTATGAGGATGACGAGGAGGATGAGGAAGACAACGATGCAAACTTTAATTACATGGATGATCTTGCAGATGACTCTAGCAAAGAGAGCGTTTTGTCCAACAAAACTGGGATTCACATGATCATCGTCCGACGCTTGGTTGCTTCACGTGAGAAGTTATTCATGATCAAGCAACAAATGACGTCTCCTAAGGGTGTAGCCGATTTCACTACCCAGAAGGTGGAGGTTTTTGAAGCAGACATCAAGGCAGGTGCTTGGAAGCCGCTGGTCGGTGGGCTAGGTGGCGGCCAGGTGCTTTTTATCGGTAATTCGATCGTCAAGTTAGTTCCTGCTTGTGGGGAGATAGAGGAGGACACGGTCTATTTTATGGACACGGGCAAAATATTTAGCATTAGATCCCAAACTTATAAGGCCGTACATTCACAACCGAGAATAGAATTTCTATGCACTTACAGCAGCTTAGGTATTAAATGATAATAAGGATACCCTTCAAGTTAATCTTCACCAGCTGCTCGCCAATTATCTCTGTCTCTACACCTATAATAAACATGCCTCTTTCAATTCCTATGGGTTCTGTTGTTCAAGCTGCCTTGAGAAGAAGGGAACCCCCCACTGTACTCAAAGGCCCTGCTGTCCATCTCAAATGTTGTGGATGACGTCGACGCGTTGGAGTACGGATACCTTGGTGCGAACTTCTTCGCCGCCGAGTCTACGCTGAACGAAGAGCTCGTCGATACTGAACCGGGCGTGAGACCATGGTCTTGCATTATCAACTCGATCTCCCTCACGATGTTGTTCATCAACGGGCGGTCAGGCCCCACCTCTTTCACGCATTGCAGAGCAATCTTCACGAACCTTGGGAAGCCCAGGAGCTCCCCCATTTTGAGAAGAACTGGGTCCATCACATCCTTCAGCCCACAGTACATGCTGTCTTCCATATCTAATGCTGTCTTCACCTCGCGGACAATGTACTTCTTCTCGTATATAGGTGGCTTGGCCACTATTAGCTCTAGTAGTACCACACCAAAGCTGTAGACATCACTCTTCGCCGTGAGTTGCTGTGTCATGTAGTACTCTGGGTCTAGGTAGCCCTGCATTACAAGTGTTTGAACGGTTAGAATTGAAATGATAGCATGCTCTGCATGATATGTCGAGTATGGCATGGTTGATACAGAGAAAATTTAGTGTCATACAGAAGTGCAAGCCTACCAGTGTTCCCTTGACGTTTGTGCAGAGCTCGCCTTCCTCGCTGTCTGATACCAACAAGGAGAGGCCAAAGTCTGCGACCTTTGCGGTCATCTTCGCATCAAGGAGAATGTTTGTGGACTTGACATCCCTGTGAATGATCGGAGGATTGGCATGGTCATGGAGGTAAGCTAACCCTCTAGCTGAATCCAGGGCTATCTTAAGTCTCATAACCCAATCCAATTGTACTCCTTTAATACCTGCAGTGACCCATTATGATCAGTCCAGTTGATAATCATGACAAGAAGACCAGGTAATACCGACAGAAATTGTGACACGATATATGTGCTACTTGGTTCCGGAAGTTCGGCCCGAAAAAGGCACATAATTTGTATAACTCGAACTTACGTGTGACAATGAAATAGAAGAACGTGTTTACGTACCATATAGTGACTCGCTTAGTGTTCCATTGGAAATGAACTCGTAAACAAGCATCCTTTCGCCCTTCTCAAAGCAGAAACCAACTAGCCCAACCAAATTCTTGTGATGCACCCTCGAGAGTAGCTCGATTTCTGTCTTGAACTCAAGCCCACCCTGCATGGACCCTTGCTTGGACCTCTTGATGGCTATGAGCTGGCCGTCCATAAGTTTCCCTCGGTACACCTGTTTCCGGTCGAAACAGAACATTTATAGACCCGTCCCAAAGATGATAAGATCCTTTAATTTCTCCGAAGGGCTGTTTGCTTACCGTTCCATAGCCTCCTGCTCCAATTGCATTGATTTCTCGGAAGTCATTCGTGCTCAACTTGAGCTCTTCCAGTGTGAAGACCCTAGCGCTGTTGAGCTTTGGCGCTTCACCAATGTCTTCTGTCGTTGATCCCCATGAAGCTGAACATAAAGATCAAAAGTGAGGCAGAGCAAGTTAATGTAATGCAATCTGTATGAAATATTATCTATGAGGTACAGTGCAGTACCAAAAGGATCGCTGATGGTAACAAGCTTC
This sequence comes from Poa pratensis, assembly GCA_947311845.1. Classification (NCBI taxonomy): domain Eukaryota; kingdom Viridiplantae; phylum Streptophyta; class Magnoliopsida; order Poales; family Poaceae; genus Poa; species Poa pratensis. The sequence goes on from CAMZMU010000127.1 coordinate 6,118,514, forward strand.
CGAGCCCGTTTCCTCTGACGCACGGCGTAAACCCCAATCAGCGCGAGCCCGACCAGCAAAAGAACAGAGCCGGTCACAGCACCAATCAAAACAGCTCGAGAAACTGCATCATCAACAGCTACAATGTCAGCCCTGATATCCATTTGGCAGCATAAGAAAATCACCTGATGAACTGGATCAACTGTCAACCATACCTTTGTCATGGAACAGGTAAGGATGTGCGCGCACAAAGTAAGGCCCAAATATCTCCGGTGGCTTGTAAGTCTGAAGTGTCAGATTGAAGCATTTCAACACCTGGGAGTAATTGAACCTCTTCTGGTTTATTGGGCAAGCCTTGATATCTACGATTGGGTACTCACCGCCAGAGTATGGTACTAAGCCTAGCTGGTTTGGGGTACAGCTTCTCAGTGTGTTTGATAGGTTGGTGTGCAGTTCACCAAGGTACTTGTTGACATCACCAAAGGAAGGAGATCTGAAGACTATGGTTTCAACAAATGGATTTTCACACTTGACATCAAAGGTAGGATACACAGTTGGAGGTTCAGTTAGCTGGTCCGTGCAGAGCATCGTGCCTGACAAGAGAGAATCATTGCAGAGTGGGTTTCCTTCAAGCCTGGCAACAACCAAACAGCAAGATAACGTACAGTTAAGAATTTGAAGCAAATGGAACACATCTCCTTGTCAAAAAACTAGGTATTGAAATGAACAGCAGTACTCACTTGACATTTGTGTAGTTGAGGGTGCTGTACACTGTAACTGAGGTAATTTTGTTGTTCCGGATGTCCACAAGGTCTAGTTCCTTGTTGATGTTATTGCCCATGTCAAGTGTATCATTCAGCTGATTATCACTCAAAATTCTGTCGTACGTTCGACTATTAGTAAAATTTCAAAACCATAATGCACAAGGTAGAGATCCTATGGTTATTGTATTGTCTTACAAATGTTGCAGTTTAGACTGGCTGAAAAGCTTCGGTGGTAGTTTCCCAGAAATATTAACTGACTGCATTGTACTGCACCGCAAACGAAAGAGTTTATATCATTTGCTGCTCTTAAACTGCCTCTTACGTACTGAATTCAGATAGCACTGTAACTTACAGTGACATTATAGGCAAATCTGTAAACCAACTTGGAACACCAGAAAATGTGAAGCTGTTGTTGCTTAGATCCCTGTCCATATAATGCCATTATCCCTTGTCAATGATAGCAAGTGAAAGTTTGTAAATAATGCTGATTAAGATTGCATTAAGTTCTTACACATTTCCAAGACCAACCATAGCAGTTAAATTAGGCATTGGTCCATGTAGCTTGTTATTTGACAGCATTCTGACATTTCCAACAAAAATATTAAGTGATCCATTAGTGCTTATCTCATTTAAATAAGTTATGTTTTTGCAGGAGTACAATCTGATTAGATTTTGATATTGTGGTAACAACAACTTACAAAACAAGGAGCTTAGTCAGGTTTGTCATATCCGGAACCTGGCCCGTGAAGCTATTGTTATTTAGGCAGCTGTTTTTCAAAAGCATATCAAAATAATCAGACATAGACGTCACAAGCTGATAACTCTCCACAACAATTCTAGAGCTGTTGTGTGGACACTTACAGTACTTCAAGTGTTCCGATTACCCCAATTGATGCTGGAATACTTCCATTAAGCATGTTCCTGTCCAGAAGTCTAGACACAACAAATCATAGTCAGGCTTGCAAATGGTAGAAGAGACAAGGCTTAAATATTTGAACTTACATATGCTTGAGGTGCATGCTGGAGCTGAACATATATTCTGGGATAGGACCTTCGAGATAATTTTGGTTAAGATGGCTACAAAGAGCAGAAACAAAAAATGAATGAGTTATGACCAGACGATAAATATGATTAACAAAAACCGATGTTACTTATGACACTTACAAGTGTTCTGCGTTAAGAAGCTGGTCCAATCCAGCGCCATTGTCCCTGGAGTTTGGTAGGCGTCCGGTCAAACTGTTATTAGCTAGGTCTAACCATTTAACCTTGGAGAGCTTGCCCAATGAGGGTGGGATGCTACCCGTGAGTTTGTTTGAGTTCAGAGCGCTGTGGAAGCACATTGAGTGAGGTCCAATAGAAAGATAATTTTTACAAATATACATATGAACCATTCAAAGGAACAGCAAGAATCTTACAATAATTCGATTTGTGCCAGGTTGCCTAGTTCACTCGGAATAGTACCACTGAAACTGCAACTTATTAATGCTCTACAGCATCATTCAAGTTGCATGGAAGATAGTAACTCAGTAACTAAGGTGGAAAACAAAAGATTATGTAGTTCATAGTTCTACTGCCATTTTGTACAGTAATAGAAACTGCTGCAACTTACAAGTGTGTAAGCTGAATCAACTTCCCAATAGCAGGTGTAAGTGGACCGGCTAGGCCTTCATTTGAGGATAGATCCCTGCAGTGCATTCGTGGTCAGTGATCAAGTTTCCTAATATTACTTTATTGTGTAAACAGAAAACAGACAGAAGCACAGGTGCATCCATAGCCTGAATCATCTCAACACTGAACTTAATTTTGAATGCTCAGAAATCAGAGCATCTCTACCACAACCTAGGAAAGTTCCAGGGCCTTTTTTTGAAAAGGAGGGTCGACAACCGGCTTTTGCATCAACAGATGCGCACAGAAACTTTTATTGAGAATAGTTCATAGTAAAAAATATGAAAAGCACACGGTGGAAGCACTCACAAGACCCTGAGTTCAGTCAGGCTTCCTATGTCGTCACTCAGAGTGCCTTTCATGTCCATACCAAATAGGTTTCTGTGACATGAAGAGAGTTAGTGGAAACCAAAATTAGATAAAATCTTGGAAAGGTCCTAGCAAATGGTTGGGTCAACAATTCTACTCACAGTGATATGACCCTTGAGTTGCCATTGCATACAACTCCATTCCATTTGTCACCGCAAGGGTCATTAGATTTCTTCTTCCAGCTAGCAGGCAGATTTGACCATTTCTTCATCAAGGATTTGAGAGCAGCCGCTGCAAAGGGAGTAGGCGGGACACTCGACTTGTCAAACCAACTTTACGACCAGCTCTAAGATACTGTTTCAGTTATGAGAAATTTGTTTGGGACTCTGGTGATATCTTGGGCAAACTGCTACTGGCAGATAGATTCTGCACTAATAGGATCCAAGAGAAGTACCACAACAATCTGTTGGGCAAATGATTCCAGCAGCAAAAATTATTGTACCTGAAATCATGAAACTACTCCCTCCGTTTATAAAAGGATGTCTCAATTTTGTCTAAATTTGTATGTATCTAGACATGATTTAGTATGTAGATACATGCACATTTAGGCAAAGTTGAGACATCCTTTTATGGACGGAGGGAGTACAAGATTTCTAATCCCTAGCCCATTCGAAGACCAAATGCTACCAAAAGTAAACTATACCAAACAATCGACTAATTAAGCTAGATTCCATAATATTTCCTCTCGCAAATTGACACCAAGAACAAGCTAAAGAAAACCACAAACTAGATGATGCAAATGAACAGCCCGACGAAACCACAAGAAGGAACCAAGAAGAACATACCATCCTGTGGGTTGGTGGCGGCGGCGGCGATCCTCGACTCGGCGAAGAGGCACAAGACGAGCAGCAAGAGGAGCCGCCCCTTGGCCATCTCCCTCCCCCTCTCCCTGCCAAAACTGCAAAAGACTGATCTTTTCTCTTTCTGACCCCAGTAATAGATATGCTTCGATTCCTCTGCTGCTCCTGGAGAGCGGCCGTGGCGGAGGAGGGTTGCAACAACTCTGGGGGCTAGAAGAACAGGGCAAGTCGCCAAGGCTGAATTGTAGGAGGAGTGTCGGAAATGAAATCATCATCAAATTATAGCAGGCGACGCGTGCCGCTCCCGTTTTACTTGGTCAAATACCTGGAATCTTCCTCCGTCTATGCACTACTAGTATTAGTATATTGGTACTAACCAGTAACCACAGTAGTTAGGTTTGACACTCTCCTCCTCCTCCTTGTCTGGAGTAAGTATTACTGTAATATTTTAACTGCAGCTGTGTCGTCGAAATGTTGAACAACGGGCCGGGGAAAGCTTGTGTCGTCGTGCTCGGACGTGCCCCGGCCGGCTGGTTGACGCACGGACAACGGAGAGCCACGGAACGAGGACGCACCACAAAGAAAATCTCTGTCCTTGTCAATCTACCCATCGACCATTCAGACCCGGCATGCTCAGTCGTCCATTGCCTTGAAGAGGAGATAGGGAAAGAGGCAATAATTCGCGTGGTTTTTCTGTCGCCGGTCGGGCGACTTCTGGCGCAACCTCAAGGCCTGAAATACTATCACCACAAACCGACACATCATACTGATATATAATTTCATGAGTTCATATGTATTCGATCTGTCGACGCACAGTGAATAACTGGCTTGATACTTTGAAAATGATCTCTCGTTGGCGCCTACTACTACCTAGCGTACTACTTTTTTTTATAAAGTGGGGCAAAAGTTTTGCCCCAATATATTAATTAAGAGAGAATTTAAAAGGTTCAAATATTACAAGGAATTACTTTTGCGGCATCAAATTGCTCAAACTTTTGGCACCCGCGATTACCCACAAACGGGACTCTCTCTTAATTTTGTCAAGAATGACTAGCAGAGGTGAGTGCTTGTTTTGGAAGACTCTTGCATTGCGTTCATTGCAAATTTCCCAAGTGATAAGCGACGTAAGGGAGGTGACGGCCTTGCGATTTGGAGTAGACCCCGTCCGTCATCAACAACCACCACTCGTTCATTGAGAGATTGCTCCAAGTGTTGGGTTGAATGACTTGAAACCCCAACAAATTCTTGATGAGCTCCCAAATGCAACGCGTGAAGTGACACCCCATGAAGAGGTGGGAGACCGTTTCCATAGTTTGCTTGCAAAGGGGACACAAACCGCAATTCGGCCACCCCTCTTCGTCAAACGGTCCGCCGTCCAAACCCGGCCGATAGGTTGCTAGCTACTCCATTTGCGGTCGTCGGCAGCGGAGGATAAGCTCGAGCTCACTATACGAGTATCTGCCCTGCCGGCATATAAACATGTTCCTCGAACAGATTGTTTATTGAAATTGTTAGTTCTGGGTGTATTAAGACAAAGTTTGGTGCACCATTACGGAAAGGACGGGACTAGGCGTCCCCCGGGGGATATTTCCGTCCGATCCCCTGGGTGGAGAGCCGTCCGATTCAACCTTTTATAGCCACTGAATCCCGCGATCCCGCGCGCATGCAGAAAAATCCGAAAACGTCGCTTTCTTGACCCGTCCACTACCGCGCGTCGCGGGCGGATGGAAAATCACTCACGTTGCTGTTGCCTTGCATGAATCATTGCATTGGCCGTCGCTCGCTGCCAGCTTTCTGCGCTGCTGCTGCCTTGTATTTGTATGTGGTGGCCGTGTGATGCATGCTACCATCTGACTTTTCTCACTCTATGCCCTATGACTTTCTCACAACGTTTTACACAAATGATGGTACAAAAAAATGATTAAACAACAAATTTTTGCTGCGTACAGACATGCAACAAAATCATCGGTAGCAAACTTTGTAGCAAATTTTTGCTACTTTAACAAATATGACGAGACCTTGCTGGTAAAATTGGAGAACACCCGACGCGTCGTCGCTGATGCATCAACACCATGGTAGGCGCTTGTAGCAACATGGATGGTCCGTGGAAGCATCTTCCTCCAAAACTCCGGCGAGGCAACGCCCGGTCGCACAATCGTAGATGCTTTTACGGAGCAAACGCGCTTCGTCGGTAATATTGATGTATGCCGTCGGTAGCACGTCGCGCACCCCCGGTAGCATCGCCGGCTCATCGGTAGCAATGACATGCGTCGTCGGTAGCATCGCCGGCTCGTCAGTAGCAACACCGTGAGACGACTGTAGCATCCAATCGTAGCTTTGCCGGATACCGTTGGTAGCATCGTCAGCTTGTCGGTAGCAACGGCGCGAGACATTTGTAGCATCCAATCGTAGCTTTGCCGACACGCTCCGTCCCGTCCCCATTTCCGGCAGCCGGTGCGCTCCGCTCCGCCAGACTGCCAGCTTGTAGCACGGTGCCCACCTGAGAAAAGCAAGGCCGCCCTACCCTGGCAGGGGCGTACATCCACTTTGGCAGCAACACGGTTGAGCCCTGGGAGCATTATGCCTCCACGCCCCACTCCAGCCAGCACCGGCACCGGTCGCCGCCATGGACAGCTTGAAAAGCTATTGACATCGGTAGCAAAAACAAAGACATCGGTAGCAATATTGTCCTTATGATGCAAAAACAGAAAAACATCAGTAGTAGCAAAATTTTCCTACCTATTATGCAAAACAGAAATAATATCTGTAGCAATTCTTATTGCTATCATGCAAACTTATGCTACAAAAGCATCTCGTGAAAAAAAGATTGAGCAAGTGGAGACAGAAATTTGCTACAAATCTTCTGCATTTTTGCATTAATAGTGAAAAAATTATGCTACAAAGCACCTTGTGAAAAGAAAAGATTGCAGCAAGTAGAGAAAGAAAAATGCTACAAATCTTCTGTAACTTTGCATTAATAGTGAAAAAATTATGCTACAAATCTTTCAGAAATTTTGCACAAATAGAAAATAAGGACAAAAACTAAACAAAATTGCTCTCGTAGCACTGCAATTTGCTACAAATCTTCTGCGATTTTGCATTAATAGTGAAAAAATTATGCTACAAAGCACCTTGTGAAAAGAAAAGATTGCAGAAAGTAGAGAAAGAAAAATGCTACAAATCTTCTGTAACTTTGCATTAATAGTGAAAAAATTATGCTACAAATCTTTCAGAAATTTTGCACCAAATAGAAAATAAAAACAAAAACTAAAAAAATTTGCTCTCGTAGCACTGCAATTTGCTACAAATCTTCTGCAATTTTGCATTAATAGTGAAAAAATTATGCTACAAAACACCTTGTGAAAAGAAAAGATTGCAGCAAGCAGAGAAACAAAAATGCTACAAATCTTCTGTAACTTTGCATTAATAGTGAAAAAAATTATACTATTGTAGCAAAATTCTATTTTTCAATCAAAATCCCACAAAAAGCTTCTACGTAGCAAAAAAAATTGGTAGCAAAAAATTTGTGTTGCTCGTAGCAAATGCATATATGTAGAGAAAAGTTCTATTTATAGCATTTTTTTGCGATTGTAGCAAATCCGAGGAGATCTTGGTGGCAACATTGGAGAACACCCGACACGGCATCAGCGATGCAGCAACGCCATGGAGGCGCTTTGCAGCAATATTGATGGTCCATGGTAGCAACTTCCTCCACAGATCTGGCGAGGCATCGCCAGCTTATACCATTGTAGATTCTTTTGTGGAGCAAAAATGCGCGCCGTCGGTAGCAGCGTCGCGCGTCTCGGTAGCATCGCCGTCTAGTCAGTAGCATCACCGGCTCGTCGGGTAGCAACGTCACGAGATGTTGACAGCAAGTAGCAACGACGCGCGCCATCGGTAGCACCGCCGCGCCATTGTCAACTCGTCGGTAGCAAAACAACACAATGATTGTAGCAAACAAAATCGTCACGTGTCGTCGGTAGCATCGTCATGTGTCGTCGGTAGCAACGTCGCGCATCGATAGCATCGTTGGCTCGTCGGTAGCAATGCCATGAGCTGTTCGTAGCAACGCCGACGAGCCATCGGTAGCATTGTAGCAACGTCACACACCCTCTGTAGCATTGTGTCGTAAAATCTTTATACTATTGTAGCAAAATAATATAACTTTTATAGCAAAAATTCAGGTAGCAACACACAAAACAGTTGTGCGCGCAATATTCAGCACATAATCAGCTACAGTAGCTAGCATCAATGATTCGGTAGGTGTGCATTCAGCTAGCAGTGGGGAGGACCGGAGGAGCTGCTCCTCGAGGTGTAGCCAGTGCCTCATGTGCGTCCTCCGCGTTCTGGCCTCAGCCATGCACCAGCGCCCGCCGCCGCGCTCCGGCCTCCACGCCTGGCGTCGTCTTCTTCTTCAACGGCCGCTGCACGGCCACGCGCCATGGACGCACACTGGCTATGAAGCCATGAGGGGAACGTACGGGAGGAGGGGCTGTTGGCAGCCATCGGCGATGCCCGTGGTGGCGCGCGACATCCGCCCGCCGGCCGGGTTGTCGCTCCAGTGGCGTTGCGTGACTTGCGTCCCTTGGCCCTTCTCTCCCGGCAGCAGCGGCGCCAGCGCAAGGTCGTGGAGGCGCAGCGGCCGGCGCGGGAGGTCGGGGAGGAGCGCCGCCGGTGCGGGAGGTCGTGGAGGGGCGGAGCCGGCACGGGAGGTCGTGGAGGGGCGGCGCCGGCGCGGCGGCGGCCGGCGACGGGAGGGAAGGAGAGCAGGTGCAGGACGGGAGGAGAGAGAAAGGGGATCGAGGGAGTTGGGCGAGATGGGAGTGAGGATGTGGGTCAATGGGCACGTGTCACGCAGCCGACCCGGGGGACGCGAGCGCGCAATCCCCCGGATGATTACAAGACTTTTCCTTACGGAAAGTCTTCCGCTGAATTGTACGTCTGATTAGCCGCTCTGGCTCTACCTTGGAAGCTGTGAATTGTGTGAACCTTTGTTCATTGGATGCAATGGAACATGGAGATTCGCTCCCATGTTTCTTAACAAAAAGAATTGTCTTCTGCAGATCATACCGTCTTCCGTCGTCATCCAACAAGAAAACAGAGAGCAGGGTTACATGAAAGATGGATCCATCGGGATAGATATTTGAATTCTCTGCACGACCGAATAGATATTTGAATTCTCTCCATCGGGATAGAATCTGTTAGATCCTGCTTAACTAACGCTGTTCGTACGGACCGCCGCAAGAATGTGCTGGGCTTGCAGATCTTCTCATGCGATCTCTGTACCCGCGTGATTTTCCTAACTTGTGTGTGCATCGATATCACAAGGCACGCGTGGCGTGCACATGCAGTACAGCGGCTTGAGATCGAGGGAGAAAGGATTCAAACCATATTTGGATATATCCAAATGGAATGTGTGGACAGGGGAAGAACTCATGAGTAAGAATCTTTTACTCCCGTACCATAATATAACATGTTTTAGTTATTCTAATACATGTTACATACAGAACAAAATGAATGAATCTACACACTAAAATAAGCCTATATATATGTATGGTGTATGCATTGGAATGAGGGAGTAGCTATTTGCACATCATCCACATAACTACATAATTAGTACTAACTTCAGCGTACTGGCAGCCATATGCATCAATTTGATGCAGAGACGGGAGATGTCCCCATTCCGGACAAAACTTCAGCGTATCGAAGATCGAGAGTTCAGTGCTATGGGTGCAACCTACTGGAGATGGCCGCACGCCTTTATTCAACCGATTTGGTTGGCGGTTTAGAAATAGGTTCACTTGCATAAGGGCATCTTGTATCCCGTTTTCTATATAATGCATGGAGTCTGCACGCACTAGATTTATTTTTGTTTTGCGACTAAACTTTTGGTAACTTTGCAGTAAGATCAGATGTGCATCAATCGATGAGAGGCGGGTGCTTTTGCCTCCTCTTGGAAAAAGTACGGTCGATTATAAAATGGCCGGTACAAGTATGTCAATTCCAAAGGGTGTCTCGTGAGTGGTGGGGACTCATCATAGAATTTCTACCACTCACTATGTTTAGTGCCACGTTGCTAGTTAATGTATGGCAAGAGATGGAACCAAAGTTTTATTCCACTCATTCATGCATGATAAAAGGTGGGACTAAAATTTGATCTTACACTGCTAGTTCAGAGTGAGTTGAAATTCCCTATACATGAGGGTCTTCTACAACTCACTAAGGCATGCTAAGAGGAGTTGCTCACGCGTGCTCCTCTGTCGTCAGCCTCCCACACCCGTGTCGTGTTTCGTGAACGAAACGAGCCGGGCTCAAACCCATGCACATTGCGTTTTATTTGTTGATCAGTAAAATAAATTATGTTTAATTTCTCCCACATCTTACCTAAACATCGCGGTGTTTAATTTCTCGCCATGTCTAATCTGAACAACGTTATATAGAATCAATCGTGAACCCTAACTATCACCACAAAATAAATCACATCTACCTTCTCGCCATGCACCAACCACTTCATCTCGTTGTGCTATTTTTGGCTACTCCATTTCGTCGATCGTGCGCATGACTTTTTAGGCAGCATGCCTTCAGAATCCGGTCTCTTGTGATTATGCACCGGGAGTGAGGCTATAAGCCTTTTGAGGAGCATCTCGATGTGACTGCTCACGAGTTCATGAGAACGAGGCATAGCCGAGATGGCTAGGAGGTGCTGATAACTCCTTGCCCACGAAATCGTGGGTTCGAGTGCCAGCGTACGCTCTCTCAAGTGTACTCACCGAATTTTTTTCTATTAAACTGCTTGGAGGGCTGTCTAACCCCTCAAGTCGCATTTTTTTACTGCTCACATGTTCATCTTTTTCGACTACGTCTGACTTTTTCGATTTCATCGCGATGTCGGATGACACGGCAAGTCTGTTGTTCATGCTCTCGCCACCAAGGGCGTGGTTACTCTTTACTGTTACAACGTTGGTCATATTATCGTGACTCGCTTGGTACTGTTATTTTATTTAATGATTGCTACATATGCCTTTAATGTGGATGTGCTAGGTTTATGCTATTATTATATGTCTAATTCGTATGCTAGTTAATCTTCACACAAAACAGGCTTTCGCCCAGCTATATTAATATAGCAACCGACCGATATAACCACTGCTGGGGCAAACAGCACAATCCAGCCCAAAAGAAACAAAAAAGAAAAGAAAAGAAACAACGCCGACAAAGGCGGTTCGACGAAAGCGAAGACGACTCGCAACCGCTGCGCCCTCCGGAGAATTCCACCCTGCTCCTAGCACTCCGATGCTCCGCGTACCAAGCAACACCTCCAAGAAGGTGAGCGACGAAGACGACGCTGCTGCCCGAACCGGGACTAGGGTTACCCCTGGTACCCATCTAGGGTTTCCCCCGGTACAACAGCGGGGTTGGGAGGAGGTACACCCGACGCCCTTCAGGAAGGATGGCGATACCCGTAGGCGTCACCGCGTCGGTGTCGAGAGCGACTGGGATTTCTCCCGACCTCCAAAACCACACCCCCGGACGCTCCGAAGTGTTCCGCCAAACTCGCCACCCACCAGCACACGCCACCACGGTCTTGCAATCATCAACGCCGTCTCACCGTGAACCATGTTGCAAGGTCGGGAAGACCGAGAAGAAGGGGCACCGGCAAGGGATGGCAGTACGGTAACACGCGGGAGGGATCGACCTCCACCGCCGCCTGCGGTAGCCGACCGGATGCAGCAGCCAGGACACACCAGGCCCTCCTGGCCCGGCCGAGCCCAAAATGGGCCCGCAAAGTCCCGCCGCCGCACTGCAGCAGGCGCGCCACCGTCTCCGTCGTCCCCGGCACCAGCCCCTTCTCTTCTATCCACCCGAGGAGCCGCCACCACGCCCGAGGCGGCCCGCCCAGACCCAGATGGGGCCCAAAGGGCCCAGATCTGGGCCAGGAGGGCGCTGCCGGCCGCGCACCGGCGACCAGCCTGCCGCGCTCAGGCTACCACGGCCCCTGCAGCCAACCAACTGCACCGCCGCCACCATGGCCACCCGGGCCAAGCCGGACCACCGCCGGACCGAAGAGCACCGCCGTTGGAGGTCGTCGCCCCGCGAGACACCCTCCAAGCACGCGGGTAGGGAAGATCCGCCGCCGCCGGCGCTGACCGAGCCACGCTCGGCAGCCTGCACCGACGGCGGCGGGAGAGGAGCTGCGGGATGGGGCGGCCCGGGCGAGGGAGGGCGGCGCCGCGACCGGCCACCGCGGGGGCGGAACGGCCGCGGGAGGGACGAGGGAGGAGGAGGGGAGGCGGGGAGGGGGCGGCGCACGCCGGCCGCCGCTGGGCGAGGGAGAGGGCGGCGGCTAGGGTTGGGGTCGGGGTAGGAGCCGAGTCCGCCTGAAGCTAGAGGCTACCACGGTCGCGAGGATACTTCTGTTCTCCACCAGTATGCTAGTTAATCTTGAAAATTATTATGTCATAATTTATACTTACGATATAAAATTGATACGAAAATTGCTAATTATGTTAACACAAATATGGAGGCAACCAAATGCCAAATTTTTTTGTGAAGAATGGTCTGGCATGTGTCGTGCCTCACTGCCTCAGGAAGAGGCTGGCTCATTGACACACCAGCGAGCCAACCACGAAACTTCTCTGACTATAGTGCCAATGATTCAGACTCGCGATGCCTAAAAAGTAGAAACGGGAGGCCAGGATCATATGGAAATCGCCTCAATTTACACTCCAGTTCACTTATTTGGGTGGAGCAGCTGCGCCTGGGATCAGCTAGTGCTCGTCCCGATCTTGCTAGTGCTCGTCCCGATCTTGAAGATGACACGCAGTGACGGCACAGGCAAACATCATTTTGCCTTGAAGATGACACAAAGTGGTGGGCATTTTTATCGCCGGCGGCCGGCCTGCGATTTTCGTCAAGACCTGAAGGCCGGATCATCACAACTACAACACATAATGTCACACGAATCAAGTGCAACGATTGATCGAAGTGACTTCCTTTTTTTTTCCGACCCCCCTTTTTTTGGCAAACAATCACTTCACTGAATAACGAACATATACACACACGAAATTCAGTCTAGCTACATTCTGGCCCACGGGTCTATTTAGCCCCATGATAGATTGGACTACATTCTGGCCCACGAGCCTATTTGTAGTTTGGGTACGGAGCACTTACTAGGAATTTCAGTATTTGTAGAAAACCGAACTAAAATCCTGGAAATTTACATGCCCTATCAAAAATTGTGTCAGATAACAACGCGAGCATTCAAGACTCACCCATTCAAGAACAGATATCCATTGAACATCCATGATCCATCCCAGCATTCCACAAAGTATATGTCGCAGAGCACCTTCCAAGTAAAGCTTCAAAAGAATGATAAGGCCAAATAATCGACCGATATGAGAGCAATATTGGTTGATCCTCTGTATATAGAGGTAGCCAGAACTGCAATCGGCCTACAATACAGCCGCTACAAAAGATATTCAGATCCATATCTTCAAGGCATTTCAATGAACCAGGCTTAACAAAGACTTCATCATATATCTAGTCTTTTACCTATCTTCATACTTCAACTCGATCCCCAGCCGTATCGATTATTTGGATCTAGTATCTCTTAAATTTCTCTATCGGGAATTCTAATCCTTCCAGTCTTCCACGGTCGTTGCCAACCATGGGACCCCTTTAGATGACATCAGAAGCCAGAAACATATTACCTTTGTATGATCTGCCATCACAAAAGCGCCCCTTATTAGAATGCTACACCTATCATTCTAAATTCGGGAATTGCGAAGATACTACTAATAAGGAAAAAATGAAGTCTAGGATCAACTGATGACTGATGTTAAAGAGCGCACAAATGGTTCACATAAATTCATGGGAAATGTTAATTTCAAAGAAGATTCGGTTCATACTGATTATTTCTTGGTATGTAGAGGCTATGTCCCTGAGAAAAAAAATTATAACAGGAAGGCACCTTATCCTCATCATACGCATTCCATTTGCATAACGAAATCGCCAGAATGTACTCGGTTATCTTTCTTTGAGCATCTACTGCTGCCGATCTTGATGAATGCTGCCATTTCAGAGATATGGCATATTCTCGTACCCGTTTTATATCAACAAACTACGTGATTACCGAATGTTTCAATATGTGAACAGATCAAATTATCAGATACTAGGCTGCCGATGATGTTAAGTTAATATTCTTGAGTTAAATACATTTAAGTAGCACAAACTAATCTTTAATCTAGGGAGTTCCAACTGAAAAATAACTAAATGAGTATACTTGAGAGAACAAAGCTGCTGGTAGGGAACGAAATGGATACTGTGGCCCAACTGCCCATAGTTGCAAGCACCAGTAAGAGCAGAGAATATCAATAAGTAGCAGTTACAAAAGGATAATCGAGTTTAACTAATCTTTACAAAAGGATAATCGAGTTTAACAACATAAGAAGGCAAAATATCAGGTGTAATTCATTGTTAGAAAAAATTGGCGATGTCACCTTATGATAAATTTCTACAACTTGACTTATTATCCTTATAACTTCTTACCCTTAAACAGAACAAACTGATATTGAAGAGTGAACTCAGAAGTACATGTCATACCTTTTTTTCATGTTGATTTGTCGACTGCGGACTGTCAGCAGGTTGCATGAGTACAGCGTAATGGTGAAGTTGCACCTCATGCCTTGCCACATAAGAAACTAAGTTCAAAAGATGCATTAGTTTTTTCAGTATTTCTTTTGTTTAATGTCAAACTGCCGGCAATTTTCCTAGAGGAATCAATTGCTCATTTTACCTACATATTGGTATTTCTGTTCCATATTGTTGGTTCTGCAATGTAAAGATGTCTGTCTATTCCAAAAAATGCCACATATTTTAAATAGAACAGTTATCGTGAAGAAATCACATATGAGAGTAGGCATAAATGAGTAAACTGGTGAGAATGAAAATAACCAAGTAAAGAAAGCCAAAATGTGATGGCAAAACTAACAAGATGAAGATTGCTAAAGTCCTGAATATGTTCAGCCAGAAAATGATATATTGTAATTTATATGACACTCTTTAGAGAATAAGGATTTTCCATGTTTGCGGTTATCTAGAATGTTCTGACAACTCACAACACCGATCGAGTCCATTGGCGAATTTAAATCTATCTGTTGAAAGTGTCAAGGGTAGCTACAACTGAATCAGGTACTTTCCTAGACAGCTCAAGCAGCCGATCTTTGTACATGACCTAGCATCCTTCAATAATTTGAAAATCTCGGTTGATAAGGTATTCTAAAATACTCCCGGTTTCATCCTGGTACTCTAGTCGTTGCTTTTCTTTCTGTTACTTCAAAAGTAGCTGAATCATAGTCATGATAGAGAACGATGCAAAGCAATGTTCCATCTTGGGCATCCAACAATAATATTCAGCACTTCCACTGATGTTTTTGTTCCTCTGAGGATAAACAGCAGTGGCCTCCTTTCTTTACGCATGATAGATTGACACTCACAGACTCGAACAACAATCCAGAAAGCAAATTTCAGTAAGACGGCAATAATGAAGCTTGAGGGCAGGCCTTGGTGCAGTGGTGAGGTCCTCCCAACTTGTGCCAAGAGGTCCTGGGTTCGGACCAGCCTCCCTGCACTGCACTTTGCAGGGGTAAGACTAGGTTCCTATAATCCCTCCCCAGACCCCACCTTGTGTGGGAGCCTCTATGCACTGGGTCTGTCCTACTGCAATAATGAAGCTTATGTGCATCTGGTTTTGTGTTACACCAGATCAAGATTTGGAACATATCCATCCAGTCTCATCTCATCAACCAGCATGTCAAGGAGTTGATACATGTCCTCCGCACCATGCTGTGGTTCATCCCCTGCATAAAATTCAAGAACTCTGCTGCTAAGCTCAACCCAGCTGCAACCTGGAACTTTGCTGACACCCCTCTCTCTCATCAGTCCTCTCATCCGTGCAGAATCATCCAATCTATCTGAACTTGCATATATCTTGGACGAAACCACATAGTTCCACGAGTTTGAGGGCTCCAGCTGCATGATCTTGTCAATGACTCTACCACTGACCTCAACATCCTTGCACTTCCGACAAGCGGCAAGCAAAGCCCCCAACATCACTGCATCTGCCTTACCAGGGATCTTCTCAATGAAGTCCCATGCTTCTTCTAAATGTCCAGCGCGTGCCAGTAAATCAACCATGCATGAGTAGTGCTCGATCTTGGGAATGATTTGAAACTCAGGTGTCAAGGAATTGAACCATCGCCGACCATCTTTCAGTAACCCTGCATGCACACAAGCAGAAAGTACTCCTATGAAAGTGACATCGTCTGGTCGGAGCCCTTCCTCATTCCTCATCAGTTCAAACTGCCGAATGGCTTCACGGCCTCGTCCGTTATAAGCAAGACCACAGATCAAGGCATTCCAAGAAGCTTCATTCTTACAAGGCAATTTCCCAAACACTTCTACGGCTTTGTTAAGATCTCCGCATTTTGAGTACATATCCACCAACGCAGTCCCAACGTAGACATTGCTGTAGAGGCCTCTTTGCGAGGCATAGCTGTCCAGTTCAGTGCCCAGCTCCAGAGCTCCAACTGCAGCGCAGGCCGAGAGCACCCCGACCAATGTTATCTTATCTGGACATGCTCCTGCTCGCCGCATGTTGTAAAATAATGAAATGGCTTCCTTTGACATGCCGTTCTGCGCGTACCTGCGTGTGTCACATACATACCATACAGAAACAATCAGGTCAGATAAGATGACGTTCATTAGCGACTATTACAAAATAAGAATCAAAGTGGATCTATCGATATGTACCCAGTGATCATGGCATTCCAAGCGACGATATCCTTGTCAGCGATGCCATCGAACACTCTCCGTGCCTCCCCCATCTCCCCGCACTTCTCATACATCCCAACGAGAGCTGAGCCAACGAGCGATCCGACCTCAATCCCTTCATTTTTTACCCAGTCCTCCAACCACCTACCAAGCACCAAGTCCCCTGCATCCCTGCATGCTGCAAGCACGACCGCCACGGTCACCGCATTGGGCGCCACCGCACCCTCGGCAACCATCGCACGGAACATGCGCGCCACTTCGTCTGCCATCCCTGCCCGCTCATACGCCTTTATCATGGCGTTCCAAGAGACGACGTCCCGGCAGAGAATTCCGTCGAACACCCTGCGCGCAGCTCGGGGATCGCCGAGGTTGGAATACATGGTGATGAGGGAGTGGACGGTGTGGTCGTGGTATTGTAGCCCGAGCTTCTGAAGGAGCGCGTGCGCTGAGAGGGCGAGGGAAGGCGCGGGGCAGCGGGCGGCGGCGAGGAAGAGGAAAGGGAGGGTGTAGGTGTCCGGGCGGAGCGACGAGCGGAGCATGAGGAGGAAGAGCTGGAGGGAGGTGCGTGGGCGGGAGGAGGCGAAGAAGCGGAGCGCGACATTGAAGGAGAAGGCGGTGGGGGCGGGGTGGGAGGTGAGGAGGAGAAGGGCGTAATCGGAGGCGGCGGCGATGGTGGTGGTGGTGGTGGTGGTGGAGGAGGAGACGGAGAGGAGCTTGGAGAGGAAGTGGTTCTACGGGAATGGGGTGTGGTGGGAGGCAACGACGAGGATGTGGGCATGGAGCTTCTTTACGGCGGCGAGTCAGGTTTCCAGTGGGGCGGGCCGACCCGCTACGCCGCTAGGCCGCCCCGCAAATTCGGCCCGCTAAGCGCCGCTGGGCCGCCCGCGAACTCCTGAGCGGGCTGAAGCGGCAGGCCGCAAAAGACCACCAGTGCGCCGCTAACCCGCAAAAAAACAAAGAAAACCTAATCTCTCCCCGACGAGGCGACGGCAATGGGGTCGACGGCGGCGCCTCACACCTGAGGGATGGAGTTCATGCTGGGGTCGACGGCAGCGGCAGCGCCGAGATCTGCACCTCCGGCCCCCACCCATGCCCCTGACGACGGAGCGCCGTCACTCGTCGCCATCCCTCCGGCCCCCGCCCATGCCCCTGATGCGGGAGTCGCCGCCGTCGCTACGCCATCTCCGCCCCAAGCCCATGCTCCTGTCCCGGCCGCTGTCACTGCTCCTGTTCGGGCACCCCGTCGATCGCAGGAAGCTCAAGGTATCCACATCCACTCCTACTTTCTCTGCTGTGTGGTCCTTGGCCTTGCTGCTGTTCTTCTTCTCTGCTGCAGTGTGTGCAAGAAAGTGGAAGTAGCTAGCAACTCTGTTGTTTGATGAGATAGTGGCGCTGGAAAGTTTTAGTGCTGCTCGTGCTGAATTTCATCTGGTGAAATTGTCTACAACATGCTCGGTTTTGGTCAATTAGGTTAGATGCAACTAGTTTATCTCAAATTACTGCTGATGCAGTTCTTTTACTTGGGATTGGGTCTGGTCACTAGTACGGCCAGCAATGTGACTTCTGAATCAGTTAATTTAGACACAAACTAATTAACTACTAGTGCACCTTGTACTTAATTGCCTGATGATTTGTGTAGCAAGTGCAGTAGTGCATTGCTTGCAGCAGTAATTTGAAATAAATTACTGTATTGTTTGTGCTTGTAAAATGGAGTACAGTTGCACTTCTTGTACTCTTACTGCTGCTAGCAAGTGCTTGCTAAAGTGGTTCATGTGCATGTGCAGCACAGTTTGTGCTGGCCAAAGTGCCGGAGGTTCATCACATACTTGTTATCGAACAAGTACCTACTCAAGCAGTTTTAAGTTTTGTCCTAGTATTATTACCACTTGCATTACTCTATGGATTTGTGCATTTGTCTATGGATTAATGGTATGGTCAACAACTCATTTTCTAATACAATTCAGGAGAAAAAAGAAGACCCCCAAAAGCACCACCGAAGAAGAGCAGGTCACCTCTAGTGCCTGTAGTTGGATCCCCGGGGATTAATGCAATGTTATCTCAAGCATCCCCAAAAACAATAGGTGTCAAACGATCCTCGCCAAAACATTATGAGATTCCTTGTAAGTTCCCATGTATATTCTACCTATATTTTAAGTTTTCATGTCAACTGTGTGCATGTCTTAAATAGCAAATGCCTTAGCATGATTATTTGTTCTTTTTCAAATTTCGTAGGTCTATCACATAGATCAAAAAGAAGGAAGCTTAAATCTGAAATTTGGAATGATTTTGATCCCATTTATGGTGATGGTAATAAACTGAAAGAAGCCCAATGTAAACACTGTAAGAGAGTTTTTGTGGCCACAAGAGAAGTCGGCACTAGTAGTTGCACGAGGCATTTGTTAGTGTGTGAAGAGAGAGCTAAGGTCAATGAGTTTCTTGACTCCGTGAAATCTGCCATGTCACAGTCTGATCTAAACAAGTCAAAAAAATGGCATTATGACCCTGATAGGGCACATTTGGAAATGCTAAGGATGATAGTCTTGCATGAACTGCCTTTCAGAATAGTAGAATATGAAGGATTTAGGCAATTTGTGCGTAGTCTGAATCCAACATTTGAGTTCGTGTCTAGGTCAACAGTAAGACTTCATTGTGTCGACCTATTTTACGAACAAAAGGCCATGCTTCGAGAGCTTCTGCAGGAGTTGAACTCTCGGGTCTCTCTAACAGCCGACTTGTGGACATCAAATCAAGTTGTGAGCTACATGTGCATCACTTGCCACTATGTTGATGAAAGATGGAGATTAAGGAAAAAGTGATTTGGTTTTCCGAAGCAGATACACCGCACGATGGAGCAAATTTGTTTAATATCATGTTGGATTGCATGCAAGATTGGGGTTTGCAAAAGAAGATCTTTGCCATTGCCCTTGACAATGCTTCCAATAATAATTTGTGTGTGAGCTACATGAAGTCAAATCTGCTAGGGAAGAATCTGCTGCCTTGCAAAGGAGATCTTCTACGTGTTCGATGTGCAGCCCATGTCATCAACCTCATAGCTCAAGAAGGGTTGATGATTAGTTGCATGGCAGTGGATAATATTCGTGAAAGTATCAAATATGTTAGAAGCTCGCCACCTCGGTAAAAGAAGTTTAAGGACATGATTGCCCAAGAAGAGATCTCTTGCACGACTAACCTGTCTCTAGATGCTCCTACGCGTTGGAACTCCACACACTTGATGATTAAAACAGCTCTAGAGTATAGGAGGGCATTCACCGCTTTAAAGTTGCAAGATACCTCTTACACATGTCTACCTCCAAGTGGTGAATGGGAAACCGCAGAAGCTGTTTGTGGCTTGCTAGAGGTTTTCCTCGATGCCACTAGGGTGGTCTCTGGAACATTGTACCCAACAGCCCACTTATACTTCCATGAACTTTGGAAGATCCATCTAACCTTGGGAAGAGAGGCTAAACATGCAGACGCTGTCATTAAATCAATGGTTGAAGTAATGCAGGAGAAATTCATGAAGTATTGGAAGCTATCGTTCTTGAACATTTGTCTTCCAGTCATACTTGACCCAAGATATAAGTTTAAATTCTTGGAGTTTTGTTTGAAATCTGGACTTGAAAGTGAGGCAACAAAGTGTCTGAATAAAGTGAAGAGAACATTCAAGGATCTCTTTGTTGAATATTCTTCACATGATGGTGACTCAGAAATGGATAATGATCAAGGAACCAGCAATGTTGTGACAGGTACTAGTAACCCATGGGATCAATGGGAGGTACATGTCAAGGAACATAACCAAAAACGAGCAAAGCTGAGTGAACTTGACATTTACTTGAAAGAAGATCTCTGTCCACAAGGTGATGGCTTTGATATCCTAAATTGGTGGTCAGTAAATGAAAGCAAGTATCCCATCATATCTTGCATAGCAAAGGATGTCTTGGCTGTACCTGCATCAACCGTGGCATCAGAGTCCGCCTTCTCCACCGGAGGAAGAGTCCTTAGTGATTATAGGAGCAGATTACTAGGTAGCACGGTTGAGGCTCTCATATGTTTGCAAGATTGGATGCGACCTCGTGGTAATTACCTCTCCCTTATTGGTATTTAGCATTCTATGATCATTACTTATTTTTTGAAAAAACTTGCTGATATTAATTCTTTGTCATTGCAGGAACTACTCGTGTCAAGACAATAACAAATGATGTTATTTATGGAACACGGGCCGACATATATGGAAGAGATGATGATATTTTTGGCCCTTGATGAAAGGAAGAGAGAGTTGAAGCAGGTTAGTATTTACTTGATCCTAAATCTGACAAGCAGGTTAGTATACAGTTTTGATACTTGTCAGCTGATTCAGTTGTACCACTGCTAGTGTTCAGACTAGTGTCACTGCTAGTGTTCAGACTAGTGTCACTGCTAGTATTCATGGATTTCTGCTCATACTCCTGGAGTACACTATTGCTGTAGCCAGAGTAATTCTCTGGGTAATTCTCTCGGTGCTTCTCCTGGAGTACACTATTGGAAGTGTGTGCTGAACTTGAACTAGTATCTAGAGATTGCAGTACAGTTCTAATAGAAATTGGAAGCATGCTACTAGGATGCAGGTTTTACCTTCAGTACAAAACACATGTATTTACTCTGGATGTTTGTTTGTCACACTAGCTCATTCCAAAAGCTAGTTGAATAAGATCAACATTTTGTAGGCCCGAAACAAAAACTGAAATTGGAATTCTCATCATACTGAACACGTCCCTTTTATTATTTTATAGGACGAGGCTTCTAAGATCAAGGCTGCTGGGAAAAATGAAGAAGTTTTGGTACGATGGGGATTTGCAATTTACTTCATCTCGTTTTGAGTGGAAATCTGGGAGATATTTCAAGGTTCACAGCATAACAATCTTGTATATGCATGTCTATGCAGTTTTGGCGCGGTTCATGTGATTTGTACTTTAAGTTGTTTCTGTCTCAGCTTCAGTAAACTGTAATCTGTGTATGCATTCATGCCCCATATTTGTTCTGAACTTTATTCTGAAGATTCAATGGAGCCTGTTTTTGAATTTTTTGAAAATATTTTAAAAAATTCGAAAAGAAATACCTAGATCTAGCTAATCATATGAACTACAGTTCTGGAAAATTACAGGCTAAAATACATTGTATTTTTGGCTAAGCAAAAAAACAAAACGAACAAAGCTGTGCATGCGGCCGCTGACTGGCTGATGCAGGCTGATGCGGGCCGCCGCTCTCTCCCGCACTACATGCAGCGGACCGTGGCAGACGACCCGCAAACTCCCGCTGGTGGAGTGCGGCCAGCCAGCAGAGCGTGGCGGCCAGCCGCGGCCCGCCCCGCTTGAAACCTGGGCGGCGAGGGAGTGGCATCTCGAATGGAGCTTGGAGATGAGGGAGGAAACGGATGGCGAGGTGGGCATGCCAGCGTCGCCGCGCCGGTGCGCTTCGGATGTGCCTCGTTTTAGCCCATGTTTGGTTTGTCACATCTTTTGGGCTTTCTGGTAAAAACGCACGAACACAACGTCATACTAGCATAAATAAATGAATACGCGGGAGCTACGACTTGTCACGTGTGAAATATCTAGGATCTCTCTAGCGCTCGATCGACTTACTTCTCACTCGAGTTTCTTCCCTATCTCCGACGAGATTCAGTCCAACTCCGGCGAGCAAGCTTCCCCCTGCAATCACCGCCTGCCTCCCCGCCCGCGGCCGGTGTGCTGCCGCGACGCCTCGCCGCCCCGCCCTGTCCCGATCTCCACCTCCGCTGGTCCGCCGCCGCCCCGGCCCTCCCTCTAAGCCCACCCCCGACTCCGGCGACCCCGCACCCCTGCACCCCACCCCCCTCCCCCCCAGTTAAGTTACTCCTCACCTCCGCCGCGGCTGCGGCGGCTCTGGCTCGGCTTGGCCCCGCCGCCGTCGCGAGGAAGAAGATGAAGTTGGCACGAATCGCGACGCATGGATGGACGGCTGCTCAGTCGACTAAGCGCTAAGCAATTTCTCAGTCGACTGAGCGCTAGCAAAACCGAAATATCTAGTGATAACACATTACCATGATAGCACTCATCAAAATTTAATTTTACTAGATGATGCCCCGCGCGTTGCTGCGGAACCTTTTAGGAACAAATTATTGGAAAATACAAATATTTATAGATCATATAAATTATGTAGCATAACCTGATAGGTTATACAAATAGTGCAGACAAACTCATGGTTTAGCAAGTTAGAGCAAAATATTTGATTTGTACTCCATGAAAATCGGTCGGACAGCACACTGAAATCAGTTGGAAGAAACATGAAGACAGGTATGGCGCGTACCAAAAGATAAACTGCAGAACAATCGTTTTCTTATGCAAAGTGGTGTGTTTTTTATTTCATCGCATCGTCTTTTCATTCCTTTTGTACATACAATCTCAAGTTCGTCCATTCAGATATGCAAAAAAGTGAACCTTAATAAACATGAATAGTTGAGTTATTTAAGGAAATTACATAAGAGGATAACACCATGAACAGTAATTGACCGGTTGTTGCAACCTTGCAGCTTCTCCAAGATGGAGACCTGATCAATCACTAACTATATGAAAGCTGAGCACTTTGGCGAGCTCTCCGCGCTCGCGAACGGTATCACGGCAGACCAATGTGGATATTTCCCCCCCGATCTAGTCGTTTAACAATTTCTCTCATACGACGTGATTGTACTACTTACTAAACTCGATCAATATCAAGTATTGCATACACATGATCATTGCTTAGGATTTTCGCTCGATCGTTTTGTCGCTCGATCATTGTGCTTGCTGCGGAGTACAAACGTTTGTTCGGGCCCACTTATACGATGCCGTATGATTTATATATAGCTGGAGTGGCAAATCAACCGGTAAAAGAAACACAATTGATCATCAGATATGAAGTAAATGGCTTTAAGAATCTCCTAAATACGTAGGCGAGCTCACTACCCAAAAGGTGGCGGTTTTTGAAGTAGATATGAAAGCAGGTGCCTGGAAGCCGTTGGTTGGTGGGCCAAGCGGCCATGCGCTCTTTATCAGTAATTTGATTGTCAAGTTTGTTTCTGCTTGTGGGGAGATAGAAGAGGATGGAGTCTATTTCGTGGATATGGTCGAAATATTTAGCATTAGATCTCAAACTTAAAGGGCTGCACATGCACAATGGAATTATGATGATGAAAACGACGGATCAAAGGTTATATTTCCCTAGATCTAGTGGTTTAAGAATTTCTCTCGTTGTGTTTTCTGCGGAGTGCAAACATGTCTTGGAACGAAGGCCCACTTGTGCGACGTGGTATGGTTTATATATAGTTGGAGTAGCAAATCAACCAGTAAAATATAAACAACTTATGTTTACTTGTGCTAGAGCTAAACAAGTCTGGACATCTGTTGGTTTGCTAGAAACAATCAACAACTTTATCAATGTGGACAGATCTGGTTCTGTCGTCCTTGAAGAAATACTGAGAAGCAATCATACTCCAAACCAAGAGCTGGGAGAGGTCAATGTGCCGGAGGCTGTCTTGGTTGGAGCATGGTATATTTGGTGGCAAAGAAGAGAATTTGTTAAAGGAGAGAAAATTGCTACACCGGCTCAATCTGCTTTCTCTATTTTGGGTCTAGCTACGAACTACAAAGGTGCGCACCTGGACAAGGTACCGAAGGAAGTTAGGTGGTCTAAACCTGTTTTTAACTCATATAAATTGAATATTGATGCTGCCTTCTTGCCAAATGCTTATGGTGGCTTCGGTGCGGTTCTGAGGAATCACAAAGGAGAGGCTGTGGCCGGGGCTTGTGGTCCTCTAACCAACTTGTTGGATGCTACTACTGCTGAAGCTGTTGCTCTCCAGGAAGGGCTCATGCTTATAGAACAAATTGGATGCTCTCCGGTTATAATTGAGACTGATTCTTTAGAGCTATGCCAAGCTGTTAATGGTGAAATAGAAATCTGGAGCCCATACACTGCTATACTAGCTGACTGCTTCTTGAGAATTCAGAGGATTGGATCGATTAAAGTACAACATTGTCCTCGAGAAGCGAATATGGTGGCGCACAATTTGGCAAAGTTTGCATTAGATTCAAACTCTTCTATTTTTTGGGACTGCGATCCCCCTAGTTTTATTTTTCCGGATGTAATGAGTGATATAACTCTCTTCGAACTGTAATAGGCCGCAGGTTTCAGGATGCACTCTTTTCCTTACCAGGGTACCGAAAAGGGGATGGAAGGTTTTTAATGAGGCGGCCAGCGGTTTTTAGTTTTTTGATTTTATATATATATGGAAAATTCAAAAAAAACCAGTAAAATATAAACAATTGATCATCAGATATAAAGGAAATGGCGTTAATCATTTTATTTTGTAGGTCCTTTACAACATATGTTATTAATTAGGGATGCATGACGGCACCCGATCCGCCCCGCTCCACAGTCCAAACAAGCGACGCTAGACTGTAATTTTTTTTATCAAATTTATTTTTTATTTTTTCACTATCCTTGTGTTTTTAATTCATAGCTAGGGCCTAGATGCAAGTATAGCCTTCACTTTCACTTTGCTTGCGCTATAGATTTAGCGGGTGTTAAAGAGATAGCACGGGTACATAGCGAATATAGCACTCGGCTCATGCAGATTTGCTCCATCGCCTGTGAATCTGTGATGGGCATGCATATAGGGGTAGGTGGGACGCTAATTAGGATGTGCTCTTCAACACTTCTTTCTTGATCGTTTGCTTCTCGCAATGATTCTTTCATTCTGACCAATATGCGAACCTGTCCGTTTTAGACTAGCGATGTTTTTCTATTTATGTTTTGGTAAGATCATCCACATCGTCCTTCTTGTGTGGTTCTGACAACGTGTAGCCACCCTAGCAAACAAGCACACATATCACCATGACCGTCTGCTGCATTTCTTCCTAGGACACTACTGCATAGTGGCCGTCCCCACCCCTCCCCCCATTGACTCTCTCTCCTGACCCCGCTTTCCTTTGAGAGTCTCGAAGCTGCCCTGGCTCCTCTCTCCCTCCTCACTGACGGCTACGCCGTCCCGAGTCGATAGTGAGGGGAGATCGGGGGCCTGTGTATAGTAGTAGTTGTATTAAATCTAGTGTTTGCATGTGTGCAGTTTGGCGCTATGTCATTTCTTCTTCCCTGCGCCTGGTGTGTGGTCACCCTCGAGCAACGACCATGGTGTGGATAATCTTTCCTTTGGTGATTTTCCATGGTGGATGGTGCAACGAGGAGGCGAATCCATTGGTGTGTGCTTGAATAAGCTCGACGGAGCAAGCTCTTTGGCAGATCCGATGGTGCTTCCTATTCTTCTTGGTTGGCGAAGTGCTGGAGGAGATGCAGTTGGAAGATCCACGTTTGATGTTGCTGCTATGCGGGATGGGAGTGTCAACGCTTGCTTGTGCCACCGGATGTTGCAACATCGACATGCGGAGTTCCCCAACGACGACCCTGCGCCGCCGATATCCTTGGCCATGGGAAGACCTCCACACTCGGTTGCACGCTTAGCCCGAGGCAATTCCTTCCTCCTTTTGCCAGAGAATCTTGGACCTCGGTCCGGGATACCACGCCAGTGTTGCCCCAAGTGGTTGATTTCCCGGCGGTGCTAGTGACCGGACCTCAAGTTTGTTTGGCTGCAGCGGTGAAGACTCGGGACCGATTGTTTTTCTAGTTATTTTCTGAGGATTCTGTTAGCAAAATTGGAGGATTGTACTGTATTTTTTTCCCTTGTGGTCTTTTTCGTATGACTAATGCAGTTTACATGGCTTTCGGCCTTTTTCCTGTCCAAAAAAATATACACAGCGACCGTTTATTCTTTTGTATAAGGTGGTATTGCCAGCTGTATAGGCAATATATTTTCTCTCACGCTGCATGCCACTAGTAGGCACGTGTTAAAAAGACAGCCAAACAAAGCAGCATGTGGAAATACCCAAACGAACCGCGTTGTTCATGGCGGCCACCTGAAAGCGGCGCTACAAAGCAGCGACTCCACCTGAGGGAAGCGCTGACCAACCACCGCCGGCCTTGAAAACATTCGACTTAAAGCCAAAGCCTTAAAGCGTCTTCCTCCTCCAGCTCTTCAGTTCAGTCCAGTCAAAGCAAAGCGAGGCGAGTCCCAAAGACTAAAGACACAAGTTCTCTTTGCTCGCTCGCCATCGATCCCTCCTCATATACTCCATTCTCCTGCTACTCCTCGATCTAGGAAGCAGAGCAAAGCTTGGCTGGCGCCGGCGCCGCCGTGATCCATGAGGCGCCTCGTGTTCGCCGAGCTCGTGATCCTCGCTGCGGCAGCCCTCGTGGCGCTCCTGCTGCTCATCGTACACTGCTGCCGACCAAGAAAGCGGCCGCCGTCGCCGACGGAGCTTCTGCAAGGCACCAGCAAGGAGCGCCCCCTCGAGCGGCTGCGTCGGGTGCTCCTGCGCATCTGCTCCCGCCGCTCCCGCGTCGAGCCGGCGGCGACGTCCCCGGACGCGCAGGGGAGGCCATCTCGGTGCAGCAGCAGCTGCCGTCGGTGGCTGGGCCGGAGGAGGAGGTGGCGGCCTGGCGGGACCGCTGGTTCGGGCCCCCCGGCTCGCGCGAGCTGTACACCATCGAAGAGGAGTCTTCTACATCGTCGTGGACGCCGACGGCGGTGTCGGAGGGCGACGTCGAGAGCCAGTGCGAACGAGATCACCATGAGGAGCCCGAGACGCCGTTCTACACGCCGGCGACCTCGCCGCAGCATGAAGCAGCAGCCGAACGGCGAGATTAGTTACTCCATTCGTCGCCTTCTCCATTTCGTTTCTTTCGCACATTCGTTGCTTTCTTTCGCTTCTTTTTCATTCATAGATTCAGACAACATTTAGCTAATGCGAAATGAGAAAAACAGAGCAGGATAGATCTGGCTAGTCAACTAATCTCATCCTCTGTTTCATGGAAGGATGCATGCAGATTAATACATACAGTTCATCTTTTCTTCTGGACATCACGCGTACAGCACATACAGTGCAATCAGTGTGCAGGAAAGCAAACGGAACGGTGATTAATTACGTGCTAAACTTAATTTTTACAGCTGGCTAGTTAGCCTTCTCATATTTTCTTACCCTGAAACGTGTTTAACGGTAATTTACCTGTACAAAAAATCATTTTCGTTTGGAAAACTGGTGCTGCAGTGTACTTCTCTGCTGATATAACGATGATCTTCTACCAGCTCGTTGTGCACCGCACTGTCTACGGCCACAGTGCTGCTGCTCTAGTTTGCTCTGTGTGGGCATTCAAGTAATACGACTCTGCAGGCAAGCACTTGCTGATCCAAGCTGGGATCGATCCTAGGACATCTGGACATGTACCAAGATTTAAAAGTAACGTAGCAATGCAAGTTAGGACTCTGAACTTGGAAGGCATTCTGATTTCTGAACACATTTGACTAATTTCGGTTCATGGAAGGCTGCATGCTGATTGAATACATACAGTTCATCTTTTCCTTTTTTTTACAGTACGCACGCGTACAATACATACTTACATATATACATACATACGTAGAGCACATTCAGTACACAGCAACGAATCGTAACGGCGACTAATTACGAGCTTCTAATCTTTGGCCAATTTTAATTTTACAGCTAGCTAGCTGTTGTGAGTTACTCCTCCAGTCCTCCTAGTCCATGTCATCCATGACGTCACCTTCTCATATTTTTTCTAACCACAAAATTATTACCGCTAAAAATCATTTTCGTTCAAAAAACTGGAACTGCATGAAAATTGTATAGTCTACTTGCTGAGATGACAATCTAGCTCTTCTTATGGAGTTGCTGCTACAGCACTGCTACTCTGGCTTGGTTGCTGTCTTGGTGTTGGTTTTCAAGTTGAGTGCGACTTGAAAACGAGCTTTGAAGTATGTTTTGCAATCAAGAAACCCCCCTGCTCGGCTGAACCCCTTTCCAGAAAACGAGTTTTGAAAGAAAAAAGTACAACTCTTTGTTATAATGAAAATCAACCTTTCAATTATGTTTTGACAAAAAAAATCTTTTGCCATAAGAAAACAAGCTTTGAAGTGTGTCGCGGACTTCGAAGTTGCCAAGCTTATGTCGGTGGAGTATTGGTGTTGCTAGCAACAACATCCACCGAGCAAGGCCTTGCCGACTCCCTTCGAGCTTGTGATGAAATAGAGCTCAAAGACTCCGGCGAGGAGGTAGTCATCCCTCTACGGTCGGTGGCATATGAGCCGGTGTTCCGACAAGGAGGAAGAGCGTACATCCTTGTACGATTTCTCATCATCGAAGCATGGGGGGCGGTAGAAGAATGTGCTTGAGCTATCTTGTTAAATTATGTTCGAACTACATCTATGTGTTAGAACTATCCAGTGGCTTGGGTCGCAGTTGTAGAACCCAAGGGACCCAAGTTCGACCCCGGTGGGGGCAGAATTTGGGAATTCTCACAAAGGGAGATTTCTACTATATCATTGACACCAAGGGCTAGTCTTTGTAGAATTTCATTTTTTTTGTAATATTTTATTCGTGAGTTTGAAGTTGAACTATGTCAAACTACATATATTATTTTACATTATGTATTTAAACTTTGCAATGTTTCAAATATGTGTTTGTAATATTTGAATCATGTGTGCATTAATTTGTTGTTCATATATTTGAATATGATGAGAAAATAAGAGTGGCAAATCAGCCGTGGCCACGGCAACTTTTTATCCAAAAAGGAGGGTAATCTTCGACTTATACATTATTGATGTCTATGGACAAATTGGGGGCGTCGTTTGTGTACCATGGTAAACAGAACATCCAATTTGTCCGAGCACCCTCCATTTACTCGTTTTGTTCGGACACATGGGGACTCACCGTTGGATGAGATGATGTAACCAGAATTGGGTTCTGATGTGAATCCCTCTGTTCAATAACCAAGTCCAAGCTACGCATCAATGGATGTAAACTTGGGTTGTCAAAGTTCCAGAGCAAGGTAAACCAGTTCAGTTATCTGGATTCTTGAAACACTGGCGCAGCGCCGACGAACAGTTTTAGAATGCAGGTCCACATCACCGACAAACCAACATGAAAGAACCAAGTCTCACAGCAAATTCTGCTGTCAACAAAGAAAGAAAAGAGTCGCAGCAGATTCTCCTGTAGTCTGGAACACGATCATTCACTTGTTGACGCCGAGGCGGAGATTCCCGCCGCGCGCGGCCATGGCGTAGCTAGGCCTCTGGAACAGGTTGCCACTGCAGCCGCCGCCGAGCTGCCCGCCGCCTCGCCACCACAGGACCACCTGCTGCCGGCGCCAGGACCAGCAGAGCTCCTCCCTGGGTTAGCACCACCAGCGGCGTTGCCACTCGACCCCCTGACGGCGGCGGCCAGCGTGTCGGGGCAGAAGGGCCGCGGTATGTACGCGATCCCGGCGACGAGGTCCGTGAAGCTGCAGACCGGCCAGCTCATCTCCAGGAACGCCAGCTCGTCCTCGCTCATCGGCGCCGTCCCCTCGCTGCGTTGTGCCGTATGCTGCTGCTTCGAAGAGCTTGATGACGGCGCCCGGGCGGCGGTGGCTACAATGGCGATGGATTTCTGGAGCAGGACGGTGCCGGTGACGACGACCATGCTGAGCCGCTTGGCGTCCTCCCTCAGCCGCGGCTCCACGGGAGTGAAGCCGAAGGACCGCTTCCACGTGCCCACCACCTCGGCCACCGCCGGGAGCACCAGCGTCTCCACCTGCAACGTCGCCAGCACCTGGCCAAGACACACAAGGAATGTTCAGACATCAGAGCAGAACTTACTGGCGATCTCTGAAACCCCAAAGTGTAACGATCTCTCTCTTCTTAGCTGTACGGATCGATCTCTGAAGACTGAACCACCTGCTCGACGGCGTTGACGAGGCGGCGCATCATCCCCTGCCTCTGGTAGTGCGGCAGCGTGCCCGCGAACGGCATCTCCGCCAGTTTGGTGCTGCCGTGGAACCTGCAAATATATTCAGAGAGGTACACAATCAAGTAAAATGCTCCACTTCTGATGTATGTTCAGATTCACATCGAACTCCATCATCCTACGATGCAAAGTTGCAGGGCGTAGCTCCAGAGTACTCGAGCAAATTACTTTTTTTTTTAGATTACTCGAGCAAATTACTAAGCTGAAGTTTGATTGGGCAGAAAATATAGGGGAACAGTTTTTTTTTTCTTCTGATTTTTTTTTTAGAATAAGTTTTTTTCTTCTGACAACACAGTTGGGGAACACTCAGATGAAACCCAGCATGGCAAAAGGCTAAAACTACAGCAACATATGTTCCCAGGCCCAGTAACAGACAGAGACTAGCGCACGAAACGAAGAGGCCCATGTCACCACCCATGTACAATGCGGTGAACTGAATCGAATAACGAGAGACGAAACAGAGTTTACTACTTTTCTCTGACCCATGCAATAGATACGTACCTGAGCAATGCCACCGAAATGATCTCGGCGTCCTTCTCCAGGACCATGGTGTAGAACCCCTCGTAGCTCAGCCGCTTGAACTCCGATCTGCTCAAGAAACGATCATCACACAAGATGCATCAGAAATTATGCTGCTCAAGAACACTGAAGCAATCTAGTCTTCATCAGACAGCAGTGTCACTCTGAACCTTTATCTGCTTAACACCTTACCCGAGGCTGTAGACGGCCTGATGGAGCATGTCGAGGCCGGTGCGCCGGTCCTTTACCGGGTTGAAGCACTCGTCGAGCACGCCCAGCGCCACCGCCAGCTTCGCGTTGCACTCCAGCGCGGCGGCTGCCGAGGAGTCCACCGTGTGGATCTTCAGCAGCGACCAGGAGAAGCCGTCTCCCCCGGCGGCATTCGTGGCTCCCACCATCTCCGACAACTTGGCAGCCATCTGAAAGAAGAAGAAGGCAAACACTGTCAGTGCCACTGCGACAGTATGATCATTTTTTAAAATGGTATGATCTGGTTTATTGACATTTGAGTAGTAACGAATCAAGCTTCAGTGAAATATCTATGCAGATGCAGCTGCTGATCATGAAGAAGTATTGGAATTTTGAATTTCTAACACCATGCTGTGCGTATGATGGAGAATGTCTCACCTTGTTGCAGGTTTCGCTGCAGTAGGGGCCGATCTCGTTCCCGGCGAACAGCGACGGGCGGCAGTGTTGGTGATCTGCACGCAGAGGAGTCGTCAGTGCACTAAGTTTTTCAACAGCTCTCTTATTCAGAGATATGTACGGAGTACAAGAGAAGATCATCATCACGATTATGATCATGCTCATGATCGATTGCTTACATTTGCGAGCGCATTGTTGGCACGTGGCCAGGCCCAAGCCGTGTCCGGCGTCGCTGGCGAGGCAGAGGAAGCACCGGCAGTAGTGGCAGACCCAGGAGCCCTCGGGACCTGCACGCCGAGGCACTCCGGGTGGAACGTCGACGGGCAGCTGTCGCAGCACAGCAGCTGCCCGCCGTCCGCGCACACGCCGCACGCGTCGTCGCTCCGGTCCCCTCCGCCACTGACGCTCTCTAGAGCGAGAGCGCCCTTCCTGCTCTGCCTGCCGTTGCCGTTGGCGGCGAGCAGCGGCGATCTCGAGAGCAGTTTCTTCTTGGCCTGCACG
Organism: Poa pratensis; assembly: GCA_947311845.1. Taxonomy (NCBI): domain Eukaryota; kingdom Viridiplantae; phylum Streptophyta; class Magnoliopsida; order Poales; family Poaceae; genus Poa; species Poa pratensis. The sequence continues at coordinate 6,150,488 of CAMZMU010000127.1, forward strand.
CTCTTCTGCCGGTCCTGCTCCAGCGCCGCCTTCGCCTTCTCCTCCGCGCGGAAGGTTTTCAGGCGCTCCTTCTCCCACGCCTCCTGCACGCACCGCAGCAGCGTCTTGCCGGTCATGAGCAGGAGCCGCTCCCAAGCCGGCGGCGCCGCCCCTCCGCCTGCGTGGGACGAGAAGGCCGGGAGCGGCATGGCGGTGTCACAGCAGCCGCACTGGATGCCGGCCCTGGTGACCGCGCCAGAGACGACCTTACCGTTGATGTTGTTGCCGGCGCCGGTGAGTTCAGGCCCCGGCACGTAGAACACCTTCTCTTTCTCCTTGAGGACGCCGGTGTCGATCAGCCATGTCAATACGGTGTGCTTCTTGGCTCGCGCTTCCGCCACCGTGCTGTTGCTGTTGCTGTTGCGCCGCGCAACGAGGCTGCACCGGGTGGCCGCGGTGCTCGGCGTCGTCGGTGCGGGCGAGGGCGCGGCGGCCGAGGCTGTGCTCTTCCTCTTCCTACCTTTGCTCGGCGGCGCCGCGGGGGCACGGTCTTCGGCTGGTCGTTTCCTTGGGCGCCAGGGTGCGCGCCCGCCGGTTTTTCGGGACGGCGTTCTTGCTGGCGACCTTTTTGGGCCCCGCCGGCGTGGTGCTGCTCCCCTTGGGCGCGCGCGGCTTCCGTAGACGACCGTTCGGCGACCGAACGGCAGCCTTCCTTTTGGCGGCGGCTCCAGTGGTCGGCATCGCGAGCACGGGGCCCAGAACTTGCACCGCCGAGGCGTCGCCACTGTCGCTGGCCGGTGGCACGGCCGCGGTTTCGACAGGGGCGATCTGGAGCGACCTCGCGCTCGCCAGTCTGCCGCGGCCGGCGCCGGCACCCCTGGGATTACAGGGGCTGCCGCTGGCATCGCTTTTTACGGCAACGATGGCGCCACGGCCGACGCCGGTGCCCCTGGGATTACAGTAGCTGCCGCTGGCATCGCTTTTTACCGCGACGATAGCGCCACGGCCGACGCCGGTTCCCCTGGGATTACTGTGGCTGCGATTAGCGTCACTTTGTACTGCACCACGGCCGGCGCCGGTGCCCCTGGGATTACTGTGGCTGCCGCCGGCGTCGCTTTGTACGGCGAGGACGGCTCCACGGCCGGCGCCGGTGCCAGCTGCAGGTATCCGGGGAGAGGCGAAAGGTGGCGGCATACCACGGGCTCCCCCGGATGGGGAGAACGGCGACGGCGGTTGAACAGACTGCGCGTAGCTCTGCATCCACGGCGGCCGGGAAGAAGAGGAACCCCACCCCGCCAAGATCATGAGCTGCTGCAGAAGGTGCGCCGGCGGCGTCTGCTGAGTCGGCGACGGCGGCGCTCCGTACGGAGGACGCAGAGCCACGGCCATCGCCGCTGCCCTACCGGTGGCCGGAGGGCTGTAGGCGGTCATGGCGCGCACTGGGGTCGAACGACCCAGCGTTGCGGCGTTAGCTCGTGGAGACGGCAACTGCAGATACGGCGGGGCGCCGTTCGCCTGTCCGGCAGAGCCGCCGCTGTTGAGTTGAGCACGTGGAACTGGCTGTCGGCGGCGCCGTTCTCCGACCTTGCCGGTGCCGGTGACGGAGGCATGCTGCTTGCTGGATCTCCGCGAGAGAAGATTTCACCGATCGAAGAAGACAAGATTAGGGAGAATGCGTTTGCTTGTGCAACTGGTCGAGGAATGCAAATCTGGAAGCGAATTAAACGGAAAACAGAGGGCATTTGGTTGTAATCCAGCATTGCCATTGCGCGCCAACATAAACTGGTTATCAATGCTTTCTGCTCTCGTTTGCAGCTGTTGAGGATCGAAAAGCTCACATACAGTGGGGATCCATAAAAACATTGGCAGCAACACTATTAGTTGCTACCAAAACACGGTTATTCTGTAAAACCCTGCTATACATCCGACGATTTGTGTCCAATTATTTTGATCAAACCGTTGAACAAGGCTGGCTAAGAGCACCGATACCATCAGACTGAGGATCGGACACAAATCATACACATCCCCAACACATTGTACTGTGCGGCGGTTCTAGAAGATTCGTGCGTGACAAATGCTAAACCGTGGCACACTCAATGAGTCACCGTGGGAGATGGTCGGCGTGCATATTTCTAGTCTTCATCTTGTCTAAATGGATCCACGCCGAAATCTTGTCTAAAGTGCAAGATCAGTTGGGACAAGGTGTGCCGGCCCAAGACGTCACGAGGATTTGGCATCCTAAATCTGGAGAAATTCTCCGGGTCCTAAGATTGAGATGGCTGTGGCATGAGTGGTTTTCTTCAGAAAAGGCTTGTGTTGGCTCGGAAACGCCAAATGCCAGCAATGATAGGAGCATCTTCAATGCGGCCACAAAAGTGACGGTGGGAAATGGCCGCAAAGCTTCCTTTTGGGGATCCTGCTGGCTTGACGGCCCGCCGCCCAAGGTCATTGCGTCACACCTGTTTGAGGCTTCCAGGCGAAAAAAACAGAAACGTCCATGATGCCATCACAGACTTCAAATGGATCTCGGATCTCTGCGTGGACAACTTCACAATTGAGCACATCTCTCAGTTTGTCCACCTCCGGAGCCTTATTCAGGAGGTCACCCTGAATCCAACAATTGAAGACACCATCACTTGGACGCTTACGAGCTCTGGGATAGACTCTGCCAAGTCTGCTTACAAGGCTCAGTTCATTGGCGCGTCATCTTGTTCTTTTATGAGCATAGTCCCAAATGCTCTTTCTTTGCTTGGCTAGCTGTGCGGAATAGGCTATGGACGTCAGAATTCTTGCCATCAGGGGCTGGCCTCACCAACCACTTTGCCAGCTGTGCAGATGTCAACCTGAGCTGTGCACATCTTGTTCGAGTGCGATACCAAAAAGAATCTGGGCGGATGCGGCTATTTGGCTGAGATGCCCCTCGCTTATGCAGAGCTTAGGGTCCACCAAGCCCACGATCTTCGATTACTGGAAAGACACATCGCTACTCCCTCCACTTCGCGAGGGCCTTAAGACGGCTATTATTCTTATCACGTTAGAAATCTGGTCGGCGTTCATCTTTCTGGTCTTCATCTTAGCTAAATGGAGTCACGCCAAAACCGGTAGCCGCACACATTTTCATGGTCTCCAAGCGCAAGAGCAGATGCGTACATGGCGCTTTAGCTAACACCAGTGGACTGCTGACGTCTCTGTGGACGCTTTAACAATGGACCATATTGCCCTGTTTGTCGCCTTGTGGGGAGCTTCTTGATGACGTGGTTATGTGCACGATACGATCACCTGGACTCTCACGGAAAACGAGTCTACACCCCAGGGTCGTCTACAAAGCACACTTCTCAGGAGCCTTCCATTGGTCCTTCTATCCCATTGTTTGGAAACTTGGGCCCCGCCAGAATGTCGCTTCTTTGTCTGGCTTGCAGTTCAGAATCGGCTGTGGACTTCTGACCGCCTTGCCATAAGTGGTTGGCCGCACCGGTCAGTCTGCCAACTATGCAAATGTCAACCTGAGACTACCAGACATAATCTTCGAATGCCGCTTCTCCAAGCGAATCTAGCAGGCAGCAGCCTCTGGACATCATGCCCCTCCCTCCCAGTTTGCATGAGATCCGGACGTGGCATGGTTCTACAATATTGGCAGACTGCTTCTCGGGCACATACTACCTTACTAAGGGGCTCAACACCGCCATCACTCTGATCGAGTGGGAGATATGGAAAGAAAGCAACGAGCGGGTCTTCAACAACAAATCAGTGATGCCATCCATCCTCATGCAGAAGATAAAGGACGAGAGGAATTGGATCCTCGCTGGTGCAAAGCATTTGGCTAAATTACAACTTAATATATCGTGAATCTTTTTTTCTCGGTTGGCCTTGGCCACTCTATGTTTTCTCCTCTATATCAATATAAAAGGCAAAGCTTTTGCCTCGTTTGAAAAATTTGTGGCACACACTTTTTTCGTTTGGCGCGATGTGGAGAACGATGGTGGCATTTTTTGGATGGGTCCCACTAGACGGTGTGTGGGTAACGAGTAGATTTTAAATTTGGGTAACGACACTTAAAGTAGTCTAGATTTTATTTACCTTTCACTCTCTCATCCCAAATCCGCTCTGTTTCTCTCTCTACTCGATGATTAATAGGCCAAACGATGCTAGCCATGGCCACGTAGCTTCTCGTGCCATCTACGGTAGAGTGCTCGCCAGCGCGCAGGGTATTCATGGACTCCCCCACCCATTTTTCCATGTTGGCGTGGTTTACTAGGGTAGTAGCTTCGAGGTCGCAGATTTGACGAAGTCATAGATTTTGATCGAATCGTCCAACATGGCTAGCTAAGAACACCGATACCATCAGATTGAGGATCGGACAAAAATCACACACATCTCCAACACATTGTAATGTATGGCGGTTCTAGAAGATTTGTGTGCGACAAATGCTAAACCGTGGCACATACCCTTTTCGTTCGGCGCGATGTGGAGCCGAACGATGCTGGTGTTTCTCGGATGGGTCCCACTTGACGGTGTGTGTGGTGGAGAGTAGATTTCAAATTTGGGGAAGGAAGACACCTTAAATTTGATCCTAGTTTTTTGTCTTTCACTTTGTCATCCAGTATCCGCTACGTTCCTCTCTCTGCTCGATGACCGATGAGGCAGAACGGTGCTCTCCATGGCCGGCCGCGTTGCTGCTAGCACCTTCTATGGTGGCATGCTCGACGACGTGTGGGTAATGTTCAGGACCTCCTCCCACCCCTCTTTCCACGTTGGCGTGGTTTCCAAGGGTAGTAACTTTAGAGGTCGCAGCTTTGACGGAGTCCTAGGAGATGACCGGATGGATACAATGTATTCGAGGGAACTCCTGGCTGTCGCGAATTATGTTGAGATGCATGGGACGGCCATAGGTCAATTGCATGGCAATGCATCGTGTGCGGCGGTTCTGGAACATCTGTGTGCGATAAATCCTAACGCGTGGTGGCATTTTTTGGGTGGATCCCACTTGACGGTGTGTGGTAGAGAGTAGATTTCAAATTTGGGTGACCAGGACACCTTATAAGTAATCTAGGTTTTCATTGCCTTTGACTCTCTTATCCCAAATCCGCTCTGTTACTCTTTCTGCTCGGTGGCTGACGAGGGGGCAGGATGCTAGCCTTGGCCGACCGTGTTGTTGCTGGCGCCTTCTCCAATAGTGTGCTCGCACCTCCTCACACCCCCTTTTCCATGTTTGCGTGGTTTCCCAGGGTGGCAGTTTTGGGGTTCACAGATTTGATAGTCGTTGGAGATGACCGATGGATATGATGTTTTGGGGGAAAATCCTAGTTGTCATGGACTATGTTGAGATGCATGATGGCGGCCATATGGGGTCATTTTTGGAGCACACAGCCAGGGATTCGAACTAGAATGACAATGCGTTTGGAACATCCAACACAGATGTAGCTGCGCTATAGTACACAAGAAACCGAGCATGTCTAGCGGTTGAATTGTGTGGGTGATGGTGTTTTGCGGCTTCATGGAGTCGACATCTTCGATCTTTTCAGTCATCCCGACATAGTCCCTCATATTTTGGAAAACGAATTAGAGAATAGCAAAAAATGTACTGGAAAAAAGTGTCGTGGACATTTATATGAAACTCAATGTACTAATAATGCATGAAACTCGTGTAATATATACTACACAAAAGTGTAGTACACATTAGTGTGAAAATGTAGTGTATACTTTTTTTTGAAACGAGGCAAAACTTTGCCTTTATATTGATATAGAAGGAGAAAACTTACAGCAGCCAAGGTCAACCGAAAAAACATTTCACGACATATTAACTTGTAATCTCGGCCAAACGCTTTGCACCAGCGAGGATCCAATTCTTTGCTCTTGTCATCTTCTGCATGAGGATGGATGACATCACCGCTTTGTTGTTGAAGACCCGCTCGTTCCTTTCTTTCCATATCTCCCACGCGATCAGAGTGATGGCGATGTTGAGCCCGTTAGGGAAGGCAGTAGATGAACGAGAAACGGCCTGCAAATATTTTAGAACCGTGCCATATCCGGATCCCACACAAAGGGGTAGGAAGGGTCCTGACAACAAAGAGCCCGACGCCTCCCAGATTCGCTTGGAGAAGCGACATTCAAAATGATGTGTCGGGCAGTCTCAGGTTGACATTTACATAGTTGGCAGACTAGCTAGTACGGCCGACCCCTTATGGCAAGGCGGTCATAAGTCCACAACCGATTTAAACCGCAAGCCAGGAAAGAAGCGACATTTTGGCGGGCCCAACGTTTCCAAACGAATGGAGCGAAGGAGCAGGGGATGGCTTTTGAGAATTGTGCTTTGTAGGTAGACCGTGCGGTGTAGATTCCATTTTTCCGTGAGAGTCCAGGTGATCGTGTCGTGCACATCAGGAGTAAGAATCACGTCATCAAGAAGCTCCCATAAGGTGACAAACTAGGCAATGTGGTCCATTGTGAAGGCGACCATAGAGATGTCAGCAACCCACTGGTTGTAAGCCAAAGCGTCATGGATGCATCTGTCTTGCACTTGGAGGCTACGAAAATGATGTGGCTAAGAGCACCGATACAATCAGAATTATAATCGGAAAAAAACCATACACATCCCCAACACATTGTACTATGCGGTGGTTCTAGAAGATTCATGCGCGACAAATGCTAAAGCGTGACGCATACCTTTCCTTGGCGCGATGTGGAGCGGAACAAGGCTGGTGTTTTTCTGATGGGTCCCACTTGACGGTCTGTGTAGTGCAGAGTAGATTTCAAATTTGGGGAACGAAGACACCTTATAATTATTCCATTTTTGCCTTTCACTCTCTCATCCCAAATCCGCTCCATTCCTCTCTCTACTCGATGACCGGCGAGGCAGAACGAGGCTCGCCATGGCCAGCCGTGTTGCTGCTCGCGTCTTCTATGGTGGCATGCTCGATGACGTGTGTGTAATGTTCAGGACCTCCTCCCACCGTACCCCTCTTTCCACGTTGGCCTGGTTTCCTAGGGTAGTAACTTAAGAGGTCGCAACTTTGACAGGTCCTGGGAGATGACCAGAGTATACAATGTATTCGAGGGAACTCCTAGCTGTCACGGATTATGTTGAGATGCATGGGGCTATGTGCAGCGGTTCTAGAACATCTGTGCGCGACAAATCCTAATGAGTGGCGCATACCCTTCTCATTCAGCGTGATGTGGAGACGAACGATGGTGGAATTTTTGGGTGGATCACACTTGATGGTGTGTGGTAGAGAGTAGATTTCAAATTTGGGTAACCTTGACACCTTAAAAACTAATACAGGTTTTCATTGCCTTTCAATGTCTCATCCCAAATCCGCTCGTTCCTCTTTTTGCTCGGCGACCCACGAGGGGAACGATGACCGCCTTGGTCGACCGTGTTGTTGCTCGCACCTTCTCTGATAGTGTGCTTGCCGATGCGTGGGTAGTGCTCGTGAGCTCCTTACACCCCTTTTTCCATGTAGACGCGGTTTCCTAGGGTAGCAGTTTTGGGGGTCACATATTTGATAGTCGTGTGAGATAACCGATTGATATGATGTTTGGAGGAAAATCCTAGTTGTCGTGGACTATGTTGAGGTGCATGGTGGCGGCCATATGGGGTCATTTTATGAGCACACGGTCAGGAATTTGAACTAGAATGACGATGTGTGTGGAACAGCCAAAACAGATGTAGCGGCGGTGCGATACACAACGAACTGAGCATGTCTCGTGGTGGACTTGTGTGGGCGACCATGTTTTGCAGCTTCATGGGTCAACATCTTCGATCTTTTCAGTCATCCCAGTCCCTCATATTTTGGAAAACGAAGTAGAGAATAGCAAAAAATGTCTTGGAAAAAAGTGTAGTACACATTTGTATGAAACGCAATATACTAATAATGCATGGAACTCGTGTAATATACACTACACAAAAGTGTAGTTCACATTAGTGTGAAAATGTAGTATATACTTTTTATGAAACGAGGCAAAAGCTTTGCCTTTATATTGATATAGAAGGAGAAAACATAGAGCTGCCAAGGCGAACCAAAAAAAGATTTTACGACATATTAATTTGTAATTTTGGCCAAATGCTTTGCACCAGCGAGGATCCAATTCTTGCTCTTGTGATCTTCTGCATGAGGATGGATGGCATCACCGATTTGTTGTTGAAGACCCGCTCATTCCTTTTTTTTCCATATCTCCCACACGATCAGAGTGAGGGCAGTGTTGAGCCCCTTAGGGAAGGCAGTAGGTGCCGAGAAGCGGCCTAACAATATTGTGGAACCGTGCCACGTCCGAATCCCACGCAAAGGGGTAGGGATGCGCATGACAACCAAGAGGCGGCCTTCCAGATTTTCTTGGAGAAGCGACATTCGAAAATGATGTGTTAGGCAGTCTCAGGTTTACATTTGCATAGTTGGCAGACAGGCTAGTGCGACCAACCCCTTATGGAAAGGCAGTCAAAAGTCCACAACCAATTCTCAACCGCAAGCCATGAAAGAAGCGACATTTTGGCGGGGACCAAGGTTTCCAAACAATGGGAGATAAGGAGCAGGTGATGGCTCCTGAGAACTGTGCTTTGTAGGCAGACCGTGCGGTGTAGATTGTGCTTTCTGTGAGAGTCCAGGTGATCGTGTCGTGCACATATGAAGTAAAAACCACGTCATCAAGAAGCTCCCACAAAGTGACAAAGTGGGCAATGTGGTCCATTGTGATGGCGTCCACAGAGATGTTAGCAACCCACTGGTTGTCAGCCAAAGTGTCATGGATGCACCTGTCTTGCGCTTTGGGGGCACCGATTTTGGCGTGGCACCATGTAGAGTGCTTCTAATGCAAGAAAATGGGGCCCTATACTAGTGAGTGCCTAGAGAAGAAGGTTGATGATGGGGAATCAATCCAAATCCTTACCAGAAAGGACATGTGAAACATGTCAACATGGAGGAAGTTCTTGAGGAGTCAGATCTTGTGACTAGTGTGTTCCTGACCAACTCATACCTAGTGATACTTATTTTTTATATTGGTGCATCGCATACATTCATATCAAGGGCATTCATGAATAAACATAAGATACTTACTGGGCCCTTAGTAGACCCATAAAAGTGAGCTTTCTAGGGGAAGAAATGTTCGCAAATACTCGATGTCAACAAGTTACCTTAGAGATTGGGACGTGCGAAAGTTTCCCACTGAGCTGATTTTTTGGAATTGCAAGGCCTTGATATAATCATATGAATGGACTACATGTTAAAATATGATTGCCAGATAGATAGTGCCAATCGAGCTATTACACTCACTACATCGGAAAAGAAGTAGATCATATATCAGTCTACATCTAAATACAAGGAGGCCAAGCTAAATTATCTTAAGGGGATTAACAAGGAGGAGTGTGTTTGTAGTAAGATAGTAACTGAACTTCTCGCCAGAGGAGTTATCAAGAATTACACTAGACCAAGATATCAAGTTTCCTATCGAGTCGACGCCAGGCAGTGGACCCTTAACCAAATGAACCCTCTAGATGCAACCCATGCATCAATCTTTCTTGTAAGGGAGGTAGCCCTGGACTATCCCAAATCCATCTTTCTTTCTTGCTGAATCTTGGAATGAGATTCCTTTTAATGGTCGTAGTCAATAACATCCCAATTTTTTCCAAATACTGGAATGATAAAATTAAATTAAACAATAAATTGTAAATTAAATTAAACAATAAAATTGTTTGCTTGACTTGATTAAAATTTCTAAAGAACAACTTTTTTAGAAAATTTTAAAACTGGTTGCACACATGCCATTCATATTCACCACAAGTTTTCATGCAAGTGTGGGGTCAAAATAATGGAATATGAATTTTCTTTAAACCCCAAAACCAAAAAATGCATTGTTATTTTTTGTTCACTAATAGAAGGTTCCCGCTATCTTTATGTTTTTGTTGCTCATCTACTAGGTTTGAGATTGGTAAGCTTAAGAAGGGGAAGGTCTCTCCCGAAGCAAAGGGTAAAGACAATGTATATGAGATATGTTAGAAGCTTAAACTGTGTGCTAATTGTTTTTCAGCACAAGAGCGAATGTTTATCATATTCGATCTCCTTCTTTGGTTCCCACATGATTCTTGTAATACTTTACTAGTATCAATTGGTTGTAACCTTCTATCTTTTTGCAACTTATCATATGTATCCACATTATTTCTTTTATTGTTTTCATGGGGACGATGATCCCTGCACTCATACATGTTCTTTCTATTTTCCGATGCCATAGTTTCCATATCATCATCGGATAGTTGCTATATCATCTTAGTAGTTACCAAATTATATTTAAATAGTTGCCAAATTATTAATTTATGTAGTGGCATTTTTTTCTCCAATATTATTTTTTCTAACTAAAAATCAGTTCCCCCTTTTCTTTTTTGTGTGTGTTTAAGTGTTACGTTGGCATCCGTGGGGGGACATCTCTCAGCCGCCACACTTGACACTCACCACATCGGGTTGAACCTGTAGAGGGATCACTAGAGAATTATCTCAGGGTTTCAGTTCATCTCATCATTCCAACATAGTCGCTCATATTTTGTATAAGAAAATAGAAACTAGTAAAAAATATAATGGTGAAAACAATGTAGTGCACATTTGTATGAAACACAATATGAACTACTAATTATGCAAGAAACTTGTGCAAGAAACTTGTGCAATTTATACTATAGAAAAAGTGTAGCACACACTAGTGTGAAAATGCAGTTTATACTAGTGCGAAAACACAAAATAAAAATAGTGTGAAAGGCATTGGGAGAACTACCAGCCCGCCAGGCCGCCACGCCCGTGCGGGACGGCAACATGCACTCTGGTGAGATATGCATGCATCTCGATACTGTGCTAGCCGATAACAATTCTCATGGGCTAGTTCAGTCATGGTTGACACAGTTGAAGTAGATCTTACTGAAGACACAAACAACACTGTCAGAGAGTATGTCAGTTGGGAAAGCTCCATATGCCGAGAAACTATTTCTTTTCATCGACAAGACATCAATTTTTTGCATTGTAAAGTGCATATGCGAAGCAAAAAAAGCACCTTGCTCTAGCGTTCTGGTGAGTGGCAACCCGGAGGCTGGTAAGCTAGTCGACGCATTAAGTGTAGAAACCAGTGTCCCCGAGGTCTAACTAGGCACTGTTTTACCTCTCTTGTTTTGATTATCATCGTCCATCAAATTATGCTTGTCCATAACACGCCAGATCGTGTTTCCAAACATATGAGACAAAATCTTGTTCAAGCATAAATTTCTCACCTCTTCGCGTACGCTGCTCCCAGGAAAGAGGCGACCAGGGTTTCACGCCTCCTGCCGGCGCCGCCGCCGATCCACCTCGTCTCCGTGGCCTTAGTGCCATGGTGGCGTGGTGGATCCCGGTCCTTGCCGGGAGGGCTCCGTTCTCACATGTTTTTTTGTGTTTTGCTAGGTTTTGTGTCCTACTCAGGGAGATGAAGCGGCGGCTGCTCTCTGAAGATGGAATAAGGTCCTCTCCGCCTAACCTCCGTTCCGGCGATGCGTCTAGCGTCATTGGAGGGTGTGTGGAGGTGTGTCTCCGGCGGATCCCGCGGGATGCGGTCGGTGGTTGTCTTCGGTGGATCCGATCTTCGTTCGTCTTCGGTTGTGTATCTACAAATTGGATCCTTCTCATCTATACTTCTCTTCATCGACGACGGTTGCTGTTCTGGTGCGCTGGTCTCGTGGGGCCTTAGCACGACGACTTCCCGACTGTCTATTACAACAAGTTTTGCCCGGCTCTAGTGTTGGAGGGGTGATGACAGCGGCACGCCTTCGGCTCGCTCTAATGCTTGTAGTCGTCGCTAGGTGGTCCACGTTCCTTGATGTAATTTTTGTTGCTTCTTGTGTTCTTTGTACCGCCTTGGCAGTTGATGAATAGATCAGAAGTTCCTCGCAAAAAAAAAGCATAAATTTCTCGATATCACGCTCGAAGCGGCAGTGTATACACACCCATCGTGACTACAATGTCGGAAGAAATAGCACCCTTCCATCATCCTTTGCCGCAAATGACGACGCATAGCAGAGTTAGTAAGTCCACATCCAATCCCGGAAACAAATATGGAATCGAAACCACCGGATACAAATATATATCGATACAATACAAAAACATACATTTATCGAAACACAACAGCGGTATAATACATTGGTCCAAAACATACATATAATTTTGACGAACAGACGAAGTGTTCTTTCGGGGTTGTCTAGTGCATCCACTAAAAGAAGAAGATTTTTTTTTTGGCAAAGTGCTATGGGGTTCGTGGGACCCACTTCGCTCTTTGACAGTTGTGCGGGCCCACCCGTGAGTTTTATGAGTTGCCTACCACTCCTCCATCAGTCTACACGAAACAGAGCCCCCGAGTCCGACAAGCCGACCCCACCAGCCAGCCATGGACGCGGCGGCCGGCGGCGGCCGCTGGACGGAGGAGGTGGACGACTTGGTGGACGCCGGGGACGTCGAAGGCGCCATCTCCCTCCTCGAGTCCGTCGTCTCCAACCTCTCCACCGCCGCCACCTCCCCGCCTTCCCCGGGCGCCGACCTCCGCCTCGCCACGGCGCTCGGCGACCTCGCCGGCCTCCACGCCTCCCGCGGGAACACCCTCCAGGCCGACGCGATCCGCTCCCGCGCCATCGTCCTCCGCCTCCGCGCAGAAAGCCCCCCAGGCCTTAGGGTTTGCTTCTACTGCACCCCCATCCCTGTTCTTGCTTCTGAACCGAATCTCTGCTGCTCAGACAACCAAACCTGCCAATTTGCAGAAAATTTCAAGTTTCTTTGTTAATTCTAGCTTCTAGCTCACGATCTCTTGGATACCAGCGCACGGTTCCCCTAAAGTGGCACACAATTTGAAATATTGAACTGCAAACGCCTCCTGTTTGGGATTTTGCAGACTGCTGACTGACCTCTGCTTTGCTTCTAATCATGTACATTGAAGAGACCATGTGACGGTGGAGGATCTTCGTCACCAGAGGCTGCTACGGACTCAAAAGCCTCAGCTGACGCCGATGAGAAGAATGAAGACGAAGATGATGGTATTCTCCCAGTGCTCTCTCTGTCTCCGTGTGCTATCCTGGAAACAGTGCAGACATAACTGAGATCTTGACATTCTTCTTCTGATGCATGCAGATTGGGAGGCTATTGCGGATCGTAGCGATGAGACGCCAGTGCCCCCTGGAGCAAGAGGCGAGGGTGTCTTCTTCAGAGAAAAGCAGCACTCCATCTTCAGAGAAAAGCAGCACTCCGTCTTCAGGGCCCAAGAGGAGGGGAAGGGGTTCTTTCCTCTATGAGAAGAGTGTTATGTACAGCGACCAGTGTGGTTCAGAGAGAGATCTGGATGACAAGGGGTCTGATCCTCGTGGTGGGTCGAAGGGTGTTGCGGATGAGCAGGAGAACAAGACTGGTAATTTATCTATTCAAGATGATGGCCTTATCTTCGTTGTTAGCTTGTTCTTGGTGAGTAAATCAAATACTTAATTCTTTTTTGGTTCTGTAGGTGCAGAACGGTTTGGGACGAGGCATGCCCTTGTTCTGTATGACTTCCCATCTAGCACACGCACAACAGATTTGGAAAGGATTTTTGAGAAGTTTGGAGACCATGGAGTTGCCATTCGCTGGGTCAATGATTCTATTGCACTTGCAGTTTTTCGGACACCATCATCTGGTAATTTGGTTCTTACAGTTATTTCTATGTATTTTCTTCATATAACATGATCTAGATACTGTCACCACGTTTTTGTTAACATGGATATTTGTATTGTTACAATGTACAACTAGACAGCGTCCACCTACTAGAAGCAAGGCTCTGATGTTATTGGAGAAACTCTGTTTTCATTTTCATATCTAATTCCCGTAGAAGGGCGTAAGCCAGTTTTCAAGCTAAATTGCTCTGCTCTCTCACCATAACGCCGTCACTAAATTATTAGAGGAAATAGGCACAATTCCTTTCTTCCTTTTAGGTTCCATGCCACTTTGTGTTTATATATATGCGTTACTTTTGATATGCGCATATACAAAACCACGGTACTTCTGATGTCGAAAGCAAAATGCATAACTTGGTAGAAAGCAGAATGCATAATTTACTAATAGTCTTGGTTTACTGTTCAAGCTTATACTGTAATGCTGGTTCATTGTTTTCTTTTCCATCCTGTTTGAACTTAGAACATGATGATGACATGAACTTGCAAGGTTTCTTTTACTTTTGTTTTCTGGCTTTATTTGATCTATTCTGATCGATGCATTCTGGCATGTTGACATGTTTGTCTATTGTCTTACAGCTAATGAGGCACAAGCTTGCGTGCCTCCAAGATATAAAGTAAGGCCACTAAAGGATGATGACGATCTCCTGGCAAAAATAGATGGTTCAGGTAACAGCTTGTGCCTTCTGATGATCCTTCTTCGCTTGATCTTCTCCCTGCCGATCATGTGAAGATCGTAGCTCGTAACTTCAATCTCATGTTGGTTTTTACTCGGACTGCAGACCTAGAACCGCCGATGCCGAGGCCCAAGACATCTGCGAGGACGGCGCAGAGGCTGATCGCTCACGGGATGGGGTTAAAGCAGTTTTCAAGCTCCAGTCCAGAGCGAGCGGAAGGAGCTGGAGGAGGCGAGGAGGAGCCGGATCACCGCCCGACAAGCTGCGCGACGACGCATGGGGTTCAGATTGATCCCAACTGGCTGTCTGAGAATTGCTGCACTGGCTGGCAGGCTGCTCCCAGATCTTGCTTTCTTACAGCGGGCGCTCCTGTTAAATCTCTGTACTCAGTTTGATTTACACGTGTAATGGGTGTGCTTAAATTAAATGTTAAGACGGTGCTGTGTTTTTTGAGTGCTGATGATGCCACCCTTGGATTCATTGAATTTACTGTAGTTTCCCTGGATTGCAATCTCAGATGTGGAGATTGGGAAGCTGGTGGAATTTTTTTATTGTATTACCACTAATTCTAATTCAAGTGCTATGTGCATAAAGTGGTCTACTGAATTTGAGTTACAATTTGTCAAATGGGTTGAGGAACAGCTGACTGTACAAGATATCTGTTGTGTCAAATTATTTAACAATATACCAATTCCAAAACCAAACAGGATTAGAACCATAGCTATGCATATGTTCTCAGTTTTGGTTCTGTAATTATAGTTCGTCAGTGATAACCAACTGAGAACACATGCATACTATTACTATGCATACTAGTTTCCGCAAAGTAAGATACGTCAACATAGTATGCATGTACCATGTGTCCATACCACAAAGTTTCAAATCTAAATTCAACCGACACATCGAGAAATATGACAGATATATCCAAAACGTGAATAGTAAATAATCCAAAATTTGCTAATATGTGAGGGGTGATAGCTCGGAACTAGTTTGGAGATGTCACACCTAGCTCTTCTTAGTTTGGAGACGTCACAACTCTTCGCATATCTTTTTTGTTGGAGCAATGGTCTCAGAAACCATCAAAAACAACAAATTCACATGTCAAAAAGAAAAAAATTACGAATTTAGATTTGCAGGAAAAAAAACTGAACAGGGACATGCCACCTCCTGGGCACCACATCAGCTACAGGATGAGTTGTCATATACAGCAGTACATGCCAACTCAGCATGCATACCGAGAGCTAGCAGTCCTCCTCACGACTCTAGCTTCTTCGTCACTCGCTTATACACACACATTCCCTGCCGTCGTTGTCTAGATGCACTCACCTTTCTCGTTCTCTCTGAGTTCCAGCCGGGTGGCGCGTCGCCGCACGAGCATGGGAAGGCAGAAGATCGAGATCCGCCGCATCGGAGGGA
The DNA here is from genome assembly GCA_947311845.1 of Poa pratensis. NCBI lineage: Eukaryota > Viridiplantae > Streptophyta > Magnoliopsida > Poales > Poaceae > Poa > Poa pratensis. The sequence goes on from CAMZMU010000127.1 coordinate 6,166,241, forward strand.
GGAGGCGTGCCAGGTGTGCTTCTCCAAATGCGAGCTAGGTATGATTAGCAAATTGGGCTACTATTCAAGTATATTTTGTCTTTTCAGTCTGTAAACGTATATATACTGAACTTGGATTCGAAACCTTGTGGTGTGGTAGATACATTTCATATCAGTAGTGTCAAAACAGTTCTGAATTTCATAAAGTGGCCATGACATTTTATATCTTTCACATACACTTATTGTGCTTCTATTTTTGGCTCTTTGTAGGTTCATGATTTTGTTTACATCAAGAGTGAAGGGAGAGTCATGTTACCCACGTGGAAGATATGTATGAAGATATATTGTACTGCAAATAGCATGGTGTTGGCATAGCGGATGGACAAAGCCGATGACAACACAATGGTGTTACACAGTTAGAGGCACCCCAGATGTTCATGGCAGAGAGGTATTCTTTTTCTATGGGATGCAAGATATTAGAGTTAAAGATGGGTACAGGGACTGCAGTACTGAATTATCAGCACTTTGAGAAGTGAAGAGCACAACAACTCTAAAACCTACTTACGCCATTGGCAAATCGAGGGTAACACTAAGCCTTTTCACATCATACAACTGCAAGGATATTCAAGCCAGGAGATACTTAGGCCAATTTTTAACACACCCTCTTCCACGAGGATGCATGCAAAGGCACCTAGCAAAGATAAAACCGATGGCAGAAGAAGAGGAAGCACGGCGCAATCAGTGAAGACCAAACTGTCGAAAAACCAGGTGCCCCAGGTAATGTCAATGTCAGTAATGGAGCAGGGCAGAAGGAGGCAGAGGATCTCAGTTAGGACGTCCTCATCATCCAGCTCATCAATGACCACGGCTCTGTGGTGGAGCACGCCTGGTACATGAAGTTCGGCGGGAAGGCCATGAGGTGGTGATCGTGGAGAAATTCTCTGGCGGTACCTGAGCATGTTCCCGCAATTCATGGTGTGGTCGACGGTAACCTTGATAGAGAAATGCTCAGGAGGGATGGCTTGGGGGATCGAGGTCAAGGGTGAAGACTAGATTCTCGTTGTGTCGTTATTCACACTAGTAGAGGTGCACGTGCAACGCACGTCTATACAAAATAATGTCTCAGAATATCATCACTTACACATAAATTAGATAGTGGATAAGCATGTGTCATATTACCTCCCGAAGAGTAGCCAGACAGATAAGCATGTACTCAAGCCGGATTAAGTTGTCATATTCTTTGTCAGATTCAAAAACAGTCTTGTACAACACGTGATTCAAAATTATTATGAGTGCACGAAGAAAATCTGCCTGAGACCAACTTTTTTGGGGAGAAACACTGAGAACAGTTTTTTATATGAACAATCTTTTTTAAGCAAATAACTCTGCTTAGTAGGGGGAGATAAAAAAAGTTATGGCCCTTGTCTAGCACCTTTAAAGCTTCCTTCAGCCCTTAGTTGCTATCTCCATGTCGCAAAAGAAAAAAATAGGTATTAAACTGATAAATTTGTTGTAGCTCCTCGGGGCATTACTACTTTCTATTGCTACAAAATTTCGCGAGAGAATCAAATCTTCAGAGAAAGCTTTATAGCGCTCTACTGGACCTACACACTAACAGGAGCTACTATTTAGTCAATCATACTTGAAAAAAGATTGTATATATGAAGAAGACACAAACAAAAATAAATAAACAAAATGAAGGAGGCAAACAGGAGGTGGATATCGTTGGTCAGATTTGGCATATCTACATTAGGTTGGGTCAGCTGCAAATATCCCACTAAACCAAGAAAATAAAATACTTACTTACGGAAAGTTAATGAAAAAGTAGGCTGGTAATTGGTATTGAAAGTGATAAATCTCTATCCAAATCAGATCGGTCCTATACATCTCTTGCATTGCACATATAAAATGCTTACCTACAGGAAATAACACTTTTCATTGCAACTTAAGATTCCACTCTGTATATTATATGATTATTTCCTAAGTAGCATCACTTGTCTTGTTCAAATTTTAAATCGATCTGGCATCTGCCAAGTAACATGACATAATCTGCACTCCATGAATCAACACCTTGTACATGTACAGGTACACCAAACATTGGAAGTGTGAATTAGCATACTCTAGTGAGCAAAAGAATTTGGCAAGAGGATAAACAAGAGCAGCCATGGTTTCATGCCAAATAAGTGTAGAGAGACATCCGAGTAGTTGCTTCACCGGGGACGACTCCAAACACCGGCCGGATTAACAAATAAATTCACATAGCTAACAACTAAAGTCAGCCATGAAAATTCTTATCTTGCTTGTACTAAACTTATTATCAACACTAATATAAAAGACTGAACACACTACTACATGTAGTAATTATTTTCAAGCCACTACGTATTTTGCCCAATTGTATTCGGCCATAGTGAAAAGGTTGAGATCAGTATAGTAATTACATTGTATGAACATCAAAAGACTTTCCTTCGTGTAAGATTACCCAGCCGGTGAAATAATTATTTTCATTGAAGAATTAAAGTCAGTTTATCTGAACATTATCTTCGGGCATATTCAGTCTCCCAAAACTTTTGCACAATCTAATGTAGGTACAACAAAATCCATGCAGAACTAAACTGACCAGGCATACTACTCATATCTGTAATGAGGACACCACTCATATGAGCGGTTGATGCTATGTCAGATCCGAGTTAGAAATCAATTAAATAGTAGCGCACACACATCCAAGATATCAGCAAGATTTCGGTTCATATCCATCCTTTCCCAAAGCATTTCCCGACATGATTACATAAAAGAGGAGTAAATATATGTTAGATTGAGAACTGAACATACTTATGAATCCTTGTCTTTGGTGGTCCCGTAGTGCGAAAATACATAGAAATTTGAGACAATACAACAGATTAGAGGAATATCATCGTGCTCATGGAACATGCCAAATTGAAAGTTAAAAGATTGCAATGCTAACCAGTACCAGTTGAACAGTAGGAACCTCCATGCATGCTATGTGGTGAATTAACATGCATACTCCTGTACTGCAAGCCAGTTTGCAAAAGATGGGCGGAATTCACAACACCGGCGGAGAGGGCCACAGGGTTCGATTGCTATCAAGCTAAATCTACCTAGCCCAATCCCACCTTACCAGTGGGGCATACTCGCTAACCTCTCCTACCAAGAAGAATCTACTCTGCCCCGAAGAAGGGAAAACTGACTGGATTGGGAATTGGGAGCGGGGACGCGGAGGGGGTAAATTACCTCGTGAGGCCAAGAGAGGGGCGTCGTGAAGGCAGGCGCGGAGGTAGAGCACGCGGTCGGTGAGAACATGATCTGCGGCGCCCGCGCCGCTGCCCTTCTTCCTGCTCTTCTCCTTCCCGGCCGCCTCCTCCTGCTCTTCTCCTTCTCGGCCGCCATGGAGGCCACAGGGCGCATCGTGCCCACATGCGCACGTCTTTCGGCGGTACCGGCGGCGCTGTCCTCGAGGCCCCCGCACCACACGCGCACGTCTTTGAGCGGTTACCGGCGGGCGGCGTACTGAGCAGAGCAGAGCTTACATCCCGTCGTCCACCTCCACCTTTGCCGGCGGCCAGCGGCACGACGTTGTCCTCGAGGTCGCCGCACCACACGCGCAAGGATGTACCGTTTCAGGATTTGATCTAGACCGTTGATTAAATTGAACGGCTCAGATTTAATGTATTAACACAGCACAACACAAGTTTGCTCTTTTAATAATGGTATAGATATATTTTTTTCTTTCAGTTTCTAAAAGTATATGCATAACTTGAATCTGAAACTTTGTGTTGCGGTAGATACATTTTATATCAGTGATTTGAAAACAATTTTGTGTTTCATAAAGTGGCCATAACATTTTTCATGTTTCCCATACATTTGTGCTACTAACTTTGCGTGGCTGATAGACGTCCAATATTTGATGAGTTGGAATTGATTAATACCTACCAAAGATTAAGCCAACCAATCTGGCTGAGGATAGCCCGTCCAATATTCAGTTTTTATTATTTAAAAAAAAACTCGCTATGGGAGCTTCCCCACCGCTTTTCTTTCAAAAAAAAAAAAAGAATCCATATGATCCCGTTAATCGGTATTGAGGAGCATATAAACTTCATGGACCTTGCCTATAATGTAAAAACTAGTATGACCATTCATAAAGCTGCATATAATTATTTCACTGTAAACAAGCATGTAGACATTAAAGTCCACTTGAATGAATCCACTTCAACCAAAATAGACACATGCATAAATCTTTCAATAAGATGAAGCTAGGCCGTTCTCTTATCACCTGTAAGAGCTCGCGAAAACTGAATATTAAGTGGAACCGGTGCCATCACAAATGTTTTTATGTCGCAGTATGTTATATTGGGAAGACAACGGGTTCTCTCCTTGTCAGGAATTCTCCTAGAATCTAGTTCGTAGGCCCTTGCCAATAACGAGAGACCCAGGGCAAAGAAATCTTGCTTAGCACCCATAATTCTCTTTGAAAAGGTGAATCCGTAATCTTGAGCTGAACTTGAGAAAGCGTTTTTCCACGTAAGTATTTACCGCTTGTATAGAAACTTGCGAGTTATCCATAAATTAGCCATCAAGTTCCTTATATTGCATCGAGTCTAGCGGAACAATGTACATATCATTTGGCATCATATATTTTTTTAGATAAAGAGAGCTTTATTACTTAAAATGTTTAAGTATTACACTCAGCCTCTGCATAAAGTATGTTTGGCATCATATATAATACACGGACATAACAGTGGCATCGCTTACTCGGTGTTACCCACAATGTATGTCAACCATTCCTCCATCAGAGCCAGGATATCAAGGATGTCCTCCAGCACGACGATCTTCCGTACTGGTCACCTTAAAACGCCAACAGGATCCACCTTGCGGTCATACATCCGTACGGTTGGCTACGACAATATAGCGAGGCCGACGCCGGCCCCTTGCCGGATGATCTGGCTGCAGCCGATGTTGATGTCGGCCACGGAAGGCATGTCAATCATGGTTAGGTTCTGGATACCTATATCGAAATGGAGTATGGATCCTAGAGCCTAATGTCGAGAAAGTTGCAGAGGAGGTAGCCTACGTGGTGTGGTTTCATCGTGGACATGAGATCATCCCACGTGCCGGTCTCCAAGGAGTAGAGGCGGACAGAGAAGGGGCCCACAACGCTGCCATTTCGCGAGACCACACGCGAGACGCCTACCAGTACCACCTTAAACGGGCTCGGTGAATGGTCATGCAACTCATCGATGACCACAACTCTGTTAGTGGAGTATGCCTGGTGCACGAAGTCCGGCGAGAAGGACAGGGGGGTGGCGGTTACCGGAGATGGGGTCGAATACCATGAGCTTGTCCCGTGTGCGGTTGACAACGACGACGCGGCCCTGACGGCACACGACCACGTTCAACGTTCCGTTGCTTGGTCGGTGCGACCTTGAAAGAGAACCTCTCGGGAGGGATGGCGTCAGGGGCGTTGAGGGCGAGGGTAGAAATGAGATTCCTATCGTCCCTCTCATAGATTCCTAGGACGGGGGTTGCACAATGTTGGATGCGGAAGTGACGTCGGAAGTTGTTAGAGACGGTAAGCGGGAAGAGCAGGGCAGAAGGCGGCAGATGATCTCCGTTAGGACATCCTCGTCATCCAGCTCATCGACAACCACGTCTCTGTTGGTGGAACACGCCTGGTACATCAAGGTCGGCGGGAATGCCATGAGGTGGTGGTCGCTGGAGAAATTCTCTGGTGACACTCCCGTAATTCATGGTGTGGCCAACGGTAACCTTGATAGAGAAATGCTCAGGAGGGATGGCTTGGGGGCGTCGAGGTCGGGGGTGAAGACGAGATTCTCGTTGCGCCGCTATTCACATTTTTTTCTTTTCAGTTTCTAAAAGTATATACGGAAATTGGATCCGAAACTTTGTGTTGTGGTAGATACATTTTATATCAGTGATCTCAAAACAATTTTGTGTTCCATAAAGTGGCCATAACATTTTTCATGTTTCCCAGTCATTTGTGCAACTGACTTTGCGTGACTGATAACATGGTTGAATCCAAAATATTACTGTGGCTGAAAACGTCCAATATTTGATGAGTTGGCAATGATTAATTAATACCTACCAAAGATTAAGCCAATCACTATGGCTGAATATAGCCGGAACGAGTGCCATCATTCGAGTGCACCCACAATACATATGATTCCGTTGATCGGCATTGAGGAGGAAAGACCACATGTGAATCCAGTATGTGGCTCTGTTGAAGACCTGCAAAAAGGGTGAATCCGTAGTCTGGGCTGAACTTGAGAAAGCGTTTTTTCACGTAAATACTTACCGCCTATATAGAAACTTGTGAGCAGATAATAGGCGTTATCTATGAATTGGCCATCAAGTTCCTTATATTGCATCGAGTCAGTGGAACTATGTACATATCGTATTGTTGTCTTCATATATAATACACCGACATAAAAATGGCATCGGCTTCCTCGGTGTAACCCACAATGTATGTCAACCGTTCCTCCGTCAGAGCCAGGATATCAAGGATCTCCCCCATCACGACGATCTTCCGTAATGGTCACATTAAAATGCTATCAGGATCCACCTTGCGGTCATACATCCGTATGGTTGGGTAGGACAATATAGAGAGACTGACGCCGCCGGCCCCTCCCCGGATGATCTGGCTGCAGCTGATCTTGATGTCAGCCACGGGAGGCATGTCGATCATGTTTAGGTTCTAGATACCTATATCGAAATGGAATATGGAGCCTAGAGGCTTAGCCGGACACTAGTAGAGCCCACTGCCAAGAAAGTTGCAGAGGAGGCAGCCAACTTGGCGTGGTTCCGTTGTGGACATGAGGTCATCCCACGTGCGGTCTCCAAGGAGTAGAGGCAGACAGAGACTGTACCCACAATGATGCCATTGGACGACCACGCGCGAGAGGCCTACTAGTACCACCTTCAACGAGCTCGGCGAATGGCCATGCAACTCATCGATGACGATAACTCTGTTGGTGGAGCATGCCTGATGCACGAAGTCTGGCGAGAAGGACACGGGGTGGCGGTTGCCGGAGATGGGGTCAAATATCAGGAGCTTGGCCCATGTGCGGTTGACAACGAGGACACATATATACCTGTCGGCATACGACCATGTTCAGTAGTCCGTGGCTTGGTCGACGGTGACCTTGATAGAGAACCGCTTGGGAGGGATGCCGTCAGGGGCGTTGAGGGCGAGGGTGAAAAAGATGTTCATATTCTTCCTCTCGTAGACTCCTAAGACGTGGGGTTTGCACGGTGTTGGGTGCAGAAGTGACATCGGAAGTTGTTAGGCATAGGCAAGCGGGATGAGCAGGGCGGAAGGCGGCAGAGGATCTCGGTTAGGACGTCTTCGTCATCTAGCGGTTCCTTCGGCTCAACCATCTTGGTGGTGCCCTCTTTGATGGTCACATTGAAGCGAATCGTCTAGACTTGGAACTTTGGGAGGAGCAGGTAGCGTGTGGTCGCGTCGTCCAGTGGCGCCGATGTGCGTTAGTTGTCAAGGATATTGGTGACCAAGTCACAAAAGGTGTGTTGGTCGACGCCGTCATCCATGGTTTTGTCTCGAAACAGGAGTAGGTTGATGCTGGGAGGAGGAAAGAGGTGACGGAAGCAACGATTTCGTGTTTGGTTCCTAAAGTGTTTGGTCAAATGTGGATTACCTACTAAATTCAAGTGCAATATGCATAAAGTGGTGTACTGAATTTGAATTGCCAATTTTGTCAAATGGGTTGAGGAACAACTGACTGCTCAAGATGAAATTGTGTGAACTAAATAGGACTAGAACCTTAGCTATGCATATGTTCTTAGTTTTCAATTAGTTATCACTGACAAGGTATAATTATACGACCGGAAATACACAAAAAAATCTGCAATAAAATATTGACAATGAGAATGTGTCAATGCCACAAAGTTTCATATACATTCAACAGACACATTGAGAAATACGACAGATAAATCCAACCGTGATTAGTATATAATCTAAAATTTGTTAGCAAATTGGGCTGATATTCACATTTTTTTTCTTTTCAGCTTTTAAAAGTATATACTTCGTAGCGTGAGAGATGGTAGAGACATTTTACAGAAATACTAAAAAAAAGCACACGCTCTCCGGGAGCACACTCTGCGTCGCATGCGCTGCCAGCACGTGGTGGAGCCTGGTGCGTGCTTGTCCTCCCGCTCGTCCTTACCCTGCTTGCCACGTGTTGGCCGGTGGTGCTTTGCTCGTTGGCCGCGCGTGTATGTGTGTGTCTGGTGGACAGAGATCAGGTGACATGCATATGGCATGTCACGCTGTAACATGCGCCACCATATCTACCATCTATTCCTCATACAACGGCCAGTGGCAATTAAAATTTATACATAAAAATAAAATATTTTTAGAAAAAATTGAAAAAATTCCAGTAAACTGTATATGATCCGATTTTGGTTCTGTGAAATTTTCGTGGCATTTGGATAACTCTTTTATGAGTTAATAGAATTTTAAGATAAACACATGAAAAGCTAATTAACGCCAAATTAATTATCCAAATGATGCGAGATTTTGTCACAATACAGAACGGACCATTTGCTACTTACTGGAATTTTTTCAATTATTTCTAAAAATATTTTATTTTTATGCATAAATTTTGATTGCCGCTAGCCGTTGGATGAGAAATGGATGGTAGATATGGTGACGCATGTTACAGCGTGACATGCGATATGCATGTCACGTGATCTCTGTCCGTGTCTGGTACGTGAATGCTAGCTGAGAGTAGCTGATTCTTTTTTTTCCTTTTTATTTCAAAGACAAAAAATGAAATATCTTTTGAACCAAGTTTTTAAATCACGATCCGTTTTCGGGGATGGGTTAGTCGCGTTGAGATTTTCAAAACAAGATCCCATGTTGATATGTTTCGACAAATTTTTTTTGTGCACTGCCCGGAGTGTGTAGATTGCACTGCCTTTCGGTGCAGTGGAATGCCTTCTCTTTTTGCGGGATGGGGCAGTGCACTGCCTTCTCTTTTTGCGGTGCAGGCAGTGCACTGTCTTCTCTTCTGTGGTAGTGCACTGCGTTCTCTTTTGCGGTGCACTGCCTTAGATTGAGCTGTGCACTGTCTTCTCTTGTACGGTGCACTGCCTCGGACGGGGCAATGCACTGCCTTCTCTTTTGCGGTACACTGCCTCAGACGGGGCAGTGCACTGCCGCAGTGCACTGCCTTCTCTTTTGCGGTGCACTGCCTCGGACAGAGCTATGCACTGCATTCTCTTTTACGGTGCACTGGATCGGATGGGGCAATGCACTGCCTTCTCTCGATGCACTGCCTTCCCTTTTTGCGGTGCACTGTCTCGAATGGACAGTGCACTGTTTTCTTTTTACGGTGCACTGTCTTCTCTTTTGCGGTGCACTGTCTCAGATGGGTCAGTGCACTGCCTTCTCTTTTGCGTTGCACTGCCTTCTCTTTTTGTCAATGCACTACTTTTTTTTGTTGCAGCGCAATGGTTTTCTAACCCGCATGTCCAAAAAATATGGCATACAATTATTTCTGCAGTATCTGACGTTAGAAAGAAAAACCCATACGCTGGAAGCTAGCTAGCTAGCGCGAGCCAGGCTGATCCATCCGATGGATCGGCCGGCCGGCTAGCTCGCTCGCTCAACGCTCGCTCGCGGGGTGCGCTATCCGTACGCCACATGCCAGCCTAGGAGTCTTCTCGCGCGGTCGCGTTCCGCAGCATCCGCGCATTCCGTGCGTTGCTAACGCGCGTGCTTTTCCTTGACGTCCTCGACATTTTATATAAGTGGTGTCAAAACGACTTTCATAATGTGTCCACTACACTTTATATCTCTCCCACATCATGGCGTGGATGAAAATGGCCGAATCCTCATTAGTATTATTATTCCATATGCACATCTATACTTCTTCTTATAAAGAAAGCCCCACTAAGTATAATTAATATTTTTATCTCCACGTGTAAGCTATCCACATCACTTGTTTTTTTAACCAATCAATTGTTCATGTCAGCCACTAATTTTTTATTAATTATTTTCTCTCTACATGCAAGTATCCACATCTTCTTTTTTTAGCCCATCAAATTTTACACATCATTTTTTCGATGTTCGAAGGATATGATCAAACCATGTTGCTATGTAGTCACACAGAATCATGTGCAAGTAGAACACCGAAATTAGTTTGCTCGTGAACTTTTCACCAATTATTTTCAATGATGGAAAATATATAACTGTTATTCGAAATTATGGGCTTTTCTATATGTATTCTCAAAAGGTTTCTAGAAATATTATGTATGTCATATTCATGCAAGCCATCCACAACATCTGTTTCTTCAACCCGTTGATATAGTCTTATCTATATCAATCAGATACACCCTAAATTATAACGATATTTAAATTATAAACCAAACAACATTCGATGTCTAAAATTTTGAGCCTCTAAACTACCATGTAACTAACTCTTGCATATTTTTTTAGTGAACTTTAGGTTTCATGCGTTTTACTAAATTTCTTAACAGATACCCGCTGCAACGAGTGTAGGGTGCCGATCTATTATATATAAAGAAAGGCGTCAAAATGCGAATACCAAAAGTGTCCAAACCAGCCGTGGCCATTTTTTTGTGTGTGGACGCACTTGCTGAGTAACTGCTGATATTGCGTCCATTGTCTTCCTCGGTGTAAACCACAATGTATGGCCCTTCCTGCGTCAGAGTCGAGATATCGAGGACGTCGTCCAACGTGACGATCTCACGTGGCCACGTGACAACGCCGCAGGATCCACCTTGCGGTCATAGATCCGTAAGATCGGGTAGGAAAATGTTATGAAGTTAACGCTGCCATCCTCTCTCCGGTTGATTCGGCTTCAGCCGATGTTGATGTCGGCCACGAGAGGCTTGTCGATCATGGTTAGGTTCTGGCTACCCAGATCTGAATGGAGTATGGAGTCCAGAGGCTTAGGTAGCCACCAGTAGAGGCCATTGCCGACCACGGTGCACGGAGGCAGCCAACGCGGCCTAGTTGTGGCATGGACACGAGTTCACCCCACGCGCCGACCTCCGAGGAGTAGAAGCATGCAGAGATGGCGCCTGCGATGCTGCCATTGTTCGAGACCACGCGCGAGATGCCTACCCGAACCGCCTTGAACTGGCTCGACGACTGGCCATGCAGTTCATCGAAGACCACGACTCCGTTGGTGGAGCACGCCTAGTACATGAAGTGAGGTGGGAAGGCTACGAGGTGACAGTCACCAGAGGCGGGATGACCAGGACCTCAGCCCAGGTACAGTTGACGACGAGGACGCGGCCCTGGCAGCACCCGAGCACTGTAGCGTGGTTGGCGATGTTGAATGAGAAGTGAGAACCACTCCGGATTGATGGCGTCTGGGGAGCCGAGGGCGGTGGTAAAGATGATATTACTGTCGTGTTTGCCGTGGTGGGTGTGGAGGCGACGACAGAGGCAGTGGAGGCGCCGAGTTGGGCCCAAAGCCTAGACCCTAGATACGAGGCAGCCAGAGGCGAACGGTGAGGGCAGGGGCGGGAGGCAGCATAGGATCTCGGTCAAACGTCCTCATCGTCCAGCAACCACTTTGGCTTTCACGGCGGCACCCGCATCGGTGGTCACATCATAGAGAAGCTTCGTTGTCTAGAACAGGAACTCGGGGAGGGGCAGGTAACACTTGGCCACATCGCCCGGCGGCACCAACATGCGGTTTTAGGCGAGGATCTAGGTTACCATGTCAAGGAAGGTGTGGTGGTCACCGCCGTCGCCCATGGTGCAAAAGTGGATATCTGGTGGGAGGTTTGGTTTTGAAACGGAAGTAGGGTTGTAGGAGCAAAAAGGTGACGGAAGCAACGACGATTTCACTTTTGGCGTCAAGCTGAGCCCCAAGCCTAGATACGAGGCACCCAGAGGCAAGCAGGGAGGGTAGGGGCGGGAGGTAGCATAAAATCCGTCAAGACGCCCTCATCGTCCAGCGGCCACTTCGGCTCCCACGGAGGCACCCTCGTCGGTAGTCACATCGTAGAGAAGCTTCGTTGTCTAGAACGGGAACTTGGGGAGGAGCAAGTAGCGCGTGGCCTCATCGCCTGATGACGCCAACAAGCGGTATTAGGCGAGGATCCATGCTACCATCGTCAAGGAAGGTGTGGTGGTCACCACCGTCGCCCATGGTGCAAAAGTGGAGATCTGGTGGGAAGTTTGGTTTTGAAACGGAAGTAGGGTTGGAGGAGGAAAAAGGTGACGGAAGCAACGACGATTTCACTTTTGGCGTCAAGCTGAGCCCCAAGCCTAGATACGAGGCAGCCAAGGCAAGCAGGGAGGGTAGGGGCGGGAGGTAGCATAAAGTCCGTCAAGACGCCCTCATCGTCGAGCGGCCACTTCGGCTCCTACGAGGCACCCTGTCGGTAGTCACATAGTAGAGAAGCTTCGTTGTCTAGAACGGGAACTCGGGGAGGAGCAGGTAGCGCGTGGCCTCATCGCCTGATGGCGCCAACAAGCGGTATTAGGAGAGGATCCAGGCTACCATCGTCAAGGAAGGTGTGGTGGTCACCGCCGTCGCCCATGGTGCAAAAGTGGAGATCTGGTGGGAGGTTTGGTTTTGAAACGGAAGTAGGGTTGGAGGAAAAAGGTGACGGAAGCAACGACGATTTCACTTTTGGTTGCCTGCAGTGTTGGGTCAAATATAGATTGCCTACTAATTCAAGTGCTATGTGCATCTAGTAGTCTACTTAATTTGAATTACCAATTTTGTCAAATGGGTTGAGGAACAGCTGACTGTAAAAAAAAAACAGGAATATAACCTACCATTCCATGTGTTCTCAGTTCTCAATTGGTTATCACTGACAAAGCATAATTTACACAACCATAAATCAACGGTATGTATCTACCATGTGTCCATGCCACAAAGTTTCAAATTTAAATTCAACCGACACATCGAGAAATAAAACAGATAAATCCAACTGTGAATAGTATATAATCTAAAGTTTGCTATAATAGCAAATGGGGCTCTGTTAACATATTATTTTATTTTCTGTTTCGATAAGTGTATACTGAACTAGGATTTAAAACTTTGTGGTGTGGTAGATACATTTTTGTATGAGTGGTGTCAAAACAATTCTGAATTACGTAAAGTTGACATAACATTTTATCTCTTTCCCATACATTTATTGTGCTACTATCTTTGGCTCGTAGCACGTTCATGAATTTGTTTACATCAAGAGTGAAGGGAGAGAGTCAAGATTCTAGCGCAAATAGCATGGTGCGGGCACGATGGTTAATCAAAGCCGACGAAGACAATGGTGTTACAGTGCCCCCAGATATTCATGACAGAGAGGTATTTTTTTTCCTTTGTCACCTTCTGATGTACTAGCTAACCATATCAGGCCAAAACTAGAGTTGCTGAAGGCGGCAAGCCTGATATAACAGCATGGGTGGTGTGAGAATCCATCAGCTAAACAAGTTTGATCAATCTGCAAAACCAGTGCCGCCAATAGTAATCCTGGGGTCGATGCAGGTCGGTGAGATCTCTTCAAAGCCAGCGGTGCGGAACACCAGCCAGCAATCTAGCCAGAAGAATAAAGGTGTATCCGTAGAATTGGCTGCAGTCTAGGGAGAAGGTGACGATGAACCTGCAAAACCAGCTCCGCAGAAGACAATCCTCTATTGCTCTTTTGAGGAACTAAGACTGCAGTCTAGCAAGAAGGGTGACAATGAACCTGCAAAACAAAGCTGCACAGGAGGTAAGCCTGCAATAATATGAGATGGCATGTCTTTTGCTGACCGTGTGCCACCTGATGGCCAGCGTCCCAGAGTTTTAGACCCAACAGATGGGGTGAAATATTTATCTTCCAATTTCAATTTTGCCTCTAATTGTGAACAACAGCTAGTTATCAATAGATAGAGACATGGACAGATATTTACGCTCATAAAAGGGATATGAGTCGCTCAGAAGACTCTAGTCATGCTCCAACCGCAGTAAAAATGAATATGAATGAGATGATGGATCTTGGGAGGTAGAGGGAAAATTAAGTGAAGATCCCATTTGTCGCTCTAAACAGCTGAATGAAGGCTTTCACTACTAACAACATCAGAACCAATCATTTTCCGCCATTTGGGGACCTCTGAAAATCGAACTGTATATAAATTATTGGATTTCGTTGGCAATGCTGAAAATGCCACCATTAATCCCTATTCTCACAGACTCCTTGATGATGGGCAGGTCAAAACTTTTTGGATAGGTTAGATGAAGTGATACGTTGGCTACGCATACTCACGTCCATTGTAATTCTCGCACAGCAGGCGACCAACAAGGGCTCTTGCTGTCGACGTTGTACCTCACACAATTAATTGAGATTTTGCTTCTTTTTACCATCCCTGCAGGAGTTTAAGAGTGTCAGACTGATACAAAGACACCCTATCATTCATGAAGCAATAAAAAATATTTCAAAGGATTTCCGCAAGAATATTTTAGAGAAAAATGATTGCCAGGAAAAAGTGACCCTAATATGCAAATGCAGATCGTAGTGTAAAAATGTATCCAACACATTTGTATCACAAGGATAGATGGTGACTACTTACGGATTGCGGTTGTTAATGCAACCTTTGTTGGGGCAAAATAACAAGATTCTTGGGAGGATCAGATGTTGATAGAAGGGTTATTATACTATTATTCATCATTTGCCATGTACTCTAAATAATCAACATGGTTAGTGTATTCACCTATGAAGGTCACATCATTAATATTTGCATCAGTCTGCACAGCGAAGCTGAAAATAAATGTGTATTAGTTTAATTCCTCTGTACTGAAAAAACATAAGCATTGCAGTCCTTCCTTTGATAAGTTAACAAATGTGTTGATGATGCAGTATGACTTACCAGAAATTTACCTGGCCTGATTTTCTTTTGCAGGAATGGCTTAGGCTGACGAGAACTGATGAATCTGACCGGCTGGGAATACGCCTTGCTGGAAGACTGATATTTCAAGCAACTAAGACGCAAAGCAGCATTCATCTTTTAAATTTTTTATCTGAAGATTGGTCCTTGTTCGTTCACTTCTTCCCACTTAGATCCCTTCCACCTCTGTCAGTACAAATTATTTTACAGAAATAATAAGTGCTCATATCTAGGATTAGACAAGTACAAGAATATCAAGTGGTTAAACTAGCAAACCTTCCGGTATACAGAAACCACTCCCGCGATCCTCATCATATATGTAACCTCCTGAGAGTGCTACTGACTGAGCACCGTGTGTGGCCTGGCGAGCAATACCAGCTACCATGAGGAAAATGAGCACCCCATTGCCTGCATTCAAGGCGGTCTTCCCAGGTTTCCCCAACTAAAGCACTAGCATTCCGTTGGGGTCATTTTTTGCAAGAATGGGGCAAAAATGATCAGGTGCGGTACTCACAAAAATTTGACCACTTGAAGCATTTGCTTTCCCAACCTTCTTTGCCCTGTCAGCTGTAAAAGCCTTGTTAGGTTTATCATCATTTCATATGTAATGATATGCATTTGCCGAGCCAGCTGAGTTAGCATTGTTTGCAGTCCGAGCCATATGGATAGCTGCAGCTACTGATGCATTAACCCTCGGCTGTTCTGCATCTTGGATGTGATCATTGCCTGCCACATTTCACAGGCTTCTTGCTGATTGGTGCAGGCTTCACCCACTTCCAGCCTTCTTTCTCCAGTTACAATCAAACATAGATCGGTCATAAAATAGTATGGCTATAATGACAGAAGAGAATACACGTGTACATACATCATAGTCCCATGAAGGAGATCCTTTCCTATCAGTTATGTCAGTTGAACCTTGCAGCTCCTTAATTTTGGGCAGTGATCTTGGGCGGTGACCATGAAGATCACTTAAAAACAAAATAGCACAGCATCAGTGTAACCAACGCATGTTGTTTTTTAACACAAGCATATCACCAGGTAAGCAATTTTTCAAACCTGGTCCAAGGAGCTGGTTCTTGTCGCACAAAGAGGTACCTGCAGACCTTGTATGTACCCTAAAGCAGAAACCAGAATAGTATACATCAATCTTCCATTACAAAATATGTTCAGTAGCATCATGTGCAGCCTGCGTACAAGATATAATAATACCTGAACACCGATCTTCCTCCAACATCTCTCAATTCTGTAAACTCCATCATACCGCACACCAGATTCATTAGCATATGAGAACGCTTCTCTTTGTGGACCTTTTCAAGACAATGTAGTCAATTATAAGTTCACAAACAAGAGCATGGTTTAAAAGGCGTCGCCTAGGCGTCGCCTTAGCGTCGCCTAAGCGTCAAGGCGCCCGCGGACGGCAAGGCGTCGTCGTCGCCTTAGGCGAGCGAGCAAGGCGTCCAAAGGCGTCCATGGAAGCGTCCGAGGCGTCGCCTAGGCGTGAAAATCCTCGCCTTATTCGATTCTGGACGCCTTCGTCTTCCGCGGTTCAGGCGCGAGCGGGAAAGTGCCTGGCGGGCGGGAAACGAAGCCAGCGGGCGGGAAAAGAGAAATTGGGAGGGAAAATGAGCTCGGCTGGGGAGGGAAAAGGGAGGGGAGAGAGGGAAACTGACCTAGGGTTCGCAGAAACGATTCAGAGAGAGAGAGATTTGGGCTCTCTCCTTCTCTGGCGGCCACCTCATCCACCGCCAGATCCGGCCAAAATCCTCCCTCCTCCGCCGGCCTCCTCTCTCTGGCCAAGCTTCAGGGCTTCTCCTCCACCAGGCGCATCCATTCCCCAGCAGGGAAGCAAGGTACATCTCCTCTTCCTTCCTCCTGGTTTCTTTTCTTTCCGCTCTGTTCTGTTTCTGTGGATGTCGTGGTTGTGAGCTGAGAGCTGAGCAGGCTGTTCATCCTTATATGCAGATTTCTATTGTGGAAGGAAGAAATGGGAGAGAAGATATGTGGAATGGATGCTCTGTGGGCTCAACAACCAGCAAATGGGAGAGAAGATCTGTGGAATGGATGCTCTGTTCTAGGCGCCTTAAGTAACTGACTAAGGCGTCGCCTTGCTTCGCGCCTTGAGCGCCTAGGCGTTGAGGCGCCCCCCCAGCGCCTTAAAGTGCCTGGACGCCTTTAAAACCATGAACAAGAGGATATAAAGGACAAAAATTATCAGAGGAATAGCAGATAACGAGTGGAGATTTCTTAATCCCGAGCTCCAGTGCTCCCTGGGTTTTAAAAAATTCAAAAATTAGATTTTGAAGTTTCAAAAAAATGTGAAAAAAATCATGGATATTCTCAATGATGCATTTTAAAAAGGGGAAAATTTCAATTAAAAATACTTTGTATTTTGAACTACACAAAAAAGACAAATGTACAGATCTGAGTATAGTGTTTCAAATCTCCAAACATTTTAAGATTTTTGTCATTTTTGTGTAGACAAAAATACAAGTATTTATAATTCAAATTTTGCACGTTTTTAGAATACATCATTGAGATTATCCATGATTGTTTTCACATTTTTTCGAAACTTTAAAATATGATTTTTTATTTTTTTAAATGGAGGAGCACTGGAGCTCGGGAGCACAAATGGATTTCCGATGAGCTCCACATTTGCAACAGTATGTAACAAACAATGAAAAATAAATCAAGGTAAGACGATCAACAAGGAGCATCATTAAAACTGTAGAGCTAACAGCATTATACCACATAAGGGAAAAACATGGCAGAAAATAAACATACCGTACAACCCTGACAGGGTAGCCCTTCAAGCAACTACGACGCAAAGCAGCATTCATCTTTCCAAACTTCTGATCTGAAGATTGGTCCTTGTTTGTTCGCTTGTTCCCACTTAGATAAATTCCACCACTGTCAGTACAAATAATTCGAAAGGTAAAAACCACTCCTCATGGTCCTCATCATCTATGTAACCTCTTGAGAGTGCTACTGACTGAGCACCGTGTTCGGCCTGGCCAGCAATACCCAGCTACATGAGGAAAATGAGCACCCGATTTCCTGCATTCAAGACGGTCTTCCAATTTATCGCCAAGATGCCAACATTCCTTTTGGGGTCATATTTTGCAGGAATGGGGCCAGACTGATCAGGTGCGATAGTCACAAAAATTTGACGACTTGAAGCATCCTCTTTCCCAGCCTTCTTTGCCCTGTCAGTTGTAAAAGTCTTGTCTGGTCTATCATCATTTCGAATGTACTGATATGCATTTGCCGAGCCAGCTGAGCTAACATTCTTTGCAATCCTAGCCATACGGATAGCTACAACTACTCCTGCGTTAATCCTCGGCTGTTCCACCATCTTGGATGGGATCGGTCCCCGACATTTTCCACAAGTCCTTTTTCCACTACGAACCCACTTTTCAAAGCATTTCAAGCAGATATTAGGGCAACATGGTGTCGGCATGAGAAAAATGAAGAATGCCATGATTAGAAACAGCGCCAAAAAGATGTTCAAGAAATGAGTCACAGAATAGTAGCAGGCGTATGTTATACTGAGTAGAGTATTTAGATAGAATAAGAATCTACAATGAATGCTGGATTTGCCATCGAAGATGATGATATTTACCTCATGAGGAGATGGAGGTGATAGTAAGAGCAGTAGGTTCCTCACTCAGCTCGCTGCAGAGAGTTGTGTAATGGTGTGGTCGACCTGGGACATGCAAAGGGGAGAAAAAGGTAAATAGCCACAACCTCGAGGTGACCGTTGGTAAATGTTTCTCTCTATCGTCCCATCACTTCACCTTTGGTTTTTGGTTCTTCTTACGAACTCCTTTTTGAAATCTTTTCACCTATGTTGTCAATTAGTAGTACTTTAGATGATTGGATTGTTGTTTCCAAAATCTTTTACATTGGTGTCATATAGTTAGATGATTCTTTTTTTATCCATTCAGACTGGTCTTTGGAGGGGCGATAATAATGAAGGATATCATGTTATATGATTCTACTGAAAAGATGTTGTGTGCTTGACACTTCTAGTTTTCATGTACAGTAACCAATCAACTGTAACTTAGATAACAGGGCAGGTCAACTTTTGTACATTGGGGACATTATAACTGAGCACTTTCGCGCTCTCCCAGCCCTCTCAGGCTACCAGCGTCCTGAGCCAGCAGCTTTTGTGATATGTCGTTGCTGGCCGTAGGATTAGTCTCGTTCTCACCTGGACCATGAAAATATTACGTTGTGGTCTGGACCAATGTCCCTAAGAGGCCGCTACTCCGTGGAAAATCAGAAATAATCTGGTTGGTTGTGCTTTTTGACTAGCTGGGCTGACTCGTTGGATGTAAGGCTTAGCAGTCGTCTTGTAGAGGCAGCGCGGTGTGGGCACCGAGACAGAAACTGGCATGCTTCCTGGCTTCCTGACGACAAATGGACAGGCTGATGCGACGGAGCGATTTGAAGGGCGAGAAGGGCTCGGCGGGTGTCTGATGTGTGGCATCTTCGAGGGCCTCGTTCATCCAGCTAGCGGTCCCTTGCGTGCTAATGCGATTCGAAAGGTCAGGTAGTTAGCGAATCTTAGCTTAAGCAATTACTCCCTCCGTTCCATATTAGTTAACTTGCATTTGTACAAATATGGATGTATCTATACTTGTTTAGTGTCTACATACATCATATCTAGACAAATGTGTGTCAATTAATTTGGAACGGAGGGAGTAGGTGCTAGCTGCAGGGTCGTTGGAGAAGTTCATCTGCCGTTGTTTAGGCTAGGAATATACCAGCCGTTTGTACACGCTATTAATGGAGGAGAGATGCGCCACTTGACCGCGGGTGGAGGTAAGTTACAATTTTGCTTACTGCGCCACCCATATATATGCTTTGTACCATCGCCCTGGCTTTTCCCTACTCACTCCTCCAGCAAAGCTGGTCCCTCCAACATAACTTGCTTGGCAGTTACAATTTCGCTTACTACCAACTTTTTCTTACTGCCAGTGAAAAAAAATGGCAGCCACCACTATCTACCGCACCGCTCATATTTTAGGATTATTTGGCAGTTCTGCAACGTCTCATAATTTGGTACCAAAAGTATCGAATATTTTTATTCCGCTGGTTATTTGGACAATTAATTTACTCACTAGGTATTAGACTTCAAAATAACGCTAAAAACAACATATAGTCCTGCTAACTTTTGCATATCGTATCAACTGATTAATTGTGTTTATCCTGGTGCTGTAATGAAATGGATGGCTGAGATCGAGCCAGAGGCTCAGAATTTCTTCGGAGAAATGGAGGAGCGTTAACGAAGATTACATGAAAGCCTTGCACTGTCGTTAGCTTTGTGTTATAAATTATGCAAATTATCACTGAAACAAGATTTAATCCATACAATGCAATATTACTTTAGATGATGATTTCATTTTGATTCTTTTGTATTTTTGTCGGAGGGTAGGATGATAATGCAGGATGTCACGTTGCACGATTGAAATATCATATCTAGGTTTACTTCGGAAAATAGCAGGTTAGGCTCTCGTCCCAGCCCACAAATTTCGAGTCACTAGAGATATATGTTGATAAAACCAAAACAATTCTAGAATAAACATAACTCCAACAAAATATAACTTTTGCATCCACCGGTTGGGTGCATCCTATTCTACTCATAATCAGTCATATTTTGGAATAACTAATTGCCTAATGGAATGATCAGAATGTGGTAATGCAGTATGCTTAACAAGTGAGTGACTATCCCTCCTCACTGACTCCAAGCTGAAGCCATACAATGCAGTATTACTTTAGATGATGATTTTATTTTGATTCTTTTGGATTTTTGTTGAACGGTAGGAATGATAATTCAGGATGTCATGTTGCGCATTACTTCAGTATTATGTATACCAAATTGACTAAAATCTCTTGGGCAGTAAATTCAATGCCTTGTGTATTTTTTTCTCAAGTCAACATAATGCCTTGTGTAAAAATACATATGCATTAAGGATATGACGCCTAAATATGCAAATGCCGATCATAGTGTAAAAATGCATCTAACACATTTGACATTAATATATAGACAGTGAGTACTTACGGAGTGTGGTTGTTAATGCCATTGATAAAACGGGCAATGTTTCCCCGTTTGTCAGGGCAAATAACAAGCTTCTTGGAGGGATCAGCTGTCGATAGAAGAGTCATTATACTGTCACAGTCATCATTTTCTCTGTTCTCTAAGTAATCAACATCGCCAGCGTATTCAGCTATGAAGGTCATACCGTCATATCCTTAATGTCTGCATCAGCCTGCACAGTGAAGCTGAAAAAATATGTATTAGTTTACTTCCTCTGTACAGAAAAATGTAGAAGTGTTAGTAGCATAATGTATCCCAGAAAGTACCCCTTGCATGAATCAAAAACCACAATAAGTGGAGGGTATTCTCCTCTTTTCTGCATGCATCCGCAAAGTTCTATGGTTTCTTTATCCTCTTTAGTCAGAACCTTGAAGGTGTAGGAGTGTATCGTTAGCCAACAAGAGATCCAAAAAATATAACACTGTTGTAAGTAGAAATTTGCTAACCTGCATACCACCTTCCTCCAATTTTGCTTGATTGGAAGATTTAGGGGCCATATTAGGCACGTAAGTCAACTCATTACTGAAGTCCATTTCTGAAGATGTCAAGGCAGTGGCTGCAGAAGCCATTTGTTTGAGCCTTTGAACACTATCTTCAACTGGGACAAATGGCGGCATCTTCCTCTTCTTCTTGTGCATAACAAGAGAACACCTCCTTCGCCTCTTAGCATCGATAGAAGTATGAAGTAAAATTGTTATGTTAAGATCACACTTCAAGAGCTTAACTGTGTAGATAATAGATAAACAATACAAGCACACATTTGTAACTTTTGTTCAGTTAATTTTTCACTATTTGAGACTCTATTAACCCACCGGCAGGATACTATTGTATCGACCGACCAGCCGTGCAACCAAAACAATTCAACAATCCGCATACATACCACACTTCAAGAGCTTAACTGGGTAGATATAACAGATAAACATTACAAGTACACATTTGTAACTTCTTAGCATCTATAGAAGTATGAAGTAAAATTGTTATGTTAAGACCACACTTCAAGAGGTTAACTGGGTAGATATAATTGATAAACTTTACAAGCACACATTTGTAACTTTTGTTCAGTTAATTTTTCAATATTTGAGACTCGTATTAACCCATTGGCAGGATACTATTGTATCGACCGACCAGCCGTGCAACCAAAACAATTCAAGAATCCGCATACATACCCCCGACAAGATATGACTTCCCCTGTTCGTTGGGTGTATCCTAGTCAATTTGTAATCATTCATATTTAAGAAAAACTATTTGCAACCATGAGATGATCAAAAGATAGCAATGCAATATGCTTAACAGGTGAGTGACCATTTCCCATCATTGATTGCTTAAACCATACAACAAAACAAATCTAAAAATATCGTATGTTCAGTGTTCATCAATCAGACAACACACACAGTCAAAATTACAGAATCAACATACAAAACCTCCCACAAAACATAACTTTTGCTCGTATCAGTTGGATTCATCATACTCGTAATCGACAATATTTTAGATAAATTATTTGCGACATAGGAGTAGATTATAGACAGGTGACAATGCAGTATGCTTAACATGTGAGTAATGATTCCTACTCATCTCATGGTGGGCTACTGAAATCCTATCTCATGGTGGGCTACTGAAATCCTTTAAGCAGACCCTGGGAAATTATTATATAATAATTGTAGATGAGTTTCACATATGGATTTGTATGTAGAGATGGCAGTTTTTTATGGCTCAATGAATGCAAGGCAGATCATGAATCCCACGAACCAACCTACATTTTAGATCATCTCATATAAAATTATTATCTAATAAATCATGAATGCACATAAATTTTGTATATGGGTATGTATGCAAAGGTGGCAGCTTTTTATGGCTCAATGAGTGCAACGCACATCACTATGAATCCCACAAACCAATCGAAATTGGTCAATCTGTACAACTTTACAGATCTATTTCAATAAAACATTCCTATGACTACAATGAAAGAGTGTGCTACTAAAATGCAACTAATATTTCTAATTCTTTCCCGTGCATTACGCGCTGCAGTAGCTTTCCCGTGCACTACATGCGGTGATAGCTCACTGCATTGGTAATTACCTAGAAATTTCAATTCACTAATTTATGGAGGATACATATTGTATGGACTGGTCAACATACAACAAAAATATCCAGAATCAACATACAACACCCACTAAAAAAAATTAGCTTTTACTCCTATCAGATGTGCAACCTACTCTTAATAAATCATATTTTAGATAAACAGTTTGCAACCAAACTAATTTCAGAATCGGCAGTCAACACCCCTCTAAAAATATATAACTTTTGCTCCAATCAGGTGTGCACCCTACTCGTGATCAGATAAACTATTTGCACTGCATCATAATACGATAAGCAGATAGCAATGTAGTATGCTAGACAAGTGGTGAGGATTCCTCATCATTCATTCCCAACCTTAAGCCATACAGTAAAACCAATCCATTCCCCCAATCATGCATCGAAAATTCACAGATAAGCAGTCAAGCAAGAGTGCACCCTTTTCCATGACCTCCTAAGAATTGCAAGATTATACCTTGAGACAGCCCGTAATTTGCCGGCTGAGGGTATTCTGCGCCCTTCTGGATCCTCAAGAAATCGATGATCTTGCTCTGCTTCAAAGGGAAACCTAGCACCAAGAAAAAGAGTGAGATGAAATTCACGGCAGGCGAGCACGAACGATAGGAGACAAAGCAAAAATGGCGAGATCGATCGAGTGAGGTCGGGCAGAAGGGAAGTACGCACTGATGATGGGCTTGGGGGGCGGTTTGCAGTCGGGGCAGAGCCAGGGCCCGAGCGGGACGGCGGCGAGGATGGGGCGGAGGCAGAAGGTGTGGCGGCCCCGGTCACAGAGGTCACAGAGGAGCAGCTTCTCGTCATGGTCCTTCCCTGGCGCCGCAGAACCCGCAGAGGACCACCTCGTTCCGCGCGCGCCGACAGGGCATGACCGGCGCATCACGTCGGAGATCGAGCAGAAGCACCGCGGCTCCGGCGGTGATCCGGATGCCGCGGCCGCCGTCCTCTTCCTCCACAGCTCCGGCGAGGATGTCGCCGCTGACGAAGGTGGCGCGCGGCGGCCCATGGGAGAGAGGTGGTGGAAGGGAGGAGGGGAGGGGTGACGGGGCGGTGGTGGGCTCCTCACTCGCGGCGGTGGTGGACATGCAAGAAAGCAGTAGGAGAGGAAGAGGGGGAGGTAAATAGCGTGAAGCTGGAGGTGACCGTTGGTAAAAACTTCCTCTCTGGCCACCTTCCTTCTCGCTTTCAGATCTTTCCTCTTTAGGAGCTCACTCACCCAATCCTTTTTCAAAATCTTTTAGACACATGGTGTCATTTAGTACTTTGGATGATGATCGTATCTTGAAGGCTGGACACGGGTTGTCGGCTACATTCTCTCCGCTTGGCATAGCCGAGAGAATGTTCCACGGGCTTCATCGACATGTGAGGCTTGTGGAAGATTCCCATCAGCAGATAGCAACACAGTACACTAACATGTGAGTGACGGTTCCTAATCACCAATTTCCAAGCTTAAGCGAACAGAACAAAACCAATCCAATGACCAATTGACCGGTTCATCGATCAGCCAACACATGTAATCAGAATTTCACAGGCAAGCAATAGTGCAAAATTACCTTGAGAAACCCCACATTTTGACGGCTTGGCATCATCGGTGCCCTTTCTGAATCTGGAAGAAAGCGGCCATCTTCCTCTGTTTCATGGGGACACCTACAACTAGCTATCCACCAAGAAGAGATTGAGATGAAAATCACGGCAAGCGAGCACGAACAAGGAGGAAACAAGAGAGGGAAAATGGAAATGGCGAGATCAAGCTCAAGTAAAGACTCACTTATAAAGGGAAAAGAAATATGATACACAAGTTTAACGGAGTGTTATCATTCTAATGCAAAGAAGTTGACACTTCTTGTTATCATGTACAGTAACCAATCAACTGTGATTTAGATAGCAAGGCAGGTCATCTTTTGTACATAATTTTACAATGTTACGACATAGAAGTCACATATAACAAGGCAGCTAAAAGGCAAACTAATTACCAAGAGTTTGTTAAATTTTTATTGTGGTGGGCTAATGAAGTCCTTAAAGCAGGCACTCAAAATTCATTTTGGATCATCCTATCATTTTGTTTTCTAACAAGTGAGCATAAGTTTAGCATACGGATCTTCGAATTGATCTCCGGTTGTAACAAACCAAGGGAGAAAAGGGAAGGATTTTCCCACGTTTGTGCCATGATCGCGGCACCAGAACCCAACACTGGTTTCAGTCACTTTTGCCCATCGCCACCTATTTAAGGTGTGGTCCACCCATTACGTTGTCAATGTCAACACTTGGAATAACCACCTCAATGCTAACAGCCGATCCAAAGAGATGTTAAGGAAGTAGAAGGCCGTCCACACCAGCCACCAGGAGGGTAGTGTCAGCAGCACCCCTGCTTCATCTACTGCACCCCTGCCGACCGAGTTCGAGTCCTATCAGGAGCGAATTTCCAGGATCTCACCCAGGTGGGCTGCTTCTATAAAAGAATGCCTTGGTTGCTAGTGCCCATGGGTCTTTTTTTTCATCTACTGCATCCCATCTTCCATGCCCATCACCATGGGATACCGATGCCTTCGTCAAGCAGGAATGGGACCTCGCCATCATTCCTTACGCTCGACCCCTAAAGGTACTTACCCACAATTACACTTAAAGGAGGTGTTCTAATGACGAGAGTAAGGTAATGTTTATGTTAATCCTAAAGCATTAAATCTAACAATGGATTCTTATGGAGAGGTGGAAGCATTTTATGGCTCAATGCATGCAAGGCAGATCACCAAGACGATTAACATATGATCTTAAAGAGGTGTTAAGGCAGTAGATGGCCGTCTCAATGCCGGCCACCAGGAGGGTAGTGTCGATGCCACCCCTACTTCATCTCCTGCATCCCATCTTCTACACCCATTTACATGGGATACAGATGCCTTCGTCACAGGAACGGGACCTCGCCATTGTGCCCTACGCACGACCACCAAAGGTTCTTACCCACAATTACACTTCAAGAGGGTGTTCTAATGACAAGATTAAGGTTTTGTTTATGTTCATCCTAAAGCATTAAGGCTAACAATGGATTCTTATGGAAATGTGGCAGTCTGTTTGTGGCTCAATGAATGCAAGGCAGATCCCCAAGAGAATAAACATGGGGCATATCGCACGAATCTATGGAAGTCAGTCAATCCATAGCTTGACTCGTCTATTTCAATAACACATTCTTATTAGTATAGTGAAATAGTGCTATTAACATCTAAAGTTTCTTGAGTGACGCTCAGAGGTGATAGGTTTCCCGCGGAATTCTAGTGGAAATAGCTTTCCTACGGATTTTCGGCGGTTCGTGCCAATATATGCAATCAAAATTTTAGATCAGCATCAACCCCCACCCCCCCCCCCCCCCCCCCCCCAAATATAGTTTTTGCTCATGACGGTTCGATTCATCCTACTCCATAATTTAGATAAACTATTTCCAACATAGATGATTACCATGTGGAATGCAGTATGTTAACGTGTGAGCAATGATTCCTCATCATGTCACGTGAGCTACTGAAAACCTTTGAGCGGACACTGTTAAGAATGATTTTATATCATCCCGTAAAAAATAAGTTACGTATGTGGATTCTTATGAAAATGTAGCAGCTTTTTTATGGCTAAATGAATGCAAGGCAGATCACCAAGTGCATGTAACATAACCCACAAATCAGTCGACATTGGTCAACCATACGAGCCTAACTGATATATTTCATTAAAAAATCTGGTTACTACAATGAAAGTGTGCTATTAACACGAAATTAATGGTTCTTCAGTAAGTAATATTTTCCCACACAGTTTCCTGCAGCGATAGCTTTCCAGTGCAATTCTGGTGGCGATGGCTTTCCCACAGAGTTCCAGCGATCATACCTCACTTTATTGTTCATTACCTAGAAATTTCAGTTCACTGTTATATGCAGAATATTACATAGTGTATTGACCGGTCAGCCATGCCACCAAAACAGTTCCAGAACCGATATAAAACACCCCCAAAAACATAACATTGCCTCTATCAGATGTGCATCCTACTCATAATCAATCGTATTTTAGATAAATTGTTTGCACTACAAGATAGGATGATCAGAAGATGGCAATGCACTATGCTAAACATGTGAGTACGATTCCCACCGATTCACAACTTTAAGCCACACAATTAAGCCAATCCAATGACCTTTCGACTGTTTCATCAATCAGCCAACACAAGCAATCCGAATTTGCTAGATAAGCAAAAAGTGTGCACCCTTTCCATGATCTACCACGAGTTGAAAAATTACCTTGAGAAAGCCCACATTTTGCCCACTCGGCAACGTCCGCACCCTTCTTATTCCATAAGAAATCAATGATCTTCCTCTGCTTCATCAGGAAACTTGACACCCCATCGGCGCACAAGACAAAATCCACGAAGACAAGAATGAGATGAATCCACCAAGAAATACATGCGGGACAATATTCTATGACAAGCATACAGGAGAAGTACATCATACTTGAAATTCTTATTAGCCCATAGGGCATGCTCGTGTTATTTGTTGTAGCATATCTAAGTCTAATAAATGTCGTGGCTACTAAATTGACTAATAAAAAAAGGCTACACACTGAAAAATGGGACTGCACTATTTTTGCTGCAAGCAATAAAAGGGAAACCTTTCAGATTCAACTCGATTCAGAAGGCTCACTTGGGCACTATGAAAGGTTCAGGAAAAGTGTGCTCTTAAGATCGTCACCTGCAACCAAGAGGAATATTTCTAAGTGAATAAATCCACGCAATCTAGTGAAAAGAAGAAGTTGTGTTCTCATGTAAAAAAAAAGTTGTGTGCATGACACTTCTAGTTATCTTATAAAATAACCAATAGCAGGGCAGGTCATCTTTTGTAAACAAAATCGTTTAGAGAGAGAGAGGTATGTCAACAATGGCAAACACGACAGAGCTTCCGCCATATTTGAATGAGTTAGCTTGATCTTTCGGAGTGTTCTAAGTCAAGGGAAACTGAATGTGGTCCACAAAAGATCTCTTAGGAAAATTTCTATAAAATGCATTCCTCACATAAAAAATATATTTTCTTAAGCATCCCAATTCTCTATGCTATGAGTATCGGGAAAGAATTTACTGTCATTGTTGATGTAAGAAGATGCGCCCTCCTCTGCCCCCTCCCTTTGTCTCTCAGTGAAGAGGAGTATGAGGAGAGCACGAGAAAGACCAAAGCCAAGAAGTGATTGCGACAACAGCCGTGACAGAATGAGTCGAGCATGAGGAAGAGCAGAGGCGGAAGAGAGCGTGTGGCGATGGGTGCCAACGAATGTGGAGATCTCGACAGTAATGGCAACGACACGGCCACCTCCGATCTTCTCTACTTTACACAAAGGAGCAGACACAGCGGTGTACACACGTTTTTATGCTTCTTCGGCAAGGGAAGAGAGCCAGATACGCGGAAACGAAAGCGACCTCTGATGTTCCCTCCTGATGGGTGGCTGCACACAAGGCTGGTACTAATGAAGTTAGGTTGGACATAGCAAACTAATTGCCAACGATTTATTAAGATTCATTGTTGTCAGCTATTGAAGTCCTTCGCAGCTCCATCGACATCGTCGCGACGGCCCATGGGACGAGAGAGGATGAGGTAGCAGAAGGGGAGGAGAGGGAGGGGTTGACGTGGCGAGGATAGTGGGCTCCTCACCACACCCAGGAGTTGTGTAATGTTGTGGGCGACACGACGGTACATGCAGCAGAGAGCCGACCTCAAGGTGACCGTTGGTAAAATCCTCATCGGCCGCGGCCACGCCATATCCTACTCTTTTTTCTCCTGGTCTCATAACTCCTTTTCAGAATCTTTTCACATATGGTGTCATCTAGTACTACTTTAAATGATGATTTTATTTTCATTCTTTTGGATTGTTGATGTGGGTACGATAATAATCCAGGTTTTCATGTTGTGAAGGATGGAAAATATCGTATCTAAGTTTACTCCGGTATTATGTCTACCAAATTGACTTAAATATTGGCTAACATTGAAAAAACTGTGACTTCAATCTTTTAGATGCTTCAAAGCAATAAAAAAGTTACCTTTCACATTCAACCTGATTCATATTTGTATTCACAAGGCATCATGGAAGGTCCACAAAAAGTGTGCATTCAAGATCATCAGTGCAACCTAAAGGAATACTTCTAACTGAGTAAACCCGGGGGAATCTAATGAAAAGAAGTTGAGAGAAGTCCATATTACACCCCTAAATCTGTCGTGAAGTTTAGATTATAACCCTCAACTTCAGTTTGATCCGACTTACCCCCTTCATCTCTGAAAACCGTTCAACATACACCCATCTCTCCATCTTGACTGGTTTTGACTATGGTATTGGTTTATGTGGCACATGTCAACCTCCAGGTTACCTTGTGTTTCTCACCTGTCTTAGTTCCCAATCCATGACGTTTCAAGTGATCAAGTCCCTTCGCATTCTCACTTGACTAGTGTTATCTCCCGATCCTAAGTGACCAAATGCAGCAGCTAGGATTACCGGAATCAGACACGGTGCCTGCATCGTGAACAATGGCGGGTGGTCTACCGAGATGGAGTTTGGTTATGACGTTGTCTAGGACACTGGGATGCGACAATGTGGCGTTTAGAGGTGAGGAGGCGGGCCTCGGTAGTGAGGGGCGCTTGTCGTCGAGCTCGACAGCGGCCGGATGCGCAGCATGACTACGTCTGATGTGGTACATACTGTATCCCCTTGCTGATGTGGTGCCACATAGACAAATATCACTGATAAAACCAGTCAAGATGGAGAAAGGGGTGTATCTTAAACGGTATTGAGAGTTGAAGGGGGTAAGTTAGACCAAACTGAAGTTGAGGGTTGTAATCTGAACTTTGTGACAAGTTTAGGGGTGTAATATGGACTTCTCTCAAAGAAGTTTTATGCCTGAAGGTTTTAATTATCATACAATAACCAATTCCAGGGCTGGTCATCTTTCATACATAGTTTACAATTTTACGACAAACAAATCACATATAACAAGCCAGCTAAAAGGTAAACTAATTAGCAAATTTGTTAAGTATTTGTTGTTGTGAGCTACTTTTATTTTCAATCCTTCTTAAGGTCACGTCAGAAGCTGAATCTGTTCATGTGTATCATTTTTATGTGTCTTGTGTAGTTACTTTTCGTTAAGAGTCTTTCACACACCTGTGTAACGACATGTTAGTCCCCCCCCCCCCTCCCTGCATCACACCTTTCCAAAACCCATCTGTCACATTTCACACGCTGCCACTCCTTCTCATCCTCCCTCTCCTTCCTTCCCACCCCAAGCCCTATCTCTGCCGCCGCACCAAAGTCCTAGCTTGCTCGTTCGTGAACCATGCCGTCAACACATCAGCACCAAAAACAGACATTAGTTTAGCATATGGATTCTGATGAAGAGATGGCAGATTTTTATCGTTCAATGAATGCAAGGTAGATCACGAAGAGGACATACTTGTATCGCACGAATCAATGGAAGTTGGTCACTCCATATAAGCATGACTAATCTATTTTTGTAAAACTTTTTATTACTATGACAAAAGAGTGCTATTAACAATTTAACATTTAGAGTTTCTTGAATGACACTTTTCTGCGTATTTACAGCAGCGATAGGTTTCCAGCGGTGATAGCTCACAACAGGGTAGTGGAGTTAGTTTAGTATCTGTATTCTTATGGAAAGGTGGAAGATTTTTATGCTCAGTGAATGCAAGGTAGATCACCAAGAGGATAGACATGCAACGTATCCCACGAATCAGTCAACATTGGTCAATCCATACAAGCTTAGCCGTTCTATTTCACTTAAACATTCCTATTGCTGCAATGAAAGAGTGTGCTATTAGCATGAAATTAATGTTTCTTTCAATAATGCTTTCCCAGGCATTTCCGGAGGGGATATCTTTCCCGCGTAATTCTGGGTGTGAAAGCGTTCCCGCGAATTTTCAGCCGTGATAACTCATTGCACTGGTCATTACCTAGAAATTCCAATTCACTAATATATGCAGGATACTACATACAGTATCGACAGTCAGCCATGCGACCAAAATAGTTCCAGAATCAACATACAACACCCACCCAAAAAATAAACTTTTGCTTCTATCAGATGTGCATCCTACTCATAATCTGTCATATTTTAGATAAATAATTTGCATCGTAAGGTGTGATGATTCCTTGTCACCGATTCCCAACCTTAAGCCATACAATAAAATCAATCCAATGACCAACACATGCAATCAGAATTTCAGACAAGCAAGCAAAATTACCTTGAGAAAACTCACATTTCGTCGGTGCGGCCTTGTCCCCGCCCTTCTGAATACGGAAGAAATCGAAGATCTTCCTACGCTTCATCGGAAGACCTTAACACCCCATCGGCGCTGCGCACACAGGAAAAAATCAACAAAGAAAAAAAGAATGAGATGAAAAAACACGCAAGCGAACAAAATGGTGAGATCAAACGAGCTCAGGCTGGCGGGAAGGAAGTACGCACCGATGATGGGCTTGGAGGGCGGGCCGCAGAACCAGGGGCCGAGCAGGACGGCGGCGAGGATGGGGTGGAGGCGGAACCGCTGAAGGTGTGGCGGCCGCGGTGGCAGAGTAGCACCTCCTCGTCGCGGTCCCGCGCGCCGCAGGCGTAGAACAGGGCGGCATCGCGCCACGTGCGGCGGCGCGTCCATGGTCGGCGGCCTCGTCGCCACGCCCGCCGCCATCGCCTCGTCGTGTCGAGCGGCGGCGGCGGCGGCTATTTTTCGGTTTTTTTTGTTTTTGAGACAAAGAGGCTAATTCTCGTGAATGCCTTCACGCTGTATGGGCTACATGGGGCAATTGGATAAGGCGCACAGGCCCATCAGCTATACTTTTAACAGTTCTGCAGCCCGTTTCCTTTTTAACAAAAATTCAGAACGGCTTGTAATAAAAAACAAATATTAGAACTGGACCGTAAGCAGCACATGAGTAACAGTACTGAACACATGGGTGATTGCTGAGAAAGTACCCAGCGCCATCATGTGTCACTAGGATAACCAACTCATACTAGGAAGTTTCACGCACCGACACGTAGTTATCGTGTCCCGTCGATAGTCATTATTCATGTGTCACTAAATGTGTGGTCACTAACACTCGTCTCACATATCGAGAAAGCGCTATAATTGAAAACAGATACTGTAAAGATGTCATAGTGTGGTTGTACTCTTAGGTCGCCGTTTTGCTGATGCGGTTTGTTATATGTGAGTCATTACTAGGTTATGTAAGCTCAAAATTGAACTCATAAGTTCAATCGTAAAGAGTTATGTGTAAACAATCTGAGCACCCATCTGACTTGTTTGTGTGGCAAATTGCTTACCCCGGGGTTATTCCGAAAGTGTTATTTGCTCCTGAGCTCCAGTGCTCCCTCCATTTAAAAAAATTGAAAATTATATTTTTGAGTTTCAAAAAATTCTGAAAAAATCACGGGTGTAGCCAATGGTGTATCCCATAAACGTGCAAAATTTCAGTTTGAAATACTTTATACTATGGGCTATACAAAAATAACAAAATCTGGTAAAACTTGGAGATTTGAAAATAGGCATATTTATATCAATAATTTTTCATTTTTGTATAGCTCAAAATAGATAGTATTTTGAAATTTTACCCGTTCGTGGAATATACTATTGGCTACACCCAGAAATTTTTTCAGGATTTTTTGAATCTCATAAATATGACTTCTGATTTTTTAAAATTGGAGGGATCATTGGTGCCCGGGAGTAAAAAGTTTGTACTGGGGTTATTTCTCTATAATAGTCGGAAGCATAAAACATGGTAGAAAAATACAACATTATCTTTTTAGATGGTTTAACGACAAATATCATGTTTTCTCGCTAAATTCATATACTGGAGTACATCCATTTATACTACATAATATTCATTGTTTATATAAAGATCTAATTTATAAATGCCTCATAGTAAAAGATTTCCATGTTTGCTATGAAACTTATTATATATGTACATATCAAACTATGGTTAGTACATTCAAATAGGTGTTCAATTCTATTAAGTAGAAGGATTTATCATTTATTGTAAATATTTTTGGAACCATTGATAGCCATGACAAAAGAAAGTGACCTCCTTTAATTTCTTAGATAGTTCAATAATCACTGAAACTAAATTTATTAATGGATTCTTAGATGAATTTATTGACCGTTTTCTTTTTTATGGAATCTTTTAGCTCATCTTGAATTATACTTTTGGTCTTTATTTTGAATATGCTAGCAAAGTACCTACATACCCACAGTTTGAGTATGAAAATAAACCAAGTACCAGTTGGACCAAGACTCACATGAATAGATGAATATAAATCACGATTAAAATTCATCAATTCCCCATTCAGTCATAAGTATATATGATTCAGTGTGAATAAAATGTACTACTGCTTTGTTTCTCAAATCATTAAATATGGTAGATTGTGTAAACAGACATTGTTTTGTATTTTAAAGTTAAAGGAAACATAACATGTTGTTTGCACCTCGATATTGATCTTTGTTTGAACTTGCGTGTAGGAATGCTATCCCTCAAGGAGGTTGATCTTGTATCATTCTCTTCTACCCCTCCTACCTTCTCCACTCTTCTTCCTCTATCTGCATGGCTTGCACCCCATCTCATTTTTTAGTGTAGGTCAAAAGTATGATTCCTTTTAGTGCTTGCTTGTTCTCTCTAGCTCGCAACTCTAACATTCTCCCCTTTTTTTTCTCCGCCTCATGTTGATCTCTATCATTTGAAATGCTAGAGGACATGCTCCTCAAGTTTTCATCTTCGTCATCGAACACTATTATAGCAAACTCCTTTAACCCCTTTCTTCTCCCTCGTCGTCCCGTCCACGACCTCTTTCTCTACGACCTCCTTTGACACCTTTCATTCATGCTACGTACCTTTGAAACATACGAAGACAATGAGCGAGGAGTGGTGAATTATCTTCTCATCTAGCCATAATACATCTTCACACTCCTTTAGCACAAGATCAACTAGTCTAAAAATCCACATTTCTCGGCCATCCTCTCTTATTGGCAACAAAGATGTCCTTTTGTTCGGGGTTAATTATAGCTGCACGTGAGATCAGATTGCGAACGTCAATCTTCACTCGCATCCTGACACCTTCTATTGACCCCTTCACCAACATATCATCTAATGCGATGAAGGTTCAACACATTTGGACAATTGCTTCGCGATATTCTCCGTTCACGTCTTTTTACATCAGGTTAAGCACGTGAACAAATGAATAGGACTCGTTTAGTTCAACCGAATTAGTGCCCACCCAACCATCATACTCTGCCATTAGCAAGGGACATCCTCGGAAAATCCAAGAAGTACCATACATCACTTGTTTCCAATCATCCAAACACTTAAATTGCATGGAGAAGAGATCGTCTTCAATTCCTCGGAATTCAACCTCCTTCTCGATGTTCCAGTAGATCTTCCTCTAGAACGATGTCTTATTCTTCATCCTCTCAAAGGTACAACTCGTTTATAAGAATCTTCCTAGACTTCCTAGTCCTTTTGGTTCATCGCCGTCTCTCGTCTCGTAGAACAATTTTCGCTTTTCCTTGCTGATTTATATGTGTCCCAGTTGTCTACATATGGATCAGACAAAGTTTGATTAGAGTCCCACTCGGTTTTGGACATGAATCTGGCCCGGAGAGGGTAATTTTGGTGGAAACACTCAGCCATCGCCAAGAGGCTGGATATAAGCCCTAGTTTCCTATGGGCGAAAAGACACATCTCTCCCAAATCTAGATTGAATTTAGATATTTTTCGACATTATGGATATAAAATATATCTAACACACCAACATAGTTTAAGTTCGAAGTTCAATATTTATTTTTAGAAACAGAAAAGACACGGTATAGGCCATGCTACTCGTAACAGAATTTTGGTTATATATGGATTTATCTGTTTTGTTTCTCGATGTGTCGATTAAAACTGTGGCATGGACACATGGTAGATGCACACTACGTTGTCGTCAAATCTTTTGCGGCACTGTGTGAGTTTTTTGTAGTGTAATTATACATTGGTAGCATGGTTAGTGCACGAGGTCATCTTTGGTACAACGTAGAGCACATTTGGAATGGAAGAAAAATATTTCATATATAAGGGGAATTCATCTTCGGGTCCTACGTGTAGATGCACCCCCTATATAAAAATGACATTTCAAAATGTAAAAAAATTCTAAACAAAAAGTTTCGGACATACATCTGCATATTCTATGTTCGTAACAAAAAGTTTCATGAAAAAATGACATTTTTTGTGTCCTGTGTAAAAAAGAAAAATTCCAGTGCTCCCAAATAAACTTCTACAGAAACATTTATTTGTCCTCTTCACCCAGGCCACAAAAAATGACCCTTTTATGAAGCTTTTTGTGCGATCATAAATATGCGGGTATATGTCCAAAATTTTTGTTTGGAATTTTTTGACACTAAAAAGTATTTAAAATATTTTGCATCTAGACCTACGACCCAAAATACCGTATCCATATATAAGTAGCTACATACAAAAGAGAGGAGAAATGGGGAAATCATTTTGTATTCCTTGAGGACAGCTCACAAGATTGCCACAGGCCTTATGGTGTTTGCATATTGTGAGTGCCCTTGGAAGTGAAAAAATAACAAGTGTGTATAAATAGCCGCAACAATCATAGGAAAGCCACATTTGCACTGGCAAAAATATTTGAATAAGAATTCGATCCAATTACATACAACTTTAACAGCAACACCACCCAATAATGGGGTGAGTTGTTTTTCTTCCACTTCCAAATGTGCCTCTAATTGGGAATAACAGCTACTTATAGATTGATATATAGAGACATGGGAGGATATATACTCCTATATAAAGGGATACAAATCCCTGAAAGACTAAAGCCGTGCAGGTACTCCGCAATAAAAATAAAACTGAATGAGAAGATGACATCTCAGGAGGTCAAGAGAAAAAGAAAGGAAGATCCCACTAGTCTCTCTCCACAGCTGAACGGAGGCTATCACTATTAACAGCACCATCACCTATCAACTTCCGCCATTTGGGGATCTTCTCGAAAATCGAACTGTATATAAGTTATTGGACACTGCCGGCAATGCTGAAAATGTCGCCTTTAATCCCTATCCTCTTCTGAATGTTGTCAAAAACTGTTGGGGAGATGTCAGATGAAATGATGCGTTGGGTACGCATACTCATGTCCATTGTAGTCGTAGTACAGCTTCTCACCACGAGCGATATCACGGCAGGCCACCAACAGGACATGGCTCTCGCCGTCGATGTTGTACCTCACACATTTGACATTCTGCTTCTTCCTGCCTTCCCTGCAGGAGTTTAACAGTATTAGACTGATATAAGGGCATCATATCTTTCAGAACATAATACAAGAATATTTGAACTGAATTCGGCAAGAATTACATAAAGGGAAATTGATTGCCAAGAAAAAAATGACACCTAAATATGCAAATGCTGGTCATAGTGTAGAAATGCATCTAACACATTTTACGTTCATAAATAGACAGTGAGTACTTACGGAGTGTGGTTGTTAATGCCACTGATAAAACGGGCAATGTTTCCACGTTTGTCAGGGCAAATAACAAGCTTCTTGGAGGGATCAGCTGTCGACAGAAGGGTCATTATACAGTCACAGTCATCATTTGCTCTGTTCTCTAAGTAATCAACATCTCCAGCGTATTCAGCTATGAAGGTCAGATCCTTAATGTCTGCATCAGCCTGCACAGTGAAGCTGAAAATAAATATGTATTAGTTACTTCCTCTGTACAGAAAAATGTAAGTGTTAGAAGCATAATGTATCCTAGAAAGTACCCCTCGCATGAATCAAAAACCACAATAAGTGGAGGGTATTCTCCTCTTTGCTGCATGCATCTGCAAAGTTCTATTGTTTCTTTATCCTCTTTAGTCAGAACCTTGAAAGTGTAGGAGTGTATCGTTAGCCACCAAGAGATCCAAAAAATATAATACTGTTGTACGTAGAAATGTGCTAACCTGCATACCACCTTCTTCCAATTTTGCTTGATTGGCAGATTTAGGGGCCATAGTAGGAAAGTAAGACAACTCATTACTGAAGTCCATTTTTGAAGATGTCAAGGCAGTGGCTGCAGAAGCCATTTGTTTGAGCCTTTGAACACTATCTTCAGTTGGGACAAATGGCAGCAACTTCCTCTTCTTCTTGTGCATAACAAGAGAACGCCTCCTTCGTCTCTTAGCATCTATAGAAGTATGAAGTAAAATTGTTATGTCAAGACCACACTTCAAGAGCTTAACTGGGTAGATAATAGATAAACATTACAAGCACACATTTGTAACATCTGTTCAGTTAATTTTTAAGTATAGAATATGGGAACATGAAAAATTATGCTTTTGACCAAGAAAGTGGAAACTAGGAATATTGGAAGCGTTGATGTTTTGGCCAAGATCATCAAATATATGTGGGCCTATATTAAATGACAAGCATATTTGAGACTCGTATTAACCCATTGGCAGGATACTTTGTATGGAACGACCAGCCGTGCAACCAAAACAATTCCAGAATCCGATATACATACCCCCGACAAGATATGACTTCCCCAATTAGCTGGGTGCATCCTAGTCAACTTATAATCATTCATATTTTAGAAAAAACTATTTGCAACCATGAGATGATCCGAAGGTAGCAATGCAGTAGCTTAACAGGTGAGTGACTATTTCTCATCATTGATTGCTTAAACCATACAACAAAAATCGTCTGTTCAATGTTCATCAATCAGACAACACATACAGTCAAAATTACAGAATTAACATACAAAACCTCCCACAAAACATAACTTTTGCTTGGGTTCATCCTACTCATAATTGACAATATGTTAGATAAATTATTTGCGACATACTGTAGATGATACGCAGGTGATAATGCAGTATGCTTAACATGTGAGTAATGATTCCTACTCATGTCACGGTGAGCTACTGAAATCCTTGAAGTAGACCTTGAGGAATTATTATATAATAAGTGTAGATGGGTTTCGTATATGGATTCGTATGCAGAGATGGCAGTTTTTTATGGCTCAATGAATGCAAGGCAGATCACCATGAATCACACGAACCAACCGACATTTTAGATCATCCCATATAACATTATTATCTAATAAATGCACATAAATTTTGTATATGGGTACGTAGGCAAAGGTGACAGCTTTTGATGGCTCAATGAGTGCAAGGCACATCACTATGAATGCCATGAACCAACCAGCATTGGTCAATCTGTACAACTTGACAGATCTATTTCAATAAACATTTCTATGACTACAATGAATGAGTGTGGTACTAAAATGCAACTAATATTTCTAATTCTTTCCCGCACATTTCCCGCAGCGGTAGCTTTCCCGCGCACTACAGGCGGTGATAGCTCACTGCATCGGGAATTACCTAGAAATTCTAATTCGCTAATTTATGCAGAATACTACATATTGTATGCACTGGTCAACATACAATAAAAATATCCAGAATCAACATACAACACCCAAAAAAAATTAGCTTTTGCTCCTATCAGATGTGTATCCTACTCTTAATAAATCATATTTTGGATAAACAGTTTGCAACCAAAACAATTTCAGAATCGACATTCGACACCCCTCTAAAAATATAGTATAACCTTTGCTCCAATCAGGTGTGCGTCCTACTCGTAATCAGTCATATTTCAGATAAATTATTTGCACTGCATTGTAATATGAACAGAAGATGGCAATGTAGTATGCTACACAGGTGGTGATGATTCCTCATCACCCATTTCCAGCCTTAAGCCATACAATAGAACCAATCCAATCCCCAAATCATGCGATCATAAATTCATAAATAAGTGGTGAAGCAATAGTGCACCCTTTCCATGACCTCCTAAGAACCACACACATTGGGTCGACTGGTCAACATGCAACCAAAAAAAAACCTGAATCAACATACACCACCCACTAAAAAATTCTAACTTTTGCTCCTGTCAGATGTGCATCCTAGTCTTATTCAGTCAAATTTTAGATAAACAATTTCAGAAGCGACATTCCACACCCCTCTAAGAAGATATAACTTTTGCCCCAATCGGGTGTGCATCCAACTCATAACAACTCGTATTTCAGATAAACTGTTTGCAATAATACCATCAGCAGATAACAATGTAGTATGCTAAACAAGCGGTGATGATTCCTCATCACCGATTCCCACCCAACCCCCCAATCATGCGATCAGAAATTCACATATAAGCAGTCAAGCAATAGTGCACCCGTTCCATGACCTCCTAAGAATTGCAAGATGATTATACCTTGAGAAACTCCACATTTTGCCGGCACG
Source organism: Poa pratensis (assembly GCA_947311845.1). Lineage (NCBI taxonomy): Eukaryota > Viridiplantae > Streptophyta > Magnoliopsida > Poales > Poaceae > Poa > Poa pratensis. Next base: position 6,205,633 of record CAMZMU010000127.1, read on the forward strand.
GGGTTGTCGACGCCCTTCTGGATCCTGAAGAAATCGATGATTTTGCTCTGCTTCAACGGGAAACCTAGCACCAAGAAAAAGAGTGAGACGAAATTCACGGCAGGCGAGCGCGAAGGAGGAGACGAAGCAAGAATGGGGAAGATCGATCGAGCTCGGGCGGAAGGGGAAGCACGCACTGATGATGGGCTTGGGGGGCTGCTTGCAGTCGGGGCAGAGCCAGGGGCCGAGCGGGACGGCGGCGAGGATGGGGCGGAGGCAGAAGGTGTGGCGGCCCCGGTCGCAGAGGTCGCACAGGAGCAGCTCCTCGTCGTGGCCGCCGCCGCCGCAGACCTCGCAGAGGACGACCTCGTGCCGCGCGCGCGCCACGGGCGGCGGCGCGCCGACGGGGCGCGACCGGCGCATCACGTCGGAGATCGAGCAGAAGCGGCGCGGCTCCGGCGGCGAGCCGGGCGCCGCTGCCGCCGTCCGCTTCCTCCGCAGCTCCGGAGAGGACGTCGCCGCTGACGACGGCGGCGCGCGGCGGCCCATGGGAGAGAGGTGGCGGAAGGGGAGGAGGGGAGGGTGACGGGGCGGTGGTGGGCTCCTCACTCGCGGCGCGACGGGACAGGCGAGCAGCAGGAGGAGAAGAGGGGAGGTAAATAGCGAGAAGCTGGAGGTGACCGTTGGTAAAAATTTCCTCTCCTTCATACTCCCTTTCGTTTCTTTCCTCTTTAGGAACTCACTCACCAACCCTTTTCAAAATCTTTTAGACACATGGTGTCATTTAGTACTTTGGATGATGATTGTGTCTTGATGCTTTCGGATTGTTGTGGTTGTTCACAAGATCTTTTACATAGGTGACATTCAAGACTTTAGATGACTTCATTTTTATCATCTTGGGTTATCGTTATGATGCACGAGTCGCCGCCTCACGAGATTACGCGGGAAGTCGACACAGATTGTCGTGGCGCGAAGAGTTTATCTGTTTGAATTACAGGAAGTGGTCACGGCGCGGGTTTTCTTTTAAAGGTGGTACACGTGACGTGGCGGTGTCTATAGACCACACGCAGGGAGAGATACGGGTCATCGCCTCATGGGATCACGCGGGAAGTTGACACAGGCTATCGTGGCGCGAAGATGTAACGTATTTTGAATTGCCTGAAATTGTGATGTGCACGCGAAAAAAAAGTTAGAGGTGGCGCGTTCTCGTGATGTGGCGGTGTCAGTAGGCCACCCGCGATGAGATATACCAACGGTATTATTGCGGCAGGTGTTTTTTCTCATTTTTTGGAAGTAATTAGCAAAATGCCAAAAGTAGAAATATTGCGCCAGAAAAGATAAAGCGTTATTAATCTCGAGCATTTATTATTTTTAAATTTGAAAAAGGGCCACGTCATGTTTTGGAAGTAATTAACAAAATGCCAAAAGTAGAAATATTTCGCCGGAAAAGATAAGCGGTATTAATCTCGAGCATTTATTGTTTTCGAATTTTGAATAAAAAAGGATAGTAATGCCCTTGTCTTATTCCAAAGTTCACCTACCACAATGGTGTGAGTAGATCACTACCTGCAAGAGATATATGAACGTTATTACTGTGATATGCTCCTTTGTTTCATACTTTGGAAGTAAATAACAAACGCCAAAAGGGATTCATTCTGCAATAAAAAAAACTTAGACGTTACTAGTGTCAAGCATTTATTGTTTTCAAATTTGAAAAATAAAATTTATTAATTTATTATTGCATTAGGCGTTTTGTTTTATATTTTTAGAAGGAGTCCATAAATGCCAAAGGTAGAAAATATTTCGCAGGGAAAAAGATAGAGGGGTGATTAATTTCAAGGAATTTATTGTTTTCAAATTCTGAAAGTTCAATCATTTATTGTTGCATTAATTAGGATCTCTTTCATTTTTAGGAGTTATCTATATTGATAAAAAATATAAATTATTTCACTATGAAAAAAATTATATGAGCACATATACTTCAAAAAAAATGCTCGGTTTTGTACAATTTTAACGGCTAACATTTCAACAACTCTACCGAATTATGTTTTCAATAATTCAACCAACACCTCACCGCAACAGAGGAACCAAACATGGTGTGCGTGTGTGTTACTGCTGGTTTCGCCAGCTTGTTCCTGTAAGTTGTAATCTCCTTAGCCGGTTGTTGGCTTCGTTAATTCAAAGCCGGGCTCTTCTCGAGTCTTCCGTCTATAATTCAACCAACACATATACTTTGAAGTTTGTACAATTCTATACTTTCAGTAACTACAAACAGTCAACATTTATTTCCAGCAATTCTATCAACATGACATTTGCAATCAGACCTATTTTCAAATATTAAAAAATATTGTGACATGACGCATGTACAACAGGGGACTTTCGGTAGATCCATGCGTATGTTGTTGTTGGCACCTGTGCGACTGCCTTCTCCTCAATCTTCCCGATGTCCCCTCCATGCCCTCGCCATGACTTGATGCGCCTCATTTCTTCCTCTTCTCTCCTAAGTTTTTTTTTTTGAGGGAATCTTCTATTGTAGTTTTTTTTTTTGGAAATTATCTTCTCTCTGGTCAGCTGTGCGGCGGCACCTGCGGCCTTGTCGATCCAGTTCGGCCCATAGAACCTAGAGCTGGGCCATGTCTGTCGCCTCGGCCTAGCCCATGTCACGGAACTGGCACTCCTGGTCTCGGTCGCACCGATGTGCCCAACCAGGCCCAGACGCGCATGGGTGCAGCTCCTCGAAACATGCTTTCGTCCCGCTTTATAAATAAAACAACCGCCCACAAGCATACAGATATCCAGTTACAGAATCCAAAAACAACAACAAGTCTGCTAGGGTCACAGCACAAAGATGCCCAAAGCTAAAACGAGCTGATACAACTCCACATGGGAGTAACTCAGTGGCTGGATGACGCAGATAGAAGGCGTGCCACCCTCAGAAGCTTCTCGATCAATCCATCTAGCCGCTCCTTGTCCCGCTGTCTACAGAGCGGGTGCCACTGCTGCAAAAATGCCAAGAATTTGAAAACAGAGTCAGAGTCACGTCTCAGAAAGACACGCTCAATAACCATCTTGTTACGAATAGTCCAAAGGGTCCAGGTCATCGCGGCAAACACTAACCAGAAGAGGCGCCTCCTCTTACCAGTACGGTTCGCCTGCACTTCTAGGAATTCAGCAAGGTCTTGGGCCTGCCACTCAGGCCCAAGCGCCTCGGCCAGAAAACTCCATAGAAAGCGAGCTGCGGGGCAAGAGAAAAGAATATGGGTCCCCGACTCTGAGACCGCGCATAGGGGACAATTACCATCCCCCGGGCCAAAACGCTTGACCACCTCCACACCAGAAGGGAGGCGGTCTCTCAGCAACTGTCACGTAAAGATCTTAATCTTCAGTGGCATAGGGGCCTTCCACAAGTGGGAGGTCCACGAAAGCATGGGTGCAGCGCGAACTAGCCTCCGGGTGAACTGGCACCGTGTCATCGCGGGTGACGCTGAGTGGAGCAACAACGACGACCACCACCACAATGAAGATGCGGATGAGAACGACGACAATGATGAGGTTGAGAATGAAAACGATGATGAGGTGGACAACGGAGATGGAGAGGACGATGATGATGTGGACAACGGAGATGGAGAGGATGATGTTCACAACAATGGCGATGAGGAGAACGAAAAATGGTGATGAGATGGACAACGGAGATGGAGAGGATGATGTTGACAACGACGGCGATGAGGAGGCTGTGGCCGGAAATGACGACGATGAAGAGGACACGGACAAGATTTTGAATGCCACGGTCTGTGGAAACGATGAGAAGGAACCTAATGATACCATCGAGACCACCTGGCACTTGGTTGAATCAGGTGGGAGGCTGCTCATGGTGAGGCGACAGAGGCAATGCCACGGATGTGATAAGTTCACTCGTAAGGTGGAGGTCTTGGAAGCGGACATGGCCGCGAGCTCGTGGGTGGCGGCTGATGGATGTCTTGACGTACGGCGAGGCGATCTTCATCAGCAGCCGCTTCTCCAAGTCCATCCGGGCGTGCGGAGAGATGGAGGAGGATGGCATCCACTTCATCGACACCCGTGACACATTCAACATGAGATCCCAAATCATCAGCGAGCCGCAGTACGACGTCCGCTACCGTATTACAGCGGGGAGCTTCGACTGCAGCAGGGATTGGCCAACCTGGGTCTTTCCACCGGAGCTGGTGGTCTAAACGTTTTTGTAACGGTGCCCTACCATTTTTGCATAGGACGAGCATCTTGAAATAAGATGATTCCATCCATTATTTCCGTCACTTCTTACTTACCATGATCTCTTTATAAGCTGAATTCCAAGGAAAAGAATTCTCACCACTGCTTGCCGCCTGCTCGGGCTCGTTTTTCCTCCGCATCGTTTCCCTCCCCTAAGCAATTTTCTCAGTGTCGGTCAGTATATACATGCCCATTCGACATGAACGGTGCATTTTTGTGGCAAATCTGTAATATCGAACGGCATGGCTCTCCATCTCCTATTAGCACGTCTATGTTTTTCAATACAGTTTTCCGGGTCAAAAAATAACGAGGGAAAACAGGCTAAAGACCCTCACCTTCTGTTACTAAACAACCATCAGGAGCTACAGAAATTGCTCTTTATGTACAGCCACCAGACATGCCACAGCAGACCTTATATATATTACTAAATTTTATTTGATACTCCTAGATTCTATCATACACAGCATAGCAGAAATTTCCACAATTTCTGTTTTCTACAAAGTCGTTCCCCTTCAGAATTTCCACAGGAGACCTTTTCTCCAAAGTCGAATATTACAATTTAACCGGCAGTTTGATAGCTAATCTATTCTAAATCCAACTAGAGGGACCAAGAGCTCTTGGATTCATTCACCACTACTTAACCAAGCTTTTTTCTTGATCCAGTGCGCTCCCCGTGCTGTGGTCCTGATTCCTCATGCAGCCTATGAAGGTACCGACCTTCTCGCCAACGATGGCTTTCGCAATGTTTCCGGTATTTTGCAGGTTAAAGACGACAACTGCAAAAACACACAGCAAATTAAAATCGACAAACGGACACAGTAAGCAGTCCTAGAAACAGATGGCGCCCGTACCAGGAATGTTGTTCTCTTGGCATAGTGTAACGGCAGTCATGTCCATTACCGAGAGGTCTCTCGAGATCACCTCGTTATAGCTCACCGTCTCCAGAATACGGGCATTTGGCTCACGCTTGGGGTCCGCGTCATAGACGCCATCAACATTTGTTGCCTTAAGCACTACCTCTGCATTGACTGTTCATAATAAAAAAAATAAAATTAATGGTCAATGCAAAATAAACAAAGAAAAAAATGTTGTGGAAGCAGTGTTGTTCCTCTCAAAAGCAGTCTAGAAAAGCTAATTCCAACCTTACCTCATAATAATGTATTCTACATGTGCAGCAGAGATTCCGATTCATGATTGCTTATGCGTAAAATTACTTTGCCCGCAGCTATTTAGTTCAACTTTGAGTTAAATACCGTCTGCCACACTAAATTTACATCCATTCCAAGCAGATCCTTAATGTTTCATAGTACTACATATGTAGCTAAGCCTATGGCATGACATGGACACATGCACTTGGACAACTGCATTAGCATTTCTAACAACACTGTTTTTGGAAAGTAAAACAAACACGCATCTCTATAAGCATATTTCTCTAGCTTATTTTTTATGATTAAATCAGTTCATACTTCTAAGATACAAGACAAACTCACTTTCTGCACAGCGGAGAGCAGCGGCTGTATCAGTCGTAAAGAATGGGTTCCCTGTCCCAGCTGCAAATATAACAACTCTTCCTTTCTCTAAATGTCTGATTGCTCTTCGGCGTATGTATGGTTCTGCAACTTCTGAAATACGGAATGCAGTCTGGACACGGGTTGGTATCCCAATGCTCTCCATTGTTGCTTGAAGAAATATTGCATTCATTACAGTGGCCATCATACTGAATTGGGCAGACACAAAAAAGGTTGCATGATCAGATGCAGCCTCAAACTATTTATTCTAGGCTTCTAGCGACAAATCATGTGATAACTTTAAAAAGAACGTGTCTTTGAAACTAAAAAGACAGATGCAAACTATTTTTTATAGCGAAACCTCATGCCATCATACTGAAGTGGGGAGAAATAAAAAAGGTAATGCAATCAGACACAGCTGAAAATTATTTTTTTATAGCAAAACCTCATGCGATCACATATATCAAGAAATGCCTTTGGAACTAAACAACTGCCAACAAATAAATGAAAAAACAAATAGGTCATAAATTACAGGTGTCCTTCAGTTTCCACCAGACGGTGAACAATATAGTCATGGATTAAATTATTTCTAAGGTGCAATTAGAGTTTTACACAGCTAATTATTCAAATGAAACTATTATTCTAGCAGACTAAATGGACAAAAAGTTGGCATAGATTATATAACAAACCATCAACCATGCTCCTACTCCTACCAAGATGTGTTGATGTTTGTTCGCCCAATTATTGTTTCATTGCATGGCATAAAGGATATAATTAGCATTTGTACCCAATGTAATCCGCAGATGAGCGGTCAAGACCGCTACATCCAGCCCAAGAGGCCCCACGGAAGATATTGCCACCACCAACAACAATAGCAACCTGCGAACCATTTTATAAGTAAATCACATGATTTCACTAGAGAAGTTTCTAAGCAGGGTGACAAGAGAACATATATGTACATATAACATGAGAACGCCGGCTTGGAATACATTGCAATTTAATAGTTGAATTGATATTATTAAACTTAACTATCCACATTCACTCCATTTGGTTTCAGTCTTTTTTGGAATGAATTAGTTTCAGTGCTCATCAAGGTACTCCAACCAATAACAAGAAGACAAATAACACACCTCTACACCTAGTTTGGTGACTGAAGCAACCTCTCTTGCAATTGCCATTGTAACCTGCAAAAATCCACATAATTACATTAATTATACGATCTGCGAACATCAGTTGTTTTAAATTCCAAGATATACAACCAAAAGCAGCCTCACCTTTGGGTCTATGTTTTCTGTGTGATCTCCGGCAAGCGCTTCCCCGCTTACTTTTAGCAAAACTCGTTGCCATTTATAGGGCTTTTTAGGCCTAGAACCTTCGTCAAGCATACGGCTGCTGAAAGGTGGCATCATTGACATTTGATTTCTGACAAACGAAAGAGACATGATGCATTATGAAACGTAGTTCAAACAATTACTTCAAGTGTTCGCAATTAAAGAAGTTCAACTGCCAATGCAATGAATTGACAGGGCAAGCAGAGATCACTCCAATAAAATCTAAACAGAATTCTGATTTGACGACATTTGCTGTGCATATTGTGTGTCTAGAATCAATAAACTTAATCCGACACTGACGACATCACAACTTTATCGAAATGTGCTCACTGTTAAAACACCGACGGACATGGATAGACTGCCATTGACAGTCCTGCCACACCGCTAGTTGTACCTCGATGGCCGTAAGCATTCTTCCACTGTCCCAAATCATGGGCTCAGTGGCAAGACCATTATCATCTAGTGCAAAATCTCTAGCCTTATCCGTGCGTCCGTGCGCTGCAGCTAAACTATCTGGTCTCAACTCTCGACGGGAACAAACACGACGCAGAAGCATTTCCACGAACACCTCGTCGGCCCGTCGACATCGCCACGCCCTTAAGCGAGAGCACGCAGCTTTACCGCGCAGAAAAAAAAACGCCTCCGCGGGGAGGACCGGAGTGTGTACAGAGGCACGTACCCGTAACTTGAGGCGGAGCCGTTCTCGGGCGCGGCGGCGGCGGCGAAGCGGGCGCGCGAGGGCGTGGCGGTGAGGGGCAGGGTCTGAGGCGCGCGGCGCTGGGGCCTCGCCGACGAAGATGGCAGCGAGGCGAGCGCCGCGTACGAGGGGAGGCGTAGGAGGGAGGAGGGAGAGACGGCGGCGGCGGACGCCATGGTGGCCGCCGGGACGGGGATGGGAGGAGGATGGGAACGGGAATTCCACAACGAAATCCACGCGAGCGAGCGAGAGATATTTTTTAAACTGGACCGAATATCTCGGACAGTGTGGTTCGTGTCTTTTGCTTCCGGCGCCTGAGTCGGGCCTAGATTGTCCACGGGCCAGATGGCGGCCCGTCGACATGCGTGTTTGTACACGGATTGCTGGACTTAAATCAAAATTTAAGTGGCTAAACATAGGAACTGGGGCGAAAATCCACATATTTAACCACTCGTGGTGAAAGTTCAGCCAAAAATAACCCTATTTTTTAAAAAATTCTAAATTTGACCCTTTTTTGTAACGCCTTTACGAGGGGCGCCACACCTCACGGTGCAGCTCCGTAGACTGGGGCGCTACACCCCTCCCAGCGAGACAGCATGGGCCCAGATCCGGTTAAGTAGCGCCGGCCATGGGGGCTCCACACCTCCATGTGTGGCGCCGGAGTCACCGAAGTTGCACCGCGACTTAGGAAAAAGAGCCGGTGGGCCTGGGGAATAAGCCTCTCGACAGTCCTGCCTAAAAACTGAGGGCGTGGCGGAGCCTGGGGAATATTACTGGAAGCGGAGCCGTCTTCGGGCACGGCGGCGGCGGCGAAGCGGGCGCGCGAGGGCGTGGCGGTGAGGGGCAGGGTCTGAGGCGCGCGGCGCGGGGGCCTCGCCGACGAGGATGGTAAGTGGACAAACAAACAATTAAAAGTGGGTTGTGGTTGTTCAAGGAAACATGGTTAGACAATTCTTCTTCCTGCATTTGGTAAAGTACATATATCTGTCCAAACAAAACTTTTACATAAGAGACAAATTTGCGTTAGAGCCACATATATCTAAGATTATGCAAACCGCAAATAGGAAAATGCACCATGCATGCATGCATCATTTTCACCAGCACTTGTAGACACTCAACGGCTCCATGGTGTGGACATAGTCGAACCTCCGGAAGGTATCATAGTCCGTATTAATACGTGCTACCATCGTACCCTGGTTCTTCTCGTTGATCACCACCGTACCACTTGGTGTCTTCGTGTTCTTTGTGTTGTCGTTGCTCACCATGTGCTGGTACAAGGCACAGCCTCCCCCGGTGGATAACCACTTCCATGTCAGGATGTGAGTACTTCCATGAGCGAAGTGCGGCCATGCGAGATGCTGGTGGTCGTGCCATTGTGGTTGGTGCCGCGGCGTGCGCTGGATCTGCACGCTGTACCAGCGGCTCCACCTGGAAGCGCCTGGCTCCTCCGCCATGACCCACACCTCCATCTTATCCATCTTCCCCGTGAAGCGGCTAAAGACGACGCCGAGCCTCCCGAGTACCTCCGTCAATCGCCATGTGCCGTCGTCTCCGGATGCCGGTAGTGGGATGATAGATGGCGCCCGCCCGCCGCCGCCGTCGAGATCAAACGACATGACGTGCTCCCATCTGGCCCAGTACATGGTGCTGCCGATGGTCACGAAACCCTCCTCTTCGCGCAGGTAGGTGGCCTCTGGTATGGCGACGTCCTGCCATGACGCCTTCCCAAGCGTGAACACCACGACGGGGCCTCCGTAGGACCACGGCAGGTGCACGACCATGTAACGCCCCGTCGCCCGGTCGTGCGTGAAGCTATAGCGTTGCCAGATTCGAGCATTGGTGGTCCGGTGCTGTGGCGGCAATCTCGGGACGGCCAGCCTATCTCTGGTCGCCGGGTTGTAGAGGACGATGCCGCCCAAGTCGTCGCACATGCAGACGATCCCGTTGCAGGTCCCGACGACATCGTTGCGGCGCGGGTAGTACTGGTAGAGCCGCCACTCGGGGCCGCGCGGGCCAGCGGAGAGGTCGTCCAAGACGTAGGCGCGCTCTGTAGTGGCGAGGAGCATCTTCCTGGCGGGGCGGCGGAGGCTCGTGGCCGTGCGCTTGTCGACGGCGTGGCGCCAGTGCCGGCAGACGAGGCGCAGCCGGCGCCGGTCGTTGGGCTGCTGGACCCGCTGGAGGATGTTCGCGAGGACGTCCGTGGCGAAGTCCATTGTTGCGATCGATCGCCTGCCTTCTCCAGTCCAACCCTTCTTCAGTTTGTTAATCGATTTGGACCCGGTCTCGATCGGCGCGTTATAAGAGGTTTAGGGTTAGGTCGCGTAAGATAGTACCTCTGGCCAGGGCACTATAGAAAAGCTGTTTTATATGGTGGGGCCGTGGGATTTACCGTTTGCCATCCTCTCTTCAGAATTGTGAGGCACACGTGTCAGTTACACATGAACGATGCATTTTTGTGGCAAATCTGTGACAGCTTCTTGCCCTCACGGCTCATATTCTCATTAATCTGAATGTAGTATATGTACAAATGACTCTCAACTACCAGGCCACTAGTTAGCCGGCCACTAATGCAACGTACTAACAAACCACTAACTACTTGACTGTTGACTCCATCTCTCTCGCCTAGAATCGCTCTAGGATGCATAAGAATCGGCCAACATGCAAACACAAGCACAAAGCTAGCTAAAACCCCATATGTAGCTAGCTGACTAACCACCGAATCACGCCTAACAACTGATCGTGCATGAGACACCTTCACCTCTTTTTTAAAGAAAGATGGGGGATTACTCCCGACCGGTTGTTGTATTACTCGAAAGGAGGGCTTGGCTGCCCTTACAAATACAGTTGTGTTTTAAGAGATACATCAGGGGGGGAGAGAGAGAGAGACCGAAACAGGTTTTACATAATGCTATTATGAAGGAGCACACGCAGGCGCTCAAGATGAATCCGATCCGAGCTCGGAAACCGTCCAGACTAGATCAAGAGATCCTCGGCTGCGCGTCAGATGATGTCAAGGGGGGAGGCGGTCTTGGCGTTGAAGACCAAGCTTTCCATATGTTCCATAGAATTGTCGCAAGCCCAGCAGGCCAAATGTGGCTTGGGGTCAGCGTCATAGACGCCATCAACATTTGTTGCCTTAAGCACCACCTCTGCATTGACTGCATAATAAAAGAAAAATATGGTCAATGCAAAATGAACAAAGAACACAAATACAGTATTGTCGAAGCAATGTTCATCATCTCACAAGCAGTCTAGGTCTCTAGGAAAGCTAACTCCAACCTTACCTAATAATAATATTTTCTATATGCACAACACAGATTCTGATTCATGATTGCTTATGTGAAAAATTACTGTGCCATGGCTATTTAGTTCAATTTTGAGCCAAATACCGGCGGCCACACTATATTTGCATCCATTCCAAGCAGATCCTTAGTGTTTCATAGTATTACATATGTAGCTAAATCTATGGCATGACAAGGGCAGGTGCACTAGGGACAACTGCATTAGCATTTATAACCACACTGTTTTGGAAAGTGAAACAAACACGCATCGCTGTAAGCATATTTCTCTAGTTTTTTTTTTGAATGATTGAAGCAGTTCAAACTTCTAAGATTCATGACCAACTCACTTTCTGTATCAGTTGTAAAGAACGGGTTCCCTGTCCCAGCTGCAAAAATAACTACTCTTCCTTTCTCTAAATGCCTGATTGCTCATCGGCGTATGTATGGTTCTGCAACTTCTGAAATACGGAATGCAGTTTGGACGCGGGTCCGTATCGCAATGCTGGTTTATGTGGTGGGCATGAGAAGCCATAATACTATACACATTAAACTAGCCAAAATGTTCGCATGGATTATATAACAAGCAGTCAAGGCGTCAAGCATCTCCTGCTCCTACCAAGATGTGTTGATGTTGGTTTGCCCAATAACTGTTTCATGACATGATTTATAGCAAACCTCGTGGCATTTGAACTTCTTTTCTAGCCTACTTTACAGCTGACATATGATGCTAAGATGAATTAATTATTGAAAGACATCAGGGATAGAATTAGCATTCGTACCCAATGTAATCAGCAGATGAGCGGTCAAGACTGCTACATCCAGCCCAGGAGGCCCCACGGAAGATATTGCCACCAACAACAATAGCAACCTGCAATAAATCCCATTTTAAAAGTAAATCACATGATTCCACTAGAGAAGTTTCTAACTAGGGTGACAAGAGAAACATATACGGACAGATTACATGAGAACGCAGGCTTGGAGTACATTGCAATTTAATAGTTGAATTGATACTATTAAACACAACTATCCACATTCGCTTTATTTGGTTTCAGTCTTTGTGGAATGAATTAGTTTCAGTGTTCATTAAGGTACTCCAGTAAGCAACGAATAACAAGATAAAGACAGTACGAATGACAACCTCTACACCTAGTTTGGTGACTAGCCAAACATCAGTTATCTAAAATCAAAAGTCCACATAATTACAAACCTCTCTTGCAATTGCAATTGTAACCTGCAAAAGTCCACATAATTACATTAATTACATGATCTGCGAACATCAGTTTTATAAATTCAAAGATGTACAACCAAAAGCGGCCTCACCTTTGGGTCTATGTTTTTCGTGTGATCTCCGGCAAGAGCTTCCCCACTTACTTTTTGCAAAACCCGTTGCCATTTATACGGCTTTTTAGACCTAGAAGCTTCATCAAGCATACGGCTGCTGAACAGTGGCATCAGTGATGTTTGATTTCTGACAAATGAAAGAGACAAGATGCATTATGAAACATAGTTCAAACTGTTACCACTTCAAGTGTTCACAGTTAAAGAAGTTCAGCTGCCAATGCGATGAATCTACAGGCCAGAAGCTACCACTCCAACAGAATCTAAACAGAATTCACATGTGACGACCCTTGCTGTGCGGATTGTGTGTCTCGAATTAATGAACTTACTTCGACGCTGACAAGTGATGACACTGCAAAAAATCTAAAAAATATGTGCTCCTTGTCTAAGAACCCCTATCGGCACCTACAAACTGCCCTCATGCCACACAGCTAGCCGCCTCTTGATGGCCGTAAGCATCCTTCTACTGTTCCATATCTTGGACTCCATGGCAAGACTAGCACCTAGTGCAATCTCTAGCCCTATCCGTTCGCCACAGCTAAACTACCTGGTCTAGAGGGGAACAAACAGGACGCGGAAGCATTCCGTCGAACACCTCGTCAGCCCACTGACATCCGCGCACGCGCCAAGCGAGGGCGCAGCTTTGCCGCGCAGAACAAAGAAAACACCGCCGCGGGGACGACTGGAGGGTGTACAGAGACGCGTACCCGTAACTGGAGACGGAGCCGTTCTCGGGCGCGGCGGCGGCGGCGAAGCGGGCGCGCGAGGGCGTGGCGGTGAGCCGGTGACGGAGTGAGGCGCGCGGCGCTGGGGCCTCGCAGCGCGCGCCAACGAGGAGGCGGGAGGCGGTATCCGGGGCGAGGGGAGGCGGAGGAGCGAGGAGGAGGGAGATACAGTGGCGCCGGCCGGCATGGTGGCCGCCGGGACGGGGATGGGAACGGGAATTCCTCCACGCGAGAGAGCGAGAGATATTTTTTGAAGAAGTTTTATTATTATCTGTAGGGAAATCTAATTCTAGATAGTCTATGGCTTGCATATATAGTGGGCCAAAAACAACAAGTGCACATGTATTTTGTAGTTACACACCTAATATTTACTAACAACTTAATACACTTAACATCGTGATTTATAGCAAAGTTCAACATCTTTATGAACACGTACTATTTAACGATAAAATTTCCTACATTTGATTGGTATATCGGTGAAGAATATATCAAATCCCCGATGACAGTGAGGTCAAATAACATACCCATAGATAAATACCCATATATATAGTACATATAGTGTCACAGATTTCTGAACCACCCTTACTAGTTAAAAATGAAACAAACATGACACTGGATCAAAGACGGAGGTGGAACATTCTTTTTTCATACGGTAACTAGGTAACATGAATCTATGAAAACAAATTACTGAAATATACAAAACTAAACACATGCACTACCGAGGGTAGTTTGCTGATAACATGAATTCCTCTTCCAAGCTATATTGCCTGGTTAAATCATCATTGTTTCTTCCATCATTAGTTGATTGAAGATTGATTGCACGGTCATCCTCATCGGAATTATTGACCTCTGGGCTAACTAGAGCAGTGCACATAGATGTTTGAAGGCCTTCTAGTGTCAATTCCACTTGCCTCATTGTTGGACGGTCTTCTCCTTTTAATTTCACACATGCTACCGCAAGCGTAGCAACTTCTTCAACTTCTTTACCCCCTCTTCGATAACTCTTGGATCTAATATTTGTGACACATTGCCTTCTGCAAGCAGTGTAACAAAGTTTGCAACAAAACTATCACCTTCGGAAGTCATGTATGAAAATGGTTTTCTTCGAGTTAACAATTCTACAAGAACGACCCCGAAGCTGTAAACATCACTCTTGTCTGTGAGACGCGATGTGTAGAAGTACATAGGGTCCAAATATCCTATTGTACCTTGCACCATTGTTGTGACCCCTGATGTTTCCATTGGAATGTACCTAGAAGCTCCAAAGTCTGCTACCTTCGCTGTTAGAGTATCATCCAATGGTATGTTAACAGACTTGATATCTCTATGGATGATAGGTATTGAAACAGCACAATGAAGATAAGCAAGGGATTTGGCTGTTTCAATGGCTATACGTAGACGGTCATTCCAAGACAACGACCTAACATGAAGATGGTCATAAGAGCATCTCCAACAGGCGCCCTATTTGGACCGCGCGCTGGAAATAACGACTTTTTAGCGCGCGCGGAGCGAAATCCAGTGCTCCAGCGGCAGCGGTAAAAACCCGCGCGCGATAAAAAAACGTCCAGCGCGCGCTGCCAAGCGGTAGATTTGGCCCCAAATTTGGGGCGGCGACTACAGCGCGCGGGACGACAGCAAATCTGGCGCGAGCTACCAACCGCCAGATCTGAAAAATCCCACTGCTCGCGCCGCCGCTCGCATATCTTCCCCCCAACTTGTCCGGCGCCAGCGCGGTCGATTTTCCCTGTCGCCGGCGCTGCCTCCGGTACTCCCTAGCGCGCCGCCGCTATATATGGCTGCGCGGAGCTCATTGTGGATAGCCGCGCCGCAGAATCTGATGGTGTTGTCCCGTAAGAATTCCTTGAGCAGATGCAGCACTTCATTAGCCCAACTTATTTGGAACACCAAATTCTCGGTCGCCACCGAGAGTTGAAGGACGGCGGCGCGCTGATTTTGTCTACCCTCGCGAGGGTTGGTGAACTCGCAGTCCAGGCCCACACACTTGATCGGTGCGGTGTCCAGGAACTCCTTCTTGATGGCGCGGATCCACCTCTCCACCCTTGATGCACGGGCAGTGACCGTGACCTTGAAACTCATCTCTTCGGTGGTGAGGTGGTACACCCGAGTTCGCGCGAGCGGCTCCATTGGAATGAGAGGGAGATAGAGGGCTTTGGGAGGGATTAGAGGGAGAGGTGTGCTTATGGATGTGAAGTCATGTCCATTATATAGTACTAGAGGTCGCCGTGGTGATTAATTCCATGAAAGACGAAGCGCGCGACGGCGACGAAGCGCCGGTGGTGATCAATTCTCCACAAAAGACGAAGCGATGGCGACGAAGCGACGGAATTCCAAAGCGACGAAACCGCGTGCGCGGGAACTGAACAGTTAGACCTCTAGTACCGGCTCGTAATACGAGCCGGTACTAGAGGTGTCCCGCTCGAGGTCCTTCCGAGCCAGACACCTCTAGTACCGGTTCGTGATCTGTTGCTGCCTCGTAGCTTTTGAACCGGGACCAGCCACCCCTCTAGTACCAGTTTGTAACGCTGCCGCGACTAGAGCCCGATGTGGATTTGGACGAAAGCCGTTATTTCTACTAGTGCGTGCTGCTCGTCGAGCTGCTGCTGGACTCCTGGATGCCTTCTGTGTGACCGGCAATGCGCCTCTGTTGGCCTCCGCATTCCCATCGCCTCTGCCGTTTCCGGCCAGCAGCATGGCAGCGGTCCCTCCAATCCCGAGTACCAATGAAGCGTATGCCCACATCTAGATCACCCGCAGACATGGCGACCGCCCTTCCAATCCCGAGCACCACTGGCAAAATTCACCACCACGGCACCGTGTCAAGGCACCGTGTCAAACAGGGCTAAGGTTGAAAATAGTCTGGGATTCAATAGTTCAGAGTGCTAATTTCCAGAATTTAAAGGTTAGGATTCGTCGTACAAGTTCAGTGTTTGTTTTGAACTTTTTCATTTGCTGTTGGGCTGTGGTGTATCGCTACCATACTAAAAAAGTACTCCACCTGGACCGCACGTCCACACAGTTAGGCCTTGTTTGGTAGTAGAGTATTTTAGGGGATTGATGGGGATTATCCCAGTCAAACCCGTGAATCCCCACATATTTCAAAACATCGTTTGTTGTATTGGACAGGTATTATCACCACATTTCCCCACAAATTTCCAAACTCTAGTGCATTTTTCTCAATACTCAATCCACTACCCCCCAATCTCGAAACAGGCTTTCGCCCCGCTTTATAAATAAAGCAACATGCCAAGCAAGTCCATACACAGTTACAAACATAGGAGCGGAAAGGCCGCTTGCTGGGGGCGCAGCACAGGTAAGCCCACATGAAAAGGCAAGAAAGAAATGGTGGGGGGGGGGGGGGGGGGTGGTGGGGGAGATACATCAAGATAGATAGAAGAGAGCGAACAAAAGAACTAAGCCCCTCCGGCACTAGCTGGAAGAAGACGAGGAGATGCGCCGGGCAGTCCCCACAAGTCTAGCGATCATGTCGTCCAGCTGCCCCCTGTCCCGCTGCCTAGACAACGGGAGCCACTGCTGCATCCAATACACTAGAGTATTATCCATACAAATTACCTAAAATACTCTATTACCACTTCACGATCGATCTTGAGACGGACGCACGTCAGGGACGGATCACGCAGACACACACGGTAGGAAATCAGCTGGCGGCGGCGTGACCTCCAGGCTCCAGGTCGAAGGGTTCAAGTAAGACGGGGTTGGACCGGACTGGTACCGCGGCTGGGTCTCGGCAGCACCAACGGCTGAACGGCGGCAGTTCTCGACGACTCGGTCCATTGGCCTTGATCTAGAATTATAGTTTGAAAATGGCCAGACAGGGGAAGAGGGCAAGAAAGCTGGTCTCAGAAGGGGCACCTCTCCTCCAATGGTCGCTCGATCTCCCCGTGTGTGCGCCTGGCCTGGTCACGGTTCCGGTCCATGACGAGCGAATGAGCTATTTTGCTCACGATGGCAGTGTACGAGAAGGCCAACCTCGTGTTGCACGCCATGTTATACTCACTGATGGGCGTCTCCGGTGAGGTCAAGGAGCAAGTACGCATTCATGCGCTTCATCTGCTCGATCAATTCCCTCAAGGAAAACCAAATGTGGATTGGTTTAGTGTTTGCTCCTCTGATGCAACTAAAACTGCAAACGTATTCTTGTGGAGCTTATCAACGCGCAACTGAACAGGGGCATGAAGAAGCGGACACTAAAGAAATGGAACTCGCCATGGACTTTCATGGTGATTCTACATGTGAAAGGGACATGCGACTGCACTTATTCAAAAGGGGTAGTAGATGCAGTTGACAGTAATGTTAATTATTGATCCAATATTTGCTCAGGAGAAGCTACTTATTGTTGGCCTGTTAGGAGGATGCACTCATGTAACAGCCTTTTACTAAATCTTCTCTGTTATTTACTTGTTGATTGTCGTAGCACGCCGTATTTTCACATGCTGAATAATTGTCATGTCGCGGCGTTGCAAGTTTTCCTCTACAGCATCGCATGGTCATACATCATGTTCAATAGTGCAACAGTGTCGTCTGAGAACGGAGGAGCTGGATAGGAGCTTGGTGAAGTTTCTACTTCATTCTGAGATGGTTTCTGGTTGATATGGTGAACTTCCGTCGTGGCAGGCAAAATATGTGGGGAATTTGGTTGCTGCTTTCATTAAGAATCTACTTTTGAAGGTACATATTGTTTCTGCTTGCCGGGCTCATTTCGAGCCATCCGTCTAAAAACAAAAATTGTTTCTGCTCTTGCTGACACCAAAGTTGACATGAACACTAGGGATTTTACTGATGATTAACAAAAATCTTGATTATTTGATCACCAGCTCAATTAATCTTTCCTTTTACAAAGACTATTTTATCCTCTCCCGTCTGCTCCATTTTGTGAAATCTTAATTTCGTGATCTGGTCTAAAACAGCGAAATTGATCAAATATTTTGAGCTTTTAACATTGTCAGGTTACATTAGTACATTTGAATGAATTAAATTAAAATGAATGTATAAAAAAGGGTAAAAATGAAATGTTTGTTTCTCAACAAAGCGAACACAAACATGTTCAGAGGAGAGGTAGTATGCAGGGTACAAATCTTTTTCAAAGCTGTAATTTTTTTCCCTCCCGTTGCAACGCACGGCAGTGTGCTAGTTTTTACTAAATGTTGTATAGGATTTTCCTTTGCGCAGCAGGTATTGAATCCGTCTTATTTGATGAATTTGTAAATTGTAGATTGTAAATTGCACTTTTGACAAGTTATTTTGTACCGCTTGCGAGTAATAGTAGCGCTCAACCAAACATCATGTACGAGAGCAAGAAGTGGAGAGAGACGTAAAGGGATGGTAGAACTTTGCCATTGCCTAGAACTTTTGGACGTCATTGAAAATTCATTATCGGTATGTTCTTCTGGTTCTACTTATATTTAAATGTATCTATTTCCCTTGTAATTAAGTGATCTTAATCACATAAAGTATTGATGTATCTAGACTAATTTGACTTTTAAATCATTTTTTTAGTTTTAAATTTCGCCCGACCTCAAAAAAGTTCCGTCCCCCTGCCACTCATTGGATCAAGAACATTACAAACTGGCATGAACATGCAGTGATACTTCATGTAATTATATATACGAGCATTTCGAGAAACATCTTTAAGCATGACATTGTTACTATCTAATTAGTAAACACAACCGGAGTACAGCCAAGGATGACTCGTCTGGAGGAAGAGGAAGACAACTTGGTTTAGGGACCAAGTCATCAATGTTTAGTTTAATTTTTGATGCAAAAGGCACATACAAGAATTGCTAGAAAGATATATATACCGAACCAGATAAGACGTAAAATTGGGAAAGCTAATTACTACTCCCTCTGTATGAAAATATAAGACTTTCTAGCCTTTGCATAGTGGGTTACAAACAACAAGTTGCACCGGTATTTTTTGGTCACACACCTAATTGTATCAACAACATAGTGCAGCTAACATCTTAATTTATAACAAAGCTCAACTTATTTTTTTAGGCATACAATTTTACTATAACAATTTCTATATTTTGATCTGCATATCATACTACTGTGGCGACGAATCATATCAAATGAGGTCTAATAACCAACACTTAAGTAACCACAAATATTCAAATATATGTAGTATATATTGCCGCGCAAATTCGTGAACCACCCCGCTAGTTACAACTGAAACAAACATGGCACCGAAGCAAAGCCTTTTTCAATAAGACAACTAGATGCAGAAATAGACGACATTAAACACAAGTTTTACCGAGGGTAGCTTGCTGATAAAATGAATTCTTGTTCCATGCTATATTGTCTGGTTGAATCATCGTTGTTTCTTCCATCATTAGTTGATTGGAAATTGATTGCACGGTCATCTTTAGCAGAATTCTCAACCACTGGTCTAACTGGAGCAGGATACATGGATGTTTGAAGGCCTTCTAGTGTCAATTCCACATGCCTCATTGTTGGACGATCTTCTCCTTTTAATTTCACACAAGCTACCGCAAGTTTAGCAGCCTCTTCAACTTCTTTGCCCCCTCTTCGATAACTCTTGGATCTAATATCTGTGGTAGCTTTCCTTCCCCAAATAGTGTAACAAAATCTACAACAAGGCTGTCACCATTGGAACTCATGTATGAAAATGGTTTCCTTCGAGTTAATAATTCTATAAGCACGACACCGAAACTGTAAACATCACTCTTGTCCATGAGACGTGCTGTGTAGAAGTACATAGGGTCCAAATATCCTATTGTACCTTGCACCATTGTTGTTACCCCTGATTGCTCCATTGGAATGTACTTGGAAGCTCCAAAGTCTGCTACCTTCGCTGTTAGAGTACCATCCAAAAGCACATTAACAGACTTGATATCTCTATGGATGATAGGTATTGAAACAGCGCAGTGAAGATAAGCAAGAGATTTGGCTGTTTCAGTGGCTATACGCAGACGGTCGTTCCAAGACAATGATCTAGCATGAAGATGATCATAAAGGGTCCCATTGGATACGAACTCATAGACCAACAATGGGACTTCTGTTTCAAGGCAACAACCATAGAGTTTAACCAAATTTCTGTGGTTGACTTGCGATAGGATAGCAACCTCGTTAATAAACTCATCAATCTCTTTTTGAACCACCAATTTTGGTTTTTTGATAGCTACGACATGGAGATCTGATAAAATCCCTTTGTAGACGGTACCGTGTCCTCCGCGACCAAGCTCACGAGATTTATCAAAATTGTTCGTTGTTTTCTCTAACTCTTTCAAAGTTATAATCATTCTTTCTGCAATGTCTGCTCTTTGAGATACCAACTGTTGCAACAATTGTCCGCGATTTTGCTCGAAATATTTTTTTTCAGCTTTCTTGCTCTCTGATGTTTAAACCATTTCACCATGAGATATACACAGGAAACAAGAATAATAATCAACAACCCACTGAGAACTCCTAATGCGACAGCAAAACCTGAAAAATATATACATCGTTATATACTTATATTATCGTGGCAGAGTGGGAGACATGTCCATCATGTACGAATATACCCTTATTGGTGCCACAACTTGCCACGATATT
Organism: Poa pratensis; assembly: GCA_947311845.1. NCBI lineage: Eukaryota > Viridiplantae > Streptophyta > Magnoliopsida > Poales > Poaceae > Poa > Poa pratensis. Next base: position 6,226,330 of record CAMZMU010000127.1, read on the forward strand.
TACAGACCACTGGTAATACTCATGTTTGTGTATCTAGCTGTTTGCTGCCATGCGACCATCACGTGCACGTCAGTAGTTCATGGAACGCACCTGTCTGGCGGGGAAATGTTAGGGGGTTGCGCAGATTGTTGTTGACAAGCCACTAGTGGGCATGTAGTGGTAGCGTGTAGTGTCGTGCCTATGGAAAATGCACGCCAGCGCGTGGGGAATGGCAGACGTCCATTCAAGGCCCTGTTTCTAGAAAAAAAAATTGGGATTGGTGGGATTATCCCGGTCAAACTCTGAAATCCCCACATATTATGAAACATCGTTTGTTTCGAATATATTGGACAGGTTTTATCCCCACCTTTTTCCACAAATCTCCAAACTCTATTTCATTTTTTTCTCAATCCCCTAGGGGATCCAATACACTACCCCTACCTAGTGGACTGGATCCTCAATCTCTTATGAGATTGGGTGAAGTTTAGGGTTTCACTCAATCCACTAGATGATTATTCCCACCAATTCCCTAGTAACAAACAATGCCTAAGGAACTGGCCGCGTGGGCACCCGCCCTTCCCACGCAGGGACAACGCAGCTCTGCACCGGCGTTTTTAATTATGTGGCGCACCATCGAAATATAAACCCACCACACACTAGAGAGGCACGTCTCTCTCCATGCCGTCTTTCCCGCCTTTCAGAGCATCTCCACCGGTGGCCTCCAAATTACCCTCCAAAGGCTGTCTGGGGGGCCGGACACGAAAAATGCTTACCACCGGCACCCTCCAAAGGCTGATCTTGTCCGACAAAATGTCCGGCACCCCCAAGAGGCCTCCAAGTTTGTGTTATTTTATAGTGATCCAAATTCCAGCGGTAGTATCGCTGGGTTAAGCGGTACTACCGCTGGAGAGCTACCGCCGCAGCTACCGCCAGAATGACCTTCTGAAGCACTTGTCCGGTACCGACTGGTACCGCTGGCGGTACCGCCGCCGGTACCGCTGAGGTGGGAAGAGACGAACCACCCCACCCAGCCGCTGGGTTAAGCGGTACTACCGCCGAGGTGGGAACGATTCCGGGTTGGACTGCAGCCGACCTAGGGTTTGATGCTTCTATTTATTCCTCTTGTAAGCCGCCGTTTTGGGGTAAGCCACACATTGTAAACCCACGGCGTTTGTAACCTCACCCGATATAGTGAAGTATTGCTGGCTGGCGCCCGTGGTTTTTTCCTCCTTTGTTTGGAGAGGTTTTCCACGTTAAATCTCGTGTCCCCTTTGGTTTGATCGTTCCGCTCTTCGTCGTTTCTTTGCTATCGTTTACAACAAGTGGTATCAGAGCCCTGTTTCAGATCTGTTTTCAGATTAGGGTTTTGGATGGCATCGATGAAGTTCGATCTACCGGCGCTGGACTACAAGACGAGATTTTCGCTGTGGCAGGTCAAGATGCGTGCGATCCTCGCACAGTCCAATGATCTTGACGAGGCGCTGGAGAAATTCGGCGACAAGGATGCGGCGGCATGGACCGCCGATGAGAAGCGGAAAGACCGTAAGGCTTTATCGCTTATTCAACTTCATCTATCTAATGATATTCTGCAAGAAGTACTCCAGGAGAAAACCGCAGCGGCACTGTGGGCTAAGCTGGAGTCGATCTGCATGTCCAAAGATCTCACCAGCAAGATGCATGTGAAGATGAAGTTGTTCACGCACAAGTTGCAAGAAGGTGGTTCGGTAATGAATCACTTATCGATCTTTAAGGAGATCGTTTCTGACCTAGTGTCGATGGAGGTAAAGTACGATGATGAAGATCTAGCACTTTTACTTCTATGCTCGCTGCCAAATTCCTTTGCAAATTTTCGTGATACCATACTGTTAAGCCGTGATGAACTAACCACCGCGGAAGTATATGAGGCCCTGCTTGCCAGGGAAAAGATGAAAGGTATGGTACAGAAAGAGGAGACGTCGTCCTCCAAGGGCGATGCTTTGCAGGTCCGAGGGAGGCCTGAGCAGCGAGATAACCACTACCACAACAACAACAGAGACAAGAGCAAGGGTGACAGAGTCGCTCAAAGTCAAAGGACGTGACAAGTTCTGCAGGTATTGTAAGAAATCTAATCATGTCATTGATGATTGTTGGAAGTTGCAGAACAAGGAGAAAAGAAAAGGTACTTACCAACCGAAAAATAATGAAGGTAATGATACCGGTGAGGCTTCTGTTGTTGATGGTAGTTCTGATGGCGAATGCCTAGCTGTTTTAGCTGCATGTGTTTCTCGTCAGGATGAATGGATTCTAGATACTGCATGTTCTTTTCATATTTGCTGTAACAAAGATTGGTTCAGTTCTTATGAGTTAGTGCAGACTGGAGATTTCGTGCGTGTGGGGAACGACCAGCAATGCAACATTGTTGGCGTTGGTTCCGTTCAGGTCAAGACACATGACGGTATGACACGCACGTTGACGGGAGTGAAACACATACCAACCATGGCAAGAAATTTGATCTCGCTCAGTACCCTTGACTGTGACGGGTACAAGTACAAAGGAGGAAATAAACTCCTAAAGGTATCAAAAGGTTCTCTCATAGTTATGGTTGGTGATATGAATTCTGCTAAGTTATATGTTCTTAGAGGTAGCACGTTATCTGGTACTGTTGCTGCTGTTTCTCATGATGACGCTAGTAAAACTAACCTTTGGCATAAGCGTCTTGGACATATGAGTGAACTTGGTATGGCAGAATTGATCAAGAGAGACTTGCTGCAAGGATGCAGTTTGGGTAAGATGCAGTTCTGTGAACACTGCATTTTCGGTAAGCACACAAGAGTTAAGTTTAATGCTTCTGTTCACACCACCAAAGGTACACTTGATTATGTACATGCTGATGTTTGGGGGCCATCTCGTAAGCCCTCTTATGGTGGTGCTCGTTATATGCTTACCATTATTGATGATTACTCTAGAAGAGTTTGGCCTTATTTCATGAAAAATAAGGATGATGCGTTTGCTGCTTTTAAAGAGTGGAAAGCTATGATTGAAAGGCAAACAGAAAGGAAGGTGAAATTACTTCGTACTGACAATGGTGGCGAATTTTGTTCGAATGCCTTTAATGATTATTGCAGGAAAGAAGGCATTGTCAGGCACCTCACCATCCCGTACACGCCTCAGCAGAATGGTGTAGCGGAGCGGATGAACAGGACCATCATCTCCAAGGCTCGCTGCATGATCTCCAACGCTCGCATGAGTAAGCGTTTTTGGGCTGAGGCGGCTGCCACCGCCTGCTACTTGATAAACAGGTCACCATCTATTCCCCTCGACAAGAAAACTCCCATTGAGGTATGGTCAGACTCCTGCTGATTATTCACAACTTAAAGTTTTCGGCTGCACTGCTTATGCTCATGTTGATAATGGAAAGTTAGAGCCGAGAGCTATTAAGTGTGTGTTCATTGGTTATGGTTCGGGTGTAAAAGGATACAAGTTGTGGAATCCCGAAACTAAAGGCTTTTATGAGCAGGAGTGTTGTTTTCAATGAATCTGTTATGTACTTTGATAAGTTGTCCTCAGATGTTTTGCCAGATTTTTCTGAGGAGCAGGTTCGTGTCGAGGTGGAGCACTCTGTTGAAAAGGAAAATGTCACTGTTGACAATGATGGTGCTGCTACTTCAGATGATTCTGATCCTGATTCTGCTGGTTCTGATGATTCTGTTTCTTCTGATTCTGATAATGATAATGTTCAGAACTCACCCCCTGTTTTGCAGCCACAACAGTCTATTGCTGCTCGTAGGAACAGGAGGAATTGTGGTCCTCGACCACGTTTAATTGAAGAGTGTAACATTGTTGATTATGCTCTGAGTTGTGCAGAACAGGTGGAGCACGGACATGAGCCGTCCACCTATACTGAAGCTATTGGTTCCGGTGACCGCGAGAAGTGGCTTGCTGCTATGCAAGAAGAAATGCAGTCACTCGATAAGAATGGCACATGGGAAGTTGTGCGCTTGCCTAAGAAAAAGAAGGCAGTCCGCTGTAAGTGGATCTTCAAGAGAAAGGAGGGTTTATCTCCTAGCGAGCCTCCGAGGTTTAAGGCAAGGTTAGTTGCAAAAGGCTTCAGTCAAATTCCAGGTGTTGATTATAATGATGTTTTCTCTCCAGTTGTTAAGCATAGTTCAATTCGTACATTTTTGGTATTGTTGCTATGCGTGATCTTGAGCTTGAGCAGTTAGATGTAAAGACTGCGTTTCTGCATGGAGAGTTGGAGGAGGAGATATACATGGACCAGCCAGAAGGGTTCATAGTGCCTGGTAAGGAGGATCTTGTGTGTAAGTTGAAAAGGTCCTTATACGGTTTGAAACAATCTCCTCGTCAGTGGTATAAAAGGTTTGATTCTTTTATGTTGTCACATGGCTTTAAGAGGTCTGAATTTGATAGCTGTGTGTACATTAAGTTTGTTAATGGATCACCTATATACCTGTTATTATATGTTGATGATATGTTGATTGCTGCCAAGAGCAAGAAAGATATCGCTGCTCTCAAGTCACAGTTGAGTAGCGAGTTTGAGATGAAGGATCTTGGTGCTGCTAAGAAAATTCTAGGTATGGAGATTACCCGTGACAGAAATTCTGGTTTGTTGTTTCTTAGTCAGCAAAATTACATTAAGAAAGTTCTTCATCGTTTTAACATGCATGATGCAAAGTCTGTTAGTACTCCTATTGCTCCTCACTTTAAATTGTCAGCTGAACAATGTCCTAGTACGGATGAGGATTTTGAGTACATGTCTAGAGTTCCATATTCTAGTGCTGTTGGTTCTTTAATGTATGCCATGGTTTGCTCACGTCCAGATTTATCATATGCTATGAGTTTGGTTAGTAGATATATGGCTAATCCTGGTAAAGAACATTGGAAGGCTGTTCAGTGGATTTTCAGGTACCTTCGTGGCACATCCAATGCTTGCCTCAAGTTCGGCAAGACTGATGAGGGACTCGTAGGCTATGTGGATTCAGATTTTGCTGCCGATTTGGATAAGAGGAGATCCCTCACAGGTTATGTGTTCACGCTTGGTGGTTGTGCCGTGAGTTGGAGGGCAACGTTGCAATCGTTGTTGCCCAGTCTACCACTGAAGCAGAGTACATGGCTATTGCTGAAGCATGTAAAGAATCGGTTTGGCTGAAAGGTTTGTTTGCTGAGCTTTGTGGAGATGATACTTGCATTAACCTGTTTTGTGATAGTCAGAGTGCTATTTACCTTACCAAGGATCAGATGTTCCATGAGAGAACAAAGCACATTGACGTCAAATACCATTATGTGCGTGATGTTGTTGCAAAAGGTAAACTGAAGGTATGCAAGATAAGTACTCATGATAATCCTGCTGATATGATGACAAAGCCAGTTCCTGTTACTAAGTTCGAGCTTTGCTCGGGCTTAGTTGGTATCACTGTCTAGCCCAAGAGGCTATTTGGCGCCGAAGGTGTTTTCTTTGTTGTTTTCAGGTGAAGTTCTCTTTCATGCTACAAGATGGAATTTGTCTCAAGGTGGAGTGTTTTTTTGGTGTTCCAAATTCCAGCGGTAGTACCGCTGGGTTAAGCGGTACTACCGCTGAGAGCTACCGCCACCGCTACCGCCGCCGCTACCGCCAGAATGGCCGTCTGACGCACTTGTCCGGTACCGACTGGTACCGCTGGCGGTACCGCCGCCGGTACCGCTGAGGTGGGAAGAGACGAACCAGCCCACCCCAGCGGTAGTACCGCTGGGTTAAGCGGTACTACCGCCGAGGTGGGATTGATTCCGGGTTGGACTGCAGCCGACCTAGGGTTTGATGCTTCTATTTATTCCTCTTGTAAGCCGCCGTTTTGGGGTAAGCCACACATTGTAAACCCACGGCGTTTGTAACCTCACCCGATATAGTGAAGTATTGCTGGCTGGCGCCCGTGGTTTTTTCTCTCCTTTGTTTGGAGGGTTTTCCACGTTAAATCTCGTGTCCCCTTTGGTTTGATCGTTCCGCTCTTCGTCGTTTCTTTGCTATCGTTTACAACAGTTTGGAGGCCTCCTCGGGGTGCCGGACATGCATGCGGACAAAAAATTATGTGGCCTGGCCCACTCGTCAGCCACAAGTCAGAAAATCAATGCCCACAGCTCGCCGGAGACATCGCAGGCGGAGGCCATGGTCGCACTCCTGGCTGCGCTCTTTGCTTCCCATCTGGTCCTGGTCGCCTTGTAGAGGAGCGCGCCGGCTCGGCCACCACCGGTGGCAGCGGGAACAGCGCCACCACCATCGCGGCGACAGCGAACGACGAATGTCGGAGGCCGTCTTGCTTCTTGTTCTTGCTCCAGGAATCGAGGACGGTCCAGGCCAACGTGCGTCGGCGGCGTGGCATCGCTCCTCGTGCGGCATGTTGTTGCCTAACTCGAAGACGCTCCAGGCCAGCACACGAATTTGACTAGTGCTAGTGCGTGTCTTTGGGATAGTACTAGATGTGGCTTGGTGTGGAGAATTTGGCCGGCAGTACAAGAACGAGCTGGAACAAACAAGAAAACATCTCCACCGGCCATGGCGCTCGTGCTCCTGCTGCTCGCTGCCGCTGCGGAGGTCCTCGACGCCGCCAGATGCTCCGGCCAAGCACGTCGCTGTCGGCCGCGCCAGCTAGAGGTGGCAGCAGTCCTCGTCGCCCGTGTCAGTGTTGGATGTATGTCCAAAAGGCAATGTATTTATACATCTGATTCAATAATTATGATTTATATTCTCTATGCATAACGGTAGTAGTTATTCAGGTCGTCCATGGACCTGACCCTGGTCGCCGATTGGATATTCAATTATAGCTACACGTTATCAAACATGTAGCGTGGACACGTTTAAACTAGGATTGGTTAGTTGTGTATATTGGTTGGTCTGGAACATGGAGAGAGTATCACCGACATAGTATCTGCGTGATAGATATGGTTTTCTCAGAGAGATTATATTGTGATAGAAGTTGCTATCACGGTCGAAATTTATTCCGAGGGTTTATATAAGAAGAAAATATTTATCCAGAGTATTTGGTCGGCGGACACTGGGAGTCACGGATCATATAAAAGGTGTTTTATATGATAGGTAATTAATTCAGTGAAATATTCTGTAAAAGGAAATATTCAAATAAGAATTAATTGGACAACATATTATTTAATTAAATATTAAATTATTTAATTAATAAATAATTATAGAAAATAGTATATTAAATTGGAGCCCACCATGGAGCTACCAAGATAGGCCCTAGGGCCCACCAAGGTAGCAGCAGAACCTAGTGGTGGTGGTAGGCCAAGACGCCAAATGAGGGAGGCTCCCCCTAGCCGAAACCCTAGTAGGCCTTGCGGCCCATGGGGGGAGGCGGCGGCGGTGGTGCCGCCTGAATAGGCCCCACTCGCCTAGGTCAGTGTGGCCTAGGTGGGCCCATCGGCGGCGGCTAAGGAAGAGAGGTGGTGGGGGGGGGGGGGGAGGGAGTTGGAGTCCAACTCCAACTCCTCCTTCCCTAGCCGAATTGGGCATGGTGAGCTTTCCCCTTGTCCAAACCAAGTAGGAATAGGAGAAAGCTTTCCCCTTGTCCAAGTCCCTCCACCCCTTGGTACATCTATATAAACCCCACCCCTTCCTATTTGGAGGACACACAAGAAACACAACAAGATTTCAAGTTTAGATCCCTTCTAGTTGGAATAGAGGAACCTCTAATTAGAGGCAACCTATCCGATTAGACTAGATCTAATATCTCTCTCTCCTTCTCATGTGTTGAGATCTCCACCTTCATATACACCAGTAGTGCTTCAAACTTGGACGGC